>JAECXC010000352.1:3435000-4635000 GCA_018152125.1 Drosophila dunni | reverse complement strand
CGCTTGGTACGACCAATAATGTCAATATCATCGGCGTAACCAAGGAGCTGGACACATTTGTTTCCCAGTATTGTGCCCGTCCGATGCACTCCAGCTTTCCTTATTATACTCTCCATCAGTAGATTGAAGAGCAAACATGACAGCGAGTCGCCCTGTCTGAGACCACGCTTGGAAACGAAGGTTTCGGAATGGTCATTTCCTACCTTGACAGAGCTGATGGTGTTGCTTAATATCATTCTGCAAAGCCGTATTAGCTTTGAAGGTATACCAAGCTCAGACATGGTAGCGTAGAGGCGATCTCGCTGTGGGCTATCGAAGGCGGCTTTAAAATCGACAAACAGGTGGTAGGTGTCGATTTGGTTCTCGTGCGCTTTCTCCAAGATCTGGCGTAGTGTGAAGATCTGGTCGACTGTGGACCTCCCAGGACGAAAGCCGCATTGATACGGTCCGATCAATGCTTCAGCACATGGCTTAAGTCTCTCACACAACACGCTCGTGAGAACCTTGTATACGACGGGAAGAAAGCTAATGCCGCGGTATTTGGTGCGCTGTGTAGCATCACCCTTCTTCAGGATGGGGCAGATTATACTGAGGTTCCAATCAACGGGCATGCTTTCCGATAGCCATACGCTGCTGATGAGCTGGTGCATGCACCCTACCAACTCATCGCCTCCGGCCTTAAACAATTCAGCCGGTAGCCCATCAGCTCCTGCGGCTTTATTGTTTTTAAGTCGGCGCATTGCGACTTCGACCTCCGTATGGCTAGAGATAGGAACATTAACACCATCATCTCTGATTGGGGTTAGTGGATCAACTTCGTCAGGTTCGCCTTCACTGTTTCCAGCCAAAAGACTTTCAAAGTGATGTAGCATCTCCGCATCTGTGACGAGGTTTCCGTCATCACTCCTGCAGGCAAGCGATCCAGGCTTATACCCTTGAGTCATACGTTTGACTCTCCGGTAAAAGTCACGGGCATCATTCCTGCATCTGCTACTCTCCATCTTCTCACACTCAAGCCTTTCAATCTCCCGCTTCTTCCTCTTGAAAAGGCGCTTCTCATCTCGTCTCCGCGACCTATAAATGTCTTACACATAAAATATCTAATTATATATATATCTAATAAGTTATAGATATTTTTACTGCACAGACTTCAGTTTTTTTTACTATAAATATATTTATTTATATTTGTATTTCATTATTGGTTTTTTTTTATGTTTTTTGGTTTTTATATGATTTATGGCACTTATTTTCACTGCACGCTGCTGCTGACTGTGGAACCGAAATGACACGCAGGACATGTCTCCCCCTCTATCCTCTCATTTATTGGGGACTATTCAATCTTGGGACACCCTAACCTCGATTTAGAAGATCCATGTGATCTACTGGCGTGGTTATGGTGGAAATATTGCGGAAACTATATTCTAACAAAAATAAAAATAATTAAAACTTAGTTTCTCTAAAAAGAACTATGTTTAATTTTGGCACATACCCTTTCTTTTGGTAAGCTGCTGCGCTGTGCGGATTAACAATTAATCGGCGGGAGTAAAACGAAACCAAACACAAAGCGGCTGCACCGTTGTTGCTAATTACAAAACAATTAAATTTTTGTTTCATGGAGATTTTTTTTGCAACTGTACCTGGGTACTTACACGGGATTCTGGCTTTCTGACATCAAGGTAGTCGTCCAAAGAAAAAGACCGAATTCGGCAAGATGTCCTCTTTTATAGGCTCCCATTCCATGATTACCACTCTCAGATTGGAATTTTACCGATATGGACCCACGATGCTCTTGCCTATCCGCATTATCCGCATTTCGGATAACACCGCTCTCTGCTTTAGCTGCATCCCCTTCTCTTCGTGTACTTGCACACTGCATGCGAAAGCTCGATATCAATTCTTATCTACTCTTACTACTCTCATGCGCTCTTGCATTTAGTTTCCCCTCTTTTCTATTGTCTATTATTCTTCATGATCTTATTTTCCCCTCTTTTTTCGGTTTGTCTATTACTTGCGTTACATGCGTTACAGCGCAGGAGACAAATTTGTCAAAACAGATTTGCGCTGTAACAACAAATGTTATTCTGTGCAGCTGCCGACCATTACAATGGACATGTTGTTTTTGACAGCACTGTTACAAGTTGCGCTTTTTAACTGTAGATTGATAAAACTAAACAAACTCATTTCAGTTTACAAAAGACACCCGATCGGTGTAGACTACATGTACTAAGTCGCAATGTCGAAAAGGTAATTACCATAGTAATTGTCATAAATAATTTTATCTGGTACTTATTTTTTATACACATCATCTGAATGATCTAAGTAGTTTGGAGACGTGTGAAATTTCATTGCCGCTGGGTCAAATAAAAGGCGTTAAGCGGCAGAGTCTCTACGACGACGAATATTATAGTTTCGAGCGTCTGCCCTTTGGAAAACCGCCTGTGGGAGAGCTACGGTTCAAGGCCCCGCTGCCGGCTGAACCATGGACTGGAGTTTTGGACTGCACTCATTATGGAGATAAGCCGGTACAGAAGTTATTACTCACCGGTATAATTGGGGGCAGTGAGGACTGTCTCTACTTGAACGTGTATGCCAAGCAGGTGACTAGCATGAGTGTTTGATTGATAGGCAAAAGACAAATGTAGTTAAATCAATTATTCTTGTAGTTAAAAACGGAAAAGCCACTGCCGGTCATGGTTTATATCTATGGAGGTGCTTTTACCGTGGGAGAGGCTACTCGGGAACTTTATGGACCGGACTATATAATGGCTAAAGATGTGGTACTTGTCACGCTCAACTATCGCGTCGATTGTTTTGGTAATGATGACTTGAATATATGCGATTTATTTCGTTGATATGCTCTAATCTCTTGATAATGAACAGTGATTGTAAAAGCTTTTATAATCGTTTGTTTAAGATTTCTATATAAAGCTTTCTTATTGTTCTCTTCGTCTTTGTACGTAGGTTTCTTGAGCCTCAAGGATCCTAGCCTAGACGTTCCCGGTAACGCTGGTCTAAAGGACCAGGTGCTAGCTCTCAAATGGGTTAAAAAATACATTTCTTACTTCAACGGAGATGCTGACAACATAACGATCTTTGGAGAAAGCGCAGGCGGCTGCTCCACCCATTATATGATGTGCACAGAGCAGACTCGTGGCCTCTTCCACAAGGCCATTCCGATGTCCGGGACGTTGCTTAACTACTGGGCCAATACCCCAACCGAGGATTTTGCCTATCGATTGGCCAAGTTCCATGGCTACGAGGGGGAGAATGTAGATCGCCAGGTGTTAGACTACCTGAGGCGAGTGGACCCGCTAAAGCTTGTTGACCACAACCTAGTTACACCACAAGAACGCCTCAATGGCTGCCTTTATCCTTTTGGACCTACTGTGGAGCCCTATTTAACTCCAGACTGTGTCGTTCCCAAGTCTCAGCTGGAAATGGTGCGAGAATCTTGGGTCAATGAATTACCCGTAATGCTAGGCGGAGTTTCCTTTGAGGGGCTCTTCATGTACCCCGCCATGAAGGCAAACCCAAAGGGCATGGATACGTTGTCTCAAGACCCTCTACGAATGACACCAGTTGATGTGCGTGAGGTCAATACGGAGAAAAAAAATTTGGAGTTCAGTGATAAGCTGATGAAAATGTACTTTGGAGATGTCAATCCAAGCTCGGAACACCTAATGAAATTTTTAGACGTGAGTTGACTGCAGCAATTAACTATGTGTGATTACTATTATCATTCTTTATTTACAGTACTATTCGTACAAGATCTTCTGGCATGGAATCTATCGCACTTTGTACGCTCGTCTGGCATATTCCTCGGCTCCGACATATTTTTACCGGTTTGACTTTGACTCACCCGACTTTAACTTCCACCGGAAGAAACGCTGCGGAGATGATATCAAGTCTGGTGTTTCCCACGCCGACGAGCTGGGCTATTTGTTCCGAAATTCAGAAGCTTGGAAGCTAAACAAGTCTTCTGGAGAGTATTTAACCATTCAACGCCTAGTGGGAATGTGGACATCATTTGCAGCAAACTCCAACCCCAACTGTGCGGAGATAGGTCATTTATCATGGGAACCGTCGAAGAAGGATAAAACACAGCGCGTACTCAATATTGGTAAAGAGGTCAAGATCATTGATCTACCTGAGCACGAGAAACTTTTAGTCTGGGATAGTCTATATGAACCAAAAAAATTGTTCTAAGCTTAGCAAAATTATTACCTCCTAATAAAGTTTGTTTCATAACGTAGCAAATGTAAAACAAGAAGGAAAAGTTCAGTTTAGCCCCATCGTATAATACTCGCTGCACTTTATTACAGATTATATGATGAAATTATATATGTACATATATATAATATACAAACACACATGCAACGGAAACGTTAGTTCATATGATGTATATTTCTGTCTCGCTTGCAAATTGCAAACAAAAATATTTACGATAAGAACTAACGCTATAAAAACGGTATTCAAACTGGAACAATTTTTTATTTCCAGTGGAAATTGGAGCATTTTTGTTTAAATTTTTATTATTATTAATTTATAAACGTTTTTTTTCCAGTGCATTGTTACTAATTAGCATCTTTTACTAAGTGTAGGTTTCTTAAAACTTGCTATGTGCATTGAATTAATATTTATAATTAGAGAATTATAGCTGTAAGTTATTTAACTGGTTCGAGCGAGTGATTCCAGATTCGAACTCATCACAGCATTGTGACAGGTCGGCAACTTCGTACTCTGAGCTATTGCTTGTTGCCATTGAAGTTATGATATCATTGCATTTATGTCGTATCTAGAAACCTGCGAACAAAACGGTAATTTTCTAAATATGTTTGTTTTTCTGAAATATGTTTGTTCATACGGACGGACAGACGGACATGGCTATATCGACTCGGCTTGTGATGCTGATCAAGAATATATATACTTTATGGGGTCTGCCACGCCTCCTTCTGGCTGTTACATACTTTTGCACAAACCCTATGTCAGGCTGGTTAAGTTTATTTCAATATTTTGCCACTGCAGTGCACTGCAAGAGTATTTAATCTTCGGAGAGCCGAAGATGACCGTTTTTTCATGTTATTATTTAAAATGTTGTGCCAGAGGGCTAGTAAAACCAAAAAATTTTCTAACTTATCATTCAAATCTTAACGGTAATCTTCTGCTAGATTTAATATTTTCATTAAAATCTGAGTGGGTTCCATAGACAGATAAAAATCCGAATCGTTTCAAGAGTACTTTTCGGGCCCACTGACTCCTATGATAATCCGGCCCTGTTTGTCCCATAGGACAAATCGGTTGAAAAAAGGACATTTTTTATTGTACATGTACAACCAAATGACCACCAAATTTCGACCGGCTTGTGCAACTATACCCATAAACAAAATCATTCAAAACTTATTATTGTATGTAACTATCCCCACTAGAATGAGTGTGGGGTCTTTAACCCGGCTTAGTTTAAATACCTGTTAAGTGCTGCTCTAAATTAATTGAATGCAAGAAATATGAGTCTATGAAAACAAACTGCATAGCCAGATATATTCAAGTTATTTTTAATAATATAAGTATTCACACAAACTAGTATTTGCAATAGAGCGCCACCTTCTAGTGACTTGCAAACATTTTTAATTAGTTATTAAAACCAATAGTAAAATACTTAGTAAGCTTATATGGCTTGATAATGAAGTCCGACTCGAAAGCAGTCAAGTACATATCAAGCTATTAACTAAATTGCCGTTTGAACTCGAAAAGTCGCACAGTTGGATTTTACTATTAAAAAGTAGTGTAACATGAAATGGAATTTGATGATTTTTTTAATTATACACTTTAATTTTATAATTGTTTTATAATTTTGCTAAATTTAGTAAACGTGCGCAACAATTTTGTTTATAAACTTAACAACAAACGTACGCAAACTTGCATTCAGTATTATTCTAGTTCTAGGTTTGGAAATTGTTGACCACTGTACCTGTAATTTCAGTCAATTGACTACAAAGTCTGATGTGAAATTACAGCAACTCGTTCTTACCTTAATATCCGAACAACCGCACAAACAACAATAATAATGCGCAAATATTGAAAAATATACCCTTTTTACCTATTCTCCCCTGAATTGACTTAAAATAATCTAAGCTTATCATAGAAACTATCCCAAAGTTTGAGTTGCTTGGTTTCGGGAAAATCAACGAACTGAAGGCTTTTTCCAATGTTCAGGCACTTAATAGGTGCCTTGGGAACAAGGGATTCCCAAGTAGTCGGCGCAATCTGGGCACAGTTGGGATTACTATTGGTTGCAAATGATGTCCACATGGCAACCATGTTCTCGATAGTTCTGTACTCAAGGGAAGCCTTGTCCAGCTTGTAGGATGGAATAGCATAGAACAAGAAGAACATATCATCCGCATGGGAAACTCCTCTTTCATGTCGGCCACATACTAAATTTCGGTAATGATTAAAGTTGGCGGAGTCAAAGTCGAAGCGATAGAGATACGTTGGGGTCTTTGGTGCGTAGGATAATCTCCCGAGGATAGTCCGATGCATTCCATGCCAAAAGTGCTTAAAGGATAGTAATTGCAGACATTCTTTAAGCTCCATTCGACCTCTTGTGGCATCTTCGAAGCTGTCAATCTTTAGTCGTCTTGCGTGCTCTTTAATTTCCACCGGGGTCGAAACCTCGCGGACCTCTCCCGGTATTAAGGACTCAAAGTCGCTCAGTAGATGTGACGCGTCACGCATAACGTTCTGGTAGGAGAACAGGCCCTCGAAGGAAGTGCCGCCAATCATTACCGGAATTCCATTGCCCCAGGCAGTGGAAAGGGTGTCTATTGAAGGCTTGGAAATAACACAGCTCTCACTGACGTAGGGCTCAACGACAGGACCGAACGGAAAGAGGATGTAGTCGCGTTTTTCCTTCAGGGTCAGTATTGAATTGCAGCTGGCAATCTCCTTATAGGAAGCGCGTTGCAAATAGCGGAAAACCTCCTTTTCGTTGTCGCTGCCTAAGTAGCCTAGCTTACAGGCCAGGCGAAAGGACCAATGGTGATCGGGTTCGTTGACCCAATCACACAGCGATGATCCCGACATAAGAATAGCCTTGTGGAAGAGTCCCTGAGTCTGTTCCGTGGTCATCATAACTTGGGTGGAAGCTGCTCCAGCGCTTACTCCCATAAGAGTTATGTTGTTTGGATCTCCATTGAAGCTGGAGATGTTTTCGTGTACCCAGCGGAGTGCTAAGACCTGATCCTTGAGACCTGCGTTGCCAGGCACATCCAAATCGCGATCGCGTAGGCTGAGAAAACCTGTCAAAATGACATGATAATTGTTATTTATTAATAGATAAACTAATCACAGTGGTAGTTCAGAGTTGTTTTCGTAAAATCAATCACGCAAACTGTCTGCCTCTCTTTTGCACCTACCTAGAGCGCCAACCCTGTAGTTGAAGGTGACTAAAACAATGTCAGTTTTCATAAGGTAGTCCGGACTGTACACGTCCCTGGTGGCTTCGCCAATTTGGAATCCCCCTCCGTAAATATAGACGATTACTGGCAACGGCTTTTCCGACTTCAATCTCTTGGCGTAGATATTGAGGTACAGGCAATCTTCTGATCCTTCAACCACACCTAAAGCTATGTGTTTTTGTACGGGTTTGTTTCGAACGTAGGTGCAGTCCCTGACGCCCTTCCAGGGCTCCGGTGGCTGTGGAGCCCTGAAACGCAGCTCTCCCAACGGCGGCTTCGCGAAAGGAATGCCCTCGAACGCGAAGTACAGCTCTTCGTCATACACTGTCCGACGCTGGAGTCCTTTAAGCTGTCCATACTTCGTACTGATGATAGTCGTCAGCTTGGTGCCCAAATTGTACTGTATGACTTTGTGACTGATGAGTCTGTGTTCAAAATAAAGCATACAAAAATTTGGAAAAGATTCAGTTGGTTTGCCTTATCTTATCGTACTACGACGGACTAACAGGAATTCACGATTGTTTATTGATAGATTATAAGGTGAAAGTATTTTGATTTGATAACTTTTCCACTAACTTGACTCCCAGCCTTAGCAGATCTGGAACACTCAATTGCACTTCCATGCTTTCCTCCCTCGATAAAAGGGCTCAATACTCTGAAGGTTTTCAAGTGATCACACAACCACTTCCGGCTCCAATGGTTGACAAGTTGCAACTGATCGTTCTACTAGAAATGGGCTATTTACGGGTACTCGAACTCGTACTCGCACTCGACATTGTTTTACAGTCGAACTTCGTAAAGACGAACTTATAGAAAATATAACGATCTAAGCTGAGATATTATGAGTTGAGGGTGTCAAGAGTATATTTGTGTGATTTGTACCCCATTACAAGAAAAGCCTGAAGTTGTTTAACTCTGACTGCTCTACAATCGATTGCAAGTCTTATAAACGATAAAGGCAGGCTTCACTGTGGCCATATGAGTTCTATAATCTTTATAGCAACCCACAGTCTCTGTTGATGTTTTAATCACGAACGACAAAACTGAATGCTTATCTCGATAAACGACTCTCATACTGTGGCATTGTTGTTGTAGTTGTTGTTGTGTGTTGTTATAGTTGTTGTTATTGAAAACCATATGGCAATGAAAGCATGAAAACTGTATTGATAGTGTTGGTACCGATGCGGTACAGAGAGCACTGCTCTTTATAGACAGCTGTTCGTGTTAATAACATTTAACGAGCTACAGTTACTGCTGTTCTTGTCTTTGTAGCTGTAGTTATATTTTGTTGTTTGCTAAAACTAAATTTTAATGAATGCTAAAGTGGATACATATGTGAATGAGCGACCAGGTCAAAAGATCATCACAAACAATATTTAATCTAACTATAATTCCCACAATCAGAAAGTAATTTCTTACTGCCTCAAGTTATCTCTCATTGTATGAATGAACGAATTATGGTTCAACAGACGAATGTGCGTTCATTTAACTCGAGGCTTATCAGAAATATAATCACAAAAGTCCAAGCTAATGCTGATTTAATATTAGAAAATTCACTTTCATTTTAATTATTAACACCTGTTAGTTATTAGTTAGGGTATATTACAGGCGTTGTGACGTATGTTACAAGCGAATGATTTAAATTCAAGTATTTAAAAGTATTAGAACTATAATTTCATATAGCATTGTATTACTTAGTATTAAGTAGTAGATATTACAGAAACCTGTACATCAGGTATTTCATTGACGACTGTTGTTAGTCTATATTATAAGTGTAAATTATTAAATTATAAAATACTTAATAACTAATTGATTTTCTTTAACTAAATGATTTTAAAGATATTAGGTGAAGTTGTCGGACGTGTGTACGGACAAGCACATAACTTATAAATTTCATCATGGTAGCTTTGAATAGGTTTTTATCATTTATTCGGTCGCCGAGGGTCGTACCAAAAGTTACGGACTCTCATTCCAAATTTGGTGTCATTAGCTCTTGTTGTCTCTGAGATCCAAGTGTTCAAACGGATAAGCGGACATTGCTATGTCGATTCGGCTGTTGATCCTGATCAAGACTATATATACTTGGGGGGTCACCTCGCCTAGGCAAATTTCACTTCTGACAATCTTGATAGTCTCAGTTCTCATTATGATTTCAGGTTCTAAAAGGCATTTTCTGCAAGAATACTTTGACCAAATTTATTTGTTAATATAAAATAAAAACCATTTAATTAAGATTCTTAGTCCAGGCTTAGCAGTATTTAATGTATTATAATAAAGAGATGATAAGGATGATTGGTCTCCATTCATTTTCAAATCATTTGTTGGTCTGGAATATTATTTGTGGGGATGACTTGATATGTCGCATCGAAGTAGTCTTTTTGTGCATTCGATTAACTTTCATTCAGTAATGACATGTTGAAAATTTGCCGACAAAGCAAATTCAAAATTCCGCAGCTACTGCCCATCAAGTTGAGCTACTCGAAATGCCCAGAGTCGAAAATTGTAAAGCTGCCTGTAGGCAATGTGAAGGGCAAACTCCAGGCAGGGTTTTGCGGTTGTGATTATTACAGCTTTGAGGGAATCCCCTACGGCAAGCCGCCTATCGGGGAGATGCGTTTTCTGCCACCGCAGCCGGCGGAGCCGTGGAAGGAACTGGACTGTCGACAGGCACCAGATCTGCCTGTGCAATTCGATAGAGACACCGGTACTATTTTCGGTAAAGAAGATTGTCTGAAGCTGAATGTTTACACTAAGCACGTCAGTTTACCTAAACCGAGAAGGAAAACCTTTATTAACTTAACTCATCCGTAGTTCGATACAGCAAAGGAACCTCTTCCTGTCTTGGTCTACTTTCATGGAGGCGGTTATCGTAATGGCGGAGCTACCAGAAGGAGCTATGGCCCGGACTTTCTGATGCGAGAGGACATTGTCTACATAGTCTTCAGTTACCGGCTGTGTGCATTGGGATTCCTCCGAATGGGCAGTCCGGAAGTGGGCGTGCCAGGTAATGCGGGCTTACACGATCAGCTGCTGGCACTCCGTTGGGTTAACAAGCATATTTCTCATTTTAATGGCGATCCCAAGAACATAACCGTAATGGGAACAAGTGCCGGTGCGGGATCCGTGCACTTCATGATGTGCCTGCCTCAAGCATGTGGTCTGTTTCATCGGGCTATTATGATGTCGGGAACTATGATGAGTCCCTGGGTGCAGGTGCCAAATATGGAAACTTTTCCGTACAAGCTGGCACAGTCCAAAGACTATAAGGGAAAAGCTACAGACTCGGAGGTCTTAAAGTTCCTCCGAACACTTCCCGCCGAGGAGTTGGTAGATCATCATCTGTTTGGAGCTCGAGAACGTTGTTTTGGTCATTTGTACCCATTTGTGCCCACTTTAGAGACGGGTAGTAAGTGCAATACTGATGGACTGCTTAAAGTGCCCTTTTTGGAGATGATGAGGGAGGCGTGGTCTGTGAATATTCCTTTGCTAATAGGTGGAACTTCTTTTGAGGGATTAATGATGTATCCCTACTGTAAGGTTAACAACGGAAACATCATTGATCTGCTCGTGCACGATCCGCACATGATCCTTCCCTATGATTTGTATCAGAGCCTTACCAAGGAGGAACGTGATGAACGGGCTGCTAAATTAATAAGTTATCACTACGGCCCTCGGAGTATTACAAAGGCAAATGTGATGCAGACTCTGGATGTAAGTATGATGTACTTCCTCTATGAAAATATCGAATACATTTTGACTGTCCTAATTTAGCATTTTAGCTATAAACTCTTTTGGCACGGCATTCATCGGGTGATCATGTCTCGCCTCACCTTTGCCAAGGCTCCCAACTATGTGTACCGTTTTGACTTTGATTCACCTACCTCCAACTTAATGCGTCTTCGTCTGTGTGGAAACGACATCAAACGAGGAGTCTGCCATGCCGATGAGCTGGGCTACATATTTCCCAGGAAACCCGCTTCACTGAGTACGGCTGGAATGTGTACTGTCCATCGCATGGTCGGAATTTTAACGAGTTTTGCTCGAACTGGAAACCCCAACTGTGTGGAAACAGAAGCAGAACTGTGGCCTCCAGTAGACCGAAAGGATCCATTTAAGGTCATGAACATTGGGCAACAACTAGAGGTACAAACCCAACCTGAAAAAGAGGGTCTTAAAATTTGGAATCAACTTTACAATGACGATGCTTGTGCTCTCTATGGCGGATAATCTGGGAATGTTTTATCCTCGAAATTAAGTGTTTTAACATATAAATTATATATAAGACATTTTATAAATTAAACAAGGCTGCTTATTAAATGGTGTTTCATTTAGTCATAGATTAGAAAACATTACGTTTACTTATATGTATATCGGATTATATTCACTTAGAAGTTAGTCCAGATGTTTGAACTAGATGAAAAGATAATTTAAATACTAGGTAACTATGCTAATTATATTGTCTGTTTCACTTGGGATAAAACTGTCTCTATTTGTAAATGCGCAATTTTTAAACCTCATTTACATATTTATCAATTCAAAAATCTAGTTTGCGTACAACTATTTATAAACATAAATTGTTTTAAATTTGTTTTATATTATAATAATAATAATATAAGATGGGTTACTGATGTTAATGATTTGATGATATTTAATCATTGGTGCTTTAAATTTTACTATCTGTGAAAAATACTTTCAAATCTGGATATTATAAACAGACATTTTAACATTAAAAAATACATAATACAGAATAATTTAGATGCGTATATAATATTTCTATACCTCACTGTACCGTAGCTGAGCTTTGTGCTTTAAGCTTCGAACTAAAACCGTTTCAAAAGCTTTACTGCCTACGCCCGTTAACAACACATTTATATGAAGTGTTTGTTTACATTTACGTGTTGATCAAGTTTGTTTGACTCGATGTGGAGGGTAGTGGGGAGTGCTAATCTGAGGCCGTATTTATTGTGTGTGCCACAGAGTTGCTTAAACTGCAATTTAGCTAATCAATTGATTAATTATTCTCCGTGGCTCCCAACACCATAATGAGATGCGATACGCTAAAAACTTGTATAGTTCGCGACCCACACTCAATTTGGCGCCGTCCGCCCTCTGCCCCCTCCTTTGCTCTATACATTCCACGCTCCACGATCTCTGTGAGTATCTATTGGTATCTTTATCTGTATTTGCTCTTGCCGCTTAGCGCGCACTTGAAATTCTCATTTTTGTTGTGTGCGTATGATTTTGCTATTTTTTATGCCGCTGATTTTGTTGTTTATTGTGTATTCTGTTATTTGCCTTATTCTACATATATTCTATATACTTATTTATATACTATATTTTATTTTATTTTTCGTTTTCACTTTATTCGCTCGTTGGTCTGTTGTTCCGACTTGTCGACAATTGAACAAAAAACTTTTTGTTTCAGTTTCAGTTTCAGTTTGGTGCTCTCGCGATACAGTCCACATTATCGGGAAAACGAATTCTAAGCGAATGAACTTCTTCCACACTTGAGCAAAAAAAAGACTATCGTATTTCTGAATTTTTTTTTGATTTCTTGTTTCTTTACAAAATGAATAAGAATCTCGGCTTTGTAGAGGGTCTGCGCTGGCGTCTAAAGTGAGTGTTAAGATCTGACTGACCTCTATTAATGGATATTAATTCATTTAATTTATAACTGTGTACAATAATTGACCGAAAATAAGAAATTAAAATCATTAATTTTTTTTGCGTTCGAGAGATCACTTAAGTTCTAAGTTATTAAGTGCGTGACCCAAGTTCCTATTGCATCATAGTCATTTCGGTGATCCAAACAGTTATTCGGGTGTATCGAGTCATATCTGTGCAATATGATACAAACACCTTTATTTATACACGTACAGTGAGACAAAAGTGCTGTCATATCAGGTTTACTTCGAAATGACTAAGATATAAAAACAATATAAATACAGTTTTTTATGATTGCTGAATGGTTTGTGTAAAGACGCAATTAAATACAATAAATGATTATTCAATATTCATTGAGGAATTTTGGATTATCATTGCTCGAAATTATTTAGGTAGTCAAAGTTCTCTACATCTCTTAAATATAGATATTGCAGACTCCGCCGTATTTCATATTAAATCAATAAAGTTTTTATGTCATCCATAAAAGTGTCACATAATCCCTTAATTTATACCCACATCAGCACTTGGTTAATACGTTCATATACGTCGCCTATTTATCGCTTAATCAGTTTAATGAGAAACATATTTCGCATTTACGACGTTTCATAAATGCATAGTTGCCATTAACGATGGATATATAGCATAAACATAATTTGTTTACAAGGCAATAAAAATAATTAAACAAAAGTTCAATTAAAGTATTCTTCATACACATATTTGTATGTTATACCTTAGGTCGATTCTTTTAGTAGGTGTGTTTGCAATACTTATAAATATTTTAGTTGTGTAGTTGTGAACTTTTTAATTAAACTTAATTTTTTAATTCAACTTGGCACTTGACTACAATTTGCCAATTAAAATTCAGCGTCGATAATTGTTTAATTAACTTTTCAAGCACGACAATTTAATAAGTGTTTTCAATTATTCATTGCAATACTACATTCTTAGCTGGTAATAAATAAAGATATTGGTAACAGCTCTTTAAATACTGAAGTCATCAGTAAATCTAATTGCTAATTTTAAAACTAGCTGATAAAACTTATGACTTCATCGTATAAAGTTTATCACACTCGTTTATAAAGTGCAAATATGAAAAGACTAAACTTTTGTAAAATAAAACCCGTCTATGTTCAGGTTCTTTGTCATCATATACTTTCTTCATGTATCGCATTTGTAATAAATATTCCTAGTAAGTGTATGTAAATATTAAAGTGGAAAACCTAATTGTAAATATGGTCTGATACTTTTATAGCCGTACTTACTAAGCTACTCGGCCTTTGTAACTGTTTCATAAAGCTGTTAAAAAAGAAGCTTGAGTGAGAGTGGGGAGGGGAGAGTGAGTGAGGGGGGGACAGAACAAGAGAAACGAAGAAAATGAGGGATATATGGCAATTCGCTTAAACAATCTTGGCTTTATTATAGATGTTGTTGGCTTATCTGTAGGCTTGTTTGTCGCTCAATGTTCCCTGATAACCAAAATATACTCGAAAATGGACAAAGATCAGAACAGGGTGCATCAGATTTAAATGCTTCTCAAAGGGCAAGGAGGAAATGGGTGGGGTGCAGGGGAGCTGAGTGCACTGTAGCGCGACTAGGTCGGATGCCAGTCGTCATCTGTGTATCTGCGGAACCAAGTATATAGGCTTATATGTGTACGATTATCACCATGGGACGTCCCCAGTTAGGAGAGAGTTTTATTTTAAAATCCCAATTTCAATTTATTGTTATTTGATTGTTACTGGTTGAATGTGGATAATTAATATAATCAACAAGCGTCCAGGGTTAATAAAATTATCATATAAACTAGGCCCCACTATTATTTCCACAATTCAGAATATTTTAATTTTTGCAGAACCATCGAGCATAAAATCCAACAATACCGTCAGACGACCAAAGAGTCGGTCATTGCCGACACCGAATATGGCAAAGTGCGGGGCGTCAAGCGGCTATCCACTTATGATGTGCCCTATTATAGCTTCGAGGGCATTCCCTATGCCCAGCCGCCCATTGGAGAGCTGCGATTTAGGGCTCCTCAGCGCCCGACGCCCTGGGAGGGCATTAGGGACTGCAGCCAGTCGAAGGAAAAGCCGGTGCAGGTGCAGTTTGTGTTCGACAAGGTAGAAGGCAGCGAGGATTGTCTCTATTTGAATGTCTACACCAATAATGTGAGTTGAATGCCATATGATGAGGATGTGCACCGATGTGTGACAATAGTCGTCTTGTATGATATGACAGCTAACTCCTGCTAAACCACGTCCTGTTATGATCTGGATACACGGGGGAGGTTTTATCATAGGCGAGGCCACTCGTGAGAACTATGGTCCGGACTACTTCATTAGGGAGGACGTCGTTCTGGTGACAATTCAATATCGCCTGGGTGCCCTGGGTAAGTTTAGCATACTGCCAATTCTAACGTGAAGTCCAATTCTACGAATTAATCACCTCAGGATTCATGACTTTGAAATCACCCGAATGCAATGTGCCTGGCAATGCGGGACTTAAGGATCAGGTGCTCGCTCTCAAGTGGATTAAGAACAACTGCGCAAGCTTTGGCGGTGATCCCGACTGCATCACGGTGTTTGGGGAGAGCGCTGGCGCTGCTTCCACTCATTACATGATGCTGACCGATCAGACGCAGGGTCTCTTCCATCGAGGAATTCTGCAGTCTGGGAGCGCTATCACTCCCTGGGCCTACAACGGAGACAACACGCATCAAGCTTTTAGAATTGCCAAACTCGTGGGCTATAAGGGCGAGGACAACGACAAAGACGTGCTGCAGTTCTTGCAAAATGTCAAAGCCAGAGACCTGATACGCGTGGAAGAGAACGTCCTGACTCCGGAGGACCATGCCAATAAGATAATGTTCGCCTTTGCACCGTCCTTGGAACTGTATACAACAGCTGACTGTGTAGTGAATAAGCATCCCCTTGAGTTGATGAAGACAGCCTGGAGTAACTCCATTCCAATGATGATTGGAAACACCTCCTTCGAAGGTCTCTTTTGGACGCCAGGTGAGTACCTTGAATTATTATTTAAAGCAATGTTTAATCTAATTTCTTTTAGAGATCAAAATGTTCCCGCAGGCGGTACAACAGTTGGATGCAGGCACTCCGTTTGTGCCACGTGAACTAGCCCAAGTCGACAAGGAGAAGATTAGCAGCTGGGCTGACAAAATACGGGGTGCTCATGTTACGGGCGAGAAGGCAACACCGGATAACTATATGGATGTGAGTTGAGTTGAATGGGAGTAAAACTGAAAAGAGTATAAGAATGAAAGTAAAGTTAGTACAAGAGATTAGTAAGGTATTATATTTAGGAGTTTTTGTCCAGTTTAAAGAATGTTAGTTGTGTTGATTGAATTTAAAAGCTGATAAATACTTTAAGATTGGAACTGATGGAAATAGCATAGAGTCTATGTAAAACATGTTTCCCAACTTGGCAAAAATCAAGGAATACGTCCATTTGCCTAATTTAGAAAAACAGGTTTTAATTTGCTCTTGAAATTGGGTTAGTCATACATTGTGCGGAGATCTATATATCATATAAATTAAGCCACTTAAATGCAACGAAATTTTAAAACCTTTTTAAAAACAGACTTGAAGAGGTAGAATAATTGTAACACTCCCGAAAGTTTAAATGTATATACCCTTCTAAATGGTTCTCTTTTCATTTCCAGCTCTGTTCCATGTTCTATTTTGTTTTTCCGTCTGTGCGTGTAGTTCGATCCCGACAGGCCCATGCTGCCGGCTCGCCCGTTTATTTTTACCGCTTTGATTTCGACTCGGAAGAACTGGTATTCCCGTATCGTCTTATGCGGTTTGGGCGTGGCGTTAAGGGCGTTAGTCATGCCGATGACTTAGCTTACCAGTTCAGTAGTCTTCTGGGACGTCGGATGCCGAAAGACAGTCGGGAATATCGGAACATTGAGCGTACTGTGGGTATTTGGACACAGTTTGCGGCCACAGGAAATCCTTATAGTTCGGATATCAATGGAATGGACATGATAAGCTGGGATCCAGTGCGAAAAACTGATGAGTCCATTAAATGCCTTAACATAAGTGATGAACTTAAATTCATTGAGTTGCCCGAATGGACGAAAATTAAAGTCTGGGAAAGTCTTTTCGATGACAATAAGAGTCTGCTGTTTTGAGAGTTGTTTGCTCAATATATATATACCAATATACCTTGTAATGTAATCTATTTGGTGGCTTTTGTACAATTTTGTTAAATATTATATGTAATCACTAAATAGGCTGATCAGAATTAGTCAATATTACAAAAATTTATGAGTACTTAGAAATTTAACAGCATTGTCAACAAAAAACAAAAAAAATATATATGTATATAAATAATTAAAAACAAGCAAAAAATGTCTGCCTCACGTCGTTTGAGTCGAGAACTGAGTGATATCGTAGCTGCCAAGTCAAAAGTCCTGAGGAACATTGAGGCCTCGGATGAGTCGTTACTTTTATGGACGGCACTGTTGGTACCGGAGAAGGCGCCCTACAATAAGGGCGCCTTTCGAATTGAAATAAGCTTTCCGACTCAATACCCCTTTATGCCCCCGAAAATACTCTTCAAGACCCAAATCTACCATCCCAATGTCGACGAGAAAGGCGAGGTTTGCCTCTCAATCATTACAGCAGACAACTGGAAGCCGACCACGCGAACTGACCAGGTTCTTCAGTCTCTCATCGACATTGTGCATAGTCCTCAACCCGAGCATCCTTTACGCTCCGATCTGGCCGAGGAGTTTGTCAAGGACAACAAAAAATTCATGAAGACGGCGGAGGAATTCACCAAGAAGAATGCTGAAAAGCGTCCCTAAGACATCATTAAACTTACGAAGGGTATGACAGATAGAAAGGGCTGCACATTCTTTGTTAATCCAAAATTATATATATATAAATCGACTAACTTGTTATATTGCGTGTCGCTTCATGTAAATTTTTCATCCTGAAGGTGTTCTTTCTTTGGGTAAACGAGTTTAAAAGTCATAATTCCTTAGCATCTCAACTAATAATTATAAAACAACCCAATCTTGTTCTCAAGGAGGCTTTAACCTCTTTCAAGTTATTTGCTTGACTTGCAACTTAATTGCCGTATAATTTACAGCCAAAACTTTGGTAGAGACAATTGCTGAGGTGTAAAAAAGGAACTTACTAGTAGTTCTACCAGAAATTAAGTAATTGTAAATTCAGACTGTAAGGTATTCGTTTTAATCAAGCCAACAGGTCAGCTTGAATACAGATAAAAAATTAAATTCAGATTACTTCTATAATAATTAATAACAAGAAAAAACGGTTATCTTCGGTTCGCCGAAAATTTAATACCCTTGCAGTCATGAATATTGCGTTAATTTGGTTTCAATCACCAATTATTTCAATGGTAGCTATATGATATAGAAGTCCGATTTATATGAAATTTGGTCAACAGATGGGACACGATTAGAAATTGATTCTCCGTGAATTTCGTTGAAATCGGTAAACAGACACTGACAATTTTTATCCTAAGCATTTCAACCGATTGTTCCTAGTGGTCCGATCTTTCGATTTTTACAAATGATCTGCGTGCAGAGAGAATACACATCTGCGCCAAGTTTCATTAAGATAGCTTTAAAGCTGCGAGACTAGTTCGCATAGAAACAAAAGGAGAGACAGACAGAAGGATGTCTATATCGACTCGGCTGTTGATGCTGTTCAAGAATGTATATACCTTATATTTTCGTTAACGCCTCCTTCAATGCGTTGCAAGCTTTGTGAAAAAAAAAAACAATATACCCTCTGCAATGGTATAATAATCAATCTTTAAAAATATGAACAAATAAATTTAAGGTTCATTTCTAAGGTTAATTTATATAAAATTTTATTGGTTAATTTAAAACATTTTTTTGTGTCAAATCATATAGAGCTGATTACTAAATAGACTATAGTACAAACAATTTTTGTTTATTATATATTGAAAATTAGTTAGACAACGTTGAAGGTTTTGTCCAATGGCACACTCTGAAGTCTTACATTTATTCACATTAATTAATAATAGCTCACAGTTTCAATAAAATATACATTTAACAGTTACAGACACGCAACATTATTTAATAAAGTAAACGGAAAATCTATAATTTCGAAAAAAGCAACACAATACAATAATACAATACTTTGATATTCATTTGCAAATATGAATAAACAAGTGAGAAAGACTATAATCAAGCACGCCGACTGTGGAAGACCCCTCGCCCATTCTAGTGAGTATTATTTCTACACATGTAAACAAGTTTTGGCCGGTTCGTCCTGTGGGAGCTATATAGTCATATAGCCATATATGTAGTCGTGCGAATCAAACTTAACTTATTAACGATAGTAGTAATCATGATATATCAATTAAATGTGAGTTTGGTGGGACAAGTCGACAAGTGTTAAAGGGTACAATCGAGCAAGCCGACTGTAAAAAATCCCGTACTCCTAGTGCGCATTTTTCTATACAAATGTGAGTAATATGCTATAAGTGTCCGTTCCGGATCAAACTTTGTGAGTATTGTTATAATGGTACCATACACATAAGACGTGAATTTGGTCTTGTCTAGTCTACTAGCTCGAATTTAGTCACTATCGACCCCCTAATTAATAAGTGAATGCAAGAATAATTTTTTTTCGACGCCACCACCCATTTGCTAAAAACCTGACACACCTCGGACAAAATCTATGTTTTTGAAGAGTACCTCAGTAACTATTGCACTTAGAAATAGCAATTTTGGTACGCAGGATCCTAGAGACAACATAAATGCATAGTCATACATTTGATCAACCACGCATTCTAAAACTTGCATGCCGCCTTTAAGCCATTTGTTCTAATATTACAGTATTGGTATTAGCAAATCGTTTGGAGGCAAAATATTTCAAACTATCCGTCTAAAATCTAGAAAGAAAACTCATAACAAAATTTATAAGTGAACGCAATGCCAATGCATTTGTGCGAGTGAGTCAGAGTATGGCAGTGCCAACCAATGGTATGCATAGTATGAATTTGTATTATATACATACATATGTATGTATTACATACATAACATGTACATGTGTATGTATTACATATATTTGTGCAAACAGATGTGTGTTTCTTTCACTTCGACGTGTTCTGCTATTACTATCCATTGCGATACCTACACACCGATTTTAATAATTTAATTGGGAATAAAAGCAGATAGTATTATACGGTCGCGGATGCTCGACTATACTTTTCATTCTTGTTTTTATTATTTGAGATATTTATTATTCCTATGAATTGAATAGGAACGGGAACCTTGGATTCGATTAAATCAGCTGTGGTTTACTAGATTTTGATAGATTTGTTTGTTGTTTGAATCTAAATTATCATTTAAGGATTAAGTGTCACGACCATACCGATTAAATTACAGTTATTGCCTTTGGCTTTGTCATGCAATATTCAGCTTCGTACTCAAGCATTTTACAGCACAGGCTAACAGAGACTTCATGAAAAATGTCATTGTAAAATTATATTAATTATCTTTTGGAAAACCCACACGTCAGTCCAATAATTAACTTGGAAAATTGATACAATGCCAAATATATTAGATGTTAAACTGCACTTTAATATCAACTAGTGTGGTCGAGTACAATGTAATAAAATACTAAATGAGAGTATTTTTATATCAACACAATCATATCGAGTAATTTAATCCACAAACTTGTTGAAAAGAATTTATTTACATTCCATGAAAGTAAGGCATCACCAATTTACACACTTTACACATAAACAATGTGTGACATTACAAAAAAGAGTGCAATTTAAAATCACAAAAACCGAAAAATTAAACAACAATAGAATTTCAAACCTAAAGTCAAATACAGCTAACAAACAACAAGTGAGTGGATGCAACAAAGCAACAGCAACGGCAACAGCAGCAGCAACGACAGTTGAAACAATTTTGTATACATGTCTGTGCACAAGCTATAAACAATAAACAAAGGCAACAACAAAAAACGATAACGTTTAAACAAAACAACGGCGCCCAGCACAGGCAGCAAGCAAACTCACTCGAGCAGACAATGCCATGGGCATTTGAGTGAAAAAACATGGCAGTCTACACAGAAGTCGTATACAGACACACACCACACACCGAGCCACACGTTCATATGCGAACAAACGCACACAGCTAGAATATCACTCATACGCCAGCGAGACCCACAGAGAGTAGATGAGTAAAAACCCCAATAGCAGCAGAGGCAGCAGTACAAGCTCGCATGTAAATTGGTATGTGTGTGTAGTTGGTGTGCACACACGGGGCGAGCGTCTACCGTCGACCGCTGGCCGTTGACGACCACTAAACTTAGCCGGCGCCTACTTCAAATGCTCAGTATACGAGTAGCCCCAGAGTAAAACGCAACAAGCCGATGCTCCAAAGCCGGCGGTTTTAATAATCAAATAAAGTGACGATTTAAATTGTAAAGAACCGAGCAACGACTGCCGGCTCTAATTGAAAACAGTGGTGTCTCAGTGATCATTATGTGCTTAATTTTAAAATAATAGTATTTAAATGAAACTAATTGTTGGCTTAATAAAGGAAATTTATAAAGTGAATAGTAATAAAGTGAAAAGAATGAACTCTTAGAAAATCAATCAAAACTGTTTGTGGAGCAAAGCAAAGAGGCTTTAAAGGGCAACTGGCATTTTTTTGTTGTGTATACGCCGTGTAGGCGTCGTTTAATTTTTATATTTTCCACTTGAAGCCGTGGCCTCGTATGTATATTTTTACTGGGATTTCAAGAAACTCGCCAATCGTGCTATATCTATTCCTGTGTGTGTGCTAAAAGCAGTGTGCTTTATGTGTGCCTGTGTATAAGAGTGAAGAGTGCGATACTAATTGCCTTAGAGGAAAGGAATCAAATTGCGTAGCGTGGAAATACCTCAAGATGTCATTCGATATTGCAATTGCCGATCAGATGCGAATTGCGTTAAAGTGAGTACATTTTTATTTAATTGAAGTTAGAATTCCACAAATTTAATACAATCTCTATGTTCAAAATAAGTAAATAAACGATTGCCACCTTGGCAACTTAATTTATTATTACAAGCAAACCAGATTTTTAATTTGTTTATTTAAACGACTTATGTTAATTAAATATAAATTAAAAAAAAATATTGTTTTGTATTTGTTTTGAAATAAAGAAAATGTTGTTTTTTATTACACAGTAGCATATTAAATTACAGAGAACTGACACATTTTAGCATCGTTCATATTACGTGTACCTTACAGCGGGACCGAGTTTGCATAACCAGATTAGAACTACAAATAAAAATCGAAGGCAAACCCAGTATGGTGCAATTGAACTATTTGACATTAAGTATCGATTGGAATTGCCCAGATTAGCAATCTAGACGGGTAGCTCAAGTGTTGGATGAACCTGGCCTCGCTCTTTAGCTTCGTAACGTGACCATTTCTTATCGCAGCGACTTTTCAAATCAAAGTCATAAAATAAAGTAGGAATATTATGATGACAGCGTTGTCAGAGTTGATTCTCTGACTCTGCTCTTATCAACGGAGGCTGGAACGCTATAAATTGCAGTAAATCCGGTTCAGCTGGCAATGTGAAGACTTTTGAGCACTTTTATATTGCATCCGTGTTGTCTGCAGTGTCGACTCACCTTGCTCTATCTCGGCATAAAGTCTGTACTCTGAACCCACCCATTGTTGACTAACAATTGTATCACTAATTTCACAAATAAGTGATTGATTTTTAAATACATTTGTTCACATGTAGTCATTATCAGCTCAAAAGTTCCGTTTATAATTTTTTATTAATTCTAAACCAAACTATCAATAACAAATGAACTGATTAGATTTACACCCGCTTTTCGAAAGGCTACTGGAAGCGTGTGGCATTATCGACATTAACTAAAAACTGTGTACTCGATTGTGTTTCTTTTCAAGTGCGTCATTTTTGTTTCAAGACCCCGTAACCATAAAAGAGTAGAGGGGTGTATTAAGTTTGTCAGAAGTCAACTGTGCGTAACAGGCAGGAGTAAGCTTATCCGACCTCACAAAGTATATACATATATTCTTGATGAGCAGCAACAGACGAGCCGATATAGCTAGATCCGTCTGTGCGTCCGTCCATATGTCTATCAGTACATCTGTACTTCCATTTATTTGTACTTCAGTCCATCTGTACTCCCGTCCATCTGTCCGTCCGTCTGCCCGTATGAGCACCTGGACCTGCTAAATTGTTAAATAAAAAGTTTTCATATAGCCATAACTTGGAAACTATTTGAGCTATCGTGATCAAATATTAATAATATTATTCCCATATTAAGTGTTTTATTACTATTCTCACTAAGTTTATTCCATAGCTCCCATATGTAGTAGTAGTTGAGCTGCGGTACTATAATGTGTACAGGGTCTTTTTCAGTCGGCTCGCTGGACTATAGCCTTTCTTGCTTGTTATTTGTGGTTTATAACATAAATCATGTATTTACTTAGCTTACCAAATGACACTGCGAGTTTCTCTTTTACCTGCAAACTGCGCCCAATGTTGTGAAATTTACTTTTGTCTGGCAATGTCAAGTTCATAACTGTACGTTATGACTCTTATCAAATCGACAAAAGTCCACGTTTTCGGTCAATTAAACTGAAAATTCTGCAAATGTCAAGGCAAATACATTGTTTTGCTAAAAAACGCAAGTTATGCTAAAACTTCGACAACGTCAACGACAAAAACACTTCGAATAGAGTACAAAATGTTTGTTAAAAACTGGTATTCTCTTGAGTTTATGAGTTTCGAAATAAGAAAGACTCGCACCTGAATGTAATATTTTGCATATTAAATGGAAAAGAGCTGGGCATAAATAACAAGAAAGAAAAGAACAGTCGAGCACGCCCGACCGTATAATACTCTCTGCATTTTTTTCCCGATTAAATTGTTAAAATCATCATCGAGAACAAATATGAACAAATGCCTAAAAACGGAACGAAAGTTGAGAATTATTTTTATGTATTGTGGGAGAACGGGGCGTGTCAGTCCAAAATGTTAAATGCCAATGCATTTACGCTGTTACTGAGATATTCGCCGAAAACACAGATTTTTTCAGAGGTGTGTCTACTTTTTTGCTCATTGTGGGCAAATGGGGCGTGGCATCGAAAAAAAACAGATTCTTGAACTGACTGACTAAATATGCGATCGATTGAGACCAAGCTCGAACTTGTAGCTCTTACCATCTCTGAAATCTGTTTGTTCATACGGACAGATAGACAGACAGACAGACAGACAGACGGACATAGCTATATCGACTCGGCTTGTGATGCTGATCAAGAATATATATACTTAATGGGGTCGGCCACGCCACCTTCTTCCTGTTATATACTTTTGCATAAACCCAATATACTCTTGTAGAGAGTATAAAAAGTATATGCAAAAGTGTACCTAAAGTTGTTAAATGTATTTAAGTGGAAAAATTCCAATTACAGTATTTAATTTAGTTTCACGCATTGCTTGTGATTAAAATACGAAGTTCATTGAAAGTGTTCTTAACACTTCTTTCAAAAAGTATTTATCAGAAGCGAAATGTGCGTAACAGACAGATATATATTATTTATCAGCATCATTAACCTAGTGCATGGTCTTTCACAGTCATCTCACTGGACTGTAGCCTTTTTTACTAGTATTAAACACATTTAGGTGCATAATAAAAAGAGTTTAGCAAAAATAAAAAAAATTATTTTAGTAAGAGATATTTTCTGTAAATCTTTAATTGGTAAAACCATGTAAAATCATTGACCTCGATTGAAAATAACCACGAAGAGTGTTTATTAAAGTATTGATTGATTTGCAGTCTCTTCCCTGCAAATAAAAAAAAAAAAGTTTGTTCTTGGGCGTTTTTCAAAATTCAATAATTTTAAAAGTAGTAAATCAAATTTAGATACCAAGTGAACAGTAATAATTTGCCATATTTGCTTGTCAAGCTGAGCAACACATAAATTTTAATTTTTATTAAGTTCAAGTGGTTTGGCCTACACTTAAAACATATATTAAATCATAACATGTAATATAAAATGTACTGAGCTCATTACAAAAACTAAATAAAAATATTTATGCTATGCTAAAATGACAATAAGTGTAAATAGAGTAACTAGGTTAATCTAAATGGTCTAATTTATTTCCGCATTTCGAATCACAGATTAATTATGCCTTTACAGAAAATATAGAGATTCTCCAACTTGCTTGGAGCAGTCTTCCACTGATATTTAAGTTATTTATATCTACAATGTCAAATGTGCTTATTTTTATACTCTCTGTAAGAGTGAAACTATGTAAACTATGTAACAATCAGAAGGAGGCATTGCAGACCCCATATTATATATAATCTTGATCAAAATCACAAGCCGAGTTTATGTAGCCATGCCCGTCTATCTGTCTGATTGTCGGCCACACACAAACATATGAACGAACGTTTACGCTGCATACATAGAGTATTATAGGGTCGTGCCTGCTCCACTGTACTTTTCCTTCTCGTTCTGTTTGTCTTTTTGTGGTTTCACTGAGCATACAATTACGTCGCAAGTGGGACTCGATTTTTTAATTATTTCAACAATTTAAACTATCGTCAAACTCATTAAACTGGACAATGGGTAAACCAGTTTCGCAGTCGTAACTGAATATATTGTTTTTATATGCATTTTTATATAAGGAACTGCTAACTGTTTGCAATAGAAGAATTGTAATTAACGCCTTACAAAGTACATATATTAGAAGTATAATTTACACGAGGTACTTGTTTTCTAACTCACAAGGTTGAATATACTCGCAAATTAAAACAAAATGCCAGCTGCTAAATAATGGAGACTGGTACTTTCTGTAGATGTTTCCGATGATTTGCAGCCACATAAATGCTCATTCGAATCGTGTATTTTTATTTTTAGACCCCGTACTCATAAAGAGAACAGGGGTCAGTTCAGTTTGTCAGAAGCAAAAAATGTGTGACAGAGAAATAATATATTCGTTATCAGCATCGCCAACCGAGACGATATAGCAATGACCGTCTTTATGTAGAAACTTTCACTCATACGAGTGTGTCATAATCATAACTAACCTCACCAAGTTTTATCCGGGTTGGATAATTATATCCTAAAGTTTCCATCGCTAACCATACAACACATATGTACATGTTGTATGGTTAGTGGTTTCCATAAACCAAATCGATCAATAATTGCGTGAAAATATTAAATTATTAATTTTTCGTATGCATGAGTACGGGGTCTTTTACAGTCGACTCGACTGTAGCCTATCTTTTTTGATATTTACTCATATTTAAAATCCATATTGACAGCGATCCGGTCTGTTGTAGATCAGCTAACACATCGTATAACTCGCACGTTTCTTATGGAAACGCACTTGAAATTCGAAATGGGGCAAACAACGAGCGATTTAATCGTGTCTCTCTCTGACTTGTTCACAAATACCCTGTACTAGGAATGGGAACAGTGTTTGCTAAACAAAGTGTAGTAGGCCAAGCATCACACGGTCATACTCAATCAGCTGTTAGAATATAAGTAGAAATAAAAGTATAAGAGTATATGCATGAACTGGAGAATGATGAAAGAATGTGAAGAGGAGAATGTGAACGAGTTTAGTTCAGAAAGAATCACGAGAAGGAGTGAAAATTTTAATGACGAATAACGATGAAATCTTAAGTTTGTAATTAGATAACTTGTGATTAAATAGAAGTTAAATTATAAATTAAATAAATAGAAGTTAATAGTTTAATATAAAACTACAAAAGACTGCATTTAAAACTGTTTTCTTTGGATAAAAGAAAGAAACAAAGTCAAACTACAAAAAAGATTGTTTTATAGGATAACTATTGGTCAGTATTGTATCTTAGAACTTTTAAATAAGCATCTTGGCATTTTGTTTTGTTTGGTTATCGAACAAAAATATTTTTTGTTGTACGCCCAAAGAAACGGAAAGGTTTATAAAGAGTCTGAATGTTTACCCAAACACTTGGCACTGATTAGCTTTAAGTGCACTCACCTGTCTGCCTTCAAAATCTATTAAAATCTCCACTGTTCTCTCCCGTTATAGCTATGTCAAGTTCAAGACTAAACAGCAGCGTTTACGGAGCAATGATAAGGTCATTGCGGACACTATCTATGGAAAGGTGAAGGGGGTCAAATGGCGCTCGATCTACGGTAATAACTACTACAGCTTTGAGGGAATACCCTTTGCAAAACCACCCGTGGGGGAGCTCCGTTTCAAGGCTCCTGTTGAACCCGAACCCTGGACTGAATTGAAGCGATGCTATAGAGTTAGATCCAAGCCCTGCCAAGTGAATCTTGTGTTGAAACAAGTGCAGGGAAGCGAGGACTGCCTGTACCTCAATGTGTACACCAGAGATGTAAGTCCAACAGACATTCCTATTCTAATTAAACACCTATTTGAACTCCTTTTAGCTGCATCCCCAAAAACCCTTGCCAGTCTTGGTGTGGATCTATGGAGGCGGCTTCCAAATGGGAGAAGCATCCCGAGATCTATATAGTCCGGACTACTTTATGATGGAGCACGTCCTGGTGGTGACTATCTCGTATCGCCTTGGAGTTCTAGGCTTTCTTACTCTGGACGACGACCAATTGGATGTGCCCGGGAATGCAGGACTTAAGGATCAGGTGATGGCTCTACGATGGGTCAAGCGCAATTGTCACTTTTTCGGCGGCGACCCGGACAACATAACGGTCTTTGGGGAGAGTGCCGGAGGAGCATCAACTCACTATATGATGCTCACGGAACAAGCCCGCAACCTCTTCCACCGAGCAGTTCTCATGTCTGGCACCGTACTCTCCCCCTGGGCCCTTACTCCAAAGTACAACTGGGCTTACCGCTTGGCCCAAGCCACGGGCTACACAGAAGAGCTAAACGATCGCAAGATTCTTCACCACCTGAGACACACCAAAGCTAGCACCATGCTGAAAATGGCGGAGGAAATAATCACCATGGACGAGCGTCACCAACGCAAGGTTATGTTCTGTTTTGCACCCACCGTCGAGCCTTATGAGACCCCGCATTGTGTGATCCCCAAGCCTCCGATCGAAATGATGCGCAACTGTTGGGGTAACGATATACCCATGGTGGTCGGTGGAAACTCGTTCGAAGGACTCCTCGTCTTTCCCGAGGTGCGAAAGTGGCCTGAACTACTCGTAGAACTTGGTGACTGTGAGTTTCTTTCTCCCGAGGACGCTGGCTTGGACTCCAGTCAACGTCTGGCCTTCGGGAAGCAACTTAAAACCGCCTATTTTGGTGACAAGGAACCTGGACAAAAGACCTTACTTGAATATTGTGATGTAAGTGGTAACGAATGGTTAATGTATTATTATCATGGGAGAAAATGTCTGTTCTTTACAAGTGGGAAGAACTCTTGTGATTTAACATAAATCACTTAAAGAATTCTAAGGATAACATGGAAAAATACTCTCTTCCAAAGTATCTGCTTATATTAGAGAATTTAAGCTTGATATAACATTTTTAATATTGTTAATTACCTTCAATAACTTAGAAGTGTGGAGTTAATGTTTATATACAAATAGTTCATAAATCACAGGTAGTTCTAGTAATTTGGTTTAGTCTGTAGTACTTTACCAATAACGGGGCCAAAGAAGGCAATTTCAACTGTTAAATTATTTGTATTGTATTGTATTAATGCATATACAGACGTTCATTCCATTTATGTCTCTTAAAATCTCTAAAAACAGACTATTTTTGGGGACACAATTTAACACGGTAAGCCTAAAGTTTTTGTGCTTTTTATTTTAGCTATGCTCCTATAAATACTTCTGGCATGGAATCCACCGCACACTGCTTTCGAGGAGCCGGAATGCGACCAAGGCACCAACGTTTCTCTATCGCTTTGACTTTGATTCGAAGCACTTCAACATGATGCGGATTATAACTTGTGGACGCAAGGTGCGGGGAACGTGTCATGCCGATGATTTGTCCTATTTGTTCTACAACGGGGCTGCCAAGAAGCTGAAGAGACGTACGGCGGAGTTTAAGACCATACGACGATTGGTCTCCATGCTGGTACAGTTTGCCGAATCCGGTGATCCCAACATACCCCGGGTCATGCACGAGGAGCACGATGGAGCACCGGAAGAAACACAGGCTTGGTTGCCCATATCTCAGCAGGATAAGGTATTCAAGTGCTTGAATATTTCACATGATGTTCAGGTGATTGATTTGCCGGAGGCAGACAAACTGCGACTCTGGGATAACATGTATGCTGACAAGCGATTACTGTATTAGTTGTGTGTGCACCTGACATTTGTGTGTATCCGCATATTAACAGCTACAGCACATATATTAATATACACATGAGTGTGTGTGTGTGTGTGCGTGTGTGTGAACACATTTACCATATTCCTGGCCTAAAGCCGGCCCTAAATGCACATCTCGAATGTAAACTTGTTTTCTCTCGGCATCAAATGTTCTTATGAAAATTGGGATTTTCATAGCCTATTTATTAAATATAAAGAGCAAAACAGTCAAACAAATTCCATTGAACTCATACAGTCACTCCCAAACACATACACACACTCTTAATGTTAGTCCAACATACTCGATTGATAAATAAGGGCATAAGATTTTTATAATGGCCTTTGGCTATTTGGGTTTCTATTTAAATTGTTATGAAATGACAATATGTATATACTTCTGGATAAAATAAGAGTCAAACTTAGTGTAATGAATATTTTAGCATAAGTGTTACATATATATTATTTTGATATCTTCATATATTTAAACATAATCATAATTTACAAGATCCAATATCAAAAGGCTTTAATACATTCATAATATATGCAATAAATCGTAAAAAGTTATTCAAATTATGTTTCTGATTATTATCTTCAAAAATATTTCTGTGGGTCTAACAGGAATCAATATTCACTTCTATGTTAATCTAATTGTAGACTTACCCGAAAAGTATGCAACAAATTAATGCTAGTAGAAAGGTAAGCTTCAAGTTTACTTCATTCATGAACATTTCTAAAAGACCCACACCTGATACACAATCTTAATTAATTTGGAAACCTTGTCATTGAAAATTATTTTTTTTCTATGACCTAAAATATATTTAAAATCGGTTACTGTAGGCAACAAAGCTGGTCATCTTTTAGGCAGACTTTGAATTCCAAGCAACAGTTTACCGCAACATCCGGAAAGTAGGCAGCGTACTTTGAATCACTTTTCAATTACACATCTGACTTGAAAACTAGAAGTCAAGCATTAAGACAGCAACAATGAGGTGGATATATATATTTATATTTATTGATAATCTATTAGTGCAGAAAATGTATAAGCAGACTAAGATAAATAGATAAAATACATATTACATTCAATTGTTAAAGGTCGAATAAAATATTATTACTTTCACTATGTTCAACTGACATACATATGCTGTTAGATAGAGTCCCTCCCTCACCACGGAATTAAAATGAATTTAGAAATCGTGCGTATAAGTTAACTTTGCATTTTCAAACCGTAGACAAAAGTGTTTGTCACGTGTGAGGGCGGCAATTGGTGAGAATATTGCGAACAGAGCAATGAAAACTTCCTCAAATCTCGCACATTTTGTGAGGATAACCATAGGGGTGAAAAGGAAAGGCGGGTATGGATAGCTATGTTACCCATGTGTGCCCTAATCAAGTCACGGAATGTCGGAAAAGTCACGCGAGATTTTTGGACCGTCGAAAAATTATGACTTTTAAGGTTATTAGGCTATATGGGGAGCATTCCGGGTGTTCCTATGATTTGATTTTAAAAAATTCATGGGGCAGTTCTTGTACTCAACAGCGGTAATTTGCTTCAGTAGGGACATGTGCGCCAGCTTGTCTAGATAATATATAATCAGACTGAGCTCGACACAGAAAGTTACATTAATGAATATTATAGAAGCAATGTTGGGGAGCAGAAGCAGAAGCACGGATTTCATTTCGTTTTCAATCAATATTAGAAATTCGGAAGAAGGTGTGAGTTAATACCTAATAACTCTAAGAAATTGCACCTTTCTCACAAATTCGGTGTCTGTTTTATCTGAATAATGTTATTAATTTAAGAAGAACACTTTTATTCTCCGTAATTGTAAGTCAAAGAACTTTAAAATAGCTCATTTGCGTGAACACATGTAGTGTTAGTTGCGATATCGTTACTATACTTAATGGTACCATCATAACTATCCTCACCAAGTGTGATCCGATTTGTCCTATGGGAGCTTTTAGCTATTTGAAACACCATATTTAAAATTCAAACTTTTTCAAAGAGCTGACAGCTCACGTGTATTTTGAAGTTTTAATTCCACGTCCCAATAGCGCAGGAATAAAAAAATCATAAATTATATTATCGATTGTTTACTAAAGCAAAATTTGCAGCATGTGCAAGCGCGACAGAGCTGATTCTTCTTCTTGCTTGGTCGCGTTCTGTTTTGATTCATCTATCGATACCAGTTCTTTAGTTTATTTGAGCGATTCGTTATCGATAAATGTATGATATAAAGAGCTAAGTTACTATACTAAATAATCGATAAGCATCGTAGCTCGGCTTTTATAATAGTAGATCAATTCTTTGTGGGCGACATTTTCATAATTTTAATGCATTTAATTAATTTTAATCATTAATCCTGATTAATTTAATTTTGAACGGATGCGAAAATTGTGTCGTTTTAATTTACAATTACCAAAGAAATCATTAAAAACTATCTCCAGTAGGGATCGTACTTCCCACAGGGTATCTTGTGTAAAAATAACTCCAAAAATGGTTCTCCGATCCGAAAGAGAAGGAAGGTTTATTAGAAAAGGTCTTTTACGATACAAAATAGAATATTAGTATTCCAAGTAAGGCCCCAAAGGCCCTGATCTATATTCAAGAATAGGTCGGTATGTAGGTAGGGATCGTAAATTCATTTGACCAATGGTTTATGAAACTCATAACACCAATAGCTCGATTAGAACCAGAAAAGATGTGCTTATCAAACTTTTGTTTTGGATCGAAAAGGATATAAAAGTCATTGACCGGCATACATCAGAACCCGGAAATTAAAGATTGTTGACGGCAAATCATTGATTAATAACAAAAAGTTAGGACGCTAAATTGTTTCCTTGAGTAAACCCAGAAAATATTCGCTTATATTATAATATTCGTTCTATAAAATAAAAAGTTCACATAACAACGAACTGTAAGTTCTTGTAGTAAATGAGAACGATTAACAGTATCAATACCGTTGATAAGTTGTACGTACATTTGTATGTACGTATTTAATACCCAATATGTATGCCCAAACAGTTGCTTGTAAATTTAAGAACATAGATATATGTACCTTTTACAATATGTACAATATACCCTTGCAGAGAGTATACAATTCTGAAACTTAAATGAAATAGCAGCAAAGCGAATGAAGAACTTAAATTTTATTAATCAAATTCACTTAAAAGCTAACAATGTGCAAACTGAGCTGACAACTGAGCCAGAAATAGAAGCAAAATTCAATTGATTTAAATGAATTGGAGGAAAAAACGTGCCAAATGGCCAAGCACGAGATCGCACTGAGAGAGAGGCAGACAATGAGAGAGATAGAGAGTCAGAGAGAGAGAGAGTGTAAGAGATGCGGAAATAGTAATAGAGCAAAAGCTTTAAAAAGCTTGCTGAAACACAGCTGAGTAGCAGTTTATGCTGGAAATAATTTGTGCTTTTTAGACCCCGTATTAAATAATAGTTAAAGGGTCTATTAGGCTTGTCCACGGCGAAATATGGGTAACTGATAGAAGCAACGCCTTCTACCGCGAACACTTTCAGACATTGCAACTATCCCCACGAAGATCTGATCGGATCGGACAAGTAAAGCTCCCAGATCGATCGTAAATCGGTTATTTGTAAAGAAAAAGATGCAATATAATGAATACGCGGTCTTTTACAGCCGCTTGGCTCGATTGTAGCATTTCTTACTTGTTTCTTCATAAAACGATTTTCAAGGCCATTAAGTCAACGTGCTAATGAAATGAAATCACCGTGATCGAGGGAGGAAAAAAACTTCGGGGAAGTGACCATATTTTTAGAGATTTTTTTTATTGAGCTTAATCAATTGTGATTTAAAACTGAAAATTGCGTGAGAATAGCATATATAGCGATATTTCGATTAGTGGCGCTCATTAGTTGCGTGCCTAGCGTATGTAACTAACCAACGGCAACTGGCCATAACTAACAATAATTGCCTAGTCAAAGCAATCAAATGACCTAATTTGAAAAATTAAAACGCTTAAAGCACAGCGCGAAAGCTTTTCCCAAAGCTTTTTACACCAAAACAGAGCGGTCAACTGTTGAGCATTTTCAGCCTGGTTTGTTTACATTGGGACAAAAGTTTGTTGTCGACTCAAAATCATCCTGAGACATGAGCTAAGAAAATATGAGTTGTGGTGGTAATGACGTAAACTTAAACAAATAAAATTAATTATCAAAACGACAAGAGGCATATGGTGGTAAGGGACTGATAAAAAATACACTCTCGTGCGTACTTTACCCCATAAAATTTTGCTTAGACACTCACACACTCATTACCGATACATACAATCTAATATTTTATGATTATTGGTGTTCCCTGAAAACCGAGTGACTCATACAGTACATAGCCAAGGCTTATCAATAAAAAAGTTGTTTGCTGTCATGATTTTATGCAGAATGATTACAATGGTGTACAACGCGACAAACACAGTAAAATTACAGTTTGAGTACTCGTGTGTTATCCTAAGTTTAACTTATCAATATCGATGTGCACAATGATAACATAGAGTAATACTCATTGTGAGTCAGTGCACCTGTGAGTCAATGAAATGACCGCTGTTTAACATCGACTCACGCACTTACAAACATAATTACAAGTCACTACACTACAGTATGACATGCTCCAGCTTCTGCATGAAACTCATTCGCACTCGCATGAGACTAACAACAACCACAGGAGCAGCAACAAAAGATGTAGCTCTTGTCGTTGTTGTTGTTGTTGTTGTCGTCGTCTCGGTCGCTGTCGTCGACGCGTCGGTGCGCGCTCTGCTGTTGTGGGGAACCCGAAAGCTTTCTGTGCTTCAGCCATGTGCTTAGAACTTTCGTGCGGTGCTTTTTGGTTTGGCGCTTTAAAAACAGTTGACGAGTTGCTTTCATACCTAACGGACGTTGCAGAAAGCGTCGTAGAGCTGAACGAAAGAACGAATCAACAGCTAGCTAATAATAATACAACAACAGTTCATTCTTTAAACTATAATAGAATTTATTTAATTCACTTTGCTTAGCAACAACAATATCCGATACAATAAAATATTCGCGATTCTGTGACTTTTTTGTTTGCGCGTTATGTGATAAGGAATTTCTGCGTGTGCTTTTTTCGTAGCTGAATTATCCTGCGTGTGTTCAAGTGCGTGTGTGTGCGTGTGCGTGTGAGTGTAACTGCGCAGGACGAACCAGGAAAGCTCCGTTACTATCACTGAAGAGCTGCTGCACAGCAGCCTCTTTAAAATCAGGCTCAACGAGACAAGGTCAAGGAAACAGCTGGCGCGACTAAAAATTAAAAATAAAACAAATTGATAAACAAAATTAAATTTGTGAAAAGAACGGCGCGTACAAAGATAACTAAATTAAATTGCAAAAGTAAATCCAATTTTTATTTTATTTATTGACGACGAGACAACAAAACACACATTTAACAAAATGTCTTCCATGGCTGCATTTGATCAGATCAAAATTGGACTCAAGTAAGTCGCGACCAAGACACGAACTTGGTGCCTCGAAAGCACCTGAGATTTAATCTATCTCACTTAATAAACTTCCTCTTTAGTAAGCAGCTGCCTAGAGTCATTAAAATGAGTACAGTGTGTAGATCATTAAATCCAATTTGATATTGTTGCAATAGTTTTCCCTTCCCGTAGTTTACTTTTTATAGAAACGAAACTGCTTAAGCACGCCTACCTTTTGATTGTGTGGCATGACATCAGCTGGTTGTGTCACCAACCGCACAAAATGTATTTAATAATGTGGTGACGATGGTAAATCTTGGAGAAACTCTGCGGAGTTCAAATTGCCCATATGGAACAGTCTATGTATCGCATAGTGTTTGCTTTCAACGATAACAGAACGCAGAACCAATTCAGGCATATCGAAAAGATTAAATGTTTATTTGGCAAACAGAGACCTGAACCTCAGTGTGCAGATCCACGAACTCATGTCTTGCTTACATTAACTATATAAATAAACTAAAGGATTTTATTTTGATTAATTTTGCTCATGTTATTTATGAAATTTGGTTTTATATGGTTTGGGTCAATAAGGCTAAAGCAAAACACCTGAAAATCAGTTGGGGCAGCAACAAAATAAATATGTTTGCTTCAGGAGCTCCAATTACTAACCGTTTGTCAGCCTACGTCTCCTCCACTTCATTGTTGTTCTCCACCATTTTTCTATCGATTCCGAGAACTGTGTAATTTGTCTACATAACGAGCAAATATAAATTGTGACTGACAGCGCCCAGAGCCCAGCACATCTGTCATTAGAGGCGCCTTTAGAGTCGTTAGGCCGGTGTGTCTGGCTGTGTGTCGGCTTTTAAATGTGCCAATAATTAGGTAGGGAACTGCTCTCTAAACATCCAGCAGATGTTAAAAAAATGCAAAAAGCAAAAGAAAACAAAAAAAAATCCAAAAACAAAAAAAAAAGCACACAGTTTATGTAAATTTTGTCTATTGCAGAAGCACAAGTTGAGTCACTTGTGTCATAGAAATGTGTTTGAGAGAACGGAAAGAGATTGTGCCATGAGATCAGCAGAAACAACTGGTTTGGGCTGCCATACAAATACAAGCAAGATTATCTCATATAATTATAAATTTTGAGTGTGCCTACATATATATTTGCTTAGTGTTGAACAAGAACTCTATGTGAAGGGATTTACATAAAACCTATAGATTAATTCGGGGAGGCTCGTGATCTATCAATACGCAATCTGACCAGCTGGCAACTTTTGCCATTGTTGATTTGAATTGAACTGTGATTTTCCCATGAATTTAATAATAATTTTTGATTTCAATTTACTTTGAACTGTAGCTGAGTACGAAATGTTTTATTTGACCTTCTGCTAACTGGATTTATTCGCGGAAAGTTGCAAATTTATTGATTGAGCTGTGATTTATATTCATTTGAGTAGCGAGTTCGTTTTTATTTACATGTGCCTATAATGTATTCATTGTTTAATCTGTAAAAATCAGCTGTCAATATTAAATTTTCATTTTAAGTTCCGAAATTTACACGCTTTTAAAAATAACCTTAAAATTCACCGAAGATATAAAAGCTGATTTAATCATTCATCTGGAAGGATTTAAATTCCACATATGCTGTAATTTAATACAGATTCGTTGTAGATTTTTAGCTCGTTTACCAATTGAAACATCAAATTAATATTCTTGATCTGTAACATTTAGTTTAACATTGAGTAAAAACAAATTTCTTCATATTTGCTCTGCTTGCCAAATACAATATATTTCTTTCTGTATTCTGTTGTATTTCCCTCTTTTTTCGCATTGCTTATACGCCACATGTGCGCTCCACACCAAATTTTACATTTGTACATTTGTCGCTGTCGCTCTTGCTTAGATCACGCTGATCGCCCACACTTACAGTCGCACACAAACATGTATGCACAGATAAATATACATATGTATATGTATATACGTATACAACTGTGTGAGTTTGTCAATTTCACTTAATTTTGCCGAGTTTTGTTCGTTTTTGTATCGTTTTTGTAAGGCTTTTAAAATAAACAAAGTGAATAAAATGCTATAGAATGAGCTAATAAAAGAGTTGTCGCAGAAGAGTCTGTTATACGAGTATAATAAATATACTTTCCGATGCAAAATTATTGTATAGTATTGTAATAAAACTCATTCATTGACACTACATATGTTTATTTACCAAATGGGTTTCATTTTGATGCTTATGAATTCCCCTGAAATGCTTAAATTTCATTACCATACTTTTTTCATTAATTGTTATTTTTGTGCAGGTTTAGCACTCGAAAGTAACACGCCTTAATATTTTGTCTGACATCAGACTTAGTAATGAAAGTTTGGCATACCTTGTACCTCATCCTTGCGCCAGTTGTTAGCTTTTCATTCATGCACTGAAGCTTTTTCACGAAGCTTTCATTGTCTGCCTTGCGTGCAGCCTTGTCAAGGTCAATATTCCACATTATAGATGTGTTGATAACCAACTTTTGTTCATGTGAAAGCTACGCATACAGTGTCTGCCTTTTTTATGTACAAGCACAAAGATAATTTTCATAATTTGTACTGATTACACGCAAATTTATTTCTAAAAAGTTGAATTTTGTGCTAGGTGAAAATAGTTTTCTACTTAAGTCGACATGATGTCTCGGTGGGCTGATAACGATACTGGAAAAGCAGCACATATAGCTATGGAAAATAATGCAATCATTACACAATTTGTACACACAGGGGTTGGTAGGGAATTTTAATGAAGCTGGAGTTTATACAAGAGAAATGGTTTAATTTATTTGTAACAACATCCATATTTAGGTCATAATTTTGATAGACACTTGTGGAATTACTCTGCACAATATCCAGGATGGGCCTTTAATTTTCACAAATTCCTTCATTATTTTGTGCGCTATACTAAAGCGTTATTTCTTAGAATACAAAATATTAGAGATCAATTATATTCATTAATTTTTATATTTTTATTTAGCCAACTTTACTTTGATTTTGAGCGATCTTTAATTGTTAACATACCGATTAACTAGTCATTTTTGAAAATGTATACATGTATTGATCCTATTTAAGCTAAAAAATGTTAATTTTGATGGGATTGTGCTCTGTTGCTTCTACTATTCAGCGTTATACATCCAGGTCGGTCTATTTCTTGCGCTGATCATTGTTGGACAATATAATTGCTATGCGTATGAAAATATTCAAGGCGTCCATGTAGATGGCCAAGGCATGATTGATGGGATCAAAGGTGTACGCGCTCCGCTGTGGATGCATCTCGGCTGCCTTCACAATTCGCTGAGTGTCGTACAGTAGAAATCCACTAAAGAGGATCAGTCCACCATACAGGGACAAAGAAGCCAAGCCAGCTCCAATGGCTGTTGTTGGTGGCAGCCACATGGAGGCCAGCGATGACGCGAAGACTATTCCCAGTCCAATGGCCAATGGTCCTCCAATGTTCAGAAACTTCTCACTGGGTGCACATGCTGCCACCGTGGAAAGGGCACCCACAATGCCTCCTGTGTAGAGCAGAGCTTTCACTAGAATCGGACCGCCCATAAAGCACATTGGAGCAATTACAGCGCCGAGTATACCGCAGTGTACAGCCCAGGCCAGTTGCTTGATTCCAAATCCGGGTTCATAGTCAAGGGCTTGGGTCAGAGCACCTGAACCCATGACCAAGCCAAGGGTCACGAAGGTCGCAATCCAGCCACTGCGCATGATTAGGCTGAGCAGCGCCTCCGACTGAAAGACGCCCACTGCCGAGGCAGCAGTCAAAGCACAGGAGGCTCCGAAGTAGGCGTAAGTCGCGTGGATCCGATCTCTGACGTACTGTGGCCACATCACAGAGTGATCGTAGAGACTGGGTTGATCGGACAAGCCCATGCCATAGTAACAGAGTGCGACTAGACCCATTAGAGCTGCTCCAGCTGCAGCCCCCTTGCCCATAGAGTAGGCATTTTCAGTGGGTGGACCCATTAGGCGATCCTTCAGGGAAGGCGCCTTAGAGCGTTCCTCCACATGCGAACGATTTCGATTCTGCGAATCCTCTGCGAAATTCCTTCGGCTATTGAGACGAGTTGGCAGCGCAAGTTTGTTCTTCACTGTAGTGGATGTTCTGCCTCTGGTCACCTGCAGCGTTGTTTTAAGACATCCAGATCCCATGATGGGATTCCTGAATAGCAAACACGCCGAACGCTTCGGCAGGACATGCAATAGGCGTGCCAAAAGCATTTTCAGTTCGAAAATATATGTTTTAACTGGTTTTCTTTACAAAATTTATCTGGATAAGGGATTCCGATTCAGTGCAATTTTGTTCGGTTTTTTGAAAGGAAAGTCGATGAAATGATTTAACTACGATCCGAGCTAGTCAGTTAAGGTTTTCTATCAAAAGGGAAATGTAAAAAAAGCTACAAAATAAAAACAAATTCCTTGTATTAAATTGAAACCTGGCTCATTAATAATATATACTATGTATGTTATTGATCGACATCAACAGGCTAGTCTTTTTAGCAATGCCCGCCTGCGTGTGCGTATGAACTCCTGGATCTCAGAGACTATATAAACTGGAGACAGCAAGCTTAAAAGAGAAGTCAGTGTATATTGTACACAAAACAATCTAAGCTCACAATTTGGCTACACCCGCTAGGCCACCAACTCATTGTAGAAGTACTTTTCCTAATACTATTAGGTTCTGGTAAATCAAATGAAATATCGTATTTAATTTACTAAAATTATTTTCGTAATAATTATTTTCGACAAATCATTTTGTTATTGGGATGCAATCTAATTTGTTGTAGTTTTTGGTTGTTGGAATCTGACTTTTTCTCGACACATTTGGCAATGTCAGCAATAGTTGCATGCGAATACTAAGTTGCCACGACTAGAGGAATGCTACGTTGCAGAAATCTCAAAGAATTTTCAAAGAAATCTCATAAGAAGAGTCTCTGAATATGAATAGTATATCTCTGTACACTCGGGTCTTCTATATTAGATTCTACTTTAGGTTTATTTGTCTGCTGTGTTTGCTCTGCTGTCGTCACTTTTCCCGAATGAAACCAAAATTTGTTTATTTTCATTTTACTTTGTTTTTGAATATATACTAACTAAAGACTTTGTGCGTTGCCAAGATAATCACATAACTCATTTTGGATAGAAAAAAAATGATTTTAAAACGTTCAATGCAAAATGTAGCAATGCCCCTTTAATTATTTTTGGAGCTAAAATAAATTTAATTAAAATATATGTGAAGCAAGCCCTACCATTGTCCAAATTTAGTAATGTTCCTCTTTACGAGGTGCCGGAATACCATTCCCAACTCAATCTAGTAGAATTTTGTTTCCACATGCAAAGAAATGTGTTTGCTTTCTCCACTGTATTTGCTTTTTATTTTTGTGTATTTTTTATGCCACGCGTCCCCACACGAACATTATTAATATTGACCTTAACTTTTATTGCAGTCTGACCATTAGCTACCACACTGGGTTGACTTCCATAAAATGTGTATGGCAAAGTTCAGGGTTGCTCCGCGATAGTCAAAAAATCGCCATCGTTTGCCTTATATGATAGACAAAATCAAAAAATAAATACAACAGCTCGACTGGCTATTAATAAGAATAAATATGACATGTTTCTTTCGCCTTTGTTGACATTTGTACATACCTAAAATAAATGAAATAAAGCGTAGGTTCTTCATGTTGGTTTTGCTTTAAGTTTATTGACATCGTCATATATTAGAGTTTTTTTTTTGCAATTTAAATCACTTTTTATAAGACGAGCTACAAAAACTATGCCCAATTTATTATTACCGTTGAAAAATTTGAAATCTTTGCCAAATTCCAAAGATCAATCAATTCCGCCGTCAAAAAAACCATTGAGACTTTTGAAGATTGAATTCCGTTATGGGAAAAAATATTATTAGAAAAAATATTATTATAGTTTTAATATTTGATTTCGTCTCTGAACTTATACCATTAATTTTAATAAGTTGCACATAATTATGAGATGACCGTGTGTATAAAATTAAAGCAAACTTATTTGTGAAACCAATTTTAATAACACAGAAGATGAAATTCTGTTCTATATAGTAATTAATAAACGAGTACATGAATTCAGTTGTTTATTGATAAATAATCCACAGAAAATTAAAATTATATTTGCTTTAAATTGTAATCTCTTTCAATTTCTTCTGGTGACTTTAAGGAATATTTTCTAAGGAAAGGTTTTAAATATAATTCTTTAAAGAGCTTAACAAAACCAAAATGGATACATATATTTCAACATTATTATGTTTAATAGCTTTATTGAGTGTTTAGGTCTATTCTGTTTCCATTTGAGTTCATAAATACAATGGATTTTTATACCTTTTCAGATACTATTATGTGTTTGACGTGTTGTTTTGACGCACTGATAATTGGTAGTGTCTAGTGAGCAATTTCAAGTGACAATTTTCATTCTACATCTGCTGGTTACATTTGATACAGATCGGTCTACTACTATTATATAGCTACAATAAAATCAATCAGTTCGAAATACTTGGTATAAACCTCTTTTGTATTATTTTAGTTGTTGAAACCAAATTAAAGCAATATGCTTGACTTGCAGGGCATTTAATCATCGGCTAGACAAAGTAAGCTTTTTATTCTTGTTGAAAAGATTATTTCAGAACATACTGAAAATCACGTTTATCTAATAGTAAATAGCGGAGGCAGGTAAACAATTAATAAAATGGCAAACGGATGAATACTTTCGGGCTGATATGGTTCGAGAGTTGAGAGAGAAGTCGGTGCTCGATTTGGTGTGGACTGATAAATGGCGAAATCGCTAAACAGCGGAATAGCGGACACCTGGCGCGTTCTGGTGTTGATAAAGCATTTGCTTTATCGCAATGTCAGTTTTATATATAAATATACGTGGAAGTTTTAAAGCATGGAGAGGACAGGGAGGGCATCCCATTGATATAAATAGAGATAGCGGAAATTGTACATTTTTTTGAGATTGATCGATGGCGGCTCTATAATTAAATATTGTACCTTAAACTACTTTGTTTAATATCCTGTAGTAAAGAATTGGCAATCTTTGTTCCCTCAACAGAATGGTCGACTTCAAGGTCCAACAGCGGCGCTATCGCACAAGTGAAAAGACTGTCGTCAGCACTACCTATGGTCCCATCAAGGGAGTGAAACGCAAGTCCATCTATGGACAGTCTTACTTCAGTTTCGAGAAAATACCCTTTGCCAAACCACCGATCGGGGAGTTGCGCTACAAGGCACCACAGCCCCCAGAGATTTGGACCGAGGTCAAGAGCTGTACATCTCAAGGTCCAAAGCCTCTCCAGAAACATTTTGTGTTCGAAATGACAGATGGTTCTGAGGACTGTCTCTATCTTAATGTCTACACTAAGAATGTGAGTAGATACATTGAATAATTCAAATAGTTTCACTTGAATAACGGATGTCGTTCCTCAGTTATATCCCAGCAAAGCCATGCCAGTGATGGTCTGGATCTATGGCGGCGGCTTTCAGTTTGGCGAGGCCTCTCGGGAATGCTACAGTCCTGACTACCTGCTTCGAGAGGATGTCGTCGTCATATCCATCAACTATCGCCTGGGTCCACTTGGTGAGTACTTAATTTAAGCTTAATTCTGCTTGATTCACATCTAATAAAATGTTATTTTTATAAGGTTTTCTTTGTCTCGAGGATCCCGAGTTCGATGTGCCCGGTAACGCGGGTCTGAAGGATCAAGTATTGGCCCTGCGTTGGGTCAAAGCAAATTGCTCTCGATTCGGAGGTGACACCAGCAACATAACGATCTTTGGGGACAGTGCAGGCAGTGCCTCTGTGCACTACATGATGATCACAGAACAGACCCGCGGACTCTTCCACAAGGCCATCTGCATGTCCGGCAATACGTTGTCACCATGGGCCGTAACGCCGCAGCGCAATTGGCCCTATCGATTAGCGGTACAAGCGGGCTACACGGGCGAGAATGTGGAGCGTGAAGTCTGGGAGTTTCTGAAGAATGCCAAAGGCTCTGATATCATCAAAGCCAACGGCGAGCTTTGCATCGATGAGGAGAAAAAGGAGCGCATCGGCTTCTCCTTTGGACCCGTCATCGAACCCTACGTGACCAGCCACTGTGTGGTACCAGTTAAACCCATCGTCATGATGCGGACAGCCTGGAGCAACAGCATTCCTCTTATCTTGGGCGGAGTGTCTAACGAGGGACTCCTACTGTACTCCGAGACAAAGTCGAATCCCAAATGCCTTAACGAGCTCGACGACTGTCGCTACGTGGTTCCCATTGAACTGAACATGGATCGGGAGAGTGCTCTCTGTAAGGATTACGGAGAGCAACTGCGCCAGTGCTATTACGGTGACAAGACGCCAAGTCTGGAGACGCTACACGAGTATTTACAGGTAAGTTACTGCGAGATTCTAATATTTTCATTTACTTACTTTGCTCTCCTCTCTGGTGCAGATGGTCTCGCACGAGTACTTCTGGTTCCCCATTTATCGCACGGTGCTGTCTCGCTTGGAGCACGCACCGGGAGCACCCACCTATTTGTACCGCTTTGACTTTGACTCAAAGCACTTCAACCACCTGCGTATTCTGAGCTGTGGAAAAAAGGTCCGCGGCACATGCCATGGCGACGATTTATCCTATCTTTTTTACAACTCGCTGGCACGCAAACTGAAGATTCACACGAGGGAATACAAGTGTATCGAGAGACTCGTGGGCTTGTGGACGCACTTTGCCACCTTTGGAAATCCGAATTTCGATCCCGACCAGTCCGAGTTGTGGCAACCCATCTCCGCAGCCGCCCTCGAGAAGCATCAGCTGAAGTGCCTTAATATATCCGATGATCTCAAGATCATCGATGTCCCCGATCTGCGCAAACTGATGGTCTGGGAGAGTTTCTTCCGGCGGGACGAGTTGCTGTGAATAAACGACTGCTGATGAGTATATTCATCTGGATGTTTCTACTTATGGCATTATCATTAGCTTTATGTTCAAACAATGCAAAGCGTAGCTTTAAAGCTTTAGATACTAAAACTGAAACAGTTACTGAAGAAGATACTAAAACATCTATGTGTTGTTAAGTTTGTTCACAATTTAAATTCTATTTAAGCCTGATATAGTTGATCAATGTCTCCAATACCAACTATCGATGTTAGTCATAGTACATACTGAATTAAGGTGATGTAAGTCGCAACTAAAGTACCTTTTTATAGAGCCAAATATACTGGATACTTGTGGAGTCCCCCTAGTCAAATCAAGACTACGGGTTCTCCCATATGTATCGAAAAAGGAGGTAAATATTATGTTAGAGTTTGAGAGGGCGTTGTTTGAACTCTGAATCTAAACTACTATTGTATAATTATAATTTTTAACAAAGTTCACTCCTCATATTACTTTTCGTTTATAGACTTCGTTGGGTAGAAATTCAGCGTTAGATTTAAACCAACATTACGAAGCCTGTGAAATGATCTATCATTTTGTAGTTAACTAGGTACTATATAATTTTTGGAAATGTATTTTTTAGCAAAACTCGTCCAAGTTTTACATATTTAGGAATATAATTCTTGTTTACAGAAAAATATATACGTTTATTATGTATATTGAATTTGTATATTGAAACGCAACAAGTTTATGTATGGAAAACTAAGAAAAATAAGAACTTTTTATATGTATCTGTTCGACACGTTGAAATGTTATTTAAAATGCACAAGCTAACCTTAAGTGTTTCGAATTGTTTTTTAAGATTCCATAATAAGCATTAATTTTATTTCCTATAAGCTTCAAAATGATGTGATGCAAAAAAAAAAAAAAAAAACTATCAAAAATATTTTAATAAAACAACATTTCATTCGGTAACCCTGTTTTTAAAGTATTCGAAACGAAAACAATTTCAACTGTTGTAGAAAATTTACATTTCTTTTCAATAGCTATCAAAAATAATTATGTCGAAAATTGTGGTGGCATTATCGAAACTCCAATCGTTCAAGAGACAAGCACCAGGCGTCTGCACAAATCACGATTATTTGAAAAAGTAAGTACGGTAATTAAAATATTGACTTGCGCACAGAGCCGTCCCATATAAATATCCCCTTGCCGTTACACCCCCTGACCAACTATTTTTCATAGGAATCTTATCATATCGCAATCGCGAAACTTAGTCATTAACTCGTCTGCTTCCTATGAATGCACGCGGTACTTAAACACAAATCGCTTATCACCTGACGTTTGACAAACTTAACCCAACAAATTATACAGTAATAATAAAAAGCAAAATAAAATCAATCTTTAATCAAAACTAAGCGTGATTAATTCAATTGCAAATGGCAAGTTGTTAATTATGATTGGCTTTTGTGGTTTGTTATTGATTGAATATGTAGCTTTAGCCCCGTACTCTAAATTGTATAAAACTATTTTCATAACACTACAACTCTGAAACTATTACAGCTACCGTGACCAAGTTCACACAGTATATGTATGGTACCAATTTAATTATCCACACCAAGTTTGATCCATTCGAACAACTATAGCCTATAGCCCCCATAGAACAGATTGCTCGAAAATAAAGGAAAATGCGCACTATAAGGAGTACGGCTTCTTTCACAGTCGGATCGCTCGACTGCAGCCTTTAAAACATGTAAATATTTCAGAAACTATTTTGTGGTAGAATATGCAATTTTCGACAAACAATATATAGTTTCTAAGATTCAGTTCTGACGACAGTTTCTTTTTAGTCAATACTTTTTTTTATTGGGCTAGATTAAGCAGTTCTGCAAATTTAGAAAGAGTGTCTATTTATAACACATATTTCAAGAATTTTTAACTTTAGATCAATAGGAAAAGTATGTACCATGTACCTTTACTTCAAATGCCCTGTTGACAATACAACGATTGTATTACTTCATGCCCACGGAAAAATATTGTCTTTGCTTTCATGACCAAAATGGAGAATGGAAAGAAAAGGTTTCCTACAGCAAAAAAAAAAAACCGATTAGAGAAGATAATCTGATCAAATTAAGCAGTCTGTCTTTCACCTTAAACTGATAAATAACATTATACACTTCATATATAATATAGTAATTCATAAAGCGAAGAAACTTTCGAGTTCACATCGGTTTTTTCCGTGTTGAAAATGGTATTAGGCTTTCAACTAACAAGTGTGAATTGAACGCTAATAAGCAAATTAAAATTACTTGGAACTCATCGTTTAGCTCATTCAGTTGATCTGTTGACAGGTTCGCTGCAAGTCAGAATGTTCTCTCAGATTGGATACATACTTTTGTTGAGGTGAATTGCTATAGACTAAATTGTAATAAATATATTATATTAATAATACAATTTTTAATTCAGCGTTTTGGCTGTATACATTCGCATGACAATATGCGATGATTATCCAGATCCTGAAGTAATTACTTTGAGCGAGCCTGAAGACTAGTAATCCTAAGGTGGGAAGTCAAGACCTTAAGTTTTGACCGTCTCATAAAAAGCGGAAATAATAATTATTCTTAATGTTCGTTTTGTTATAATTTGTAAAATGGTGCTAAAATAAAAGCCAACTGGTTGTGCGCACAGCCGGTCTAAAACACGGTATTAGTCCAAACCTAAACTGGTTTATTATAATTCATATGCATCTACATAACCGAAATTGACCAAATTCAAGTTCAAAACCCCGCATCTAATCGTTTCAGCTGGTAACTGTGTTTTAACTGTTTTGCGACATCTAAACCTCATTGCCAGGTCTTTGCACTCAAACATTGGGTTTCCTCGGTTTTATGAAAGTATATAACTGGCAGTATCATGTACTTTGCCAAGTCTTAAAAGCATGGACGTTCGCTTTATACTCCGATTTAAGCTTGTGCTCAAGGTGGATTGTTATTTTTGTTTGCTTTGTTTTCTTTTTTCAAATTTGCTGTGTGCTTTGCTCGAGGCTGTTACTGTCTACAACAAATTTTGGTTATGCGTTTGCCAAAATCTGTATTCTATTTCAATGCATATAAAATAGATGTGTGTATCATGAATTTCCCTCAGATATTTTATGCTTCGTCATTTATGCATTCTCTCAGTTTTACTTCGCTTTTGTCAAGTTTAAAATTCATTTACGGACTTATCAGAAAACAATCTTCATAGCGATCTACTGATAAAGCTTTTCAACAGCTGTTTCGCCAAAGCTTCAGCTTGGCAGCGTTGCCATCATGTTTAAAACTAAACATGATAAACAAAAAGCTTTCTGTTAGCAAGTGAACAGTGAAGCCGAAAATAAATGTACCACACGACTCAACCGGTTGTCTACTCGATAAGAGCCGCCTCTAAAGAGCGGGGGAGAAAGATAGTAGAAGGAGAGAGCGAAACACAGCAACAGTGCTGTCGACATTATAGCACTTTTGAAGAAACTTGCAAACTAATTATGATTTCACGAAAGTGCGAGTAAGTGACTACTGATTTTCCAACGCTAAATGAGTAAAATTTGTCACTTATCTCTGAAAATATTATTCGGTGTATTGAAACGACGGTACTTATGAAATAATCTGGCGAATTTATATATTTATTGCAGTAATTGTGGTTTATTAGACATGGAAGTGTTCTTAAATATTTCAAAAAAGTCTTTGAAAACATTTTTGTCGACGTCATTTTCTTGAGCAGTCCAAAATCTGGCGGGAAAAACTCCAAGTGGACAACTCTGAATAGCAAAAGTGAGTGAGACATGGTGACGCTTCCGCTTGTGTTTATGTTTAGAGAGCTCTCTCCCATTCTCTCGCTCTCTGAGCAGTCAAACTAATTGATTAGTTGGCGCTTTGATCGTTTCGCTTCAGTCAGTTGTTGGCGCACCGTCGTTTGTGGCGCATTATATAAAATCGGTTCGCGTCGTGAGTGTGAAACTGGTGCGAGAACGGGACTTTCGATATCGGTCGTGTTAATAAATTTTCCCTGCCCCAACAAATCCCAAACAAGTGTACTCTGCTGTTAAATTTTCCATTTGTTCTGCAGTCTAAATTTGAAGTGTTATTAAACACAGTAAAAGTGTTATCTATTTGGAATTACAATGGCCGTCCGTTTCATGGATATGCTTAAACTCACCTTTAAGTAAGTTCGCAGGTGAAAAACAAAAGCGATTGAGGTTTACCCACTCCCCTCTCCCCTGTTGCTGTAACATGTGCGGATTGCACCTTACTGATTTCTTATTCGATCGCAAGTTGTGTTGTTGTTGTCTGTCTCGCTCGCACCTCAACATTCATATTTACACATATACACATGGTGAAATTGTTGCACAAGTTTCTTGGCTGGTTTTTTGTTATTTTTTTATTGTTGTTACTTTTTGCGTAAACTAATCGCTTTTTTTTGTTTTCATCCACTCAATCCAACGTTTTATATTGTTTTGTCTTTTGTGCGATTCAATCGTAATATTTTCATTATACCCGTTACTCGTAGAGAACAAGGGTATACTGTGATCGTTGGAATGTATAAAGCAGGGAGAAGGAGGCCATAAAATAGAGTGTTCGTCTGTCCGATACTCAGAGACTATATGAGGTAGAAAGACCCGAGAGGTCGCAAATGAATGATAAAATACCCAAGGAGTTCAAGCTTGTTTTTGTTTTTTGACATGCCCACTTTAGGGTATTTTATCTTCATATTTAGCATTTGTGCTATCTGAAATTATGACGGGTAATACCAGGAAATACTTGTCCGACAAGTTTGACACAAATCTGATAACTATATCATAAAGCTTCCATAGGGTAGATCGTTCAAAAATTCTCTCCTAGTATAAATTTTTGTATTTATCAAGATATCTTCATTAATCAAGCACATTTTACACAGGATAAGAATATTAACATTCGGATTAAGTTCGATTCAAATCGGACTACTATATCTTAGCTGCAATCGAACAGCCGATTGAGTACGGGTATCCTAAAGTCGGTAGGCAACTATAGGATTCTTAATTTTTTCTTGGCAGTTGGCTGCAGTTAATTTAGTTTTTACTCACATTTCTTGTATCTTACTGTTACAAAAATTCAATTGTTATAGTCTTAACTATGAAATCAATCGCAATATTAAATTATTGACAGGAACAATAAGTAAATGCATCTGTATATAATTGTTTAGTTTTGTTCTCTTTATATATTTAAAATAATTGTCGCTCCCCGCGAAGCATCACTCTATAACTTTATAAACGACTCTGTTTTTGTAGAATTACATTTTTTTTACGATTCAATTATTTTTTTTATGAACAATTAACCATTTAAACGGTTTCAAAGGGTATTTCTTTTATCGCCATATTTAATTATGTTTATAGACCCTGTACTATAAAAAAAGTGTAGAGGTGTCTGCTAAGTTTTTCTGAATCGAAATTTGTGTAGAAGGTTGAAAGAAGCATTTCCGACTACCCAGATCTCAGTGACTATAAGAGCTAGAGCAACCAAATTTGAAATGAAAGTCCGCCAAATTCGGGAGCAGATCAAGTTTATTTTAAATTAAAATTAAGCAAAATGAATAAAAGAATGAAAACAGGGTCCTTTACAGTCGGCACGCTCGACTGCAGCCTTTTTTACTTGTTTTTATTTTATTCACTTGGGCTCAGAGATCCACTAATTGTTGAAAAACAGACTCACCAGATATTTTTTTACTATGCCATAAGTACCTGTTATTAAAATTAAACAGAAGATTAGTAATGCACTAGGTTCTAATTTCAGTTTTATTATAATAAGATATTTTCAAGTTAATGACATTAATTTTCGCCTTTTAAGGTAATGCAATGTTTAGTTATTTGGAATTTTTTGTTAGGAATCTACTATTACTGGTGTGTTTTAGAGGGTACATGAAAAAGCAAAACAACCTTTGCTTTGCAGTACATTTGATAAGCAACTGTATTTATAGATATGGACGTATCACTCTGAATAATCGGAAATAAGTTGGCAAACTTTTAGCAATTAGTTGTCAAGTGCTTTTATTGGCTTACCTAAGCATAAACAATAATATTTCACTTGAAGAGAGAACAGTAAATTCCGCTCAATTTAAAATAATATTTTGTTATATAATATTTAAGTAATATGGAAAAACATTATAAAAATTCTAATATAATAGTGAATAAATTTATATATTAAATAGAAAGATATTGCAAAAAAATGTGTGTTTATAAAAAACTTGATTCCCTCAGAGCGTTATGGAATTAGTAATTGCCTTTAATTGAAAACAAGTTTTATAACGAGGGAGGTACTTAAGTAACATTACTTATACCTATTAAAAGTTGAACTTTAATCTCAAAAATACTGTCGTCTTTTACATGATTAGCAGAACTGACTTGGCGAGTGTTCACTTAGTTCCAGAACTAAACAAGTTATAAAGGTTTGAGTCGAGTCGACCGATTAGCCCTGTAGGAGCTGTAGGTTAAAACCAAACTAAGTGAGGATAGTTATAGTAGTAGAAAATAGTTTTGTACAGTTTGCGGGGGCGGTAGGCGTGGCTAAAATTTCTAATGAAAATATAAGTCTTCATGATTTGTATCAGACACGTCTCAGATATCTGAGTTTAACTGATATAGCTCTAAAATGATCAATTTATATGCACTATTTTCCATCCAATTTTAAGTGTGTCAGTGCATTCGCGCATTGCGTGTGAAATATAAAATGTTTGATTAATATATCTGTTGTGCGCAGTTGAAAGCAACAAAAATGCCATAAAATGCATATACCACACACCCTTAAGGTAATAAATACTGTATGCAAAATCAAAGCCAACAGCCATAGAAAACTATAAATATAAAATGCGAGTTGAGAACTTGTCATGCATATTAAGTGTGGAGCGAAGTTGAGGCTGGTCATAAGGCGCTGACAGTGTGGTAATACTTTCAAAACATCAAAACATCAAAACACTGCCACTGAGTTAACATTCGGCGGCATTGAAAGCAAATTGGACTCAACCGGTAAATTTTTAACCTGGTCTCAACTGCGTGACTGATTTCAAGCCAATAGCAGGGGCAACGAAGAGACGGCAATTTATGTCTCATGACTAATTGGAAATACAGTTCCACTCTCACTTTCCCTCTTTCACTTAATCTAACTCTTTCTCTCTCTTTCTCTCTCCTTTTTCTTGATACAGGGTGCTCAGCTACAAATATGAACAACACCGACTAACCACAGCTATCTCTTTCTCTCCTTTTCTTGATACAGGGTGCTCAGCTTCAAATATGAACAACGTCGACTAACCACAGCCATCTATTCGGTAATTAAAACGAAGCTTGGCTCAGTGCGAGGTGTTAAGAGGAACACAATTTGGGGCGACAGCTACCACAGCTTTGAGAAGATCCCATTTGCCAAGCCTCCAGTCGGAAAACTGCGATTCCGAGCACCGGAGCCAGCGGATGCATGGGATCGTGAGTTGGACTGCACATCGGCCGGAGAGAAGCCTTTGCAGACTCATGTGTTCTTCAGTAAATTTGCCGGCTCGGAGGATTGCCTGTACTTGAATGTTTACGCCAAGGATGTAAGTAACTGTAGCAGTCAGCTTAAACTCGAAACTTACACAATGTCTCTATTATTATAGCTGCAGCCGCCTAAGCTGCGTCCCGTGATGGTTTGGATCTATGGCGGAGGATTCCAAGTCGGTGAGGCCTCTCGGGACATGTACAGTCCCGACTTTTTTATGTCCAAGGAGGTAGTGCTGGTCACCATCAGCTACCGGCTTGGCGCACTAGGGTTCCTGAGCCTGGACGATCCAGAGCTCAATGTGCCCGGCAATGCAGGACTCAAGGATCAACTAATGGGCCTGCGCTGGGTGAATCAAAACATTGAAGCATTTGGCGGAGATCCAAACAATGTAACCCTATTTGGCGAGAGCGCAGGAGGTGCCTCCACACATCTGCTGGCTCTGTGTCCTCAGACAGAGGGACTCATACACAAGGCCATCCCGATGTCCGGCACCGCGCTGTGCCCTTGGGCCCAGCCCCCAAACAATAATTGGGCCTATCGTTTGGCCCAGAAGTTGGGCTACACCGGAAGTAACAAGGACAGGGAGATTCTTAACTTTCTGCAAGACGTGAAAGGAGGAGAAATTGTCAAGGCGACGGCTTCGGTGCTCAATAAGGACGAGAAACACAATCGTGTGCTCTTCGCTTTTGGACCCGTCGTCGAGCCCTACAAAACCGAGCACACCGTTATAGATCAATCTCCGTTTGAATCAATCAACCAAAATTGGAGTAACCGGCTGCCCATGATGTTTGGTGGCACCAGCTTCGAGGGACTGCTCTTCTATCCAGGTGAGTGTGGACATTGGGATTGTGTTTGTTCATTGATTGATTAAATACTTTCAGAGGTATTGCGGCGACCCGCGACACTGGACGAGGTGGGCGACTACAAGAATTTGCTGCCCTGTGACTTGGGTGACAACCTCGATCCGAAGGTGCGGGAGAATTACGCTCTGCAGCTGAAGCGGGCATATTTCGGAGACGAAGCCTGCAACCAGGCCAATATGATGAAGTTCTTGGAGTTAGAGTCGTACCGAGAATTCTGGCATCCCATATACCGCACAGCCTTGGCTCGAGTGCGTCAGGGAAGTGCTCCCACCTATTTGTACCGCTTTGATCACGACTCCAAGCTGTGCAATGCCATTCGGATTGTGCTTTGTGGCAAGGAGATGCGCGGAGCTTGTCATGGCGATGATATAAGCTACCTTTTCCACACAATGTTATCGCACCAGGCTGAAGTTGGATCTCCAGAGCACAAGGTTATCAGTGGCATGGTTGACATCTGGACGAGTTTTGCCGCCAACAGTGATCCGAACTGCGAGAAAATTAAGCACTTAAAGTTCTCCCCTCTTGAGAACGAGACGGACATCAAGTGCCTCAACCTTGATGAACCCTTCGAGGTCAAGACATTGCCCGAGTTGGAGAAGATGCAGCTCTGGAACAGCTTCTATACCAGGGGTAAACTTTAAGCTGGGTTAGTTTAATTCATATCTTGTTGGTTTCATAGCTTTAGCTAACCTTTTTGAAGCCCTTGAAAAGCATGTAAATAATTTCGTTGTAAATGTTTAGTATTATTTATTATAAAACGCTTTGTTATATGTTATCGCATTGACTGGCTTATGATTTGTAATTAAACGTCAACTTTAAGCAAGCAATTTGTAATTGCTGATCAAAATAAAACCATTAATGCAGCTAATGCAGAAAAATTAATTGTAGGGATATGACTTTAAGCTGTGAAATATTTGTATGTTGTCTAACATGTTTAAAGCACTATGCATAAAATAATTGTATGCTAGTTAGAAAGTATGCTAACACCTAAAACATTTTCATGTTCTGCAAAACAAAAGAAAATAAGAGCGTAACATGCAGAAGAAGGTGTGTACTAATGGCCAAATTAATTGCTCCCGAGTAGTTTAGGATTGGTTTGATGAAAATAGAATTGACATTATTGAGTGGCCAAGTCAGTCTCCAGATCTCAGTCCAATCGAGAAGTTTGGGGACACCTGAAAAAGGGAAATTTCCAAGACTGTCTGCCCCAATAAGACCCAAATTTGGGAAAATATTCACAAGGAGTGGTGCAACATTTCAGTGGAAATGTGTAGAACGTAAATGTCCTCTACGCCCCAAAGAATCAGCAAAGTCAGCAAAGCCGAATAATGGCGGTCATAATAGGTATTAGCCACATTCATCTTAATGTATTTTAAATATTCCACAATGTTTAAGAAATTTTGATTTTTTTTGTAATTTGCTGGGCACATCTATTGAACTGGCCAACAAAATTTTGAGTATCTTATGAACTATCCCAAAATTATGTTAAACATTATTACTAAACTAACTTTTATTGCTGTTATCATTCTAAGATATGTCTGTTTTTGAATACAAGTTGTTTTTTATGTTAGTTGAGAAATTAGAAGAGGTTCTGAGTACATACAAGATCTTTTTTAAAAGCTTATTTATTTAATCAGTGAATATTTCGGTATTGTTTATATCTTTAATTAATTTAAATAGTTTGTATGGTTTGTAAAGACTATCCACATTAAAAGTACATGTCTAAATTTGGTTTTTTGATGTTTTTGTCTGTTTAGTTAAGTAAACTTTTCTCAAGCTTACGTTTTTATTTTTTCTGTCAACTATCCGTCCGTTGACCTCTGTCCAACTGTCCTGTGTGGCATCGCACCTACACACCCATGTCTGTAACATTTATTTGTGTAAGCCGATGTTTGACAATCAAAGGGAACAACAGCAACAATTTTAGCAACGCAACCGCCAACAACGTCCCCAAAGAGAGGAGATGTGTGGTGGTAAAAAAAGAATTCCATTAAAATTTTCACAAGTTTTTAATCCATTTTTAGACCGCGTACTCTAAACAGGAGTAGAGTGGTCTATTTGGATTGTTAGAAGCCAAATGTGCGTAACAGGAAACATAAAGTATATATATTCATGATCGAACAACTATAGATTATAGCTGAATGGTGCGAAGTAATGTAGTGTTAGTTGTGCTATTTCAACCAAACTCACACATTATGTATTTATTATAATAAGAATCTTTATTAGGTTCGGTCAAGAGCTGAATAACTATAGCTTATAGCTCCCTTAGATCAAATCGGTCAAAAATAAAAAATGTTTTTGTACAGGGTCTTTTACAGTCGGCTTGATTGACTGTAGCCTTTCAAACTTGCTTTTTTCGTGTCGAGCACAACCCAAAATGTTTGTGTGGTAAATCCCAAGGATCGAGCGTGGTCGTGGCGCGTGTCTCGTGTTTCGTGTCCGGTGTTCCGTGTCCTGTGTCTCGTGCCCCGTTTGACGTAAAAATTTCATTTGCCGCTCTGCGTACCAACTCGAATCGAGTCTAACAATTCTTTTTTATTACATGTATATTTCGCCGTTTTACATATTTGCTATTCAATTTCTCTTTTTAGTTTAGGTCTCTGTTTTGGTGGGGGAGGAACGTGTCCGCTGAATTTTGACCATGTGCGCAGCGTGTAAAAACGGGCGTAAACTCTATAAATTTAAATTTTTTTACTGCCCCGAATGGTTTAAGGATTTTTTTGACACTGTTCTCAAAAAAGCACTGGGGTCTATTAGGTTTGTCAGAAGCGAAATGTGCGTAACAAGCAGATAGAAAGATTTCCGACCTCGAGAATTTATTTGTTCCTGATCAGCATTAAGTTGATAAGTCGATGTCCTTCTGTTTGTCTGTCTGTCTTTTCGTCTGTCCGTCCGTCCTTATAAAACCTATTTTTCAGAGACTATAGGATCTAGCGCCACCAATTTTGTATTCCCTCCTTTATCAGATCAAGTTTATTCCAAAATTTCGCAAACATATATATATGTTATACATGTTATACATGTTTTATTTCCAGTTTTAATTCGATCATTCAGCACTAAACGCAATATATTTTAGTTTAGACAATTATTTTTGAATAACTTAAACTGCTCAAAAAAAGTTTATACTTTAATGATGTTTTTCATCTCTGAAAAATTGAAAAACTGAAGAATAGTTGCTGGGGTGAAATATATATTTGTATGCAGTTAATGATTGTATATTTTTTGTACTCTTTTTAAGAATAAGACCCTAAAACATTTATGTAGGTTTGTGAATAGATCCCAAGACAATAACAACAACAAAGTGCAGACCACCCAACATCCAGAAATTGATGAATAGAGCGAATTAATTCAAGAGCGGATTTGCGCCAACAATAATGAACGCGATGAACAGATGAAAAGAAATCATACGGAGCAAGTCCGGCGAGACAGTTGAAGTTCGGCATCAGTTAAGTGGACGAAAACATTAATTACTTTTTCGTATCCACCATTAATAATTAATTTGTTAAATCCAAATAAAATGTTAAATCATAATAATTATGTATCTATTACTTTTACAAAATTTGTACAAGGAATTAATTTTCTATCGAAGTTATTAACAAATTTTATATTAGTTTTAATGTTGAACAAGTAAGAATAGCTAGAGTCGAACGACTGTAAAAGACCCCGTACTCCTTCTAGTGCGCATTCTACCTATTTTTCGACCGATCTGTCCTATGGAAGCTATAAGCTTCAGTTGTCTGATCTGGATCAAACTTGGTGTTGATATGTAGTTATAATGGTAGCATACACCTACTGTATAAATTTGGTCCGATAGTTTCGAAGTTGTAGTGTAATGAAAATAGTTTTTTACAATTTACGGGGGCGGTAGCGGGCGTGGGAAAAATTTGAAATAAACTTAACTTGCCTGACATATAGACGGACTTTCATTCCAAATTAGGCGGTTCTAGCTCTTGTAGTCTAATAAATCCAGTGTTCATACGGACGGACGGAAAGACAGACCGACGGATGGACAGATTTACATGGCTATATCGACTGGGCTGTGGATGTTGATGATCAAGAATATATGCACTTTATGGGGTCTACCACTCCTCCTTCTGCCTGCCTCTACTGACTAAAAATTTATATCATTATAATTGTGTTTCTCTTACTTTTTCCACAAATTGTACAAACAATTATTTTCTTATCGATGAAAAATTAGAAATTTTGTATCAGTTTTAATTTTGAAAAACTCTTATCGGCAGTTACTGTTGTAACTGGGAGGGTCCTGAAAACTGGATGCGCAAGACTCTTGATTTTTATCAGCAATAACTCAATGTGTTTCTTAACGGAATGCAAATTTTTGATTTTTAACACGTTTTTAGAGCGTTTGGTCATTAAGATTAACTGAGAAGTTTTCAATGTACTTAAACGGTTATTTCCGGAAGAGTTTTCTTTGTCCTTTTTAGTGTTCATAACTAAATGCATGTGACAGCACGATTTCTTGAAGCTAATTTCATGTACAGTCCTAGTGTTTGTCATTATTTGCTGCCACATAATGAAAAGTTGGTTAATTAAAAAATGTATACTCTCATTTAAATAAATATTCATGAATAAATGCATGTCCATATGCTTCCATACGTTCGGTCGGCACTTTTGGTGGCTGTCGTAGTTTAAGCACATTTTTTGTGGGCGAATAAAAGTATGTAAAGCCTTTTTGCTTTAAGCCTTTTTGGTGTTTGCACTATCTGTATATATGTATGTGTGTTTTGCATGTGTATGCAGTGCATGCCGCCAAGCTGCAACCTTTTTTTGCTTTCACCAGCCAACCTGATGACTGATCATATTTGTTTGTGGTTTTCGTTGCGGTTGTCGCTTAACAAAAACACACCCTCACACTGTCACTACAGTACACTGGGAGAACCACAATTATAATGGCCTAGCCGGCTTGCCATTTATTGAAGTTCAACGTTTATGAAATTAAATTTGTCGGATTACAGGTATTTAGAGTTGAACAGTCTGTGGTCTAGCGCTCGGGCAATACAAGTGGCATTAGCGGTTGTAATTGAAGTTTAGCTATGAACAGAACATTTTTTTTTTACATTGCGGCTTTTATTGAATTTACTGCACATTCAAATAACAAACAATGGTTGGCTCGCACAAATTTAAATTCAAAATTCCCTGTGACAACTTCCTAAATTGTTTGTGTATTACCTTTTAATTAAATTAACCAAACTCGCTAGTTTTCAATATAGTGACATTTATTTCTTATACTTTTTTTTATAATAGTTAAATTTTAAATAGTCTATATTACATTAGATAGATATTTTAACACATGTTATCCATGGTTAAACTACTACATTTGAAAAATGTTGTCAATAGCACTTCCATTTCGTATTTGTATGCAGGAGCCCTTGTAAAGTATATAATTTAATTAGTTTGACAGGGCTTTGTGCAACATAAACTGTCCGTTTTGATAAACACCAAAATAAATAAACGTCAAATGAGAATAGAAAGCTTGAATCATGTAAATTCAATAAAAGAGAGAGTTAAAACTTTTGTGTTAGTTTTGCCGAAGATTAAATGCCCTTGCAGTTACTCAGACTGCTTAAATTTGGTATCAATTTGGTTGACAAACTGACAAACAGACAAACTGACGGGCATTGCTATATTGACTTGGCTGGTCAAGGATATATGTACATATATACTTTACAGAGTCGCCCACGCCCCCTTCAATACGGTACAAGCTTTAGAGTTAGAGTTATTTTTTAATTTTTGCATTTAGCTGCCCCAAAATGTATAAGCTTAAACACAAACTGCAGCTCGTAAGAGCAGCTTTCTATTAGTTTTAATTCAATTATCTGCCAAACATAAATTATTTACTAAGTTTCTCTTACTACCTGTAGAAAGGCTGCTCCAGAGCACAGCGTTACTCTGGAAAATCACTTCGAGCAACAAACATTAACACAACTCAATTTGAGCATAAATTTTGTAAGGTTGAAGTAAAAACAACAGAGAGGTAAGAGACTTTAGTAACAAACACAATTTAAGTGCTCATAAAATGACTTGAAAGGCATCTAAAGCACGTTCCCCCTACGCCACTCCCAAATTCGCACTCGCACTCCCAAAAGTGGTAAGAAATTATGCACTCTAAGGATACGATCCGCATTTTATGCACTCCCTAGTAAAGTTATTGAGTAATCAGCTTTAAAATTCTGAGCTCGCTGCTCCAGGGCAGTTCTTCGTTTGTTTGCTTGTTTGTTTCTTGGCCACAACAGCCTGCACTTTCTGTAGCCTTGCTGCACGCTGTTGCCAGCATGCCCCATAAAATGCGAAAAATGTATGCCCAGGCACGTGGCAGCTGAAAATGATTGCGCGACATGCTTGCTTTATGCTTTCTGGGTCCAACGATTTATGCGATGCTTTCTAGCTCTACTATGGAGAGTGTTTCAAGTGACGCCACGATCCCTGCAGCCAGCGGCTACAGCTACTGCAGACTTGACGCTGTTTAGCATATAGCATTGCTAACAGACAGACAACGTGACGTATACGCGATAATAAGTTTCTACGCGTCAAGCTAAAACTAATCAGCACCAGCAGCAGTTACAGACTTGCAAATAACACTTTCAGTAGAGAAAAAGTAACTAAACACTTCTAATACCTCTTAAATTACTTGTGAAAAAAGTAATAAATATTTTATATTGATTTCTATTGGTATAATTATTAATTAATTAACTATTAAATGCACAATGACATTTTTAATACATTTTGTTACAATACAACGGCATATTGGCTGTGTTTTTTAAATAATTGCTCACAAATTTAAAATTGTGAAAGTATTAAATTAATTTTATTAATTGTACAAAGTATTAATTTAAAAATTAAGTGACTGAATTACAATTATTAGCTGGTTTAACAACTGTAAAAAGTTAATTTTTTGTTTGTTAATAAAATGTGACTATTTTAAATAATGATTTTTTAAACTTAGTCAAAATTTCATTAATTAAAAATTTTAATAATATTTGGAACAACCTATATTGTGATCTGCTAAAAGGACTTTCTTACAGAGTGTTGGAAACTTGCATTTACTGACGTTGCTTGACCGATGGCAACATAAATAAGACGCAGACAATGAATTTAGTGTTTCTTTTTGTATGTTAAACATTTTTTCGCTTCCCAACCGTTTATGTTCGTTTAACATATTTTTTTGTTGTGCAGTCTTGTTGAGAGGCAGACTCATTAAGTTCAGTAATGACACTTTAGCGCTGTGAGCACGTTCTAAGCGCCAGCAATAATTCATGCCACTGAGTATTTTGTGGTAGAAGACCGAAGCAGAGCCCCCAACGAAGCTACTGGTCATCGTCGAAGTGTGAACATTATTTGTATTTGTTGGCCTATTTGAAGGTAAACTGCTCCTAGCTTTACTTTTTTGTATTTTATTTTTTTAATGGCTTGCACAGCTGCCTCTTAGCAATATGACAAGATGTGTATCCACTTTTTGGCTCAGAATTATATTTATTTTTCAAAAGATAATATAAGTGTGCCCCAATTGAAAGAGTGCCTTATGAAATATGTAAGATGAGACGAAATACAAGAGTTGAGTTTGATTTTTAAAGCTGAAATAATTAGTACAAAGTATTCCTGAGTTGACCAAAAACCAAAACTCTAATATGCCAAACGCATAAAAGCCGATGGTGTAAATATTTATATGCATATATGTATGTGTGTATATATGTATGTATGTGTGATGTGGTCAGAAAACACTATAAACAGGCAAGCAGTTAACATTGCTGAGGGCGTGCCAGGCGAGAGTCCCCGAGAGTGGACAGTGTAGGACTGGCAAAGCAGCCACAGTTTGCAAACCACAGCAAACTAATAATAACCAGTAAAACCACTTTGAAAAAAGTGAAAGAGTGTATTTGTATGCTAGAGCGAGAGAGAGATAGAGAGAGAGGGAGACTGAAAGAAAAAGAGCAGCAAGTGTGACTAGTAAATGAATGGGAAGGAAAGAAAAGGGAGAGAAGAAGAGCAGGGAAGAGGCGGAGCGGACTGCTAACAACACAGCAAACATAATTGCAACCACGAAATTTACAAATAGCTTTTAGTGTCAGCGCAAAATACATAGCACATACTCAAATGCACGCACTCCCACACACACGCACCCATAAAAACACAAGCACACACACACACACCCGGATGCACTCAATGCATATCAGTCTTTGGGCCAGCGCATGTTGCATACTCTTGTGGGCGGAAGTGTCGTAATGTAGTCAGAGTCGCGGAGAAGAACTAACTGCTGGAAGCACAATATTTTGCCTGCTCGCTGGACATTCGAGGGCACATCTAATTTGTCAGGGACCTTAGAAAACCGGAGCTGGGAAACTCGGAAAGAATAAGAGTCGTGTTTTTCTGGCCTGCTTGTTCCTAGTCGCTTAGGTTAGGTTAGGTTAAGCCTGACGTCCTCCCTTGACAGAGCATGGGCCTGTTATGACCCTTAGCCAACCGGTCAGAAAGGATTTCTACTTCCTGAAGTCTTGTAGGATCTGGGAGCTCTTCGCGAATGCTAGTAGGTCTCTCGCTGTAGGGCGCATAGAAGGTGCTCCAGCGTTTCTGTGCAGTTCAGGTAATTGAATTTCCCGCAATTGATACTGTAGATTATACCTAACTTGGCGGCATGTGCAGCCGCTAGAACCGTGATTATCCCGACCAACAATCTGCAGTCTTTCCTGCGGAGGTGCCAGATATATTGAGCAAGACGAGTGTTGATATCTCGGTCATGGTTATCTCACATGTGGTATGTATATAACCTTCGGCTGATATACTCATTGGTGCTCCTCTCAAGACAACTGTGAAGTGATCTTATGGAGATGGCCAGTAGTTCTGTTCAGTTACTTGGTAGGTCCACGCCTGCCTTTGCTAGGCTGTCTGCCTTTTCGTTTCCTGGTATGCACTGGTGGCTGGGAACCCAGTAGATGTAATGAGTTGGTCGTACATAGTTCATCTCTTGCTTTGCTGAACGATTTTCCATAGATCACCCGAGATCCTACCGTTTTCCTCGCTGCGATCTATTAGGGCCACGATCACATTCTTCATCGAGGCTATTTTACTTCGTCTTGGTCTTGGATTGCGAAAACGACATTGGATTAATTAAACGACCCTGTCACAGAGTCAAACCTAGTTGGCACTAATTGACTGGTTTCAGCTCAGAATACGGAAATAGTTTATAATGATTAAAACTGTTATCTTTATATTTCAACATATTTTTAATACCATATGATAGTTATCCTCCATATCATAAACACTTTTTCGTATACCCGAATCTTTTTGTATTCACTTAAAAGTTTTTTCCAATGTGTAGAGTCATTATAGATGTTTATTTAATAATTATAAACAGTTTATTCAATTTTTTATATATTATAATAAAAGGTCTGATTTGGAAAATAGTGTTCAACTCTCCCTTAGTATAAACCAGGAAATTCAAGAGTCAGTTTACATGTTCCGAAACTAATTCAGAGCTGCCCTACAAGCAGTGCAACAAATAAGCCAGGATAGCGTCTTGCTTTCGATTAAATGGTGTGGCAGACAATGGCAACAGACACGGACACTGATTCGTGCAGTGTCGCCGAAGGGGCTGGAAATAAAAGTCTGGTGCGGGCACATCTTCAGCGGGAAGCGAAAATCGCGTGCTGTACAGAAATATTTATTGGCTTTCAGGACCAAAATAGAAATAGAAGTCACAGCTAAGGAAATGCTAAAGAAATAACGGAAATACAAAGTTGAGGTATCAGCCCAGAAAGGGCACATCGCGTATGGCCAATGGAAGAACGACAACAGCAAAAACAACGTGAACAATGACAAAAAATAAAACCACGACAAACGCAGAAACTCGTAAATAAAATGCAATACAACTTTGCAAACAAGCCAAAAAAGCTGATACCAAAATCACTGACAGCACTAGAGTGAAAATTGGAAATGTTAGAAATGGCCATGTCATTTAAATAAAATTGTTTATAAAAAATTAAACCTAACAACATTTTTTAACTAAAATAATGTTTTACTCCTTTTTATTTTGTTTTATAATATTACTCTGATTTAAATAAAACAGTCTCACGTAATACAAAATAAGTTTAAACTTTATGCAAACTGATAATTTAATTGTAGGAGTTCACTGTAGTGATGTATGAAGTACGAAAAGAGGGTAACATTTTTACGGAGCCAGTGTGTGGACAACCACAAGTTTAGCAGGACATGATGTGCTTGTGCTGCAGTGTAACTTTATTTTCTGCGCTTTTGAAATTGGGAAATTGTAAAATTGCAAATCACGTAGAGCAAAGAAATAGAATTGCGCGTGTTGCGTTCCTGATAAGCAGTCACTGGGAAGATTAAATCTTTGCCCGATGTGGGCGTGGTGACTTAGAGTATATCGTCATAAAGACTGCGTTTTTATTGCCGCCTCGGTGAGCTTATGTGAACTTCCACTGCGAACAAAGCAAATGAAGGAAAGGGTTGCATGGGAGTGGAGGAGTAGAGGAGCGATAGAGGTAAAAATGGAAACTAAGGTATGGTTTCCTTAGACGTTGTGCTGCTCATTTGGTAAGCAATAAAAAACTTGTTGCGAGGGCTACAATGTTTGGGCACAGCCCTTTTGCATGACTTCTTTACATTGTTGTTATTGCTTAAGTCAGTGGGAATTTACATTTTGTGAAACAAAATACTTTTAACATGACCGGAGACGCCGAAGATAGCGACCCACTGATTCATCCATCTTTCCACCCATCCATCCATTCACCTATTTGCCTTGCATGTGTCAACAACAACGGCAAACACAACGCTAACACAACACTAACATAACGGTAACTGTGTGGGCTGGGCACATGCCTAAAAGTATGCAATGTTTGCTTAGGTACCTCCGCAAACACTTTCAGTTTTCGCACTTTCTGCTCATTCTTGTTTGCGCCTCCTGGGTTGACTTTGGCAAGAACGTTATTGCGAGTTTCTTTCTTGCTTATATTATAAACACCAAAGGAAAAAAGAAAAGCCCACTAAAACGAAACAAAGTTAATGGGCGTGGCCGGGAAGAAAGTTTCTACCTTGCTGAAGGCGTACCGTTTTCCAGCCCAACAACAAACACTACAAAAGACCGTGTTTAAATCACACACACCTACAAAACGATAAACTTTGCTCGGCGTGACCTCAGACTAACCAAATTTATGGCCAAAATTATCCCAATGCTATTTTGCCATAATTTGAACTCAAATCTTTCGATTTCAATAATGCAGTAAAATTGTATAGTAATCATTTAAAATTTGCCAACTATTGAATCATATTTATGTTATGTTATTATTGAGTTTTTAGATAAACTAAATATTATAATTGTTTTTGCCACGAGTATATAGGGTTTCTGAAAATAAGCAATAGGTAAAGGGAGGGATATAGGGTATGTCTGTCCGTTTGAACAAAGGCCCAAAATGTATACACATCTTGGAAAAAGTGGATATTTTTGACGAATATCTTAGTAACTAAGCAACTTGGGTACATACATATTTCAATAAAATCAAGCTCTTCCTCAAGAAAATAAATATTTTTAAAATTTACATAACCTTTGTTCCATGTGCCGGTCAGCATGCGCTTGCTAATCTTGTTGTTCTTGGCAGCCGTAGTACAACTGACATGTCCTCCTCCCACTGTCACGCCTTCCACCGTCGCGACGGTGAAATTTCTAGAAATCTCTAGAAGTTTACAACTAACGGTGTTATGAAAATTATTTAATACAATCTGAAGAGACAGTAGTTGGCGTGACAACAATTTAAAATAAATCTGATGAGGTTGACAAATTGACGGACTTTCATTCCATTTAGTGGTTCTTCTAGCCTCTAAGATCCAGGAGTACATTCGGGGAGATGGACATTGTTATACTATTGTCTCGGCTGTTGATGCTGATATAAAAAGCCTCCATCTGCCTGTTACTAATATTTTAATTCTGACAAACTAAAAAGATCCCTGTACTATTTTTGAGTACGGGGTCTACATATCCATTCCATTTTTGACACCTCAGTTAATGCGTATTATTGAAAATCGTTCCCAACTAATTTACTGTTAATAATTTTTTTCACAAACAACAGAATAAGCGAAATAGGCCAATTTATTATTGAAAATAATATAACCAATAGCTCAATATATCAACCATTTTATTATGTTTTTCTGAAACCTTCCAACAGAATATTCATTCCAACAGTTAAACTCCATATATTAATATTGAAATTAAGTAGGATTTCATTGCTTTTGCTTTATTTATTTAATTTACCATGTGACTGCGCAATTCAGAGTGTCGCATTTATTTGATATTAGAAAATGTGGTTAGGATTCGTGAAAAGTTCATTAATTAGCATTTGGCACTTTGTTTAATTATCAGTACAGCGAAATTCAATTATTTACCAATGTATTGTTCCAGTCAAGTTAGCTTGCAACTAAATCGGTTTTTAATGTGTCCGAATTGAAACCACAAAATGTGTGCAATACTATCAACTAATAACTATTCAGTGCCCGTGAATGAAATGGTGACAATAATTGCTGTTTATAAACAAAGTTTGGAACAACGTTTAACTACTTATATAAATAAAAAATTATATCGATAGGTTTTGGTTTATAGAGTTAAATGGGTCAGATATACCGACCAGAAACGGAAACAAAATTGGTTAGTTGGTTGGAAACAACGATAAAATTGTAAAAGAAATTTATTTTTATCTGAGACATCCACAACTCTAGACAAAATCCTCAGCTAATTCTTAATTAGCCACAATCTTAACATATACTGTAAATGTTTTCAATATCTAAAATTAATTTAATTAATAAGGAATTAATAATATAACGAACTATAATACAATTATTTTATAATACTTAATTCTATTCCACTGTAGGTACTACTAGGTACATTTCCATGATGCAAATTGCAAAATCCTTGACCTACTCTGAATGATTTCTTAGCTTTATTATTTAATTTGGCAGCAGCTGCAAACATTTTAATCACGCATTCAGTTGGTGTAGAGAAATTTTAGATATGGGAACGCAAAAAAAGCATACGAATTACTAACAAGTTTTTGCATAACACTTTAAGTCTTAAATCCAACTTTCTCGTATTGTTTAATGAATAAGGAAAATATTTATATTAAACTGGCAAGTGGTCAACTTTTTATCAAAAACTAAATAAATATTTTCTAAAGGGGATAACAGCGTGAATAAGTATGTTATGTTGTGATAGTTTTAAAGTAATTTTTGCTCGTGTTTTGTGGCCTAGTTAAGCTTTATGGCACCCCAAATGCGCATAAAATCTTAGCAATTCCCAAAATGAACATAAAGCTAGTTATGCACAAAACATGTGTACGTTCTCCATCCATATCTTCATTTCCTCCTCTCTCCCATCCCTGATCTCATTCACTTTTCTATAAAGCATTTTATCTTGAATGACAATTAACCTTTCGCGTTGCAAACTTAAAATCATGAGCCTAAAATAACCCTCATATACGGGTCCACATAAATTCACTAGACCAGGGTAACATAGAGACTGGGGAGGGTGTAGGGGCTGGTAGACATGACGCGTATTTATAGCTATCCAAAGACCTCGCTGGGGCATGTTACTAATACGCCATGTAGCCGGGCTTTTGTTTTATATGCGCATACCATGAGATTCGAGTGGCATTCGAGAGTTGAGGCTTGAGTTGAAGATAATGTAAACGTTCGCCAGAAGAACTCACACACACTCATTCACATCCCCACCCTCCTTCAAGGTCCCTTCCTATAATTATCTATTTCGTCTTTTTGCTTGTAATTGTGCTGAGGCTGTGCCAGTTGCAGTCTTAGACGCAGTTGCTCCTGCAGCTCGTAAATTGAATAAAAGTTCAAATGCTTGCAATTAATATAAGGAAAAAGTTAATGCCACATCTGAGTGTGTGGTTAACTTTTCCAATGTTTCAATTGGCTTTTGGGGCAATTAAAGCACTCTCCCACATAGAGGGCAAAGCAGCTGTAAAATTGAATCAAGTATATATAAAAAAAAAAAGCATGTAAGACCTTAAACAAGTCAAATATCATCCAAATAAAAAGCATTATCAAAATTCCTGATAACTATTTTGAAGGACTTTATGCATTCCTTTCTGTATTACCTATTAAGCATCTTCATCAGCTTTGCTCTGCTCAGTGCATGTAAAGTACAATTCATTCTGCTGCACATACTCCTACGCTCTCAGCTGGTAATTCATTTGCTCAAACTGTGTGCGTATGTACATCTGTTGGCATTTGCAGTTTCCTTTTAGCCTTTTGCCGAGATTGTGGCACACGCTAATTGCTCGAAGCTTTCGCCCCATTTCTTTATTTTAGTCTGTGCCATCGTGGCGTATACGTGATCTGATAGAAATTGGGGTCGGTGTGCAACACATAAATATATGCACCACCCACACACACTCCATAGCCAATTGCATTGAAGCCGTACCCAGTGTTGAAATCGCTTCTCTGGAAGCCCCGACACTGTCTAACAATGGCCCGTTATTTTACAAAAGTTATTGCACATTCGCTGCACTTAACACTTGTTCAGATTTTATTCCAGTAATTTAATTGTTGTCTGAGTATGTTTTTGTTCCATTATCTCTTGAATGCTCCTCATACCACATTATCTTCTTACTTAACTTTTTAAAACAATAGAATTTAATTAAATAAAAATCAAGTCTATTCAGCTTAGCATCGTTTTCGAGTTTACTAGATTAATTTGTTTACTTATTTAATTAAAATTAATGGTAATTTCGAATTTTAATGATTGTAATGCATTTAATTATTTATTGTCACACATAATACAAGATAATACTAAGTATTATGATATACCTTCAAAAGGAAAATAATATTATGTAGTTAGGTTGGATAAGTAAGAGAGAAGTGGTATTATAAGGGAAGATAAAGAAATGCCTCCACACACTACAAGATAAAGATTATTTTATAGTCGTTAATACATAAGATACAAAACGAATAGCGTTAAGCATAATTTGTAGAATTTTCTGTTAATTTAAAATACTAATCTATAGTACGAAGCAGAAATCGGATCAGACTCAAAGCAACACTCACTTTAAAAATGTTGGTTACCCAAATTATTAACTGTTTGCTTAGTTTTCCTTTTTATCAAATTACAATCAAAAGTTTGCTAAAGCTGTCTTCGCTTTCTTTTGTAATAACATGAATTAATTTTTGAGCCCTATAATTTGCCTTGCCTACAAATTATTGTTCTTCCCTTGGCTGACTTGTGTATCACAATACAAATTGGTATCATGAACACTTTCTTAATGTATTTTGTTTGTGATTAATTCTTACAAAATGTTAAAGAGCTTTTAAATGGCTTAGCAATTATTTCGAGCCATCAAATAAATAGCTAAAATTTGAAAATTTGAGCCAACTTCAGTTAGCCAGAATGCTTAAGCTAAATCACTTAACTGTTTCATTCATCAAAACGCAATTTGCATAATCTCTGCCTCTTATTCTACCGCTTTTCTCTGTGATATAAAAACTTATTTACTGACACGCGTGTGTGTGTGTGCGGGTGTGCGTGTGTGTTGTTGTGTGTGTGAGCAATGGGAAACACGTTTTTAATTCCCAGTCGTCAACAAATATGCGATTTTCTCTTGTTGTATGCACGGTTACAAAGCTCACAAAGCCAAGGCAAATCTAATTTCTAGCATACAAAAAAAAATTACACAAAAAACGAACGAAAAAGCCCAACAACAAAATAATCAAGAAGAAGAGGAAGAAGAAAGCCAGAACAGCAGACAGTTGCGGCCCAAAAAAGTATGCAATGCATGTGTGTGGCATAAATCAAAGCTAGACAATTTTGGCAAGGGAAAACACGAGCTGCGAAGCATAAGTAAGAAAACATTTAAGCATAATCAAATGGAAGATACCCCTTAAAAATGTCAAATGATTGGGCTAATATACAAATTAATTTATGCAACCAATATAAGTGAAAATTGCTCTTAATGTAAGCTTAGGCATTACCTGTTCCTAAAGTTGATTCTAGTACAGTATGTACCACAATAATTATGCCTGAGAATTAACAGGGTATCACTAACAGGAGCAAGAGGCCGGCGAGACGGGAAGGAAATCAAAAGTAAGTGACAAGCCGACAGCCGGACAGTAAGACAGGCAGACGCACATAAAACACATGTGCACCGCAAACAAACAGTATGGCAGAACTTCTGTCGACAGAAAAGGAAGAGGGTGTTCGGAGTATTGGGTGGTTGGAGCTGGCGGTTGTTGTGCTGTGTTGTGTCAGTGACAAGTTGCCCTTTGAATATTTACAGGGCTTGAAGCAAAGCTCCTGACGCTCCTGACGCGCCTAAGTACTTTAATTGTTTGTGCCGAAACGTTGACAGTTTGTAGTAAGCAGAAAGATAAAGTGCTGGTGAGGATGGGGGTTGAAGGGACACAGACTGAGTTTAAATTGAAAAAAATAAATAAATAAAAATACCAGAAAACATACTAGAATATGAAGATAAAGTTAAATTTTCTGTTTGTATTACGGTTTTAAATAAATATTGTGTATATTGTTTCTGTTGTTTCTTTGGCAGATCCTGCTGAGAGCTTATGTATTTCTGCATAAGCCATTTGTGGCCACGTTGATGCTTTTAATCACTGTGCGATTATCTCTCCCGCTGTTTTAAGCCTTGGCAAGTCAGTTGGCCAAACAAAGCATTCTGCGTTCTGTTAACAGTAAAAGAATACAAAACAATTATTACAGCTGTAAGCCCAGACAAGCATCAGACAGTACCTCTTCTGGTTTACTGTCTGTCAGGACAAAATATGTTCCTTTCGTGGCAGTTTCCGTAGGTAAATAATACGGTTTGCTTGATCGGTGGTCGAATCATGTGAATTTATACAGACCAAAACACGCCCTATAGAGAAGGACATTAAAAGATAGTGCACAATATCCCATTTGTTGTTATTTCAATGGAATTTGGTTCTTGTGTGTGTCAAACGAACTCATGTCTAGCCCAAATGATAGTCATGTGCCTGTTAATTCAATAAATTTCAATGAACAATGCACATGGACATTGGCTATTATGCCAACAAATGCATTTCACATTGAGTACATTCCGAAACCAAACCACTATCAGCTGGTAATGTTTGTGGCTTCAGTTGCATCGTTGGCCAATCACAAAGCAGTCAAATTTACTAATTTCAAATTACAACTGTAGGGAATCGCTGTCTTTGTTGGAGCAGCTCGTATGATTATCTTAAAGTGCTTTCTCTTGTTTCTCTTATTTATTTAAAATCACAAGTTTTGCTCGAGATGAGGATAAGCCAGGAAAACCACAATGGTATGGGAAACCCGCTTTCAGCAGCAAAACCACTAAGTGAACTAATGCAGCTAATACGCATAAATAACAAGGATTCACAGGATGCCAGAATGCTGTCGTTTAATATTTATTAATGGCACATTGGCAAAGAAGTTAAAGGAGAGAGTCAAAACCAAATTGAATGCATCAGCGAACCAGTTAATATTAAATTGCCGCATCGATGAGCACAAAAACGAAAACAACAATAAGTAAAATAAAAACATAGATGGTAATAGCCAAACTATGCACAGATTTTATCTTGAGGTTTTGTTTTATTTTTTTCTTGGTCTTTTTTCTTTCTTTTTAGCTGCGCAAACATCAAAAGCTTCATAAACGCGCAGCGCAGCACTAAACTTATGACTCCCAGGGGGAGACACTTGAGTGACTACAAAAATAACAACAACCACAAACAACAACATATAGCTGCGGAATCGAAGCAACTTAACTGAGAACCTAACACAGCAGTAGACCCACTAAAGAAAGAATGGAAAAGAGCTAAACTGAACCAAGGAAAAACCAAAACTATTTCTTTGCGCAGCGTTGTGGAAAATTAAAAACTCCCTTTCCAGATTTTCCATATACGACAGCTTCTGTAGACAGTTGGGGGGAGCAGCTTATTCAGCAGTGAGCAGTGAACACTGGGAGCCACCCGTCGATTATTAATACTCGTAACTGGGTTGCATCAAAAGAGTTATTAGACTAACACAGTTAGTAGTTATATCAGCAGTTTCTGTTCTCTATTTGACTGAAAACTGTAAGTATCTCTGACTTGTCTGCGGCACAGATTTCCCAAGGGCCATTCAACCGCTGTCGGCCGAGTCTAATGAAGAAAATGTGCACTGTGAACACATACACACTTACACTCACACACACAGGAATAAAGTATACACTTTGCGTTTATAATTCTTATCAGTTTATTGCTTCTAAATATCTCCCTTATCGCATTACTAGCATAATCACTAATAATACACACACAAAGTCACGTATTTTCCAATTTGCGTTTGAACGGAATTTTATTGAAGAGCATTTCTGATATATAAAGAGTTATTAGAAATGTATTTTTTTTAATTTTAGAACATTAATAAAGTGCAGAGTTGTGTCAATACTCTTAGCATATGATTAACAACAAAATGTATCTTCTCTGATGACCAAAATGGCTTACAACCGAAGTATCTATCGATCCTTCATAGTTCAGTTAACACTGAACGGGATAATGCCTTCAGTTGGACAGAAGACATCAAAAAACGGTTCCTCACCGTCAATTCAATAGTTTTATAATCAAGAAATGAATCAAATTTACTAACTTTTTAATCCCTTTTTGTTTACCAAATTCGTATATTTATATATCAAAATTATTATCGACTAATATCTATAATTTTTTTAGCATTCTTTTTAATTATATACTATAATAATATACTACAGGACAAACGTTTTATTACAAATTTATTTGTAAGTCATTCACTTAAACACTTTATTTATATTTAAAAACTTACAAATCTTATGTATCAATGCAAAGAAAATTAATAATTTTTTTTTAAAAATATTTTAAAATTACGTATTGTGGTGCTAGTGCTTGTAGGTACTCATATTCATAATAACTAACTATTTAATATGTTTATAATTGCTTATTATATATTATCGATAAACATTGAGTTTATAGGTATCGATATTAGAATAAGAACATTTTGTAAATATAACGATCAAATAGTTTCGATGATGGAATAATCTATCGGAACGAGAATAAAACTTCACTTTGTGATGAACGCTTGTACAATGCACAGACTGCATTATTAATATTTTTGGAACATGTGTTTCTACTTGCATTTTAATCAAAAAACAAAATTGTCAACAGTCGTATTAACCAAGCATTGAAGTATTCAATGCCATTACGTTTTGTTCATTTCGGCCTTGTATTCGCATTGATTTAAGTTGAAAACGAGGCAATGTGCCACAAGAATGTGATTGTGTTCGTACTCATAATGCTGTAAGTCGGAATGAGTGAGAATGACTAAAATTGCAACTGGCAATGGGAAAGTGGACTGAGAGACGGTGGGAACGGGTGGAACGATGAATAAGCTGCCACGGAACATCATTTTTTAAAATGGCTGAGCATTTGCGAGGAGCCGACCGTGCGGTGAGTAGCGTGAAACCAAAACGCATTCAGGCAAGCAATTGCAATTGTAATTGAGCCGAGAGAGTCGACATGAACCTGTGTGTGTGTGTGTGTGTGTGAGTGGGGGAGTGTGCTTGTATTGGCGGGTGTGTGCGTGAGTCTGTTTGCATTGTTATTTCAACGACGGTCGCTTAGTGGCAATAAAAAGAATGTGCATTCCACAGGGAAATTATGAAAGCGGATTTCTTTTGTTTAGAATCGTTTCTAGATTGCATGCAGCGCACAAATTCCACTGTGTGTGTGTGTGTGTGTGCCAGTGTGTGCATTTGAGCGTGTGTAGCTTTATAGCCATTCCTGCTTATTGCTAATGCGGCTCTTTTTGCAGCAAATGTAACGTCCGCGCCAACAGAGATACTCGTATCTGTGATTAAGAAACCCCTTCCAAGCTGATTGTGCTCAATATTTGCAATGTTGATTATGGTATGAAATATTTATTCACCTTTTGCAACGTGTGTGAGTAAAGTCATTGTACAATACTTTTATGTTCATTTTAAAATATGAATAAACAATTAGGAAACGCTACTGCCGAGTGAACCGACGGTAGAATACCGGTACCCATTCTAGTGCTAAATTTTCCGTTCAAATAATCAATTCATGACGAAGTTGTCCTGTGAGAGCATTAGGATATTGACAGGCTAATTGTAATAAAAATCACAAAATTTGTTCATGACAAGTGTAGTATTCCGCTATCGATTAAATTTGTTATGTAGATGATAAATTATAGCAATGCATTCGATGTGAATGCATATTGCGTGAATTTAGGAATAATCGCTTAATGGATTATAAACTACTTGCTTAATTGACTATAAACGGACTGTTTATATGACAGCTATATGAAATAGTGGTCCGATTTGAATGATATTTGCTTAAAATTAGGTACTAGGTACGAGTGAATTTGCCCAAGATAGGTTAGGTTAGGTTTAGCCGAACGTCCTTGAGGGACAGTTATAACGGCTAAGATAGCAAAAACTAATGCTTCTATTCCACCAATTGTTGATTTGTAAATTGTTTGCCGATTTTAACTTATTAACTGCGTGCACAATTAAAACAAATATGTATGTAAAATATTTTACAATGATGCCTTAAAAACTGAGAGGCCATGTCATACTATATACCGACCCGGTCGATGATGCTGATGAAGATTTTATGAGCGCCCCTTCAATGCATTAAAGACTTCTTGACAAACAAAGAGCAGCTTTAATTACTTTGCTTCATATTTATTTATTAATATAAACTTAAAGACTGTTAACTGTTTCAAATTTTATGTACTAAATACCGTATATATTCTTTTCTACATGGAGCAATATTAAAGTCCGAATAACTTTAAAACTTTTTATTAAGTCTTTTTTTAAAGAATATGTACTTTCTGCAGGACTCATTTGTACATTGGATTTGCGGAATTTATTGGTCATAATCTGAGAACTTTGAGGAGTTACAGTCAAGTACCCCGCCGCCTTGGATTTTACGAGCACTTTTCTTTCCATCTAAGAACCCAATGCCATGCGAAGCTCTCAATCCAGGGAAATGCACATGTGTCTGTGTGTGAGTGTGTGCGCGTGTGTATGAAAATTTTACCACTATCTCTATGGGTATTCATCTTAAAGCCATAGAGCCAGCAGTCTGCCAAGTGCCGCATGAAAATCAAATTTTTATGATTGAGCAGTCATGGTGCGTGGAATTGGCACAATACAATTGAAGGCAGCATTATTTCAGTGTGTGAGTGAGTGTGTGTGACAGGGAGTGTTCACAACTGGCTGCTATTTTGTATCATCACCATGGCATATGGCCCGAGACGCACTTTGACTTGATGCCAATTTTAGTGCAACTTGCTGATTTCATTTCCTTCTTAAGCGTTAGCGTGAGAATATAATTTGCATTCTTCAGAAGGAGCTCTCGTTCCTGCGTCGGAAGCTGAAACATTTGAAGATACTGATGCAGTGAAATGTGCAATAGTTTGCTCATAAGGGAAATCGAACTTTTATCAAGTGTATCAATTTAAATTGAATGACTTCGACTTCGACTGAAAGGACAATGTACTTTGACAGGCTGCCTGATTGGTCCTTATTATGAAGGACGCAGAGGTTGCTCACTGGAGAATGACGAAATAATTTTATTTAAGATTCAGAATGCACAGAAGCTAGGCAAAAAGTAGGAACACAAAACTATTAAGAAACAAAGTAATATTCTAAATTGATGAACTCTTGAGATACACACGGGTGTGAACATTAAGCTATACAGTTTTATAGTTGAGAAACATTGTTTGCACTGAAAAACAATGGACTTGAAATAAATATTTTCACACGCGACATTTTCAGTGCTAATGAAATTTTGCTTTCAACTAAATTAGTGTCCGTCTCTGGGAAGCAAGAAGAACAGCAGCAGCATAACAAGCATGGCACAAAATAAAATTAAATAATGCAAGCACTTTTAGGTTAATTAAACTTGAATAGCAACAAACTGGCAGCAAACGATGCAACACTCTAAGTCGAACATGGGCGTAGGGGCAGCTGGAGGGAGGGAAATCGGACAACTTCAAGGATATTGCAGCCAAGTGCAAGGGTTGCTGTTGCTCTTTTTGTAGTTTTGTATCTGTATCTGTGTCTGTAGTTGTAGCTGTAATTGTAATTGTTATTACAATAGTTGTTCTTTTGCATTGTGGTAGCTGCCAGTTGTTCTCCGACTGTCTCGGCCTGCACTTTTCCACATAATTGTGTGACTGTGGAAGCATAGTCTGAATTCAAGTTCTTTGTATTTCGTAGCACATGCCAACATCAACCAAGTGATTCCAATATGCTCTTTCGACAAACGATCAACCTTTTCCAAAATTCCAACTGAAAACTACACATTTGTTTGTTTGCCAGAAGTGGAGAATTCGTTTTGTGGAACACTGTCCATTGAGGATGTTGGTGAAGCTCCTGGTGAAATGTGCAAAAGTAAACAAAAGCGTTGCCAACTTGCCATACACAAATACAAGCCATGGAATACGTTGGCCAACTGCCCCTTCGTAGTGTGTCTCTGTGTGCTTGTTTGTGTTTGTGGCACTCAGCTACAAGTTCCTTTAACTGCTGCCTGTCAGTTTTCCTGTGCTTATAATAATTGCCTACACTTTGCCTCATCTTTTGCAGTTGTTGGCTGTGGCTGTTGCTGTTGCTGTGGGAGTTGCAAGTTGCAAGATTCTCGGCAGTTTGTGCGACAAATGTTAGCAACGATATTGATGCTGTTTGCTGTTGTTTTTTTTTACTTCTTTATCTTAAGACTACGTACCCCGTAAGCAAAAAGAGTCATGGGCAGAAGATACGTTTTACACACGCAGATGAAGGCACGACCGATCATATAAATTATATATATTCTTGAGTTGGACTAATAGTCGACTCGTGCGTTTAGACATCAGATACTGTAAAAGTTAGAGAAATAAGTGATTAGTTAGTGCCAGAAAAAGTCTGGTGACTTTACCTGTCGGTCTTCCCAGCTGCATCTCTACTCCTTGAACAACTGCACTAACAATGTGCACGTTCTTCTATTTGTCTATAAAACCACTCTTGTTTATTTAAAATTCTATTTTGCAGTTTTGTTGTGTATATAGTCAATAAATTGCTTAAAAACAAAAAGTATATATGATACATAATTCTATTCTTGACATATTTGGTAATCCAGTTGCTTTCAAGCTTTAGCTGTTGTGTTTTTTAATCTCTTGCCTTAAGTCTTTGAATTGCTGATGTTGTCGAGACTCTATTGTCGTTGCCAGCGAACAGGAATACTAATTGCCTTGAATGCATTTAAGTTGTGAATGCACCAGTCGTTTATGTCTACAGACAAATGCAAATACAAATGCTTGCACAATGTAACTACAAATAATATTTCTAATGCACACACATGTATCTAACAAATGCAAATTAAAGGGATTCTGTGTCGTGTTGCCTTGGATTATCTGAGTTTTTGTTTTTTTTAATTTGGATTTTCTTTGTTTGTAATTGTTTTAGGCTTTAATCATGGATTAGCTTTTGCCAAGTTTCTTTTAAGCCCACTCCAATTGCGATTGCGTAATGTTTTGAACATAAAACATTTACCAATAGGCCATATTAAACGAAATCAAACAAAGGCATTGATAAGCAATTTTCTATTTCTGTGAAAATGGTCCCCATCCAATTATGAAACTATTCTTACAATTGAAATTAAATTTCCAAAGTTTACGTATTGTTTGCATTTTGAAAATGCAATTAAATATACATAGTTGTAATAGATGAATCCATTGTTTGTTTCTTGTTTGTTTTAGATTGGCATCTGACTCTCTTGTAGTTGTGTTTTTATGGGCATTGCAATTCATGCATAAATAAGATACAGACTGTGCAATTATTTGCTATTTGCAAGCAGTTATGTTACGTTAAAAAAAGTTCAATTACAAAATAAATATTTAAATTTGAATCACTTGTAGCAAGGACAAGCACAGATACACTAACACTCTTTGGCACATTTGGCTTACTTGGGCTTTAAAGAGAAATTTGAGTTCGATTCAATATATTCTAAAGGTTATTTATTTTTGGTTTGCTTCAGATAATAACTCGGGAAACATATTCCTTTTTTGGTGCTGCTCGTTAAAAATTTCTGCATCGCTTTTAAGCGTGGCTTGGTGAAAGTATCTATGGGTACTCAGCCGTTGACATTTTTATGGGTATTTTATGGGGAACATGAATGTGAGTGCCAGTAGGAGTGTCGCAAAAACAAAGCTAAGTTGTATTTTTATTCTTCGCAATCGATAAAAATGTAAATTAAACAGCTCAAATGTGTGGAAGGCAGGACCGTAAAAACTTGAATATGTCCCGAAATGATATAGCGGTGGATTGTACAGACAAGTGACAAGAGTCTGGCTTCAGTGTTTGAGTATCATACATAAGTTAAACACATACATAAAGATATATATATATACAGAAATGTCAAGCGGAAACAACTCTTCAAGTTCCTTGCATGATGGAGCACATATCCTGGTCAAAAAAAATTTCTAAGGGGAAGCAGTCGAGCGACAAATGAAAGTTGCAAAAATTATCGGAAATGACCAATTTGAAATAAAAATATAACCAAATGTGGGTGGAGGCGTGGGTGTGGGTGTGTGTTGTGGTGTAGGTCTGGCAAATGTTAAATGCAGCTTAAGTCGAGCACACATGAGCACTGTCTGTCCGTGTATGACTATGGACGGAAGTAAACCGCTTGACATGCACAGACACGCACATCCACAACAACAGCGAGCATGTCTGCAAAGACCATGGAGGCATCTTGAGGGAGAGAATGTGCCTGGCTTTCAGTTCAATGGCCTCAGGAAACCGAAACGAATTTCATACGGAAAGTGCAGTGCGCAGACAATTTTCTGACATCAGTTTGTCACTTGTAAAAGTCATACACACAAAACGGACAAAGAAATATGAAAGATCATAATCACATCAACTGTAACCTACATTGAATTGCATGCACAATTTTTATTCCCTTTATTCCGATGCTGGGCTGCTGACAGACAAATTAGAAAACTTGTCATCCTTCGTACGACTTACGACTCAACTGGGAACTGGGAGTATCTTGATCTTACGGTCATTGTACTCCGATTTTTCGCATTTATTTTGCAATGTACGTTCATTGACCCAAACATGGAGGCGGGTATCCTTATCGACTTGTAGCTCACAACTCAAAGTTGTCAGCTTTTGTCGTATAGTTAAAACAATAACACATCTCAAACCTATTCATAACTCTGCATAAGACATTATTAAATACATATGTACGTGTCTTTATGCTTATATTTTAATATGTCAAGACAATGTTCCTTGTGCGTAAACAGCAGCAATTTTGTAAAAGCCTTTCAGCAAATGCCCCAAACAAATTCTTTTCGAAAATTGCTGGCATATAATTTATCAAGGATGTAAGTATTATAAGAATTGAGAATTGCCCACAAAAGCGGCTTGGAAAATCAATAGAATTTGCTCAAAAATATAAAATGGAAACAGCAAACAAATTTAGCTTTGTCAAGTGTGAAGTCCTGGATATCTCTAATCGAGATAATCAATAGAATTTAAGTTAATAAATATAATCAAATATAAATATAATATTCTCATACACATATGTCCCCTGAAAAATCGAGAAACTAGTTTAAATTGAGAACAAATTGCACATTCATAAACAATACAATTTATTGTTGGACAGGCAATCGCGGAAAGGCTTGGCAGCGTGTGTGTGGTTACATCGAGACGAATTAGCACTGCCGAATACAGATCAAACTTACATGCTAACTTAAGTATAAGAGTTTTCTACACTACTGGACGATTCGATAACATCGTTAATTTAAACTTATCCTAACAATTCATTATTTTCCTTATTCTAATTTATGCTTGTGATGCAACATCCCCGTTAGATAGAAACTTTGTTTAGCTTATATAAAAGTATAAAAGTAGAGTATAACCAAAATGTTTCTTCCTTGCTTTTATGTTAATGGCATATTACATTTTGAGAAAAATATTTTTAGGAAAAAAAAAATATTCTGTTTACTTAAAGCTGCCTGCCCTATTATTCAAACAAATTTTATATTAGCCACATTAAATTATGAGAAAAAAAAGTATTATAAAAAAAAATGCATTACGCTTAAAGCTGACTGCCCTTTACTTCATACAAATTTTATTTTAAAGCCATATTAAGTTTTGGGAAAAATATTTTTAAGACAAAGAAATATTTTTTTCACTATAAGCTGGCTTTAAAGCTGACTGCCCTTTTTTTAAACCAAATTTTATTTATAGAATTGAATATACAAGAAGCTGCCCAGAGTCTCGGAATGTAATTATTGTTGAACTGCAGTACTGACCCTCTTAAAGTGACTGGAAATTTAAATTTTTTGCAATTATATATTTCATGCTTACCTCTTTTCTTGATGTTATGCTTTGGGTAACTCAACTATTTGTTTTCTTGAAGTGCAGTCTGTGCGGTATTCGCTTCCTTTGAAGCATTTTCTGTTCGTTTGTGAGAGCAAACAACATGTTGGTTGGCATCGTTTTTGGGAGTAAAAATTTTGGTTTTCCGTTGTAGCCAGGTCAGCACTTTGTGTTAAGTTCTTGCTGACGATTTTGTTTGTCTTTCCTTTTAGTCCTCTTGTTGTTGTTTTTTGCTTCGTTGAAAATTTACTCCAAATTGTGTCAACAACTGCGACCTGCAATTAGCATTGCGGTCCAAAGCAGAGCTGCACTTTTTCTGCGTTATCAAATGAAAATCTTCTTTGTTCCAAAACGAGATTAATACCAATTTGGCTGTTTGCATGCATGTACATGTATGTAAATTAAGCATAAAGCGAATTACTTAAACGCCTCATGGACCAAGTCGTGTATGTGTAAAGCAGATGGAGTCAGAGCAACAGTTCTCACAGCTGCAAATGTTCATTTTTCGTTTTAGTTTTATTAAGTTTTTAATTAATGTATGAGCAGTTAAAACTTGTAAAAGTGCTGTCATGATAAACTATAACAATATTTCTCACTGTGGGACCAGCTCCCACAAACACGCACACTCATGCACGTACACGACGACAGCTCAACAGGCTTCCAGAGGAAAGGAGCAGAGCTGTGTAAATAAATGAAGTTATGCTTGCAAGTGTGCGTGTGTGAGTGTGTGAGTTTTAGGGTGTGCTCCTGATTGGTTGTGCCATTAAAATATTTTCGCCTCATTATTCACTTAAGCTAAATGTGTAGCTGTAAAGTTTAGTGGACATGCACTACAAATTTAAAATAAAGTGTGAAGCTAGTGGAGTAAATAGAGACTAACAAAAATTGGCGAAGAATTTATTTTATAACATATTCTATCTAAACATATCACGCTAATATTAACTACTGAATATTCAACAAATTAGAACACAAGTTTTTTTGGTTTATCAAATATATATAGAATTTATAACTTGATTTACATCTTTTGAGAAAATTAAAGTTGTGGTTGGTTTTCTCTGAGTGTGCTAAGTCATTTGAAAAACACACTTTTTCACTCATAGACACAATCCCACACGCACTCAAACTGTAAGTGGTACACACTCGTGAACTCAGGCACATACACACTGTGGTACACACACACACACACACACACACACACATATTTTTCGAAAACCTTATGGGACAGGTTTGCAGTAAGTTTAATCTGCTGACGGAAAACAGGGAAGGGAGTGCAACTTAGCTCTCCTCGCCCTAATCCGTTATGCATTTTGTGCCCCAGACACTGACTGACCCCGTTCATAGAATTTAGAACGCCATCTATCAGTCCTCACACACACACAAACACATCCGACCAAAGGACGCATAGGACATGGTCAAAACTTTGAACAATTAAAGTTTAAGTGTTGCACAAACTTGTGCCATGTGCTTGGGTGAACAACAACAATGATAATGATGACACTGATAATGATTAAAGTGATGCTGATGATGATGGTGACAGGGACAATGCGTAAAATTCATTTTGTTATTATAGACTTTGGAAACGGGTCGGAACAAACTGCATGCTAAAACTGCATTTGCCTTTGCCAAAAATTTGCACCTTTTGTATAAAGTTTATCCACAGTAACAGAGTGTAATTAAAAAGTTTTTTGCCAGCACTTGCAAAAATAATGAAATCGATTATAAACATGGCAATGCAGAGGTTAAGATTGTAGCCGACTCCATATTTTCTAAATGTCTAAGACTAACAAAACACAATGAAATTAAAAGACATTGTCCTCCCTTTTTTGCTTTCTGCTTTTTGCATTTTATTTTCTGTTTAACTTTTGCTATCAAGTTGCATGGCAATTTGCAGTACTCTTTGGCCATTGTTTTCATGTCATTTTTGTGCATCTGTCAAATGCATTCAGTTGCTTGTGAATTCATTGGGAAAAGCAGCAACAAAACTATTCAGAATTCGAGAAGTATCAGTCTGAGCAGAAACTCTGACAGACTGCAAAAACTATCAATAAAAGCATTTTTACGCATTTATTCCTTTGGCAATTTCTTTCTCCTTGTACTGTTTAAGCAAAAACAAGAAGAACAATGAGAGAACTTAGTTAAAATGTTAATACAATTGATTCAACATTTTTGCAAAGTTTGCTAGCACATTACGAAATCAGGGTGAAGCTCATTGAATACTTAAGTGCTTCTTATCGATCTTAAGAGGTTCAGAATGACAATCAAGAAGCAATTTGTTTAATTGTCTAATTAATGCATACAATTTTTTCTCAGTGTGCACTATAGACAAATAGAAATGGTAATTTATGATAATTTGCGTATTAAGAGCATATCGAACTGCACATCTCCATATATCTCCATATATGTTGTTTTTACATTTTACAGTTGTAGTAAATAATCAGTGGTTATTTATTAGCATTGTTATTTATTTAAGTAAGATTTAAATTATCCTCCCGTAGCACACATGTCGTTCTTTATTAAGTAGAAAGAATACTCGGTATCTGCGGACTGAATATTGGGTACGTTATTGATTTTTGGTTAATTATACATAAAAATTTACATAAGCTTCAATTAATATGGCAGTTGAAGTGACCAAAATGTATCGTTTCGGTGCAGTTATCAATATTACCCAACCATTAATAAAATTAATAATGCGTTTCCGTGACATAACATTTAAATTGTATCTGACAGTTGGAAAATAAAATGTTACAAAAAAGAAAAAAATAAATGCTGTAGTCGTCTTGCGACTATAGGATACCCGTTACTCAGTTTTTATACAGTTGCGAAAAATAAAATAGCACCACTTTTATAAGCTAAGTTTGAGATGCCGCCCTATATACATCTATTGGTCAATAGACCTCGTTATAACGTTTTTAGATTAAGAAAACCTTAAACTACATAAACAAAAAAGAAGTTCATTAAAAAATATTATAGTTCTAAAAATAGCACCACTGATCCTTTTTAGGCTGTTACCGTTATGTTTCGCAGAGTTGGATTTCTGAAATGAATTGATTTCTGAATTTTAAAACAATGTAAAAATATCATGTTTGCATGATCATAGAAGTGGACATGTCCTAAAACCAAAACAAACTTATACTGCTTGATCATTTTATTTTTCATTTGCGACCTGTCTGGCCTTTCTTTATCAACTCGGATATTGATGCTGAACAAGAATATATATATTATTCGGAGTCCACGCCACGCATCCTTCTCGCTCTAACATTCATTCCAACGACTGCAATATACCCTCTATTAATATTAGTAATAATAATAATACTAATAATAATAATAATAATAATAATAACAATAATAATAATAATAATAATAATAATAATAATAATATTAATAATAATAATAATAATAATAATAATAATAATAATAATAATAATAATAATAATAATAATAATAATAACAATAATAATAATAGTAATAGTAATAATAATAATAAGAAAATTAAACTTTTGATATTTTTGTTTCCAATAGATGTTTTAGTTTATTCAATTTTATTTATTTTAAAATTTTTCTTAACTTGTTTTGATGTTGAACATTTTTTTAAAACGCATATTCTCAGTCTTGAATATTGAAGATTTTTGTTCAATTATGCATAATTATTGGTTATCAATTAAGTTTAATTTATATTTAAGTATAAAGGAATTTCTCCCCTTCTTGGTGTCTGCAACAAGCTGCGAATTTCTCATCATTTTATTCATTGAAAATTGTTTTAACGAGTGTTCAAAGTCATAAATAAATCCATGCAAATATGACTTGCAACTGCAACAGCACATAAATTATATTTAAAGCGCTTTTCTTAACAGTTCGACATATATTAATAATAAAATTGAATAAAATTCGCGAAAAGGTCTACAAATGGGTTAACATCAATAAAGGGATGAGCAAATGATCTGTAAAGAGCAATACATCCCATAAATAAAACATAACAAAAAGGCGTTAATTCAGGCTACATTCAGTACACTCTTAATATAACATATTTGTTAATTTAATCTCTTTTCTCAACACAATTCAATTCAACAATTTAATGTGTTTTCAGTGTATGCGCAAGAGTTTAAAACGAGACCTGTGGACGAGCTAATCGCTTTGGTATTGGCTGCTAATCCAATTAGTTGTTCTTTTTCCAACGTCTAGCAAAATAGAAATAAAAAAGAAATTTAAAATTACAAAGAAACATAAAAATATCGGGATATTGTTGTGATGAACTTTTAGTTATTGCTGTTGTCTAGTTGAAGTGACATATTCAAACCGGGGATTTTCAGCAATTTAAAAACAATTTTAATGTTAGTGTTGCATTTATTTCGTTAAAATTTTGAAATTGTTTGCACGTGAGCGGTCGTTTATGTGAGTGCGAGTGCTTGTGTGAGTAAGGGCATTTCAGGGCCAGTGTTTGAGAAAGGAATGTACGTTATTTGTTGCGGTTTTTCTGCTGAATAGTGGACGTGGAATGCTTTGGTTACTGTCCGAACAGCTGACTTGACTCTGGATAAAGATAAAGGCTCTTATAAGCGGAGTTAAAAACGCCAATATATAAAAGAAACCTATTAAATATTGAAAGATATTGAAAGTAAAATTTTTTTGCATTCACAAAAAATAGAGTCTGTATCCCAAATGTGGTGTTCCAGCTCACACCGTTTTTGCATAAAAATAACCAAATAACTCCTATACTACAAGAATTTAGAGCACTTCGATTTCTTATCGTTCTAAACGATTTTTTGTATGTTTCTGATTACTCTAATTCAAAACAAAGCCGCTCCGTCATAAAATTAAAGTACTTTACAAGGACAAAGTTATATATAGCTTAAAACAAGCTACACTCCACTCAGAAATGAAATCATAAGACTGTGGTGAAATTTAAGTTTTCAATGTGCGTAAGGTATTTTAGAATTACTTAATCTCTACACTTTGTGGTCTGCGTTTTAAATGGAAGTATAAAAATGGTATGTTTTCCTGTTTATTTTAACCTGCTGATGAAAATTTTTGGTCCCAACTGATGTTAAATAACAAATCATTCCAGCCATGCGAACAAACAACTGTTCGCTAAGCCGCTTTATGATGATCAGTAGTTACGTTACAGCAATTATTCGCATTATCATGAATTTATTAGGGACACAGTCATTGAATGTCCCCACACACACAACTCACACACACCTAGATTATAAGTACTACTTGAATGGCTTTTGACGAGAAAATCTCCTTTTGCTGTAGACAAATTCCAGGCAAAGTCCTGGGTACAATCATCCTCGTTGTCGCACATTTAGCTGGTTATTGTTTTAACATTTTCCCCATCCCCATTTCGCGATGCTGTCTCCACCAACTTCGTTTCTTTTATCTTATCATTATTAACGTTCATTTTATTGTCCTTCTGTGTGAGTGTGTTTGTGTGTGTATGCGTCATGCTGTTACTCGTAGTTGCCATCATGTTTGGTCTGTATTTTAAGAGTGCTTTTTATTATGTCATTATTGTCATTTACTGAGCTTCCCGCCTCCCAACCTTCCCTTTTGTCTTCTTCCTCCATTCCCATTCTGCCCCTTACCAAACTCTGGCTCACGATTGCTTGCATTATTTTGATTATTTGTGACTTCTAAATGGTTGCTTTCAGCACATTATGCTCGGACTCGTTGATATTTTGATGGCGGATTTCATTTACAGTTTCATTTTCATCTAAGGCCCTTTAGTGTTCAACTCTGTTTATTTCTTGTTCTTTTTAGACCCCGTACTCTAAAAACGAGTAGAGGGGTCTATTCAGTTTGTGAGTAGCGAGTAACAGGCAGATGGAGGCTTGTCCGACCCTATTAAGTATATATATTCTTGGTCAGCATCAAAAGCCGAGTCGATATACCCATGTCGATATATATATTGGGTATATTGGGTGTACTTAAAAACTATTTTCTTTACCCTACAACTTTGAAAGAGCAATCGTGACCCAATTCACACAGTACATAACAATACAACTATCCACACCAAGTTTGATCCGGGTCGGAAAACTATATAATATAGCTACCAATTATTCGTTCATTATTAATTAGTTATTATTAATTTGGTTTTGAACGGATGCATAATTTGTGTCGTTTTAATTTACAATTGTCAAAAAATCATTTAATAAAGATCCCAAGTCGAGACCGTACCTTTCACAGGGAATCTTACGGCCGAGAGCGCCCGACTGGACTTTGCTCCTTGTTTTCTGTTGGTTTCCTGTTGTTTTGGTTGTTCGCTTTAATAGTGATTTACTTATAAATCTGATTTTTTTTTTAAGAGAATGTGAATGTAGTTTTCTTATAATGTAGTTTGGCTTATAATATTAATTTTCAAAATAAAGCATGTTTGGGCACCAATTAAAACAGAGAGAATTATGGATTTTAAGGAAGGATTTACTTATTTTTAAAGCTTAGCTGGAAAATATAATTAAGATTTTATTTTATAAATTTTAATTTGAACTCATTAAAGAGATTATAAAATTATTGAAGGATTTTAATGGCAATCAATAAAACCCTTATTCCAATAAATACAATTAGTATGTAAATATGAAAATGTATGTAACATTTTGCATTTAATGTTTTTTAATAACTCCATTTTAAATGTAAATAGCTTTAACTTTTTTTATAACTGCTTATTTATTGTAAATCACTGCTGAAAATTACTGCGAGTCTGTGTAAAATATGTGTGCGTAAAATATAGATTAAAATAATGCGGCTTTAAAAAGAACAAAAATCAGCATGCGTTAATTGATTTTGGTGAACTCATGACTTTTAATTGAAATTAAAAAAAAACCGAAGGGGGTAATAAAAAAAGTACGCAGTCGAGTTGCAAATTCGCTCAGCTAGCAATTTGGCATAAAGTGCAGGCAATCATAAAAAGCCGAGAAAAACTCATATAGCACTTAAAACATAAAGTATCTCCTCTGTAGGGATGGTGGAATTAATTCGGTAGGGACGCTGAAGCTTCGCTGAAATGCAAAATGCACAAGCAAACAGGACGCGAGTGTTGGCAACAGGAAAAGTTTAAATGCGACTCTGGAAAATTATAAATCAATTTAACATTGCCACACAAACGATTCCGAACAACACAATAGTGCGAGCCACGTAAGTAAATGTGCGGACAAGTGCGGACAAGACTGCAAGCAGCAACCCCAGCGAAAAACTGTATAAATTGCCAAGTGAAACGGAAGCGCAATGACACCGGACGCCATTGACCGGCAAGGGTTCCAGAACCTGGTTTTGGCCTGGTCTGGAAAGGACCAACTGGCCGACAACGCATGCGCAACATCGCGAGCAACTTCATCATCCGGATTCCAGACATGACCACGGATGTGCGCGCTTTAATCTGTAAGCCACAAACGCCGACATCAGATACAACAGTCAGTACTACAGTGGTACTCCGATTCAGTTTGCTGTTGGGAACCCCTACTGATGGGGTCTCTGTCAGTGGCTCTGTCTCTAGCCGCATTTTAAGTCAAGCAGTTAAACAACTGTTTGTAATTGCACCCACCAGCCAATCCACTCTTCATTACTTCGCAGTGTGGTGTTGGTTTGGCTTTATGGTTTCTCGAAAAGGGAAACGGAAGAGGGGCGCAGTAGCAGAGGGGGGAAATGGGGGTCGCAGTTGAATGCTATCTGGCAAAAGTGGTTGTTACCGGATGTTGTGCAATAAAAATGCAAAGTATGCAAAAGTTTCATCTCAATAGCAAAAGAGCTGAATACTCGAGATGCTCGCTGCAAACAGATTACAGGGAGGGGGTGTACAGAGGGGAGCCACAATCATGTATGAATGGTTGCCAATAAAGTACCCGCAAATATTGGAAAGCCAAAAGACCTTACGATACTTTTGTTTAATATATTTTAATTGTACTTCGGGATACCCAAAATAAGCAAGTAAGAAAAGTTACTGTCGAGCAAGCCGACTGTAAAAGACCCCGTACTTATTGTAGTGCACATTTTCAATACAAACAAAGAAAAAGGAGAAGCAGAAGAGTGATTAATAATTTATATATATACATATACTATTTGAATATTACTGTATTTAATTCAAATTTAAACAAGTTAGAGAGGCTACAGTCGAGCGAGCAGCCTGTAAAAGACGCCGGTACTACTTCTAGTGTGAAATATTAAATACTTTTATTATATGTTATTATATATAGGTGTAATAGGCTTTATAGGTTCCATACGGATCAAATTTGGTGATGATAGGTATGGATACGCATATTATGTGAATGTGGTCTCGATAGCTCTATTCGGTTAGAAGTTATTGTGATTTAAATATAGTTTCTTGGGAGTGACAATTTTTTTTACAATTTGCGGAGCGGTAAGGAGCGTGTCAACAACTTGAAATAAACTTAATCTGCTTGAGATAAGGACGGACTTCATTTCGAATTTAGTATCTCTTGCTGTTGTAGTTTCAAAGATCCCGGTGTTCATATAGACAGACGGACATTGCTATATCAATGCGGCTGTTGATGCTGATTATGAATCTATACACTTTATAGGGTCGGAAACGCTTCCTTTTACCTGTTACGCATTATATTCCCAAGAGGATAGCCCAGTTCTATTTTTGAGAACACAAATTTTTAATTGTATGAATCTATTTCGTATGCCCGAAAAGAGTTTAAATTATTTTCATGTTAGAACTATTTACAAAAGCTAATCATCCAAATAGATCCTGTACGAACAGCAGTTGCCATTGTTTTTTTTTTTATTCAATGGAATGGAAAGCTCCACAATTTAACGAATTATTAAGATATACATGTATGTATGCGAAAATCACAAATTAAATTACTTATTTAAATGTGATTATGTGCATTATTTACAAAATACGTGGCGCGAAGGGCGGGACGCATCAACACGATAAGTGCAGTGCCACAAAAACGTGTGCTGCATTTTAAGCGCATTGGACATTACGTATACGCTGCGTATTTCGACTGGATGCGACGGTCCCGTCCTTGCTTATCGCATGCACGTCGCAAGCTGCTGGGGCGTATGGGAAGTAAAGTAGCACCATGTTTGGCATAATGAGCGCTACTCGTATCAACAATTCAGCAAGGAGCATTAGTGTGTGGCATGCAGGCAGGCAGGATGGAGATGTGGCTCGAAATTCTAAGTACGCAACGTCAAATAGCAAACAACTTCTTGCACCTGGAATGCATTAAATAAACATCATTATCGCTAAGACTGGTACACTCCCACAAATACACATACAGACACACACATATATATATTTATACGTTCAAAGCCGTGTTGAACAATGCAACTTTGCAAATTCGCACTCTCGCATACATACGTAGAACATATTTATCAAACAAAAGGATTTTGCGGTTTGTGTAAACACGGATGGAAAATGCATCCATTAAATTCTCCCCACGCCATGCATTTTTCAATTATATGTATACCTGTAAAAGCATCGAAGTCGAAGAACTTGAAAGTTATTGTAGACATTTACTTAATTGACTCCAGACGATTTAAGCATACCCGATACTCAGTTTGCATATGTTTTTACAATGGGGTATAATAAAAATTAATAGCGCAATCCTTTGAATGAGGGACAGAAAAGTTTCGCACAAATTTTAAATTGGGGCATATTTTCGATCGATTTCTATGACAGCTGTATGATATACTTGTCTGATTCGGGTAAAACTTGGGCAGTAGGCTTAAATAATTGACGAATGTATTCTTTTTGAGTTTGATTAAGATAACTTGGCCAACGTAAGGATATTTCAAAGAAATTTATAATTAGAGCTTATTTTTGACAGATCGTTCCTTTATGATAAGTAGTCTGATCTAGATAAAATTAATTAAGTTTCATTCAAATAGATTGTTTAATACAGAAATTTCTTACTAGTTCAAGTTTAGGGGTCGTTTTAAACCGGTTCTAGAGAAAATTTCTACTTAAAGCTGTTAAAGCTGATTAAGTATATATGTATATGTATACTTCTCCCTATAACATACACTTCATTGATTACCATTTTGAAATAAATCAACACGAGGACTAACGGGCTTAACAATAGATTAAAGCAAGTTGGGAAATACATTTGCTTAAATATTATTATTAATTGATTAATGTATTGCATACATTTGTATGACAACATAAGATAAAAACATTACAACAACAGACTCTACTGAGTATATTTCAAATATTGTCAAATGCTTTTATTCAACTTATTTGGTTTTTGTGTTCCAGTAAAAGTTATGTTGCTAATGTGCTGCAGGCAAGAAATAACTTGATTTACAAATATTTGGCCATTTTTATTTTCACACATTATGCGGCGTTTCTTTCTCTTACACACACATAAACTAGCGTATAGTACACACGCACACCACCACAAATACTCACGCTCTGGAAAATCCAAAGAGAAAACGCAGCGTGCCCATTTATCATTTTCGCCCTATTGAAGTTTCGGTCCCGCGACAACGGCGGCAACATAAAGCAGGGGCAGCTGAGGTAAAGGGGCGTGGCAGCCATAAGCAGATGGAAAAGGAGATGCAGAAGGAGATGGAGACGGACCTGGAGCTGTTGCTGGAGCTGGCCAAGTGTCGGGTGAAGACACAAAACAGCAGGGTTGCCAAAATCCCCAAATACGTCGCAGTCGAGCACAAAAAGAACGACGTGCAAGTAGTTCAAAAACTTTGGCCTAAAAGCGAAACGAAGCCAAGATGAAAAAAAAAAAACAAAAAAAAAAATAAAGCGGAATGAAAAAATGGACGCTGGGGGCGTGTCGCGCAAGGGCAAGCATTGACTGCCATTTGTGAGCGTATGACATTATTTATGGTTTGTTATTTGTGCAAGAAAGAAAAAATAAGCGAGAAAAGTATGCAAGAAAATATGCTGCGACTCTTTCCAAAATTTTTCATCTATTTCTTTAATACTCTGTGCAGGAGTACATAGGATTTGTGAAAAGTATTTAACAGGCAGAGAGAGGGGGGTTCAAGGCCCCTTGATGTATACACAAGCCGAGTCGATGTAGCATTGCCCGTCTGTGTGTCTGTCTGTCCGACTGTCTGTCGTATGAACTATTATGTTTCGCTAAACACATGTAGCTTTAAGTTCAAATTAAGTGAGTATCGACTCCATATTTAGTCATTTCCAACAAGAGTCCCTTAATTTTCTCGATGACACGCCCCATTCGCCTACAATGAGACAAAGACTAGACACACCTCGGAAAAAATCGATTTTTTTGGCGATTACCTCAGTAACTATGGCACTTTAGAATACCACTTTTAGTACGCATTAAAGATTTTTGGGTGTATAAAACTTTTTTCGTATTGTTGAGTATTGTTTTATTAACTATAATAACATAACTATCCTGAAAGTTTTATTAAAATCTGAATAAAATCATAAAGGTTATCGAATAACATAGTATATTTTTGAACTCAATGTCAATGCATGTGTACAAGGGAGACAGAAACATATAAATATTTGATCAAACGTTTATGCTGCATGTGTGGATGCAGCTCTGCTACCAAACGCTGGCCATGCCGAACTATGGTACGTGTAAATGTATTAATACGTGCATATATGTGCATATATAAATATATCTATATAATTTGGAATAAAATGCAGAGAGTACTAAATAGTCGTGCGTGCTCGACTGTACTTTTCTTTTCTGTTTTTTATGCAGCGTATCGTAAACAACCAAAAAAAATTCACACTTTAAGTATAAAATTTAAGTCGTGTCGAAAAACATGATAGGACTTGCCCATGAGCATACATTAATTAAAAGTGGAAAACGAATTGATAGAAAAGAAAAAAACTAAAAAATGATTCCTTGCCGCTCTTAGATATTTGCAGACTCGAGCAAGTTGCCCATAAATTAAAACACTCATTAAATATTTTTATATTAAACAGAGGCAAGCTCGGCAGCTTAATGACCATAAATCGAAATTAATGACAATACCAAACGCTGTCACTGTCGCTGTCCCCTTTTCTCCCATTGATCCAAGCCAAATGACCCTCTCTCTCTCCATTGACGGCAAGACCAATAAGCTGTCCCGCGGTCTTCAGTTTCCATTTATGACCCACCGCAAAAGGACGCACCTGCTGTTGTCTCTGTGTTGCTACTGCTTTTGTTTGCTTGCCAAGCAAATTGCGACTGACGTTAATGACACCTGCGAGACAATTTCAATAACCAATATGTGCCGTTTCGGGTATGCCATCTGTCGGTCAGACAACTACCTGCGGCGGCATCAAGTAATCGATTAAGACTCCACGATTATTTATATAGGTATGCTTTAGTATGCTGGGGGGTAATTAAAATACTGCGTATGCGTAACTAAAAAACACCAAACGTTAATGAAAATTGCTTAAAGCACTCACAAATTAAAGGTTTAATTAATTTTTTTCCAGCTATTGTGTTATGTGTTTAATGCATAATGGAAATATGCATTTGAATGACTATTAAATTTGGTACCATTAAAATTATGATTTAAAAAAGTAACAAACACAACAGGAGAAATGGCCGACCTCTGGCTGAAATGGTCAGATGAGTGCAACTTCTCTCTCTTACAATTTAAATCGGATCGGATTTAAATGTTAGGAGAATATTCCAGGCATATCCTATTATTAAAAAAGCAGTCAAATTTTGAGACCCAATAAACCCCCTAAAAATAACGAGTATGAAAGGCTACTATCGAGCACACCGATTGTTAAAGACTTATAAAAAATGTCACTTCTCTAAGGCGGACATCTTCTTGGGGCGAACAAAAATACTGGAACCGTACATATATACATATATCTGATCCGAACAAAATATGGTCAGGATACATCTTATGATTGCACATATATATATTGCGAGTTTTGTTTATTTGAAAGATACATTATCGAAATCTGTTCAAGTTACACAAACTAAACGGTGAAATTGTTTCTTCCGAATTAGTTAGCCAGATACGTTTCGCTGTCCCGATCAAAACCCACTAGAAACTTTCTTCCCGTCTCTCTTCAACCCTGTACTACTAACTTTACCATCCATAATCCTTTTCGAGTCGTGTGTAGTAACCATAACAAACTTCCTGGAGTTGTAAGTAGTTCAACTACTATCGCTTTTTTTTAGAACTTTACTTCTCTATCATCTGTCTAGATTGTAATTTGTATAGATTCACTTATTTACTATATAAACTCGATACGCGGTTTCGTTTGCCGTACGCTATGCGGTGTGCCCCTCGGCCGATTGCCGGAAGGTCTCTGCATTGTTTGTAGGGATCCGCATGCCAACAAGCACGTTGCTTGGTGTTGCTGGGCTTCAAAGTACTGCCTCGTTAGTAAATTTACGTATATATTATTTAAATAATACAGCTTTAAATGTTTTAAAGTCATACTCATATGAAACAGTTTTTACAATTTAAGAGACGGTTGAAGTAACGTTAAAAACACTTTTAAGTTCTCTTGCGGTTTGTCTGTTTTAGAAACATTCTTTTGAACATTATCCTGAAATAAACATCTTATTAATTTAGGGACGATTTAAATACAAACATTAGCGTATTTAATTTCAAAGTAAAAAAATCAGTCGTTCTACTTGCTCTATATCCGTACGGCAGATATAGCTTTAAAAGTAAGCTTTAATGTTTGCCACACAGACGACTGCTCAAAATGGCGCAATGAGGTGTCAAAACAAAGAAAATTCTTCTTTCGTTTTTCTGCTGACTCGACTCAGATTCTTCGCCCCTATTTTCAGTTAGTCGACGCTCTCGCAGCTGTTTACTTTGTTAATGGTCTTTTCCAGCTAAGCTTGTCAGTCGCACGCGTATGCCTGTCCCTCGCACCGCTTTTCTTTCCATTTTCCGAAAGCCAAGCTATTGAAATTTGCTCATTTTTTGACCTCCAAGACCCGCCCGTGAAAACGCGCAGCATTGAATAGAAAGCGTGATGAGGTGCGGGGTACGTGGGAGGCTTTTTGATTTTTCCCAGCCCCATGAGCTTTTTATTTTACACAAAGCTTCCGCTGATTTCATTTGCCTTTATTTCAATGCGAAGTTTAATGGGCACTGGGAACTGGACACGAGACATCTGTCCCTGTCGACAGGGGTAGCAAAAAAAAAAACTGGATAAACTTCAAAAACAATTCATTGCACCGTTGACTATATTAAATACATTAAAAATTAATTTTTTTTAAATTCCAACAACAGTGGCGCTATTAACAACTCAAACGTTTAAGATAAAGTCCATTTAGAGATAATTCATGTGTAGTTACTACATTTTTATATTTCAAGTAAGAAAGGCAAGAGTCAAGCGAGCAAACTGACAAAAACATCGTCTTCATTCTAGTGCGCGTTTTTAATGCTGATCAAGAATTTATATTCTATTCTATTTATATTCTGACTTTTGTGCATTTTGCTTCTGAAAAAACTAAATAACCCCTATACTCTAAAAAAAAAAATCTTTAAAAAATCACTTGGAGTTAAGTTGAGTTGGTAGCTATATGATATAGTGGTCCCATCTGGATGAATTTTGGTTTGCACACGATATTTTTCTCATTGAAATCAGATACATAACCATATAATTTGCAGTGGCCAGTTCCCTATTTTGGTAATGCATATATTCCATTTCTTTTTGTGCTAAGGAACAAAAATAATAGGAAATTGTATCATGTGAATATTTGGTAATTATTTTTTTGGAAATGTTACATGCAACCTTGCAAGAACCGCAAGATCGGTTATAACGAAAAACACATGTGCACTTTATAAAATAATTAGGCTGAGTAGAGACGTGCAGAAAAATTAATCCGTGACCTAGAAAATAAAACACATGTGCTTTCTGCACATGTGCAAGAAGTCTGATTACTGAGTGAACCTTGTCTGCTACTGTCATAAGTCAGAACCATGGCCACGAAGTTTTTAATTGTTCATTTTTTTTCTCCACACCCACGTGCTGGTGGATCCAAAAGGAATTTCGACTGTACTCCTTGAATAAAATACGATATGAATTTCTGTTATTAGTCTGGGTCATATTCTAATATGACATTGACAGTGACTATTTTCAGTTTGTACGACATTTGTGGCAGTATAGTTTTATTTTTGGGACTTCTGGCATTGCATGGGACCCAATATGATTTGCGTGGGGAGCAACTTCAGCTGTATCTCCTAACGGCGCACAGTGGGGCAGCGGGCCGAAAAATTTTGCAAAAATCATATCTTTTGAACCAGGGGAGGAATTTAAACAAATTAATAGATAACTTATTAAGCTTTAGAATGAATGTCTGAACAGGGTGATCGGTAAACAGGGTGCTTCTAAATTTAAGGTCAAAGTTCACTAATGTTTCTGCCTATATTAGGCGTATAAAATAAAAATTTAAATTACTTTTTTTTATCACAAAGTAATATTTTTAATATTGTTTTATCATTTATAAAACTAATCAATGTGTTTTAATTATTTTTTTTTTGCTAATTTACTTTATTTTGCTAGTAACATTTTTGGTTGAATTATTATGAGGTTATATTTAAAATTTTTTTTGGTGCCCCATTTTCATCAAAATGAACAAAAAAATTTGTTGTAATATATAATAAACTTAATATTTTGGAACTGTAACTATAATCTTTCAAATTCTATGCTAACAATGTCAACATTCTATCTAAATCTAAACTCATTAAGTTAAGTCCAAATTAATAGAATAAGCTCTCTACAACAAATAAAATTAGTGTACTTATATTAAAAATTCAGTTAAGTTATCTCGTTGATGTGTTCCTCCCTCATGGAATGATTCAAACTTGAAAATCTTTTTTTGTTCCAAAAAAGGACAATTTATTTAGTTATTGGTAGCCAAAATGTTTCTAGACTGGTAAAAACCAAAAAAATAGTATTTATTAAATTCAAATAACTCAGGTATAATTTATCAAATGATTTTACGCAATATTTTTAATAAAATTCCCATTAAGGAAATTTTAAATTTGCCTGCGCTCTTCTTCTTCCATACCTGAGCCGCGCATTTTTAGCTCGAGGTTGGGTTAGTTTTATGACTTTTAATTCTAAACGGGCAAACTAGGGCAAAGGAAATTATATAAGCATATTAGAAGAAGGTTGATTCTATCATATGTATATAGTTTCCTCGTGAACATCGGTGAACATTAGAAGTAATGTCCATGTTAAATTAAAAAAACTGACCAAAAATAGTATATTTTTTAAACTTTTTTTGGAATATTCAGTTAAAAAACGAAAATTAAAATTTTTGCTGAATTTAATGCAGAATTAATTATATTTGAATAGAAAAATAACTACTTTAAGATTGATCGATTATTTCGCCCAAAATTCAATTTCAAAGTTGTTACTTTGCGCCGAAAATTTATGCATTTTGGCACATTTCAGGAAATAGGTCAACTTTGAGGGGCTCTACCACCCACAATTTTCAACCAATTTCCAAAAAATTTCGGATTTATCACCCATGATCATTTTTTAACCAAACGCAATTTTTCTTTTTGTCCTACGCTACCATCACAAAAATGATTTTTGCCACGTTTTTCGGCCGGCTGCCCCATTGTGCGGCGTCAGCTTCTGTTTCGTCAGATACACCCTAAACGGGCGTAGCACGTAGTGACCAGCGAGGGATTTACGCTGTCCTGAGTTAAGAACGAAATTAGTTCCCAAAAATGTTTGTTAGGCATACATATAACTCGATGTAATATTTTTCTTAACCTCTCAACAGTTGTTTTTAACGAAAAGTTTTATTTATATTTTATGCGTTCTTAAATTTAAAGGTAATACGTTTATTGAAATTATGAATTAAATAAAGTAAAGTAACGGAAATTTTAAAATTATCCTTGTGTTGTTTGTGAAACATGAATGTTTTTAAGAAAGCCGCATTATTAATTTTAATAATAAATGTATGAATGGGTAATGTTTACATATATTATAAATATTATTCATTTTTCCTATAAGTTTCTATAACACTAGAGTTGTTGAGCTCCACAACGACAGTGTAATGGTGAGTCCCAAATTTGTGCTTTTGTAATGCAATTTTTTTTAATCCAAAACTTCCCAGCCTTCTGGAAAAAGGTATCGATTATCATGATTTCAAAGGCAGTCAAGACTGCTGCTGACATTGCATCTTACTGACCAATCAGCTTGCTCTCTATCTGTCTATCATATCAGACCGCTAATTTTGTTTTGGGAGCCAACTGAAACTTCGAAACTTCCATCTTTCTTTGAATTTTTAAATCATATTTGTCAGGAAGAAGCTTTGTAGTTGCAACCGGTAAGAGCAGGGGTAAACTTGTAAACGCAGACATGTCAAGCATATTTAAATACATTGGAAATCGGTGCAAAACGTTGGTGTATTACTTTATGCCACTAAAGTAGGAGATTGTCTTTAAGTCGAACTGGAATCTAAAATCCCAAAACCTAACAAAGTTAAATAATGAGCAGTCACATAGGTGCCACACATCACTTAAACAGTCAAAAATTGTAAAATTAGACAAGTATGAAAGGTTGCAGTCTACGAGCCAACGGGCCAAGAGTACCCATACTCATACTAGTGCGCGTTTTTCCATAAAAATCTGAATAGCTATAGGTTGTAATTGTCCATATCAAACTTTTTGAGGATAGTTATAATAGTACCATATACAAAATGTGTAAATTTGGTAGAGATTGCTGAAGTAGTTTTGAATTTATGGTGGTTGTGAAAAAAGTTTTTACAATTTGCTGGGGCGGTGGGGGGCGTGGCAAAAATATTAAATAAACTTGGTCTGCCTAAACCGTAGCCGGACTTTGGTGAAGCCTCCTTCTACCTGATACGCAAATTTGACTCCTGGCAAATCTAATAGACTACTGTACTCTCACTGGTTAGGTGTCTAAAAATTGGATTATATTATAAATAGAAATATGATGGTATTTACACCCGTTACTGATAGAGTGAAAGAGTATACTGTAATCGTTTGTTTGTTTGACACGCCGACTTTACGGTGTTTTGTGTTCATAGAAACCATATTTATATGCCCAGGAAGTACTGACCAAGTTTGATTCAAATCGCACAACTATATCTATAGCTCTTTAAGCTAGAATCGAAAATATGTTCTTAATATAAATAAGTTTGTAAATTGTCTGTGTTTATCAAGCTATGTTAATCCAACTCACTACTGTCCATCACCTAAGCGATTGCTCTTTTATTATTACCATACACCCCACTGTTAATAACAAATCAAAACTGAGAACGGGTATCCAAAAGTCACGAGGATTCTTTTATGTTTTTGTCACTGATTTGGCAACAGTTTGGCGAGCACTTGACCCCACCCAAGTGAGCCCCTCTTCAGGATACACGTTTCGGAATTAAGTTTGGGTTCGGGGTCCATGGAGACTCGAGTAAGTTACTCAGATTCAACGCCTTGGCAATTTATTACGTTTTCAAGTATTTTTCCGGTTCTGTTGTCCGGAAATTGCTGAAACGTGTGGCCGGTGAGCAAAATCCTTGAAATGTGCTAAAATAAATTATTAATAATTTCTATATTTCACCAGTTCCACTCCAACGTTTCATTCGCTCTACCAGTCGACAGCCGAGTCAATGGCCTAACCCCAAATGGACTTTGGAAATTTACACGACTTTTGCCGTTGAATAAATGAATTATTTATTTTAATGTAAAACATTTGTGCCTGTTAGCCACAGAATGGCATAAAGCTCAATTTCAGGCTGTATAGCATTTGTGTATGTAAGAACGTATATACTATATACAGGTTTTTATTGACAAGACCTTCCTTTAATTTATTAACGGTGCTCAATTTGAAGGGTTGAGTTTCGGTCACTTCCGTTTTTGAATCACAATCTATTTTGTCATTTTTAGAATTTATTTGTCGCCCAAAAATTTGTAATAAAAGATTATGATTGACTGATGCTCGACATTTATTTTACATGCCTAGTTTAATGTTTTCATTTGTATGTTTGGCTTGGGTGATATAATAAATGACAAACATTTCACAACCAAGAGCCCAATGTTCCATTATTGTAAATTGAAATCAAAATATTTTAAATTTAGTTCTAACAAATTATGAATTATTATTTATTTAATTTAATTCAAACGAACTGGAAGATAACTGTAAGGAAATTTTCAAATCTGTGATACATTTAACCATTTAGAGTATGCTAGTCTTGATGAAACTTAATGCGCTGTAACGAGCAGAATTGTCAACGGTTTAGAGGACTAAAAAGCTAAATTTGCATTTGAAAAAATCTACAGCATTTTAAGAAACATCCAGGAAAAAACGATTATGATTTTGAGACAAATTCTTATATTGTTAAAATTAGGAGACATTCGTCGAGAATCGATGTATTATCCTTCTCGAAATAGTACATTTAATTTGTACCAATTTGATTTAGGTACATCGATGGCATTTAAAATAATGCTGATTATTTTCCTTTTTGTTTGATGGCTTTTTTTTTCAATTCTGAGAGGTGTGGTTCGAACCGGACAAATATATCCTGTAGCTCACATTGCCCAAAAATGTAATTTCTATGAATATACGAGACTGGCATGCTTCTTCTTCTTCTTCTTGCTGTGTCGCGTTTTGTTTTGATTCATCTATCGATATCAGTTCTTTAGTTCATTAAGGTGATTCATTATCGATACATTTATAATGAGTTCAAGCTTCAATACTAAATAATCGATTAGTGACTTTGATCAGCTGTTCAGTTGTATCGTTCGAGTTGCGTTAACTAGAACCAATTTGATTTCTGATTGATTTAGCACGCAATGTGAAGATTTCTATAATCCCAACGCAGGGTATCTTACCATCGGGTGAGCCCGACTGTACTTTGATTCTTGTTCGTCGTAACTTTATTCCTGACCCTAAACAATTGCCGTCTTATTTTCGGATAAAAAACTGAATGAACAGTTTCTCCACTTTTTTGACATTCTTCATAAAAGATTTCCTGAACTCCTTTTCTTTTTAAGTTTTTTTCCAGTGAAAATATGCTTAAATTCATTTAAAAAAGTTACAAGCTAGAGGAAACAATGCTTTAATAAGAATTATTGAAGGATTTTATTTTGCACGGAATATTGATATCACTAGAGACTGGGAAATTTATCAGTAATTAATTAGTTCCTTTCAAGGCAAAATATATAGTTGTTAACATTTATTTTTTCACTGTCTGTTAGTCTCAAATGTGATTTCATTTATTTTTAATTAAAAGTCGTATAAAAAAAATTGTTTTTTTTTGCTCCCATTGTCTTTTTACAATATTGGTAAATTCCGTATTTCTTAATAATTCTTGTATAGAAGAATGATTGTGGTTGTCTTGGAAACTCATTTGAGTGCACACGCCAGTATTGGACAAGGCAAATATGTAGCAAATATAGCGCGAACTTTTGGTTACTTTCTTTTTTAAAAATGTAACAGGCAGAAGATGGCGTCGAAGTATATATATTCTTGATCAGCACTAAAACTCGAGTCCGATACACCGATGTCCGTCTGTCAGCCCATTCGTATTAACACCTGGATTCCAGAGACAGAACTTGAGCCACTAATTTTGAATGAATATTTGTTTCCTTTGCGTAATGATAAGCAATTATTTCCATTTCCGTTATTGTAGCCGACGGAAGGCGTTAACGCTCTCGCACATCCGGCAAACATCTAAAAGGACTGTCAGTAAATGACAAGCAGACGGTATTGACGATTCGTTGATATAATTTTTAACCGAATGTTCTGTGTTTTTCTTTTTTTTCGTCATCTGTCCTACGTCAAAATATTAATACTCTGCACTGACAATTTTTTTTTTAAAGTTTGCTTAGAGATTTAACACGACAAACATATAATGAGTAACTTTTACATTCAGTGTTAGCTGTTCTCTATAGAGGATTACCATCACTTTTTATTTTTCCTGATTAACTGTTACACTTGCACAAGTGCAGGGCATTAGCAATTCGAGCAGTCGGTCTTGTAATTTCTGACTTCGCAATTTTTGTAATTAAAGTGATACGTATGGGGCCAGACAGAAACTTCTCTCTTGCTCATCAGCAGTAGTATTATCATTACCACCATCAAAAAGAGCAAAAGCAACGTCAGAAACAACCGCTATGGCCTTGTATGCACAACATGTGCATATTAAAATTTATATACTCTCTGCAGGAGTATATTGGGTTTGTGAAAGTATGTAACAGACCGACGGAGGCGTGACAGACCAACGTGTTTTTATGCAGGTACTATTCCCTTAACACCCGAATACAAATTTTAATATTATTATCGGGAGTAAAATCATGACTGTACTTTCTTTCGTGTTAGACCCCGTATTCTAAAAAAATATAAGAGGGGTCTATAAACGGGTCTGAAGCGACATGTGCGTGACAGGCAAAAGAAAGCATTTCCGACCCCAAAAAGCATATATATTCTTAATCACCATCAACAGCCGAGACGATATAGCAATGTCCGTCTGAACGTCCGTCCGTATGAACACCTATTTAGATCTCAGAAACTCTAAAAGCTAGAGCCGCAATGTTGGAATGAAAGTTTGTCAACTTCGCAAGAAGATCAATTTTATTTCAATTTATTTGCCCCACCTCTTATCGGCCCCGCAAATGGTAAAAAACTATGGTCAAATCATTAAACTCTATTTGGTCTTTGCATCACCATAACTTGGAAACAGCTATTACGACCAAATTCACCCAATATACGTATGAACTAATATTATTATCGTCGCTAAATTTAATTCGGGTCAGATAACTTTATCATTTAGTCATTTATCATTAATCGAAAAACGAAATTAGCATGTAGACATATAGTGTTAGTATAACAATCGCAACTAAACCCACAAACCTCAATAAATCGGACAACTTTATTCTATAACACCCATAGGACAAATCAGTCAGCTCGATCGACTGTAGCCTTCCATACTTGTTTTGTTTCGACGTGTTTTACCGCAAGTATTACCCATTTGAATAATATAATAATTATATAATCGGAAATACAATTCGAAAAGTATTATGTGGTCGAGCGTGCTCGTGTGCTTTCCTTTCTTGTTATATACATATATGTTGGTCTTGACTGTTGTTGGTGTTGCCTGATGCCCTCTGTGTTTAAGTTGAAAACGCCTACATAAATCTTTCTTCCAGACACACCCACTCACACACTCACTGGAGCATTTAGCCAGCTATGCGTGAGTATGCACATTAAAAGTTTTCCTAAGAGCGAATGGCACCATTTGCAAAAAACGATTTTTAAAGGCAGCTTCAAAGTCACACGCACCCACAGGACATTTTAATAGAGATTGGCACCAGTATTTCTATTAGTGAAACACCTAAGTGGCTTTCCACATATTAAAGAAAAGTTTTGTTTAATGAAGGAGCATTGCATTAAGTTATATGTTTTTAGGCTAATGTAAGCAGAATCAGAAAAATCATATTTAAATCAAATAAGAAAGAGTGTCTAGACGCCTCCCGACTAAAGCATTCTCGTTAATCAATTTTCATTTGCTATTAACACATTAAGTAAGGTGATGAACTCAAGTGAGTATGGCACATATTTCTATTAAGATCATATTTTGTTCCTATGGCAGCTATACGACAACTAGTCTGATTTGGATAAAATTTTGTTCAGAATGCTTAAAGGTATTATTAACATGTGCATTCAGTGTGTTTTATTCAGCTACTCTGGAGCAGCAAAAGCAACACAAATTGTGCTTGCGTATCAGAGCTGATAGCATAGCGGAGCATATATTTTCAATCGATAGGCTACGGCTCTGCTACGGCTCTCGACAATACTCAGAGCGGTAGTCAGAGCAAAATGAAAAACTGCGCTGTAGCAGAGCATTTTCAAACACTGGTTTTATTAAGATAAATTAGTAAACACAAAACCTTGTCATACAAGTTCATAATTTGGCATAATTTTTAACTGATTCTGGAGAAATAATACTACTAATATAGTTTTCCGATTTGGATCCGACTTGGTTAAGGGCATTTCCTGAAAATTATTAGCATTAACATCGAACACCTTAAAATGGACGTGTCAAACAAAACAAAAACAAAACTTGTATATCGTGGCTGTTTTATCTTTCATTTGCGGCTTCTGAGGCCCTTCTAGCTCTCATAGTGTCAGAGATTCTATTGTTCACATTGACGGACAGACGGACATGGACAACCGTCTGCCAGTTACGCACATTTGGCTTCTGACAAACCCAATAGACCTCTATATTCTTGTTGAGTACGCGGTCTTACTAGTAACGATAGATGAATCAAAACACTTCGTGTAAAAACAAAAGAGAAATATTCATTTCAAAGAGTAATTATAATCACGATATTTGTTGCAATACGCCATGTGGGGTGGCAGGTGGCTGCGTTATCTGCTTGGATCGCCCAGTGAGTAAGGGGTCTTTTACAATCGGCTCGGTGGACTATTTATATACGTACCGTTCTAGGTTTTTTTTTTAAGTTATCTCACATCAATGTTATTAATATATATAACTTAAAATAGTATGAGAGAAATAAAATCTGTAGCAATGAAAAATGCATACGAATTTAAATCGAAGGTCATTAAAGTTTAATTAAATGCAAATTACAGCAGATTAACAAATATGAATGATATTAATCAACCGAAAAACATTGTCAACCGCTTGAAACAAAAGTAAAATCGTCAGTCTGAGGTCAGGAATTATTTAAATTCATCTGTTGTATTTACTGCAACATCGCAATAATGCCAATCAGCTGTGTAATTAGCGCAGTTGACTGAACAACAACAATTATCAATCGGAGTGACAAACAACGCCCATGAATATGGCTAATTTGTTTGGCAATGATTTGATTAGAGCAACAACACTACTATCGGCGGGATTTGGACTGCTATGCACTGCAAGTACATATTTGCAGCTGCTAAAGTGTCAGCAACATCATCATCACCAACACCTAATTCGAAGCAACTACAAGAGCAACAATAATGTTATCGCTAAACACGTCGGACAAAGTCAATAATTAGCATTTAACATGCTGTCGGGAGTGGGACAGTGGTAATTGTGCAGCTCCAAGAATTTTGTATCTTTATCTTAATCTATCAACATCTTTAAACATGCTTATCTCATGTACCAATGAACATTTGCTAGAATTTCGAGGTTTCTATTTTAGCACAGCGGATTCCAGCAACTAATTAAAATTGGTTCTGAATTCCGTTTAGCAAATCTATTTCAATGTCATTGGCAAACTGGCACTTTGTAAATATTTTACCAGTCAACTATATTTAAACTATTCGGCTTGTAAGGAAGTATAGCAAGGTTGAGGAACTTTAATGTTCCTTTATATATAAAACTAGCCACTCATAGATGACTCTGTTTTCATTTTACAGTTATTTGTTTTATATAACTAATCAATTTTTGACCGATTTGGTGTGACCAGACCAGATGTGGTATGTATATAAAAAATATTAAACATACACATAATTTGCAAGATAGGTCAAAGTCTTATTGTCTAAGTCGTGTTATCAATTAAAAGAAATATATAATTTTAAATAGTTTCGAAATCAAGAGACGCTGCTTTGAATCGCTGTGAGATACTTTTAGACGTATAGTATAGCAGAAACTAGCTTTATATTGTTTTATGTTTCAAAATAAGGGTAAGCTGTTTATAAAGATAAACTAGCAGTATTAAGATATCTTGTTTCTCTTCAATATTAAACTCATCAGTTTTGTTCAAATTACATTAATTTAATTTTGCTCTATTGATATTTATTTAAAATATCAAAATTCCCGATTTTTTTTCTTTATGAATTTAGCAGTTTAGTGTCAATAACTTTAATTAAATTTTTTTCCTTTTGGAATATAACAATATATGTATATAAATTAAATTATTTTTAGACCCCCTACACTAAAAAAGATAAGTGGGGTCTATTAGAAGGAGGCGTTTCCAATACCATATTATATATTTATTCCCGATAAGCATAAACAGACGAGACACTATAGTGATGCCCGCCTGGATGACCGTCTGTCAATAGGTCACTATGAACAGCTGGATTTTTAAGAACTAAAGCAACCTTCGAGAGCAGATCATGTTTATTCATTAATCTTCACATCCTATAGCTTCCATAGACGAAATCAGCCGAAATTACGTACGTGGTCTTTTAGAGTCGGCTTGCTCGACTGTTAAATAGATTTTTGTTCGAGTATCGTTTTAATGATTTAATTTAATTTTATTGTTTTTCTCTAAAAATAATTTATTATACTTTTCTATTTCTTAATGTAGCGGGGAAAGGGCGTCAGTGTCGGCAGTGGACCACGAGAAGGTCGCCGCGTAGTGAACTGGAAGTTTGTCAGATACTGAGAGATTAGATCATCCGAGAAGCCTGCCTTGCCCAGATTAGTCGAAGGCACTGAATTATCACTGGCAATGCTATTTGGTCGTGTCACGCGTGCTTGAAATTGTTGATTTGGCTTTGCAATATTTGGTTCGCTTTTTCCAGTGGCTACGTGGGCAGTTGGTCGACTAATAACAAGTGGCTTATGTGTTGTGGAACGAACTTCGTCTTTTTTTGGCTGCTCAGGTTCACTTGAGGGTGCTGGTTCCGCGAAGGGTGGAAGTAGATCCAATGCTAGCTGCAGCTCCAACTTTTCTTTGACTTGTTGCGTGTCCTTGGTCTTGGCCTGCTCTTGATGGTATGACTTTTTCGTCGGCTTAGTAGCTGTCGGTGCCTCCGGTAACACAGTTGCCTCCGTTGCCAACGTTGAAGCCGTCACCTTTATTGCCTTCGATGCTTCTTTGGGCTCTTCAGAAGGGGAGGCATCTTCGAGTGGCGGAGGCAATAAATCATTGAATGGCACCAATACGTCCAGAGGCAACTTATGATTTATGTGGCTCACATCGGCGGAACAGAAGCAAATCAATGCGGCAGATGCGATTAATAACTGTAAAATAGTTGGGAAACGATGTTAACTTGTCTCTCTAAAAATGAACGATGGTTTTCTTTTGGAGTGAAGTGATTTTTTGTTTGTATAATCTAATTGGCTCTGTTTTGCTCATAATTTATGCATTTTTGTGTGTTTTCTACGTTTAGATGGATTTTATGGCAGCTCGTTTGGTTATGCTCATAGCCCAAACGTCAAATTGAGTGGCCTGGCCAAGATTGTGTAGTGGGCCGTGCTTTCAAGATCATTGTGTGAAGGGGAATTAGTATAACCTTGCATTGTATGCTAATTGATTGGTTCACGCGACATTTCCTCTAGAATATAAATATGTTAAAATCATGGGAGCTCTTCGAAGGTTGAAAAGCATTCTTAATGGATTTACACACATGACATGATATAAGAAGTCTTCATAAATTATAACATAAATGGAATGAAAATATTCAGAGCGTAACCAAAATAATTTTATAAAATTTATGAACTCGTTTAACTGTTTAGTCGAAAATGATTTCAAAATTAATTTAGCATTCTTTGACAATCCTGTATGTTAGGAATTTGTGAGTTTATTGATACAACTCGACTATATTAAAAGAATTATTTATGTATAGTTAAGAATCATAAATAAAATAAACTGTTGCTTAAAATCTGATTTGACACATGCAAAATAGTGCGGGTCTATGACCGTTTTTGGCTGAAAAATTTGCAACTTGTTTTCTATGTTTTGTCTTCCTGTCTATCATCTTTGCTTAAAATAATTAATGATGTTGAAGATTTTCCGGTTTATAATTTCTCACAAACACTTGTAGAAAATTTGATAAGTATCCGATTTAATTCCGATTGCAATTCACTAAAAATTAACCAGTTTTGAGTTCAATTTCGGCACTCACAGTACGAAGAGTCATTTTCATATGTTTTCTCGGCTTTTTTCAATTTTCGAGTTGTCGCGATGGAGAATTCAAGTCAACTAAAAGATGCGCTGCGCATGCGCCACGTTTTTATAGGCGCCGGTTAAAAACTAAACTAAAAAGTGAAGCACATTTAAAGAGCGAGAATTTACGCACATTTGCACAGTGGAGTGTAAAGTTTAATAACCGGATTAGGCTACGGTTGGCAACGGGTTTCCGATGTTGCGATGATGCTGATATAGCTTCAAGCACGAGCTGAAGCTGAAGCTGATTGAATTGCTGACCAAATAGGGGGACAGGGGCAACTTTTGTTTTTCAGTTAACAGACGTCAGACAGTCGACGGTCAGAGGGTCAGACAGCGTCAACACCGTTGCAGATACACATCTTGGCTTGGTGAACTCATGCGGTTCATGGCCATATCTGTTTCCACATCTAAGTTTTTGATAAGACGGCATACAGTTACATGATGTTGCTAAAGAACCGGATGTAATTTAACCCGTAAGTTGTTGCTCGAGTTTGATAAATGGAACTGTTGAAGTATTTAGCTTATTTTAAATTGGAACAAACCACTTCCTATTTGCTACCTGTTACCTGGATAAAAAACATACAGAAATATTAAATCACTAATTGATTTTTGTTAACGCAGTCCCAAACAGGTTTCTGTTTTAAGTTTCTTGTTCCATTTCATTTTTCTTTTACTTTTTTGCCTATAAATATCGGAATTTCTTCAGTTAAAGTGAACGCCCTCATTTGCATACAAATTGCCCCTGCAGGGAGATGCAGGTGAATTAACAGGCCTCCAAATGCTTTTAAAATAAAAATAAATGTATTTCCACTCTTCTAAGCTTATTCTATTAACTCCCTTCTCTGCTGATACATCTGCAAATTATGCAAATAATTAAGCGTTGATTTTTAACGCCGCAAACATTGTGTGAAGGCTCATAAATTAAATAAACAAATAAATTCGCCTGCACCGTTGAGTGTTATTGGATTGTCTTATGTTGAACCGGATTTTGCGCGAAATTTGTTCCACGAGATTAATTGCTCAGCAGCACTCTGTTAAGATCTGGCTTGTGGTATGCCAGATAAGATTCTTCTTCTCTGAACATTTTGTAGCATATCAAATCCAACACACATTTTAAATGATTTAAGTAGATTTACCATCTGTTAGGAATGCTTAACGAAATTAAATCTGTAATAAAGTAGACTACTCAGAGAGAACAAGTAAGAATGTATACAGTCGAGCTAGCCGACTGTAAAAGACCCGGTACTCACTCCGGTGCGCATTTTTCCTTCCAAACAATAAATAATTATTATATACACACAAATAGTAATAATATACTATAATATAATTGACTCGGCTGTTGATGCGGATCAAGAATATATATGTATACTTTATGGGGTCGGAAATGCCTCCTTCTACCTGTTATGCCCATTACGCTTTGGACAAACTTAATAGACCCCTCTACTATTTATTAGAGTAAAGGGTCTAAAAAAAATGCTCTACAAAAGTTGAAATATTTGTAACAGGAAAAAGGGAGGAGTGGCAGAACCAATAAAGAGTATGTACATTCTTCATCAGCAAAGCCGAGAGCATGTCAATCTGCACGTCTGTAAGATCAAAAGGACCTAGACACTGTAGACATCAGAAATGTCTGAGAGGTCGCAAATGAGACATAAAATGCCCAAGCGGTACAAGTTTGTTTTTCTCTTTTTGACATGACACTTTTGTGCGTTCAAGTTTATACACTGATAAAACAGTTGCATGTGGTCTCTTTTACTATTAAACATTATTTTCTTAGCTTTACTGCTTGAAATTATGGCACAAATATACACTGATTCTAGATGTCCATGGTGAACATGAACTGACCGAATCGGACAAATTTATCTTTAGATTTTTCACTGAGTTCTCTGAAAAGGTGCAGGGGTATATTTGCTTTAATAGAAGCTAAAAGTGCGAAACCTGTGGAAGGAGGCTTTTCGGAACCCATAATGTATACATATTCTTGGTCAGCATTAACATCCGAGCCGATATAACGATGTCCGTCTTTCTTTTCTTTTTACATATTTACTGTTTTAATATACCTGATGTTTTCGTTTGTACGCACTCGTCACCTAAATGGAACTTATAAAGGAATAGGTATACAGAATTGGGTTTTTGCGAGACTTGCAACAATTCATCAAAGTTCCGTTTTTCCTCTTTGGTCTTCTTTTATCGCCTCCTATTCTTATGTGATGTGGTCCGGATCAGATAAGTCGGCAATAAAAATCTGAGCTCTTTTTAAATAAGGGATTAAAAATGATTATATACTGTTTGGAAACTTAATTCGATCAAAGTTCTAATATCTTGAAAATCCATCAACAACTTTTTTCCATTTTCGTTAGTGTATTTTTCATTTTTAATTGAACTCTATCAAAATTTAATAATTTATTTATATTTGATTGAAAGTTAGGTGCACGATTTCATCAGGAATACATTATTTATGTCACAGTCCTCCTAGCAAGCATTGGTTCAAGTATTTCAACTCCCAAAAATTCGTTTACAGTTGTTATTATTGGTTTAGACTTTGTTATTGTTTTCGATTGTACCTGATGTAGTACAGTTTTAACTCGCATCTTTGTTATTTAATGATATGTACATATTTATTTATTTTACGTGGTTGTCGCGACTACATGTGTGTGTTCATTTTCGAGCTGAAGTCTCAGGATTTTTACCCATTCTCCTCCATCCCTGTATCCCTTACGCGTTCTCTGCCCTCAATTGTTTTTTCCTTGGGTGGCATATAAATCGAAAAATTGTAACTGGTATCAACTGAAGGGAAAGCAAAGGCCAAAGGTGCGTTACGATGTGTGACAAAAACATCGTTTAAGAGTTGTCAAAAGTTGGTCGATTGAATTGTTGCATGAAAAGGCAATCCCAGTTTTGAGATGGACCTCACTTGAAAGTGGAAGAACAGAAGAGTTATGACGTATTTACTCTTTTTTCATCAGTTTGATACAGTTTTTGTTGTGTCCCTCAGCTCGAATATCAGAAAGACAGGTTTGCATTCCCCTTGTTCCACGTGTTCATTGCAATAACTGAAAGCGCTGTGAACTCTGTTCGCTTCCTGTTGAGGCAAGCAACATCTTTGCCTTTGTGCAACATATTATTTTTCAACAAGAATTGCCAGTTGTTTTTCTGGGCAGCACTTGCAGGTAAACAAGCCCCAACAGCATTTCCTACACGTATTTTGACCAGGCGAGGTCGTTTTGCCTGCCAATCTGTTTGCTCACGAACTAGCTAGAACATGGTTCAATGTTCAAACAGGAGTGGAGAAGAGAGGAAAGTAGAGGACAGGGAATGAAAGGGAAAGGGACACAGAGAGGGAGAGAATGGGTTATGTTGTCGGTACTTTTGTTTTGGCTGAGCCGTTTACAACTTCCTGGTCACGGTTTTGGCCTTGCCTTGCGTTCTCTTGGCTTTGCCTTTTGGCAGTCTTCTGTTCGCAGTTGACTTTTTGCTTTTGGCAACGAATCCTATACCTCCTTCTTGTGGCTTATGACCGTTTACTGCCTTGCCTGCTTGTTGTTCTCGGCCACAAGTTTGTTTTCGTTTTCGGTAGTTGCCAAGTGGAGTGTGCCGTCTATCAGCTAGGGCCAACAGACCTTCCGACCATCCGACCATCCGACCATCCGACCATCAAACCATCCAACAGTCCAACCTCCCGACGAACTCTTGCAGTTTCTTCGTAATTAGCACAAAAAGAGTTACTCAAATGTTGGCAACTAAAGCTTTAAGGCAAAGATGCAAGACAACATGTTGGGCGAATGGGTGGTGGGGAGTCAAGGTAAAGGGGACAGGGTGACTTCGGAATGTTGCATGATTTGCGGGCCTGACTCGAGCCACTCGCTGAGCGCACTTGAAAGTCATAAAGTGCAAAAATTGTTACACTCAGGCAGAAATGAATTATGAAAGTTGTTCGCAGTTTCTGTGTTGCACTTGCATCCAGAAAACAACTCAAAACAGAGAACTGCCCTATACAAAGGGACAGGGGAATTAAGAACGGGGACAAATGCGGGGCAATAACTATACAAGACATATTTTCATCTTAGTTCTTTACTGCTTAATGAAACTTACAGTTTTTGGACTTTTCAAAGTATATTAAAACTTTTACAAATATTGTTTAATTCAATTTGTACACAAAACAAACAGGCACAACAAAGAAATTTAATTGTGTTGTAAATGTTTTAACGTGGAGCCCAAAACCACAACTCAAATTTCATTTCCATTTGCATAGCACCAGGCACCAGAGAGAAATGGAATTCTTCTAAAACAGCCTACTTAGAGTATTGTTTAGTACAATAAATAAAATAAGTTGGCGTTAACTATACTCACCAGCGTTGAGCTCACATAAGACAAGTCGGTCGAATTCGCTCTTTAAAAAGGCCGTTCTTACCAGTTTTTTTTATTTATGCTTAATCAAATAACAGTAAATATTCTATTGGAAATCAATACTGTAACGACAATGTCGGTAATTAAAAAGAATCCAACATGATTCAACACTGGGTACAGGTAACTTGCAAGGGCTTGTCACGTTGACAAATTGCAAACGAATAAATTGAATAAAATTTATCGACAGAAGTAAATACATTCTTTTTTTGAAGCACTGGTCGGCATAATAAAAACATTAACGAGACAGATTGTGAAACGGAGAGGAGGAATGAGAGGAGAAAATTTAAATGCCAAATTTAATTTGGGCTCATTTGCTGTCTATTGACTGGCCAAATGGGCTGTCTAATTGGCCAGGAAGTTAATTAAAACGAAACCTCAAATGAAAATGTAAATGTAAATTATTTCGAATTGCCAGCATAATCTTAGTAGCCCATTAAGCGCTGCACCTAAAAACAGGAAACTAAAATCTTTCAACTCCTGTACCACAAAAAACAAACAAACAAACAAACACACATGAAGGCTTGATAATTTTGTCGCTGTCTCTGCAGTTGTGGAGGTTCAAGAGATGGTATTGGGTTCGAGTTTGGGTTTGAGTTGGTTTACTCGCCATGCCGCACAAAACTTTAATTAGAAAGTTTTGTCACATGCTGGGTGCCGATGCCAACGCCGATGTCGTCAGAGGTATATTGTGTATACGAACATTGTGCACTCTGTAACATGATGAAATCTGTGCAGCGAATTTTAGAGCCCACACCGGTATCAAACCTCAGAGACAATCTAAACTTTTCGAATCAATTTTAATTACCATAAATATGGCTGAACTTTTGCACGACTCAAACAGTGGATCTCACACCCTCTCATACACACACCCACACACACACACTCAGTCATTTAGTCAGCCATTCACCAAAATGGAGGTCGCGTATTCGTCAGTTTGCTGCCGGTTGCTTTTCTGCCATGTTTCGATGATTCCCTGTTTCCCTCGTTCCCTCGTTTTCCCTTTACCTGGGCATCCTTGGGGAGCCAAACTTTTGTATCTTTCAGTGCAGCTCTGCTAAAGTTGACGCAGTGAACTTGCTAGCGTGTATTTTGTGTACTTGGCATACAACATTGTCGGTTTTGTCGCAATATTCCTCATTTATTTGCCTTCCCATGGCAACATGTGCGTTGACAGTGGGCTCAGGTAGATGCATTTGCTTATCATGGAAATGGTGGATAAAATCACTGTCAAAATTGCAGTAATTACACTAGTAATTTCGAGGGCCAATTGAACTAAGTTTTTTGCACAAGTCTGTAAAACTCGCAATAAATTGGTTTTACATTAGAACAGCAGAAAATTTTAGATCTGTGCAGATTATTTGAAGCATGACTTTAATGTCACTGCCTAGTATTGACATGAGTACTGAACTGGTTAAACCACGCTTTTAGGTAGATTAAGAGTACACAAATGAACTTCTAGCTGTAATTCAAAGAACGACTCAGTTGTGTCTAATGTAGTGCCTCAACCTAAGTGTCTTTGCAGCCTTGAATCGATATCTCAGCTGTGTTATCAATGTTCCAAAACTTCACTATGTAAATGCGCTGTGGGGTCCAAACTGATGGTTGGTTATAAAAAGCTCGAGTTTCTGCTGCCAGGTAATAAATTGCGAGTTCTGCAACTGTTTTGATGAGACCTTTGCAAAGGGTGACTGGGGATAGAATTGTTGAAAGCCTTAGCAGAAGCTGGCAATTAATAGGCAAAATGTGTTACAATATTTTTGATGGCAGCGGTAAGGACTCAAACTGTCGACATTTCACTGTTGCCTGCTGACTGTTTTATGGCTCACTTTATGACGAGGTTCAAATGGTTAAGAATGGGGGCGTAGTCCAATGGCTACACTGGGAACGTGCTGAATTTTAATTAGCTTAACTTTAATGGGTTGTGGTTGTTTACTGAGACAGTGGCCATTGTGGAAATTCTCTTAAGGTTGAATGCTAACAAGTTTTCCGTTTTGGGAGCCAAGCAGATAGAAAGTTTGTGCATTCAGTGTAAATATATACGATAAAATTTCCCATAAGGTTGAATAACTCACCTAGAATTCAAATCGTCGACTTGAATTGAGCTTGCATGACACAAACAATTTGCCACATGAATTTATCATAAATGCCAGAACATATGTACGCCCTGTGACTTCAGAGGACGAAATTGAAAAGGAAGGGCAGTGAGGTAGAATACAATCCCAAACCATAATCCGAATTACACGCATGAATCATCAGAATTATCAATCATGTTCGAGTGGCGGCAACTTGGCAAACATCGGGGAACTGATACACAGCGTAAATATAACCACTGCCAGATACATTGAACGCATAAAAGATACGAGATACAGGAGACGACTTTCTGGCATGCTCACATTAAGTGCAACATAAGTGGAAATCAGCAAATATAATCTAAATAAGTGGTTGTTAAACAAAAAATTTGTTTTTTTCGGCTTTGTTTCCCAAAGAGAAAAGGACACAGAGACACAGAGAACGGGATTTAGGGGCAGACAGATCATTTGCGTTGTCATTTCTTGTATAAATTTGTTTTGGAAACGCTGTCAACTATAATGGACTCATGTGTGTCATAGCGGAAATGGAAATGAACCTGAACAAACGTCATACACAAATTGAATAAAAATATTAATGTGGCATACGTGAAGCAATCCCCTCAATCAGAGTCGTTGCAAAGTAATGAACCTTTTGGTGTGAAGCACCCAGGATTGAAAAGAAGCAGCGGCACCGGCTCACGTTTAATGAGAACAATCACGTTTAATGTAGTAAGCACGAAACTCAAAATGAAAAGCCCAATAAACAGTCGAAGCGTGCTGATGAAGAGGCCCCAAAAACAAGCTTAAAATTCAACACACCCACACTTGGTTTTTTAACAGAGCGTTTCAATGATGAGTTGGCAAAATAAAACAGGAAACAGTGCTCCATGTGGTCATCACAGGCAGCCAGACTGTCCTCTGTTGGTAGCGGACACGTGGGAAAACTTTCATTGCTTTTATCCGCTTATTTAACACACATTTTTCGGCTATTTTGCACAGAATTTTTTAGTAGCAACCACGTGGCAATAGTATCGTGCTGATATTCGCACTGTCATTTAGAAACAATTAGCAGCAGTTTACCACAGCATGGCATACACGTCGAATGAGCAATCACGATAAAGTTTAGTATATTTTTCATATCGTCACTCAAGTATAATGAAGATCTCATTAAACACATGCACAGACATAATTCATTCAGGAGTTTAATAACCCGTTTAACCTACTTCTCAACCTTTGAGCTCTAATAAAAAATTTATTACCTGCGCTGCGAGTTTTCTCACCTTATTTCTTAACCCCGTAAAACAGAGTAAAGGGGTCTATTAAGTTTGTCAGAAGCGAGATGTGCATAACAGACAGAAGGAGGCGTGGTAGACCCCATAAAGTATATATATTCTTGATCAGCATCTGTACATCCATTATTATTATCTTCAAGACTATAAGACCTGAAGCCACCAATGGAATGTAAGACCACGGAATGTGTACGAAGGTTATTTTAAATTGTTATCACGCGACCTACCTCCCTCCTCGACTATAGCTCTCAGGACCAAATTCACAAAGTATGTGTATGGTACTATGATAACTACGCTCACCAAGTTGAATCCAGATTAGACGACTATAGCATGTAGCTCTCATAGGACAAATCAATTGAAAATTGCTCATTATTATGGAAAACTTTACACTAGATGGCCTACCGGGTCTTATACAGTCGGCGCGCTTGACTGTAGACTCCCACACTTTTTCTTAATAATGAACAATGCTTAATTTTTTATATATATTTATAGATTAATAAATCATGGCATAGTCCAATGGGCATTTAATGATTTCCGTGTGATCGATATTACCCAAGCCTTTGACTTAATAATTGAATAGATTAATGCGTAACTAATATCGTGGGTGTGGCCCAATGGCCTGAACTATGTGCAGGTCAAACATCACAGTGATTTATTGCCTTCATGAAGGAAGAAACGCTTATGTAATTTGTATTTATGGCTCTCGTCGAAATATGTAAATTTATATTTCACTAGCCAGTTCTATTGGAACATTTTGATAATCATTTCAAGCTGACCACGAAATACGGCAACAACAAACAAATGAGTGCCGGTTGTTGAATTCGGGAAAGTATTGCTAAAGCGTTTTGCAATTTATACCAGAAATTCGACAATTTATTTCACTGAAATTGATTTCGCTGGTGCCGCCCTGCCATCGATGTGGATTCAGGGAATGGCTGGCTGACTGGCTGACTGGTTGGCAATCAGACCGAAACGAGCAGCGATCAAAAAGAAAAGCGCATTTCCAATGCGGCACACGTAAAGCGTTGTAACAATTCAATCAGTTATTTTCGTGGAGCTACCAAATTGATAATATTTGAATGCATTGCAAAATGTTTTAGTGCAATGGACAGCATAACAACGGCGTGGTCAGACAATGTAATGACAGGGGCAAAGGTTGTTGGGAAACCATCTTAAAGTAGTCAAGTTCTGCGATTTCACTGGAATTTGAGTACACTTTTACCTGTTAGCAAAGTTTCGCTCTTCATTTTCTTTTTGTTCTAAATTTGAATTTGAACATGATTTTCTTATGTAATCAGCGCTGGGATTTGAAGCTCGACAACAATTTACTTGCTCACTCGGTATAGTTTGCTCACACAGAATCACTTCATTAATGGGAGAGGGGTGACAAACGGATATTGGCGATGTAGAGAGAAGGAGCGATAGAGAGTGGAAGAGAATGAAGCAATTCCATCCGAGGATTGTTAATAAGCGCAGTTGCATTGGCAGTGAGTACGCGACCAGTCGCCTGGACAGCAGGGACTCTGCACGTACAGCACACTGTGATTTCAGGAAGAATGACAGGACGACACGATAACAGGCGGGTTGAAAGTGGTGTGGGGGGTTACAAATCGAAGGGGTTTCAACGTTTTGTGGTTCGTTAGATGCATGCAAAGGGTAGGTGCTAAAAGTTCAATATGCCAAACCAACTTTCAATGTTGACTTTAAAAACACACAAATGTAGAGAGCACGTAAATTGCTTTCTCTCTGGGGGTTTGTGTATACATATGTACGTGTGTATGTGTGTGAGAACTAACACTCCTGATTGAAACTGTATGTATGCGATTTGATTTTTTTGAATCCAAATTGTAATTTATTTTAAACTTTTCTAACACATTGCAAACAACTGACAAATGAAATCATTTGAATTCAAGAAAAAAATCTCATACACTCATATTTATATCAAGCTATTTGTGCATTTTTTTTAATTTTTCTGCACTGCAATTTGGAAGAGGAAGCCTTTGTCATTATGTAGTCGAAGCAAAACAACCCTAGAAGGCGAATGTTTTATATTTTTGTAACAAAACTCACTAATTTTCTTTTATGTGGGCACAAAACTGACAGAAACACGAAAAAAAAAACAAAAACAAAAACAAACAAAGAGAAAACTAGTAGGAGAGTCTACTGTCGAGAGGGACGACTGTAAAAGTCCCTGTATACTTTTTATTGGCATAGTTCCATTAAAATAAAAAATGTTTGTCCTAAGGGTATAGTTGTACGATCAAAGATGGTGAGAACAGTTATAATGGCTCCATACACATAAAGTGTAAATTTGGTCACAAAAAGAATCTGGAAGTTTCCAAGTTATGATGTTACGAGAATGAGAAAATGACAAATGTGAAATAAACTAGATATGCGTACTTTCATTTTTTCAGATAGACGTGTGGACGGATGCTGATCATAGACCCCTCTTTATAGACCCCTCTAATCTTTTTCAGAATACGGGGTCTAAGAAGAAAGAGAGTAAAGTCGAACACTCCCGACCGAATAATACTTTCTACATTTATTCCCTTTTACACTTAATTCGCTTCTGACAAACCTAAATGACCCTGTTATCGTTTTGAGTACGGGGTCTAAAAAGGAGAATCCTACGAGCAAAACGGCAAAAACAAAACGAAATGTTTTGCAGTGGAGGTGTGTGCGCGTGTCTGTGTGTGTGCGGCTGTGTGTTCTTGTGGAAAAGAAAAAGATGGCTGCAGTGACACGGAATCAGTGAAAAGCAACAACAGTAGCAAAAACAACAACAACAACAACAAAAGGCAAACGGGAAACACAAACAAATGTCACTCAACAATTTTTATGAGTCTGACAAAAGTGAATTATACGAATGGACCCGGAACTCTGACTCTTTTTCTAACGCAATTTATCTACGTTAGGAGAACGGGTTCGCTTCAAAAAAAAAAAAAAAAATATATATATATATATATATGTATATCCCAACAACAAGAACAAAAAGAAACTGAGGAATCCAAGACCTAGGACATAGCAATCCGATTCGAACCCAACCTAGACAAATGGAAAAGTGTTGAATTTTTAGTGCAGTTTGTCGCCGTTTTTACGGTCACGTTGTTACTGTTGTTGTTGTTATTGTTGCCTGCATTGTATTTAATTTTTTTGTCTTTTGTTTATTTTTGTGAGTTTTAGACGCTACAGTTGCTGGGCTACTAGGCGTCTGGGCTGCTCAACTGTTCAGAAAATGAATTACAATACTTACATACTCACAATACCATTTGTAGACCAGGCTGTTGCTCATAATTTTCACTAGTTTGTTTTTCTTCTTATGCATCGTTTACTTGGCTGAGTAAGGTCAACAGAATAGGCTAAGATGAGCACATTCGGGGCTTGACTCTTTTATTTATGCTTTTAATTTCCTTTGCTTTCATTGTGTTTCAGTTTTTCCTTCTTCCTTCTGGCTTGTTTTTGCTTGTTGACACAGCCAATATTTGAGAACTTTGTCAATGTCTGAATTTGGGGCTTGCCATTTGGGTTTATTGGCAAGAATTTTGAGTAGCTTTTGTCAGCTAGATTTGCTGGCACACAAAACAACTATATAACAAGGCCACATGCTCTATTGCTTTAAGTTTTTGCGATATACTATCCTTTTAGCAATAAAACAGTTTTGGCTACGAATTGACCTGATTTAAATATTTTAATGAAACTCAACCAAGACTTGTGTTGTAAATTGGATTGAAATTTCAATAAGTAATAGAAAAGCTAAGAAGTTTTTTAATTTTTTAAAACTAAGAATTAGAAATGTAAGAACGTAGACGGGTAAGTAGCCCAATGTTTTTTATTTTATAATAATTTAAACACTTATTTATATTTTGTCAAAAATACATTTAAAATTTGAAGTCAAAGTTTGTTTTACGACGTATGCTAACAACGTGTTTACCGCTCCGAACTCTTATTGTGTACGGTTTTATTAGCCGTCAGACTTCAGGCACTAATGTGGGGAGCCATTTTGGTTGTTGAAATCTTTTAAGAGTGCCCATTAAAGATGCGTCGGTTGCGGAGCAAAATGGCGTTTCATAGGCACGCTCACTAGTAGACAAGGACAAACTGTCACACAGATAAGCACACATATACACACACACGTGCTCACACACACACACACATACACACTCTTATGTATATGGAAAAGTTTGGTTATTGCTAATCAACTCACGTTTTCTCTGCTCGTTTCAAAATGTATTTTGTGACGCCATTTTGAAGTGAACTGAGCGACATTGCGTCTGCCATGCTCTTATCAGCAGGCTTATCAAATTCATCGCCATCTTTTTATTTTTTGGGTTGGAGAATAGTCGAGGAAGGAAGTAAAGGGAGGAAGAGCTCCCAGCCGGTTTTTATGTGCGACACTATTACGTTTCCATTTAATAGTTGTGTTTTTCATGTTTTCCCTTCATTCGATGTGTATTTTTTATACTTTTTGTCAGTCGCTGATTAAAAGTTGAAGTTGATCTCAAGTACATCCTTCACTTGGTAATTCAAGTCACGCATTGAATTGTCTTTTCGCTATTTATAATCATTGTCTATCTCATCTCGACCACCCCGTTTCCTCGTAGCCTTTGTGATTCAGTTGTCTGTTAGCGATGAGCACATTTATTTGATTTACTTCTGTCCTTAAGGAAATCCACATGAAGCCTTTGCGTAGGCGAGTTTCAGCTGTATTACTGCTGCACTTGGTCAGAAAGCGAAATTGTAATAACTTTCGTCTGTACAGTGCTAGTAGAATATTAAAATAATTCTGCATTTATTCTGTATTCTCCAATATTTTGGTCTACCTTTCAAAAAATTTGACCTTCAGTCATTTTTGTACCATTCACTCGTTGAGTACAAGGGTGTACTGTAATCGTTGGAGTGTTTCTAAAATAAGTTGAAGATAATTTAAAAAATGGGGGGATAACATAAAATCTTAATTGAGAAATAAAATTATAAATCAAACATATTTTTACGAAAACACTTAGTTAGCCGAGGCGATAAGAAATATCCCTGCAAATTGTAAAAAATCGTTTTCACAAGACCTAAACTTAATCGTGACTAGAGCTATCGTGAAGAAGGTCTGGTTATTGAACGAACTCTGTCAAACTAACATACGATGTGTAAATCATTATTTACAACAATACCAAATTCTCTCTTTATGCATCAGACAACTATATCCAATATCTGAAATATAAATAGCTAAAATTAAAATATAAATAGTTAGTGAAATAAATACGGGGTCTATTACAGTCGGTTCATTCTACTGATGCCCTTCTTACTATTTCTTTTGTGGCTTTCAAGTGTTTTGATCCGACTGTTTACGGCGCTTCGTCATGGCTGCCCTTGTTTTGTGGCAGAAATACACACCATTTGCATGTAAGGTCTCGCCCAGGCTTCGAAAATATATTCCAAAATTGCCACAATTATATTTTAGGAGTGGCAGGCAAAATAAATAAAATTTATATATGGACCTCCCGAGTCCCTAGACAACCCATTCTTTGGGTGGGTAGCCTTCGCCCACATTGAATCTAATTTTCCGCAGATTTTGCAGAGTGGAGGAAAAAACTGTGAAATGTAGGAATCATTGCCGCATTCAGCTGTGTTTTAGTTATCCTTGTCGCCTTGTTGCCTTATTGCCTCGTTGCCCCGTATTCTGGACAATGCCCAGTCCCAGCTTTTTGACTCTAATTTGCATGCATTTTCCCCGTGCAGGTTCTCAGAGCCCGTATCCCGAGTCAGAGCTAGTCCTTGTGTGGCTGCTTCGGCAACTGTTTAAATGACAGCTTTGTCTTCAATGCAGGAAGTTCCGTTGAAAAAGTTGCCCAGCCCCAACCCCAGATATAAGCAGACCGAAATACACAAACTCTGTGTATCTCCCGTGAGGAGATAACAAGTTTTCTATTTTTATGGTAAAACACTTTTGTAAATTGGCAACACTTTTGGAAAATGGAAGAATTTAACGTCTGTCTTTAGTAATGGCCTGCGAATTTATTTGGGAAGCAATGCGAGAGATTTAGATGCACTCTCGAGTTGTACCTTAGTCTAATGCCCAGATAATTGCAGTTAACAGTTGGCATATGACCATTTATTACATGCCACATACCACATACCACATGCTACATGCTACAAGCCGCATGCTATTGCTTTATTTTAAACGCTTTGGGGCGTTTACCATTCATGTGACGCTCTCTAGGATTAGTCACAGCCATGGCCACAATGAGGCACGTAAAAGCGCGTCAAGGCGTCACTCCGCCTCCCTCCCTGTCAGATACTCCAAGTCCAACTCCAACTACGACTGTCTCTATGTCTGCCATAAATCTTGCTAACCTGCATTGTCCTGCGGCCGCTGCCTCTGCCGCTGCCGTTGCCGCTACCCCTGACACTACCCACTCCACTGCTGCCTTTGAAATGCTAGTTCAAACTTGCCCATAAGTGGCTTAAATGTTGAATTTCAAACACAATGCGAGAAAAAAGGACATGGCCTGGTCCTTCATAGTATAGAGTATTGTGCCAAATGCCAAGCATGTGCCTGGACCGCATCCGTCGCACCCCCGTTTTCCATTTCGTATTTCCCATTTCCCGTTTCCCATTTCCTAGTTCTGCATCTTCTTGCTCATCGTCATTGCCATCGCCATCGCCATCGCTGTGTGCCGTGTGCTATGAATGTCCTTATAAATTGTCTGCAATGTTAAATGTTGCATGCGCCTCTCAGCGTGGGCTGCCTTTGAGTCTGCCTGGCTTGAACCACAGAAATTTATGGCGTTGCCACACAACGAACAGCAAGTAGCAACGAGTATTGCAACAGCCCAGAACGACTGTGCCACTAATCAGCACACGTTTTAGTTGCCACTGCCAAGCACCGGAAGCTCAAATTGTTAAAAGCAATAAAGCTAATAAGTGATGTGGCAAATGTGCGGGCTCTCTTTGTCTCCTTCTCACTCTTCATGCGCAATACCTTCTGTCCATGCCAAATGCAAGTCCTCTTCGAGTCGGCAACTGAAAGCATTTAATGGGGATTATTCACTTTAAACACAACACGTATTTGCCTTGAAGAGAAGATAATCATCCTAAACTAATGCCAAAGACTTATTCGGAATTAACTGATTATAAATCTAATGTAATTATATATGCTTCACGAAACTTCAAAGATTTACACTGATAAACCAAAATCGAAAACTATCGTCGCTTCGAACCTTTAGAATACCCATCAGCAAATGGCATAGCTATGTATTTCGATGCTCTAGAATTTATTAACCTTTCTAACAACACCCAAATATCTTTTCTAAGAACATAAATAAATTAAATGAAGATCAATATTCAATAGGTAACCAACCAAGATGTCGGAAAAAATAATAAATAGTTTAATCCAATTAAATCCTCGTGATGTTCCTAGATTTCAATCTGTTTCGCATTCCTTACATGTGTCAATTATTTTAATTAGTTATGTAGTCGCGAATAGTCTGGTGATATATGGCGAATATATGGTGATTTAAAAACACTCGAGGCTTTCTTTAAAGGAAAACTCATTAATTATTTAAACTAAATATATTTTGTATAAAAGCAAAGTTCCTACATAAAACACAGTTCGCTTTAAACAAGGTAAAGTTAAACTTTTGTTAAGTTTGCACACAGGTTATAAAGTTTTTCAAATGTGCGTCATGTGGTCCATACCCAGTTCCTTTTCCTGTGCCACTTGCAACGGGAAATCAGCAATTAGTGACAGACAGATAGACAGACAGGCGGACAGATGGACAGAAAAATAGACAGACAGACAGACAGACAGACAGTGGGACCACGCGCCCAAGTTGGGCCAGCTGCTGCCACCCCAAACAGTGGGGCAGGCACGCATTTCCGCCAGCGCCAGCTGCTTCCGGTGGCACTTTGCACTCTGACTTGCGAGCTCGGCTGCGGGTGCTGTTTGCAGGACCTTTGTGGCTTGTGTCCCCCCTTTAGGTTAATGCCTCTCCTGAGCTGGGAGTCTTCCTCGCCCATTCTTGCTGTGCACCATGTAATTTTATGACTAATTAGTCAGCTACTACGTCAAGTTGGCAACTGCATAAACACCAAGACGGAAAGGAGCCACACTAGTGACAGCGAGCAATGAGGGCGGCACGGAGTCTTTAACAACTGTGGGCGGTACTTGATCATGGGGCGTGTCCATTTATTTGCTTTCCTGCGCTTTTAATTGCTTGCAAGCAACAAATTGTTCTGCGTTTTTATGGCATGCGTCGACTTCCACTTCCACCCTCTGCTCCCACTTCCCCTTCGTCGTCGACTAATCGTCAGAACAGCAGCAATAACAATAAAAACTACAACAAACAACTGCCTCCGGTCTGTCTACAAAGTTGAGTTGCAGTTTGTTAGCAGCTTGCTGCTTCTGCCTCTTGCCACTCCCCTTGTCAACAACCATCAACATTCTTTGTTCTTATAGCTTTGGCTTTGTGTAATTTTGCGGCATGAAAAGCACAAAGCAAAAGCTTCAAGACATTTTAGATCCTGGCCCAGCAGCAGCAGCAGCAGCAGTAGAAACAGTGGGGCCTTCATTCAGAACAATTTGCGGTAATTTGTTATTGCTTAAAGCTCAATTTAAAGCATTCACGGCTTGGAATTGACAAGATAGTTAATAGGAGCAACCACAGCTTTTACTTAAATTAATTGCAGTCATGTTAGGAATATAAGCGAAAAATTATGTTTAATTTGCAACTGACAAAAAGACGGCAAATGATTTCCGTTGCTAAATTATCCACTTCCGTTGCATGTACATCATTTGTATGCCCCAGCGTCGCCCCTCAAATGTCGTCTCAACTACATATATAAAGTTGGTCTCCACCTGCAACATGACCTGCACAAAACGTAGGGCGTCCTCCAAAGCAGCGTTAAACGGAACATGGTTGGGCTGAGGTTGGGGTTGAGGTCGATGTTGGAGTTGAAGCGTGGGTCGCTGTTGGATGTTCGGCTTGGTGCTGTTAGCAGTGCTGGATAGCGTGTTGAATTTAAAAATACACACGAAATTTAAATGACAAGCAACTAATGGAAATTGTTAACAATTTTCAATGGCAGGTGGCAAAAACTTTTCAACCTACAAACTAAGAGCTGAACTGTGAACCAGCTGCAGAACTTCAGAAAGGCACCCTTTGCATCAAAAATCAGCTAACAGAACAACAAATGGCTTCATTTATTTGCGTCTTTTGTGCAATGTTAGCGCGACTTCCGGCGAAAAGAAGAAATCCTGGGTGTGAGCAACTGAAGAAATCCTGATTTACGTTCCACCTCCACCACCCTCCATTCGAAGGTGTAAAAAAGTTTACCTTAAAATGTTGCCAACAGCATCGGGCACGAACATCAGGAGCAGGAGCAGGAGCATGTAAGGTTTATACATAAGTTAAAAGTTGGAAGAGTTTCTGCACTTGCAATGATTAAATGACCAACAGACTTTAATGCTTTTGAGGTTTTCCCAGTAAACTATTGCCAACCAAATAATTTTCCCAAGGATAAAACTGCGTTTTAGATTTCCCAAATAGATTAAAACAAAGAGCACTTTTAATTTGCCCACATTAAAATAAAATTGCGACACAAAAAGATACAACTAAAAGGGCGATTCATCTGGACGAAGGGAGGAATCTGAAGGGGTCACTTCAATACTGCTCAACGATTGACGGTGTTTTCTCCTAATTCCACCTTCGTTAGTTATAAGCTGTCGCTTCAGCTCGATTTCCTCAGCATTTACTTTTAGACAGATGTCGATAAACAGACACAGATCAATGTTCTTCAACTTTTTTGCCATTCTGAAGGCTTCAGTTAGCACTTCCTTCTGCTTCTCGACTTTCCCGAGGATTGCATGGGCCTTACAAGCCACAAGGGCACTCAACACGGCCCAAATGTAGTGCCTGCCCCTGAGAGCTTCTGCGAAACATATGATTATTGGAATATTTACTAATAATTAATAACCGCCTACTCACCCTCTATGGATTGGCGGGCTAACAAGCAGCAGGTGTCGAATGAATTATTATCTAGATGCGCCTGAGCCATTTCGTGCAAGAGATAACTGCGTTCTATGGGATACTTTGCGAATCGCATGCGATATTCGTAGCGTGTGGTAAAATATCTAAAGATTAATGTCGATTTGAAGTATCTACATATTTGAATGGTGACGAATGACTACATACTTGAATTTCTCTGATTTCTTCTGATCAGTCGCACTCGTCCGTCTACCAAGTACACGTACTATGCTGTTTCTAGCCTTCGTATTGCTTATTCCAATGTCAGTGGGTAGTTTGAAAAGAATCAGCAACCGTTGTCTGCCTGACAGGACTTTCATGTCACTTGGAATTTTGTATGCATTAATGCGGGCTAAACCCAAATAGTTGTAAACCTCATTAATGAATTCAAACTTCCAAGGCATAATTCGATTGGTCTTGACTGTGACATAATTTCCCATGACTTCTTCAACAAAGGTTGTCAATTTCTGCAGTAAATAATAAGTGGTAAGTATAGTATTTGGTAAGTATAGTATAGTACAGTATAATATAGCCATAATATGTATTAACTCACTTGTAGCTTATCTGCGCGGATCAGGTTTCGAATGTTTCGCAATATCTTGAACATGTTTCGTCTTGTTTGATACTGGATACGAAAAAGATTCTCTTGCTGATACTTTAGATACAGTTCCTCGTTGGGATACTTGACAATATGATGACAGTATTTGGGACAGCGCGTGTGCAACATTTTCTAATGGTTTAAACTTAGCCAATAAAAAATTGCTTGCATATGAATTTGACCTGGGATGAGTTCTTTCCGTAAAAGTGCGCACAATTTTATATCGATCTTCAGTCAGTGCTTTTAAATGTTCGGAAGACTCGGAAAACTGTTTTATCAAGAGATTGGGATTTTCACGTATTTTCTTAAGGAAAGTAACATCCATCCAACACTTGTCCAAATAATTTTGATTGTGGATTTTAAACTCGCGTTTTCGTCTTCTCTTCTCCAGAGGGGAGACCAACTCTGCCTGTAAATGACAATGATTAATAGTGTTAACACCCAGGGGTAAAGACCTACTTCCTTTTCTAAAATGCTGAGTACATCACAGTCCGGCTTCACATACTTGGGCTGCTTTTCTAAACTAGCAGTCATTTTATCAATAAGTCGGTGTACAGCAGGTGCTGTTTCGTCTGAAAGAGCGTCATGGATATTCTCAGTGATCTGATGTATTAAAGAAATCTTTGTAGTAAAGACAAATATATATGGGGTCGTAGATACAGGTTACTTACCACATTCAGGCGATTCAGCACTGGCTGTGCTTGTGTTTGACTAAAGAGTTTAAGATTATGATGAAGGCTTCCCATGGAGTCCTCCAGTCTATTCGATTCGTACAGTGAGTCACAAACCTCCAGGTTAATTTTTGGATCAAACATCTCAGGACTGTACCTGCTAATGATTCCTGAAAAATAGATCCTCAAATAAATAATCTGCCGGAGCCAAAAACACTTTATGCCTTCAACCTTTGGCTTTCAAACTGTCGACGAGAGCGTCAGGGGCTCGTGCTTGCATCCTTTTTATGTGACCGCGCCTTGTCAATGTTCCGGCATCATCCGAGCAGATATCCAGGGCCTTATTGAAATATGTCATGCTGGCCGCTAAGTTCTGCGTGCGATCGTAATAGATTCCCCAATCCTTGTATAAGTTGCTCAATTGGATGTCTGTCCACCTGATTACTTGCCATGGCTTTAGATTTGGCTTTAGACCAGCCAACGGTTTAATTGTATCAATGCTAACCGACATTGTAGTACGCGATAAAAATAGTTTAAAAAATGTTTAAAATTATAAAATAAAAATATAAAAAGAAGATAAAAATATTTGGTGTTAAAATGTGTGTCGACAATTTTACATTAATCTAAAATCATTTTAATAAACTTCCAACATAAAATCAATGCTTACTATAAAGATAAAGAAACTCTTGATTTTTATATTAAACATTGTTGTTGGCAGTTCCCTTTTTGATTTATATATTCATTAAATTTCGTACTTTATTTAAATTACTGAATTGATTTTGATTTTGAACTGGGCATGGTCTAATATAGTGTTTTGCAGTGCTAATACACCAGTGCCTTTTTTAATGGTAATCATAATTTCTTGTACGGCTTGTGTTTGTTTCGGCACTTCTGGCCGTGCTTCTTTGATTGGAGACATTGCTAGTACTTTGCTAGTACCCAATAAGGATTTTGGTGGAGGCGTTACATCAGCTGTAGCTGCCAACATCGTCAATGTCTGTTACGGTCGATACATCGGCACCATCGAGGGATTCACGGTGTCTTGAGCAAACGAAAATAGCTCCCAAAAATGTTTGCCGGGCATACATACTACTCGTGGTGAATCTATTACAACCTCTGGATAATTATTTATTTTATTTTTTTTGAAGAAGAAGAAACAGTGTGCTGTGTCACACTATTGTGAGGTTATGTGTGGCAAATATGTTTAGGAATATTTTTATTTCATAATTCATTTAAAACAAAACAAAAACGTATGTATGGAGGGCTAGTATATATGTTATAAATAATTTTTTTTTTTTACCATAAATATGTCTAGCACCGCGTTCTTGAGCTCAACAACGGCAGTGTAATGGTGAGTCCCAACACTCCTGAAGTGCATTTATTTATGATGTATATATATAAAATATCTCTCATAGTAGGTTAGCTATACAAACGCCAACTGAAAAGCAGCACACTACAACATGCTAAAATAATTAAAAATAAATTAATTATACTATCAATTGTTTTCGGAAGCCAGTTCGCAGCAGAGCAAGCGAGACAGAGCTTGCTTCTTATTGCTTGGTCGCGTTCTGTTTAGATTCATCTATCGGTACAAGTTCTTTAAATCATTTGGGCGATTTATTATCGTTGAGTTTATAATGAGCTCAAACAACGATACTCAATAATCGATTATTTACATTGCTTAGTTTTTCTCATAGCAGTTCTTTAGAGACGATTTGTACATTAGTTTATTAAAATTTTTATTAATTTGATCTCGTACGGGGCCTAAAATTGTGTCGATTCAATTTGCATTTGATATTAAATGGCGAAAATAATAATTTTCTACTTAGTAACATAAAGGGATTTTAATTAATGATTACAAGCTCTTTTCGAGGTTTCTGGTAAGCAAAGGTTTAAAATCCTATAACTCTATTAGATTTTCAAACGGCAACCTCACGTGAATATCGACTGGGTATTTTGAAATGAAATTTGAATCTGTCGGATACGCAGGCTAATGCAAGCTAAACCTTTGAGACTTTACCCAGAATTAATGACGCAATTTCTGTTAGTATTCTACACAAGAAATAGAAGTCACAACATCCCGCTAATCTATCAGAGAGATTGTGGAGAGGTTCTAAGCTCAATTCGGGACTGGAGTTCTCACAGGGTATCTTACGGTCAGGAGAGCCTGATTGCACTTTGCTTTTTGTTTGTTTTATGTTCGAACGTATTTATTAAACTGGGAAGTTATTACATTTTATCCATAATTATGTATTGTTCTCTGATGTGCGATCTAATTAATTGTGATTCATCGAATTTATTCCACCCTTCGTTATCCATGACATGCGTAAGCACTAAAGCATTTTGATCCGGGTCTGTGTTCGTGAAAGGCTCTCCGAAAAATCCAGATATCAAAGGACTATTAGTTGAAGTCCTTGGTGATCTACTCAAGCAAATGGGACGCACTTTTGCCGAAAGAACAAAAGGATTCACCATTTTAAGCAAGGCGACTTTTTTACTGTGAAAAGACCATTAAAAAGGTATATATTTTCATGTTTCACATACTTTCCTTGTGTATTATACAAACTTACACTATTTCCAGAGTATGGATTTCAAATATGTCGAAACCGTGCTCCTTAGTAGGGTCAAATGGTACTGAATGATTTCCCAACACAATTATAGCGTTATGGAAATCACTAATTGACGTCAAGCAACTGGCAGCCGTTAGCACGTACATCGGGTCAACAATTGTAGCCAAGCAAAGAAAGTTGTAATTACTCATAGAAACACCGTAATATATGCTGACCAACCAGGGATTTCCTTCAACTGTATGAAAAGTCTTGCCACAATCTGGCATACATTGATTTCTTCTCGTAATTGTTGCATTGTAAAGCTTCCATTTGCCATCAAGAGCACAGATACGTTTTCCTTTTAGTTCAGTTGTATTCTTCTTATAGCCCTGAGCACATGTAACTTCAGCAATAGTATTGACTTTTAAAGGGTTCGTAGCGCAGTCTATAACTTTACCATGATAACTACAAACAGCGTTGATGCTGAGATCGTTCGTAATCGTGCTTTGAGCACACACTTTAACGCATTCGGGCCACGGAGCCTTCCACTTGCCATTGTCACAAGTGTTAACGTCATGCCCAACAAGGACATGCCTCGAAGTGCACGCTAAGCGAATCGTCGATTGATGCGATATTCTATTACCTACTTGATATGGCAACCCATTGTACATGGTAGTCAATCGCACTGCCTTATCTTCGGTTGGAACGATGCAGCTTTTCTCGCTTTCATCCGCAGACGATGAAACTTCTGTAGGAACATAAGCGGGATCAGGATCAGAATGTGTAACAGGTTGTGGAACAAATTTAGTGGTTTTGTTGGGCCAATTTTCACACATGGCAGGCAGCTCGTCTGATCCATCTCGGCAATCGATAACATTATTACAAGCAGCAGACCCAGCAACACAAGCTCCATAGGCGCAGCGAAAAGAGTCTTTGGGGCAAATACTTCCTACACAATGTTGAGTTGATTCATCTGATTCATCACGACAATTTTTGAATCCGTCGCAGACTGCGGAGTACGGTATGCATTCCTTCGATTGCTTGCATTTAAACTGCGTGACCGGGTTGTCACTGAAACCATCGTTTTAAAATGGGAATACTTATCTATTACTAATTAACTTACGGGCAGTCCCCACGTATTAAAGTTGTGTACAACTCATCTATTTGAGTTTCATTAGCACAGTGAAAGATATACTCATCTGTACCATCCCAGCAATCTTTTTTTCCATCACATAACTTTGAGTCTTCGAAACAGGCACCGTAGGAGCAACGTTGTTCGGGACATTTTAACTGAAAGCAGTTTTCGTACTTCTCATCACTTTCATCCCAACAATCAATCTTAGTGTCACACTTTGAATTGGCATTTATGCACTGACCATTGTTGCATTGGAATTGCCAGCTTCTGCACTGGGTTGGTATTTCGGCAGCTGCATTGCCTGAAAATATTACAATTTACTCTTAGCTGATCACTTTTTGGAATCTTTGGTTAAATAATAATATTATTATTTTATATATTATCTATTATTATTTATTTATATATTAGTATAATCAAATTATTTTTACTTTCAAAGTGTAGGTATTGCAGTATTAGCCAAACGACAAATACTTTATAATGGCAAATTTGAAACATTAAGATTGCGATGCCTTTAAGCTTTTTTACTGGTCTTTTATGGTTTTCCGTATTTTTAACACAACTGTTTGTGTCCAACAAACGTTTCACACTAAACTCAGAATATTTTTATTCATCAGTCGTCGCGACATAATATTGAAATTAAACGAACTAATGTTTCGACTTCTGAGTAACTGCGATAAAAACACATGATAACAAGAAAGAAAATAACAGTGGAGCACGCCCGACCGTTTAATACTCTCTGGACTTTATCACCGATCATACTATTTTACTAATAATATCGGCATCCGAGTACTAAAATGGATAATACATGCAGTAAATCCAGTTTGAACAAAACGAGAGAGAGATTTTTTCGGAGATCTTTTACTTCTCATCTTGTCTGACGAAATATAGAGGACATACTGACTGAATTCAAACTTATAGCACTTACCATATTTGAAATCTATTTGTCCATAAGGACAAATGGTCAGACAAGAATACATAGTTCATGGAGTCTGCTACGCCTCCATCTGCCTCTTACATACTTTGCACAAACCCGTAATACTCTTGCTGATAATTAAAATATTCGTCCCCTGTGTATAATTTTCTAAAAATAAAGTCATTTAATACTTTCCGAATAATAAATATACTTTCGCAGATTGTATTTAGAGATTCCGTGGGTGTTATTGAAATGACGTCTGTTGTATGCAAATGGCTTATTGGCATTTAATTGAATTCCGATTTTTAGGTAATGCACTCAATTGCAAGGGCTTCCTTCAATTTGCATTCAAATGCGGAAACTAGTTTTTTAATCAATGGCCAGACATCGAGTGCACATGGAAACATTGAAGTGCGAAAAGCCTCTTTGATCAATTCTCTAACAAAGCCAGCAAATGGATAGAGGAAATGGAATAGCAAAAGCAAAACACAGATACAAAAAATACCCACTGACGAATGCAATTCGCAGAACTATGAATTTGAAATGAATGTGTGTATGTAGATGTGTGCTTACTCGACTGTGCGATTGTTTTGGATGCTTTAATCGACACGCCCTTTAATTTGCTCAAAAATATCAATAGAATAATAACGTTTTTTAGACGATTTACTAAAGAGTGTTTGACCGATGTTAAAAGTAATATTTATTAGACATTTCCAAAAGCATCCATAGGAAAATTTGGTTTGTTGTTGAGCGTAGACAGCTGAGTCGCGGGTTCTGTCGGTGTCTTATGTGTTGTGATTTTATTATTATTTAAATTTAAATTTCAAATATTTATTTCGAATTATAGTACTTGGTTTTTTTTACGCAAAGCATGTTTTTGTAAAATAAAATTTGGATTTTTCTGTTTTTTCTACTTGTTCTCTTATAATTTAAGTACAGGGACATTAACAGTCAGCTCACTTTACTTTAACCTTTTCTTTTCTGTTTTATATATACACATATTTTAATAGAACCCCAGAACATTAACAATGGTTTAACCTACAAGTTGATAGTATTAAATTGGTTTGGTAAAGCAAGTAACCGTTTGATGTTGAATAATGGATCAGTGCAAATGTAGTGCAGTATGTATGTATGTCAGAAAGTGTTTAGAACGAAACGCACAAGTGACAATGTAAATTGACAAACAAAATGCGCTTTTGTGATTCACCAAACTGCAAGCGGCATCGACAAGCTGCATTTTGAATGGCCAAAGGGGCGTATTTGTTATATAGATTGACATAAGCTGACACACACACACACTCACACACACAGACACACACACACATAGACAAACGAGCACAAATTGTACTGTCAGATTGTCGTTGTTCCCATTCTTTTGTTTTGTGATGCAGTTTCAGATCCTTTATTGTTGTTTTTACCTCAGTAGTTGGTTGTTGTTCTATTAGACTAGGTACAAACGTGTCAAGCTGATTCGTTTTAACTGGAGATGATTAAAGTTACTAAACTCTTTACGATTATTTCAAAACAGGTGATAAATTATTCATTATCCGATTGGTGTATAAGCATGAACTATATTCTCCTTCTATGAGGGTGTTATAAAATTATATTCTTGATATTTGTATAATGCCTAGAAATCTTGATCGCAGGTATTTTGTGGCAAACAGGCAGAAAGACGCGTTTCCAACCATACAAAGTATATATATTCTTGAACAGCATCGACAGATAGGAAAATTCTGTGTGGAACCAGTGAATTGTATATGTATTGTCTAAGTTAAGCGATCTTATCCAAAATTACACTTAATGTTTATGTTATGAATATAACTATCCCAACCGAAGTTCATTATTCATTATTTCATTGCCAATTAGTAATAGTATAATTAAAATTTGCTAAATTGATTTGTTTTTGTTTCATTGATATGATTTACAAACACTTTGTGATAGTACTTTCACGTTGTGTTAGTGTTACTGTATTATTCAATTAATAAAGCTTCAAGCTGATAAGAAACCTATGCGATGCAGCTAAAACTTTGCCCACATCACCTCCTTCACTTGGTTATGGAAAGAAATCCGACCGGAACCCGAAAACACGAATTTGTGGCCATTTTAAGTTCAAGAAAATGCAAAAAAAAAACTTGGCCAAACTTTTAGCAAAGTTGAACAGAGAGCGAAGAGTAACTAGAGAGAGAGACGTTAAAATGTTGCGGTGGTGAGGGGTAATCTGGCTTTTATCCAATTAAGTCATAACTCAATATGTGCACTTGGCCATTACTTAGGCAAAGGCAAAAATTTAGCTCTAATAACTTTTGAGCTTTCTTCCGTCCACTTTTCGGTTGTGTCTCGCGCCAAGTAGATAATTTTCACACCACCCAGCCAGAACTTGATCCAGACCCACAACAAGCTGCCGAACCACCAACAGCACAGACTTGTAATTTGCGGGCCAGAGTTTGGTCCATGGCTGCATTGAATGGCCATGCCTTGACTTGCCTGCTGAGGCCTTACTTAAGGCTCGCTCTTTTGGCGTTGACCACGACTGTGCTGTTGTTTCCTCTCTATTTTGTTCTCAGTGTGAGCTGAGAGTGGATGTGACTTGCTACAACTTCATCCATCTGCAGATGAACGCGCGCATAAATTATTCATTTGTAATGTGCAGTTGCTCTTCATTCTGAACTGGAATTGTACGGGAATGAAAGAGAGCAAGGGGTTAGCGAGTTGGAAGAGGTAAATGTTGTCTGTGTGCACTTTTGGCACAGGATATGACACTGACACTCAGAGCGCGGCGTCAAGAACTTCCTTGCTGCAACTGGACTGGATCTCGGTCTCGGCGCTTTTGGCGTTTACTTTGGTTTGTAATTTCCTTCTGGAGTTTGCGTCGCCAAAAGGAAAGCAGCCAGCTATGGCGAAAGCCCCAAGAACAGTATACACAGAAACAACAACAGCAACAATAGTAGCAGCAGCAGCAGCAGTGGTAAATGACGAGTTCAGTCCCAGTCCTCATCCTCCTAGTACTCGACCTCGGTTTACCACTTCTCTTTGCAGAGTCCCATTGCTGCAATTGCAAACTTTAAAGTTTGCTCAGATCTGCAGCTGTGTGTGCCTGTTTGCAACACGACTCTGACCCTTTCGACCAAGTTATCAGCAAGTAGGCAACACTTTTAGTAATTTGCTCGCCACGCTGACCATAATTTGCAGAACTCTAACTTTTACATGGTCAGAGATATGTTCGTATGAAATTTGTTAAATTGTGTAATTTCTTAATTTTATAATTAATTTCTTTGGTTAAATGACGTTTTATTTTATGGAAGTAAACTTAAACTTGGCTTTAGTTTATAAAATGAAAAAAGGCAGTGAAAATTTAATTAATTTAACATGTGAACACACTCAGTCCAGTCCAAGCAAATGTTTGTGTGTCCACACAAAAATTATTGCATTTTAATTGAATCGTTTTGGAATAATTGGAAAAACGAGGCTGAATAGGGAAATATAAATTTATATTCTAAAAACTATTTAATGTTCTTAATCTTAACTTTGTAAAAACTTTAATAATAAATCCCCCTGCAATAAGCTGGCATAGAACCCAACAATTTATGTACTCAATTAAATTTAATTCTACGCGGTCTTGGGATTTCTGTTAAAACACAACTCAGCTGCTGTGTTTCTGAATTTCAGACTGGTTATTGTAATTTATTGATCTTGTCATGAAGTTGGCCGTAAATTACCGCAGAATAGTCAACAAGCAAGCCTCACACACAAACACATACAAACACATCTAAATATTTATAGGTTAAAACAGATACGTGTGGAAAGCCGCAGAAACACACGTGTGCTGCAGTAAGCGGAAACGGAAATAGCAACGCGATTGGCCGTCTGGCTCTATATGTATATGTGTGTTCGTGTGTTTTGTGTGTGGTGTGGGTCTGCATGTCTCTGGGCAAGGACTTTGACAAATATTTTATATGTTTATATACCAGTGTGTGTGTGTTTGTGTGTGTGTATTTACCACCAGATGCAAAAGTTTGCTGCTGCAAATAAAAAGGTTTCCAAATTAGCAAGTATAATATGCAGGCAAACTCCAAATGTACACACGAGTTTGTATGTGAGTGTATGAGGGAGAATAAATATGAGTGTGTGGGTCCACATTCAGTTTAACGGATGCGCAACATGAACGGAAACAGATATGACATATTTAATTCACAACGAATCATTTAAGATCTCGACATGCTGAAATGAAAAGAAAATTATTTTCGCTCAGCTTTTCATGGGCAAATAGCTACAGCTGCAAATCAAAGCCATATCAAACCAGATTCTGAATAGGCAGACAGCTCACAGCATACTGGCTAATTAAAATAGCAAACCATCAACAGCACTGACTTAAAGAGCAACACCAACGATGCTAGTCGAACAGCATTCAATTGCCGCAGAAATTTATGCACGAACTGGCGCTTGTACAACGGGAAACCGCCCTAAGACCGCCCTCAGACCGACCAACCAGACCCAAATCCAAACCGTGCCCCAAAAACAAAACATGCTTAAATATGCAGAGTACATGCAGGCACTCCACAGATACAACCACAGATGCAGTTACAGCTGCAGAAACAGTGGCAGCGAAAGTTAGAGGAAGATACACTTCAAGTTGCAACAACGATGTGTTCGTGTTGGTAGACCTACAACCTACAACACTATTGATTCCACTAATATTCAATAATTTTTCTTTTTAGAAAATATTTTAATCGGCCCATTAACCATCTTTGTATCGACTTTACGGTTTATCATATTCAAGCTTTAGCGGGTTACTTGATAGTTCGTACTCTGGTATTGTTTATGTTCTGTTCAATTAACCACTTTGGTCAGCACATTTTAGCAGTTCTTGCTTGTTATCCTTGTCACGTTCTAGAACCAACGCGTTCTGGCCTTGTTTACGGGTGTTGTTGTTTCTGCAGTGCAAACAATTTACCTGAGTGCTGCAACCGCCCCCAGGAAAATGCACACGCACACTCACACGCACAACGTCAACAGAAACCTCATCATCACACACACCATCTAGAAGTAAAGAGCCTGGAAGCTAACTACTTATTGACTGGATTGACTATCTAGCTTCACAGCGAGTGAATTCATTAAGTGAAGTGACTGTAATGTATGAATAGTAAGAGTGTGCAACCAATTGAAGATTGAGTTAGTAGGAATGCTTATGACATTCGCTATGACATCATAACTAAAATGTAATGATCTCTTAAATTATATAATAGTTATAACCTTTTGTCAATTGGGTGAAATAAGATTAGATGATGTGGGCTATACCCCGATTCTGTTTTAAACATTTTTCAACCATTCTGAAGTAATATTTCTTCATAACAAATAATAGAATTACATACATTAATGAGCTTAAGTCATAAATAAATATTTTTATACTCTCTGCAAGAGTATATTGGGTTTGTGCAAAGTATGTAACAGGAAGAAGGAGGCGTGGCAGACCCCATAAATCATATATATTCTTGATCAGCATCACAAGCCGAGTCGATATAGCCATGTCCGTCTGTCTGCTATAAATTTAAAGAATCAAAATTTTTTTATAACGCGTGATCAATTTTTCATGAAATAACTGAAGTATCTCATTAAAACTATGCAGAAATTATCGTTAGATTTGTAATGATTTGCTTAAAGATGATTGTTTTAAGAAAGCAAAAAACTTCTCAAATCACAGGCGGAAGTGAAACGTATCAACGAATAAAAAACGGGAAACAAAATCACGCACAGATTGTGTGAAATAGAAACTGAGAAGTAATAGAATAAGAAACAAAAATAAACGAAACAAGAACTATAATTTCCTAAAGGACTTAATTATTTTATAATAAGCACATAACACAGGCGAACTACAGCTCAGCGCAGCCCCCAAAGGCAGCAGCAACACAACACTTGCTTGCTACTGGAGAATGGCGAAGGGAGAAGGACGAGGGGAGAATGAAAATAGAAAAGGAAGATGGAAGATGAAGCTGTAGGTAGGAGTTGTTGTAAAATTCAGGAAACTGTGTAAATGCAGCAAAAAGTTTCAAAAGTTTTACACTCGGAAAAGGACAGAACAGGATACCAAACAAGCACTCCGCGGGAAGAAAAGAGACTCTAGTTAAAGGAGACAGCATAAATGGTAAAAATATTACAGATTGTCCCGTTCCCACAACGACTCTTGGGGCTGCCCCTCACTTTACCCCTGTATCGTTTTATTAATATATGGTTGAATGAATTTCAGCAATTAATTTTGATTTAAATCTTTACTCTTTTTGAATACGGGGTCTTAAAAGTTGTGTTTGTACGTTGCGACTAAATATTGTATATTCAAAGCGAAGACTGGAATAAAGTAGTATAAAATTTAAATAAACAATTGTGAGCTATGTATAAAATTAATATTTTTAAATGGGAAAATTAAGTCATATTTCAGTGCATCAATGTGATGCCATCAATATTATACCTATACAATTTGATGAACCCACAAATGAAAATATAATATTTATGTATTTTTGAGCTGTCAGTTTGAGTCTCATTTTTAAAGAGCTAATCATGATTTGAGCTGCATCTATTATTCTTAAGGAAGGCTTTAACATACTTAATTTTACTTGACTCTGCTATATTTGATTAAATTGAGAATCACCATAATTCGCGTAAACTATCTAAACATTAAGTGCTTCATGCAGCAATCGAAATAAAATTAGGCAACTACCAACTTCATTACGCATAAGCCTCGTCAACTATCAGGGGCATGCAAGAAACATTTAAACACTTCAAAAACAATACAAGCTTTTTCAGAATGGGTCAATGGAATGCTAGAACTATAACCATAAGCAATAAAATACATGCACAGACTTTATGCAGACATATAACACAACAACACGATAACTAGAAGCCACATCAGCAACATTCACAAGAACAATGCATAAATAAACACCAATGCCAAACAATTGATACTTGGTCAGAACAGCACTAGCAAATGTCCAGGCCATCGAAAACAAATTCTACGAATTTATTTACTCAGAGTCGAGCCGACGAACATGACCCAAAGATACAAATATACATATAGCTATGGAGGCAATGGGTATTTAAAGCTGAAGAAAATTCATTTGCATTACTAAACGAACACAGTAGGATGAAGAAAATGATGAGGATAGTGGTGATATTGATAATGATTATCAGGACGATAATGATAGCATCAACAAAGTAAAGCGAAACGAGCTTAATCATGTTGTAAATTTGCATAATTTTACGTGTGTGTGGAAGAAGATGTCGAAACAACTCAATACTTTGGAATGAATTCGATTGAATAGAACATATTTATCTTTGTATATATTTCAATCAGTATTGCAATCAACTTGTTTGGCTATAACATAATAAATAGATTCTTGAAAGTAATATTGCGAAGCATAAATAACCAAACATTTATTAAAATATTATAATAATATTTGAAAGCACTGCAAGATATATTACTTTCGTATTCGTAAAATATTTTTCTGTAGACATAGAAACAATTATTATTTATTAATTTATTAATTTTACATTACATTGTTTGTTCTTGGTAAGTCGAGTAATACATATAATTTTTACATATGAAGCGAAGAGTCGGAATACAGAGTCTGAAACTTTTCTTCGTTTGCAGCAGAATTTTTAATAAGTTTTCATATGCTCTATTCAACATTTTCTAATAAGCCAGCCCACAAATTAATGTCATTTAAGCCACATTTAAGACTGCCTACCTGGTAGAAAGTGCACAAGTTAATGAAGTCCAATTACTCGAGCGAACATTGCGAGGCATGTCATGTCTTTAATGGAACACTTTTCTTCATGTCATGTATAATTGCAGTTAGTTGGTATTTACTGAGAATTAGATTAAGTAATAAGATCTGTGCGAGTTGCATTATCCACTTATTTAGGGCAGAATGACTTTGTTAAATGAACAAAATATAGTTCAATTTCTTTGCGGGACTACAATTGGAAAATGAAAACCAATTAAATTATTAGCTCGCATTTTAACCTATAACTATTTTTGTTAACGGTGATTAAAGTGTTATATAACTTATGTCTGAATTTGGTTTTAATTAACAACTTGTCTTGCAATCAAATTTAGAATATAGTATTATTAAAACTTATATTATTTCTAATGGACCAGTTTAAGTACCCAAATAACACTCAAATGCTCCACGCCTTTTATTTGTGTTTGCGTCGCGAACTGATCCATCCGAGCCACAACTCGATAAGAAACACGGCAAAACTAGCAAACGTGGCCAGGAGCAGTGCGAAGAGGGCGGGTGCAAAATGCTCAAGGTCCACCTTCACCTGTGTAGCCTTAATTAAAGAACAGTCCGGCTTTGGTACCGTCCACAACTTGTCATTGTACTGCATTAGACCCGTTTCACTTAACAGAAGAACAGCATAGGCGATATGCTCTCGCCACGGCGAACTCTTGGGCAGCACTGAGCCTGCTACGTAGGGCGGATTGAACATGATCTCCTGAAGCTCACAAAACTCTTGTTCGTCCTGGAGCGCTGTGAGCAGGCGGTACATGCGATCGATGGTCGAGTGGAAGGCAAATCCTCCTACTTGGATGCGGTCTACTCCCTGGTTGATGTCCAGGATGTTGTGTTGTCGATCTTGGCAGATGCGATGGGTGTAGACGTCTCGCACTAATTGGTTGGTAGTGTTGGTAAACAGCTCATAATTATACGAAATGTTCTCCATGCCAATTTGCAAGCTGCTCTCATACAGCGCCTTTAAACTGACGATGCTGCGTGGAGTATCCGACAGCATAGAGCCCACAATGAAGGCTCCATAGAACTGCACTAGCATAAAACTGAACAGGCAACTTGCACTAATAAGCAGCCGAGTGGATGCGAGTCGAAAGACTTCCACCGCCGGACCCTGCTGCAGGTAAGTCTCTAATATGGTAAACCACACGAATGCCATCTGCCCTCCCCTCGCCGGTAGTTGCTGCTCCAACCCATGCTGACGCCGCTCCAGGTCAATGTGTAACGTTAACAGCAATGTGCTGCAAACCAACAACGCCAAAACGCACCACCACACCTGTGGGCTCAGTGGCTCAAAGAATATGTTGCGGATGTTGTTGCGTCGTGGGTGTCGGAACAAAAAGTGTATGCTGCATTGAAGACATTTTGTTTTATAATTAGATTTTAAATGCCACAAACTAGTAGGATATTAACCAAGTTAATAATATTCTAAGTTCCGTAAGCGACCTAGAGGGCAGTATCCCCTAAAGGAATGCGGTAAATATAGACGGACATTTCTATGATTGTTACTCTACGAGTAACGACTACAGTAAAAGTGTCAACTTAAAAGGAAAACTATTTAAAAATCAGCATACTTCCATGAGATGTTAGTGCACATATACTTACAGCTGGGTGTGCAACACCGGTGAGAACTGTACGTAGTGAAGCCTTTCCAGCACAAAGCGCATGGGGCAGACGGCAAAGTGAGCTACTCCACTTGTTATTTGACCCATGACCCCTGACCATTTGCCGTTTGTCTGCAGCTGCCCCCAATTGTCGTTAAATCTGACATCGATGCTGCAAGTTACACTTCAAAACAAGAACTCTCCAATGTTAACCTAAATGACTCACCTTAGGTTTAGCATGCCTTCCATAAGTTTAAAGAGCTGGTAGGTTTTCCTCTGCATGGGGTCCAACTGAAGGTGTTCCTTGTCGTTGCCAAGGTAGCTCAAATCATCATAGCCCGTCGGCTTCTCAGTCAACTGCGTAGAGAGGATTTAAGATTGAAGAGTGCGGGTTGAAGTGATTGAGTTGTTTTTGAATCGGGACAGACTTGACCTACCGCCGTGCTGCCAATCAGCGTAATGTTGGCCAAGTTTCTACGTCGTTGCACCCAGCTGCACCTGAATTTTGGCCATATTTGATGGCCCCCTGCCAAACTCCATTCGCCCTTCGATTCCACATTCAACGGGGATTGTTGACCCTTTCTGAAGACGTCGTATAATATCCAGCTGGGGCTGATGATGAGGTCGAAAGCAATTATAATTATGATTGCGAAATACGCTATGTGCTTTACTCACTTGCCACACGTCGTCGCTCTCATTGCCACCGTTATATCCGCATCAATGTTGATGTCGTAAGAAGACAAATGTTCTTCAATGATATTCTCATCTGTTTGATTCTCCTGACTGGTCCCCATCATAAACCAAGTCTGGCTATTATTAAAGTAGCCCATTTCAGAGGCTACTTCGAAAATCCAGTGCCTAACTGCATCACTCTCCAGTCCTTCCACCAATATCGCGGTTCGTGGCGAATCATAGGAGAAAAGCTCTTTGAAATTTGCACCCATTTCGGGCGTAAAAAACTGCACCATGTAGTTTGAGAATAGTTTTTTGTATCTTTTATTTTGGTGAGTCCAGTTGGGCTGCTCAGCTGGTGGGAGCCGCAGGACAAGGACATGCCTTAAGTGCTGGGAGAGCATGAAGTCCTCGAAGGCGAGCAGGTCATTGGAATTTATGTTTTCAATTTGCGCGCAACATAAAAATCTTGGCAAAATTATAAAAATCCATAGAATTATTTTCACTTGCAACTTAATCATTTTATATGGCCACTTTCACTTGTCCAAGCAGATTTTCTTCTCGTTGTTATTATTAAATTTTATTATTCCCGTTGGTGTCCCCACCCAACTCAAGACATGGTTTGGCCATCTGCGGTGAATCGCTGCCTTTATAAGCCTCGCGAATTCCAGCGCATGTGCATAATTTATGCGTATTGTCAGTGCAGCGTGTCTTTTGCCTGCCACACGCCACAAATTGTGGGGTAGGCGGGGAAATTGTGCTTTGCCGACTGTCATCTGACGGATTAATTTTAAAATCATTAAAATAAATACCTGGAAATTAGCAAGACCTAAGTACCGATTACTTAAAGGGAACATTCTCAGAACTATTTAATCAATGGACTAAATTGCTTTCACTCTTTCCGACAGCAAACAGCAGTGAATTTTTCTTTTGATAGAAATATTTGTGGAATCTATTGATAATTTCGAATTTGCTTGAAAACTCCTTATCATGAATAAGAGGAACGGTAGTGTTTTAGTTCAGAAAGAACGATTTAGAATTCCGAAATCAGCTGCAAACTTTAAGACTACAAGCAGAGTGAACATTAAACAGAACAAAGCTGGCCGCATTAGCGTGACATTATCCGACTAGAGCCAAGAAGCTACAAGAAACGACAGACACGCGTGTTAACATCCTGGGAATTTTGGAATCTTCTTGGGTTTCAGTAAATGTTTATATATTCGCCTGGGTGTGTGTGTCGCCAAGCAAAAAATTCGGCACGGAATCTAGAACAACTTGTGAGACTGAATCCTGCAGCTTGCAACTTAATTTCATAGCATGCAACCACCGTGATGCATGTAGCAACGTCATTTACAAAACGGCGCGTACGGAGTGCACAGCTATCAGCAGATCTTTAAAGCACGAAATGAATTTCGTGTAATATACTAATTTATTTATTTTTAAAAGAAGCTCTTTTGTTTTTTGTTTCTTTAATAAAAGTGGGCAGCAGTATAAGAACGGGCTCTGGGATGGGCGTGGCTACTTAGCTTACTATTCCGGTATTAACAAATACATTTGCTGCAACACGACTTGCTTATGCAAAGCAAAACTGGCAGGGCTCTTAGCAACTCGCTCGTAATCCAGCCAAAGTGAGGCAACAGGAAAACAGAAGTTTCAGCATTTTATCGCAGATTTTTGCAATGCATACGAACACAAGCTTCTAGGAGAACAACAATTATTTCAATGAGAGAAAGGGAGACGAAAAATACGCATACGCCGTGAAGCGCGAGCACGCAACAAAAGCGCAAGTGACATTTAAATATTTCTGTTAAATTTTGTCTATCTTTTTGGGTGTTCGTGCTGTTTCGTGTGTTTTTCTTTTGACATTTTGTCACACATGTCAAAAACATCGTGTAAAATTCCGCCAAAAATTGAATGAAAAAGTTTTTATTTAATTTTTCATACGATAAATTTATATGTATATAGTACATATATATTTTGTATTTATATTTGCGTTTACATTTGAAATTGTACGTTTCCATGCTTGATTCTCCGAACTTTTTTTTTTCTTTCTTCTCCCGCCATTTCACTTTTGCGATTGCCTTACGGGAAGTTGCTTTTACTGTCTGTCTCAGCGTATGCATTTTGATGACTGATTTGCCATCTTACTTGGTAAGCTCCGCATGTTCTGACAGTTAATAAATGTTAATTTCCCAGCGAAAGCAACATTTGGTGGTTTTGATGCAATGTGACACTAGCGGCCATGTCGGATTACCAGGCAGCTAACCTGGCGGGTACCAGACAGCTAACCTTGTGGGTAGCTTCTTCATCTTATCCCATATGGAATAAGATGACATTATTTATACTCTCTGCAAGAGTATATTGGGTTTATGAAAAGTGTTTAAGAGTATAAATATTCTTAATCAACAATATAAGGCGAGTCCATGTAGCCATGCCCGTCTCTATGTCTGTCATCTGTATGAACACATAGATCTTAGAGATGGTAAAGCTAAAAGTTCAAAAGTTGTATGAACACATAGATCTTAGAGATGGTTAAAGCTAATTTCAATAAGGTCAAATGTATATGTATGAGCATATTTACAAACAGATGTATGTTTAATAATACGTTGTTTTATTTATGATTTAACGTGTTCTAATGCAAGTATCATCTATTGTAATCCCAGGATAACGATTTTAATAATATAATTGGAACTAACAGCAGAGAGTATAATATAGTCGGGCGTGCTCTACTGTACTGTTCTTTCATGTTGTTTCTGATGAGTGTAATTAGACCCGCATTTAATGTCTGACACACCACATGCTAATCATTCATTTAAAATTGTCACAAAATTGTTTATTTTGTCATGAGTTCAGTGGTAGGAAAAAAACACTCGGAGAGAGTTTATTCTTTGCGTTTATTATTATTTTTGTATTTTTTTTATAATTTTTGGGGCAGCTAAAAAGCTTGCGTGTAGCCATTGCAAACATGTTGCGAGCCCGAGACCGAATATCAACACCATAATGTAGAAAAATAAGTTCTAATTAATTTTCAGGAACGGACATCATTATTATAATTCGCATTTTTTAAGTTTTTTTTTTTTACAATTATTTTAGCAGTTCGTGCCAAGGCGAATTTCCACGTTGCTAAATTAAAAAGCAAAAAAATGGACAAAAACAACAATTAAAAGGAAAGGAAAATCCCCTGCAGCTACGAAATGATTTGAAAGCCTGCAGATCTGGTTATTTTTCTTTTCGGCGGGTCGCTAAGAACAAAAATATTGTTGGAAAAATAAAATTCATTCAATTAAGCGTGGAAATAAAAATCAACAAATGCTAGGCACTAAACTAAGGAAATATGAAAAAACGATAAGAATAAACGGAAGCAAGAAGCTGGGTCGATTGCTCAATTTAAGTATTTATTATTGTAATTTATTTTAAATTATTTAACCTGGTCATAGTTTGGTTTTCAGCATTTTGTGCTTGCGAGAAAACTCCTTAATCTTTGTAATTACAAAAAGTCAACCCAAAATTTACATACGATTGCAGCAAAAAAAAAGAAACCCACAAATTTAAGGAGTTGCAAATAAATGATAAGATAATTGCAATGAAACCAATAAGAGGCTTCCGAAGGCGCGAAAAAACGAATTAATTTGACTCGTCTTGGTAAAAAGCTGCCAGTAAATACTTAATCTGTGAAACTAGCTGCCATTCTAGGCAGCTGTCTGAGACGTTTTTGTTCAGCACAATACGAGAAGTAACTATAAACAGACTTTGGCTTGAATAATAGTGGTACATATAGTGGAAATTTACTTTTGAAATTCGCGCTCTGTTCGTCTAAGTTATGAACTTGTATACACATAATAATCCAACTGGCAGCTCATACGCAATACTATGGATCGATTTATGACTACGTTTACTCTACTTATACTCTCTGCATGAGTATATTGTTTTTATGAAAAGTATGGCAGGCAGAAGGAGGATTTTGCGACTATTTATCTCTGCATATAATGCACTTTGGAATGCCAATTTTCTACTAAGATTCTAAGAGACAGCAGAAATGCAATGTCATTAAAAATCTTGACAGACAGAAGGATGGACATCGTTATATCGACTCGGCTGTTGATGCTGATCAAGAATATAAACACCTCATAGAGTCGGCCTTCTTCTGCCTGTTACGCACATTTCGCTTCTGACAAACCTAATAGACTGCTCTACGCATTTTTAGAGTCCGGGTCTAAAAAACTACTATGGAACATATGGAATGAGTGGATGAGTGAAATCTCAATGAAAACTCTAGTTTGTTTTTTCAACATTCACTAACATTCATGTAAAGTAGTATAGTTAAAAGACTATACTCTATTTTACAACAAATGATAATTTTAACCTTTTGAATGCATTCATGCAGATTTCTAGTATGAATATGCTAGAATTTAAGTAAGCAACGTTTTTCGAATTTACAAAGAGATCATTGAAATTATATTTAAATTTACTGCATTTTCTAATATATTGTGCACTGAAAAGTTCGTCGCCAGAATGGTTTAGATCAACCCTTATGCTTCCCTGGTGCTTGTGTCACCTTTAATCTAAGCTAACTGGATTCGATATGAAATAATTAAGAGCTATCAGTTGCAATAAAAGCGAAGTTGTTGTTGCTTTTTGGCATATCATTAATGCTTTACAGAATATGAGACTAAGCAGAATTTCCAAATACGAATTATGGCACTGAAATTTTGTGACTTATATTGTTGGATAGGCCATTTTGTTGTACCCTAGCTGATGGTCATGGTCATTGGTGTTGACGCATTTATTTTATTGTTATTCGTCGCTAATGCTTATCGTAATTTAAAGCAATTATAAACAAAAAATTCCCTGGACAATTTTAAACACGATAAGTTACGCATTTACTTTTCAATAAATATTTTAAATTATTTTTTATCGAAATTTCTAACCACTTTGCTGATTCAACTAAATCTGAATGTGAGTTCAGTGTGTGACGTATAATTCGCTTGAATATCAATGTCAACTCAACAAGCATTGAAATTGGATATATTTAAATACTTCTCCAAGTGTCGTTGGTTTGTCACTTGTATGGCCACTTCTCGATTTCAAGAGTATTAGAAAACAAAAAGAAAAGCGTTTAATGCCTTTTTACCTGGTAAATGCTCAAATGACCACTTAGATCATTGATCAGAAAATTGTCTGAGTCCACTTAAAGTTGAAGTCATACAATATTTGAGTCAATTAAAGGGCTATTGAATGGTCGCCAACAGCTCAACTCTTGAGTTTCCTTCTCTTAACCCAGAGCCAACAATAAGGCAGCTTAATTTAAAATTTAACCCTTTTACTTGAGGCACTGACCGCAACGCTTCCTGTCCCTGACCGGTTCAGCAATGCAATGATGGGAAAATATTTTCTTTCCGCAGTCCACGACAAAGGCGAAGATGTTGATGATTATGACGACGACGATGATGATGATGTCGTCGACAGCAAGGCAAATAATTTTTACAAATTATTCGCTCACATGCCAACTGCACAGGGTAAGACAAACAGTAAGAACTTTGGTATCGAAAACATACCACAAAATGCCCTGTAACTCAAATATTTGCAGGACAATAAAAAGATTGACAATCGAATGACATATTTGAAAAACAATTGAACTAAATTGTTCTGCACATAATTCAAACATTTTCTTCTGTAAAAAAGTTGATTAATCATATATAAATCACTCAGTTTATAACTACGTTTTTTTTTTTAAATCGGTCATGAAGTCAACTCAGGATGTGCGTGAACATAAAGATCTGGCTTGACAAAGATATATTTACTAATGATATTTGGAAACGTTTGATACCCTAATTACAACGTGCATATGAACAGGGTATAACGAGCTCGGAAATTATGTTGAAAACAGAGAAAAACAAAGTGGAAAAGTGTTAAAAAGAAAGAAAGTCACTGCAGAGCATCAAGCGATATTCAATGAGGAAAGGCAATAACAAGTCAGTCAGTCAGTCCGTAAGTGAGGGAGTCAGGGAGTCAGGGCGATGGTCTGTTGGGCATGGTATGCGATGATTGTGTTTGTTGCTGCTCCGAACAGTACCAATAATAAGTTCAAACAATGGCGGCAGCAAAGCAGCCACCATCGTTGGCCATGTTTGTTTAATTTTGCCACCGCTGTGCCTGGGTCCCTATTTGTTGTTTTCCACGCTCTTATTGTTGTTGTTGTTGCTGCTGCTCAACTGGCGCTGCAATTGTTCCAATCGTCCGCCAACTGCTCGTTTCCGCATTTGTTTTTGCAGTCAGCTTTTCTTCTACTAGCCAACAAACAGGCTTCAAATTGAACGGAAGCTTGGCACGAGTTATGCTCCAGCCATGCCCAACCGCCCCCTACTGGGCATGCCTACTTGCAATCTCCGGCAGCGTCGAAGGCATTGTTCCACATCCATGGCTTGGCCTTTTTCACCATCCTTTGTTGTTCGCGGGCAGTCGCCCTTTTGTCGCAGCGCATCCGTTCTACGCTTTACTTTTTCCCTTTCTTTAATCTATCTCTCCCTCTCTCTCTCTCTCTCTCTCTCTCATTTACCTCGTGTATGCCTCCTTCTTCTTTACCGGTCTCAAGACCGGACTTTACATTTGTGCCCAATTTTTCCTGTACTTCGCCGTTTGATTTGCGCTGAATTCTTGTCTGTATAAGTGTGTGCGAGTGAGAGTTTTGTGTCCTTTAAAGGTTTCTGTTTTCCTCCTTGCCTTTTATATTTTTCATCAATTTTATTTTGTTAGTTTCCATTTCATTGAATTCTCACATATCCGCATCCGCATCCGCACCCACAACGACATCCTCAATCCAGCTAGTTGCTCAAATTGTTCCATTAGCCAGAGTTGTCTTTGGTACCCAATTTTTAGGCTCCCATCATTATCCTTGCAACAAAAGGGTTCTCTATCGCTTCCTCTATCGGTATTCAAGCCGAAGTCGTGTCCTCCTCGTGCGGCCATAAAATATCCAATTTGCATAGTTTAGTTAGTTGGACACATCCGCTGGCGGCATTTGGCTCTTGCCACTGCTAAGTAACCCGAACCAGTCCAAGCTCTATTGATTTCCCTCTGTGCGCCTATATTATATAATATATTTTTTGTGTGTGTGTCTCCATAATTGATGACAGTGAACCAAAGCCGCAACAAGAACACAAACAGGAAACTAATATCACAAAATCTTAAAATATTTTCCTTTTTCTATGTAATCTATGGATTTGCATAATTAAATCATTCAAAATGTCGATTTATTAAAAAATGTCAATTCATAAAAATTAATGGATTTAAATGAGAATAACTCATTATAATAAATTAATGAAGTGGAAAAATTAACATCCGTTTAGACAAATAACAGAATGACATTAGATTTTAAAAGTAAATTTTGTACACAAAAACATGAAATTACAATGCCCGTAGACTAAATTTTAGTATAATCGAACAAAACACAAAACAAAACATCTCAGAATCACAATAGGCATAATTTAAAATTAGGAAGCTTTAGTTATAGTTGCTCACAGGATTTCTTCTTATTTTGTACTTTGATGGATTTAAGAGCCAGTCATTGGCTTAAGAATAGCTACAAAGGTGACGATTGTTTGTACTTGAGTTTTTCAAATCGATCGTTTCGATTTCTGTATTGCATTTCAAGTTAAACTCCAATAAGATAATACCTAGTAAAATTTAATACAACAGTTTTTTACAAACTTTATCAGCTGAGACCGGGCCAAGATTTTGTTAAGAAAATCCTTAAAGAATTAAGTTTCTTTCGACAGTTTGTTTTAAATGTCTAACCAAACTTGAACCTTCAACTGTAATCTTACTTTTTACTGTTCATTTACCGATTCATACTTCGATACTGATTTTAAAACACCGTCCAAGACATTGACAAAGTGAAGTCGGTACTTGAGTGCTGAAAATAACACTCAAAAATTATTTGGGCGTGACCTAAGGCTGTTGGCCAACAGCCCGCTAAGGTCATTTTGAGCGGTCTGCCAACAATTTTCATAATCATTTAACGGTTTTTGGTAAAAAACCTCATGACCAGACCAAAAAGCGTAGTCGCACTTTCAGCCGCACTCGCATTCGCACTCTCAATGGCCATTAAGTTCATCGAAGAATGTTCAAATTCTGAACACTCGAGATGTGATGGCCTCCTTGCTTCTCGCCGACCAACTTTGGCCTTTGGGTGCACACAAACCGCACACTTGACTCAACGAGGTGGCTGCCATCTGCCCCTTTCCACCAACTACAAGCCACCTGCCAACTGCCACCTGACTCTAAAGAGAGCGAGGTGGCTCCAAAGGTGGTGGCTGTTTCTGCTGCTGCCTCTTGAGATTCAGCCGACCAAGAAATGCGGAAATGACGCACTGTGCCACATCGGCCGGGAGCGTGAGGCAACTTTATGGAACTTTCAAGACACTTGAGACAATTTTGCAACTTTCTTTTTGGTGGTCTGTAAGTGTCCATTGCCAGAGGTGCTGAGTGGTACCTGCAGGCGGGTTTTGGGTTTATTAAGCTAACGACTCTGGCTGACGAGTGCCCGTTTATTGATTTTCCAATATGTCAGCTGCATAATTGGCAGGTCTTTTCGCACTCTGTACTTGTCTGAAAATCAATGGAGCGCATTTCCCTGAAAGACGTCGACATTAGCGGGCATTATCATTTGACGTTAACTAGCGATAAGCTCGTCGAAGGGAAATGATAATGGGCCACGTTGCCAGTTAAATCGAAGAAATGAAGCTGCACTTATCGCCGACATTTTGACAAGTAGTGATGGCCCTCCCACAGCTACAGCGAAACCCACTCAGGTGGTTTGTAGGTGGACCAGAGCTTGGAGCATCTTAAATGTGTACACATTAAAGCCGCTTTACACTTTTGCCTACTCCATACCCGCCCTCCTCTTTTGTTCAGGTTCATATTGCAAAATGTGCTTTATTTTTTGGGCGGAACTTCAACTTCAACTACTTCTGCTACTCCCACTCCTGGCAACACCATCTCAGCTCTCCGGTTCGTGCTTTTCTTCATTTCTTTCCTTTTTTACAACAAATTGGATTTGCGAAAAAATTGCTCACCTTTCATTTCAGCCGGATTAATGGTGTCGAAGCGAGCAGCGTGCACAATAAAAACACCCGCAGCCCTGGAAATAGAGTATATGGTCCAGAGGTCGCCAACTGCCAACTGCCATCTGACAACGGGTGGAACGGAGAGTGCCCCTATTGAATGGTACAAGCCATTAGTACAGCTGGTTGCCTGGATTTTGAGAGACTTTGGCTGAGCTGCCAGTTTGGACACTTGTAATACAATGAATAAATGAAGTGGTTAAGTAATTGAAATGAGATTAAGTTGATCAATTCCATTCTGGTAAATTCATTAGTTACCCTGATTTATATCCAAAGTGATAGCCAGATAGTAGGATTAATTTATAATAAACCATAAATAGTTCAACCATTTCATGATTTTCTCATAACTACATATGTAGCTAAACTAATAATAAAGTCAGTAATGCAGTAAATTGCAAAGCCAGATTAATATTCTGTTGATTTTTATATATTAATTACAAATGATTTAAAAATAAATTGTCAGACTTTGAAAAAAAGAAATATGTATTTCTTCGATCAGAGGATTGATTAAATATGTTGCGCTTAAATTCACAAGACTAGTATCTCTACTTAAATAGAATGTATCGACATGAAATTGTTTAGTTTGATAAAGTTTGTCTCCAAACGAATATTAAATAACAATACTGCACCATTATGTCCGAGGTGTGTCTAGGCTTAGGCTCATTATAACCGAAAAGAGTGTGGCATAAAGAAAATAATCTTCCTGACTTGCTAAATATGAAGTCGGTACTGACTAAATTCGAACTTGTAGCCCCTGCCATCTCTGAGATCTCTTTGGTCATACGGACAGACAGACGGACATATCAATAAATATTTTTTGTACAAGTCATAAAACCTTTTCCAAAATTGTATATCGTTTTTAAGGCAAAATATATCAAACTAAGCTGAAAGTTGCATAAAAATCCGACTACAATTAAAAAAGTTACAATTTATAATTGATTGTCATTTCAATTCATGTGTGTAAGCGAGACAGAAACACACAAAAATTATAACAACGTTTACGTGCGTGCCAACTAATGGTTGATGTATATGTAAGTGTATATATATGTATATAAATATATATTTTAATAATTTAATATAATCGGGACTAAAATGATCCTTGTTTCTTCCACAGTTTTAGTTTCTACTAAAAATATTTCAAAAATAGTTTATGATCAGTATTAATGAATGGAACTAAATAAAACCACAAAGCTTTAATTGTTGCTATAATTGTGTCAAGTCTAATAAATTACAAACAATGCTTTATTCGCTTCTTAAAGCCAGAATTCTGAAACGTCTCTCAAATGAGAACAAAGGAAACTTTGACAAGATTTAGTTGCTTCATGGCTGGCTGCACATAAAAGCTGTGTGCTATTTTCTATTTCCCCAATTCAATAACATAATTGTTGCCATTTATGCTGGGTGCACTATTTACTCGCATTTACATTACGATTCAGGCACATATCTGATTTCGGTTGCGAGGGAAGGACTCTGTTGTGGTGGCTGTTCAATGGTGCCTATTTAAAGCTTTTTGTAGCTGTGTAGTCCATGCTAATAGCAATACCATACACATGACACGCCCATGTGCCCAAAACGCCCACTCGCTCGCAGAGAGCCCAGTCATTGTTGTTAGCGTTATTTACATATTCTGTGAAAAATTTACTTCCTTTCATTCATTTTAATGCAAGCTCGAAAGCCCGACTGAGGTTTTTGCAGAAAAAGGAGCAGCTAACAAGTGAAATGCAGCAGTTATGAGTGATCGGTTGTAAAATACCCTATCATCAATTATTTTGATAATAGATAAAAAAATTTTCATAAAAAAATCTATTAATCCAACTCAAATGTGTAAAGTTTTGTACTCCATTGATTAACACGCTTTTTCTATGTTATTAATTAATAAGTTATTAGCAACAGCGAAAAACGCTTGTAAATGAAACAAAAATGCTAAAAAACCATTAAGTAACTTAAATCTTTAATATCTTTATTGCTATTCCATGTTTAAAAGAGTACACGGATACCTTTTGTCAGGGTATAATAATGGAATCGCGTATTTGCTTACAAACAAATTTGTCTCGGATTGTGTCTGTGGGAGTGTGTATATTTTTGGAAGTGGTGTGGTGGGTGGGTTCAGAGCAGGACGAACAGGACGAACAGGACGAACAGGGCGACTGCCGAGACCCCATTTCATACCACTTTGTTGCGTTGTGCAGTCGTCTTTCATTTCATTTCATATTTTCTTAGCTATTCTATGGCGTTCACAATAACTTGGTTTCTTGTAAAGTTTAGTGGAATAGAAAAACGTCAAAGCAACCAGCCAATGTGCATAAATAAGAAACACAAAAACGGAATTTGCCAATAACAACACTCAGTGCGAAGAAGCTGAAAAGTGGGCTCAAATTTTGTGTGGCCCTTGGGGTTAATTCTTTGACCAAAAAATAAAGTGAACCCGACATTGCAACCGAGAGAGTTGTAGTATAATTTTTCCTTGTTTCCACCCATAATCAGGGCATTAAAAGAAAACGCTTCGGATCAGACAGACACTTGCTAAATAATCGAAAACTCGCAATCCTTGAAAGGACATCCGCGGATCCAAAATTATTCCCCAGAATTGGCAACATCAAAGTCTGGCTTACCAATTTATGTGTTCCCTTTGTTCTGTTTATGTATTCAGTTTTCTGTTACAGGTGATTGCGTTCATTTCAATTTTTGCTTTTGCTGTTTGTTTAGGTCATAACAATTTAACTTAATGGTATGGTTGGCTTAAAAGGATACGAACAACCTTACAGTGGAAATGGTTTTCGTTTTGTTTTAGTGGGAGGATTTTAAAAGAAGCATTCATGGGCGGTAGAACTTTGAATGCCTGTCGATATCAGCTTATTAAACCATTGCCAATAAAGTAGCATCGAATGAAACAATTAAAAGTAAAGGGAAAGTACATAAATATTAAATATGTCCTTTTACAACATGGTTATTTACACTTAGATTCTCTGTATCTTTATTTTTAATTTATAATCAGTCTCGAATTTATTTAATCTTAACATCTGTAAGTTTATATATTTAGTATTTAGGACAATGTAATTTTTCTATCTCATTTATACCTGGCCAAACAAGCAACTATTTACAAAACGAATTTCGTTGTCATTGCAGCTGTTTGTCATTACGTATACGCCCAGTAGCAGTTCAAAAAGTTAACTTGATTGATGAGAAAGCTTCGCCAAATGTCAATCCAACATAATTGAGTCCCGTGCAAAGTAAAAAGAGGCAGAGAGAATATGCAAGTGTGCACATGAGAGAGAACCAGAACATGCCAAAGTCAACGTCATGGCAACAGTCAGATTCGCCACATTAACAACGCCACATGTCGCGGGAATTGAAGCTTAAATGCAGTCGGTTGCAGCTTCATCAAGCTTCACCTTCAACACTCATTAATAAGTGCAGCAAACTATATTTCGAGCCAGTTGCACCAGTTGATGGATGGCTCTTGGGCTCCAAGAGCTGTAGTATATAACTTGAATTGTCGCCATCGACCAACAAATAAATTTAAACACACGTCAATTTCCTCTCCCTTTGTTTTCAATCTGAAGTGAATGACCACTAAACGACTGAGTGACCAAACGATTTTGACGGCTGCCCCAAGGCGATCAGGTCAACCAATTTTAACCAAGACAATTGAAGGTGAATCCAGGTCACCAAGTGTAAGGCATAAGTAGTTTCAAGTATGTATGACAAAAACATATAAATCTTTATCTATATGTGTGCAGATGCTATTAAGCAAAATCAACACATCAGCTGCTGTTGGTCAGGTGTGCTCGTAAAAGAGAAAGACCTCCGCACAGTTGATACTCCTGAACAACAAACACTTTACTCGCATCTGTTTATGACCTACACCAAGAGAGTTTATCTCGGCTTATTGCGCCTTTCCTCCTGGTTGTGGTTTAACGAGAGGGCATCTCCAATATATATTTCCCATTAAGGGGTAGCAAAGAGAAATCTACCCAAATTTCCCAGTATTTATGTATATGGGAGTGCAACTGCGAGGGGAAAGTAGATTTTTCGAATGAGGAAAACTTTGGAAATATCGAAACCATTCTATTATAATCCTTATAGAACTTTGTTTTATTCTTTTATGAAAAAAAAATAAATGTAACTCGAAAGAAAATATTGTAATAATTAACAGTTTTTCTTTAAAGATAAATACCTTTCGAGATTTTATTTCTATACATTGTTAACGACATTTAAATTTATAACGACATTTATTTATAAGATTTTTAATGGAATATAAATAACTTAAAGCCAATATTTAGAATAGTAAGTTATTTATTTTAACAAATATATAAATTAAATATTTCTACACCAAGTTAGTAAAAGTGTTATTATTATTTAAAATGGGGACATTTTCTCTTTCTTTATCTTTATACTCTTAAACTCTTCATCTCTTTATTTTATTACTTTTATTTGGTGCGCAGGTGCCAATATTTTCTCAGAGAAATTTAATTCCAAAAGCGAACAACGGCAACCAGTGGGAAAAATGGCGCTTTAAAGCGGTTGGTTCTCATCTACTGGGTACAACATGAAAGAGTGTTTGTCTCTCTCGTAAAAACTGTATGCCACCGTTTGACCAGACCTTAATCAAACTGAACCGTTGAGAAAAACTAACCTAAAAAAAGAATTCAAGCCAAGAAGCGCGGTTTTCTTAGCAATGATACATAGTGTATGTATGTGTTTGTTGAATCTGTATGCGTGTGTGTTGAAATTAAAGTGAAAATACAATGCATACCGGGTAACCGCGTCTCTAACTTGGCTCTGGCACATACAACTCATAGCACGCACAGACACACAACATACACAAATACACACATGCTAGAATTCCAAGCAAAGTATGGGCTGCATGCCAAAAAGTATGCAACGTTTAGTAGTCTTGGTATATTGTGGGCTTACCTTTGGGTTAAAAACTCTCTGAAACTTCAATGAACCTTCTTGGTTCCTCTCGAACTCTGACAATCTATGCAGTTTACTGTGTCAATATGTTGCGTTGACAGAAGCAGCGCCGTAGCCGGCATCGGTGGCAGCAGCGGCAGCACCAGCATCGGTGGGAGCATAGACAACTCTCGACTCGTGCCACTTACCCCAATCCTTTTGAAGAGACGAGGCCCATCTGGGTTCAACTAGCGCATCCATAACTTATGAATGCAAATTTTTCTCGTTGTTGACTTCGAAAAGGTGAGACAAAACATAAAAAAAAACTCAAAAAGACGTCGTCGAAATTTGTGCAAAATGCGGTTATTGCAGCGATTATTTTAATGACACTTCTCAGTTACTGTCACAGCTAAAATTTATACGAATTTACTGGCAACTTCTTTTAGTGTTCAATGCTGATATAGTTAACACCTTCAAAGTTTGAGGAAGAAAAAAAGAAAAAAGAAAATAAATAAATAAAAAATATATATTTATTTTTTATATTTTATTTTAATATATATAAAAACAAAACATAATGTTCACCAAAATACTGTATGTATTTTGCTGACTTGAATGCTGTGATTTGCGAAAATGAAAATACCTAAAACAGATGATATTCGAATCCATAACTTACACGCACTTTTCTAACATTTTCAGTACAGGGGTCTATCATCAGTATGAACTCTAGGATCTTCAAGACTACAAGTGCTACAACTACTAAATTTTGAATGAAAGTTTTTTTATAGAGTACGCAGATCAAGTTTATTTTAAATTTTTGCATCGCCCCCTACCGCCCTCGCAAATTGTAAAAAATTAGAGCCATCTTGACCAAATTCACACATATGTCTGGTACGATTATAATCATCTTCACCAAGTTTGACCCAGATCGGAAATCTATATCCTTAAGCTCCAGTATGACAAATCGGTCAAGAAAAGGAAATTTGTATGAATACATGTAGTGTTAGTTGAGGCATCGGAATCAAATGTTTATAATGTAAATATGATGATTATAACTATCCTCACCAAGTTGCTTCGAATCGGACAAGATATAGCCCCTTAGGACGTATCAGTCGAATTGATTATTTATATAGGGATCTTCGCATCATATTGCGTACGGGTTGTCTTGCAGTGATTTCGCTTGACTGTAACCTTTCTGGTTCTTCAATATTTCAGTGAACTTTTTAATTTCAGCAAAATGTTTCAATGAAATTTGCGGCGACAGAACAACACAAAGCTGCAGTCCCAGATGCCACACCCACGCATACCCCACATTTTCGCCTGTCATAAGGAAGCGCGTGTCTACTGCTTATATTTTATTTGTTGGCCAAAATTGCATTCATGAATAATTCAGTGAAGTGAAAAATTTGCGTTCACTCTGAAATATTTTTTTTGGTATTTCTGTAACAAAAAAATAAAAATAAAATGAAACGAAAAAAAAAAGAAAAAATTATAAATGTGAGTTATTTTTACTTTTATGTGGAGCAGCAACAACTTCTGTTGGTAGCTGTCTGATGTTTTGTAATGTGTGGTAGTTATCAGCATTTTGGGTTAATATTTAATGTAAATGATAGGCATGGTGGCCATTGCTGCGGTCGCCTTGATGATGCTGCATCCAAGTACCACAGCACCAGAGCATCCCAGCGCCAGAGCTCCTCCAATTCTTAGTGTCTGGGGTGCTACTCTAGAGTGGGTGAGTTTGGGAGTAGCCGACTATGTAAATGTGTTTGCCCGGAAAAGGAAACTGTTTATGTAGATCGAAAATGCAATGGACACTTTGGAATGTTTCTGCTTGTACTCGTTGCTGAATTTATGCTGCTGTTTTTGTCCACTCGACGGTGTTTGAAATGCACTCGCAGCTAACCAAAGGAGGGCTATAAAACAAATTACAATTGTAAAAATATTCAGACTTAGTGTACAATAACTTTGCAACATTCTGCATACCAATGGCAATGACAGTGATTATGCAATTCTCCAGCCCATTTGTCCACTTGCCCTCTTTTGAGAGTTGCAAGTTTGAACTCGTGTTGCAAATACATCACTTGAGGTACACAGACACAGCTTTAATTTCTTTTAGTTCCGATCAATTTTTGACTTGCTCAAACCTATTATTAAGTACTTGTACATGAAATTTGTTTCGACAGTTTTAGGGAAACGAATTCAGGTCAGTAATCCCGAGCCATAATTTTTTGAAAGCGGGAAAGCTCCTGTGGAGTCATGGCATAGAATCGACGACTTGTATCAATCATTTCTCTCTCATTGTGATATGGTGGCCATAAGGTCGTATAGGAAACGATACTAAAGATTTAAAGGAATTAAAGTGATAAAGGACCAACCAAACGTGTTTTTGGACATACCGCACAAAGTAGGTAGCCTCTCGGGCCGTCGGCTGATTATCAATTTGATTATTGATCTCTCTGCAAAACTGTTCATCATATTGTTTAACGCTTCTCGAGTATCTCTCTTGACAAATCATCTGACTATCGTATTATGTTTTAAACCAGTTAATTGGTATATTAATTGCATCATCAAAACTTACAATGGTACTTTGAATTTGGTATAACTCGGCTCACGACTGGCAATCTCAAGACAAGGTTTAACCGATCGTTTATTGCAGTTTATTAATTCAATTTCATCGTATTGCTCATCTGCATGTTTCTTATCGTGATCATGGCGGTGAGTGAAATACCAATATCTGCTATTACAATCAATTGGTGGTATATCGAGCTTTGGCTCTTCCATCGAGCGTTGTATGCGATGACTTGGGGTAGTTGCACTCGACAGCTTTGGCCGGCTTATACGGGTCGTTCGCCTCATACTATGCGGCATCTTTTAATGTAACTTCTAGGAGGTCAACAATGGAATAGAATTTCAAAACAGAAAAAAATAAGATAGAAATACAAAAAACTGACAATAATCTAGGTTTCTCAGTGTAACAATTAAATGACATAAGTTCAAAATTTGTGTTTAGACTCCGTACTCAAAAATAGTACAGGTGTCGATTAGGTTTATCAGAAGCGAAAAGGGAAAGCAAAACAGATAGAAGGAGTATATATATTCTCGATCAGTATTAACAACCGAGTCGATATAGCGATATCTGCCTGTGACCACATCATGACCACACATTATGTATATGGATTCATTGTACCTATCGTCACTATGTTTATTTCAAATCGGTCAACTATCAACCGTAGCTTGCATGAGACGAAATGGTCAGAAATTGATTATTGGAGTAAAAAAATGCCCAGAATGAGAGCGAAGTTTTTTAAATTGGATTCGCTCGGCTGCAGCCTTTCTTACTTGTTTCAAATGGTTCGGTCTAGTAAACATCTGATATATGTTTAATTTACAAAGCCTTACATCGATTTATAACCAAAAATTCGAAAGTATATGCCATGAATCTAAAGAAGCAAAGGAAAACGATTTTATTGTATATATGTAGTACATTCTCATCCTTTTATCATCTGATGGATAAACTACAGTAAACTACCGTAAACCATAATAAAATTATTAACTATGTATCATGTATACATACATGAACCCATATTGACTCGCGGCAAAACATTCCCACACCCAAAACTACCCTTGAAATCATCTTTTCAGGCTTAACATTCTCTGTAAAAATATGCAAAATATTTTAACCGAAAACCTTTCAAGAGATTGCAGAGTGGAAGGCGTATAATGTGTGTATGCGCTTTCATAAATTTTGCTTTTCTGAGTGGGTGTGTGTCTGTATATGTGTCTGCGTATATGTGCACATATATGGCGTATGCGTAATTTTATTAAGAAGCCAAAAATGTGCGTAAGGTGCTTAAGACTCGACTGTCATTGACTTGAAAAACTTTCCTTAGTGCAGCTTTCAGGCAACGGAGGCAAATAGTGAGTAATTATCTGAAACTGTTTTGCTTTCAATGGATTTAAAGTTTGCTGATGGCACAAAATAGAAATTAAACTCAATTTAACATTTATATGATTATTATATAGTGAAGCTCACAAGTCTTAAATCGTGTGTAGCAAAATATCTCTGCTTTAAGTCAATAAAGCATTTGTATTTCCAATCGCCGTCAGCTACTAAGTGACTCCTGAAATCAATTGCTAATAAAAACAAGTAAGAAAAGCTACAGTCAAGCGTGGTATGTACATGCAGGCATTATTTCGTATATGTAAATACAGATAATCGGGTCTTTTTAGACCCCGTACTCTAAAATAGAGTAGAGCGGGCCTATTAAGTTTGTCAGCTTAACAAATAGAAGGAAGCATTTCAGACCACATAAAGTATATGTATTGTTGATCAGCATCAACAGCCGAATCGATATATCAGTGGACATATACCTGGATCTTTTAAGCTACAAAAGCTAGAGATACAAAATGTAGAATGATAATCCATGTTTACGTCAAGCAGAGTAAGTTTATTTCAAATTGTTGCCAATATGTCGTTTAGCTCCCATAGGTGCGATCGATCAAATATACGCTACTTATATGAATTGGTATGGTTATTATACTGCAGTCTATCATTCTTTTTAAAAAGTGCCTATAGGGTTACATTTGCGAAACATACGTAATATATTTACGATTAATTGATTTATTAATTTTACAAACAATTTTAATTGCTTTTCAAATTCGTTGAATAATTTCTGTTTATTCCTTTTCTTAAGACTGCAAATGCTACTATGTGCAGATTTTCTCTGTCCTAGCCCAATTCATTCTTAAATACGGTCAACTCGTCCTACGTCAGTATAATGCCTGCTGTGAAGATTTTATTTCTCAAGGACGTGGACCCGCACACCCAGGGAAATGACTTTCGTGGCTGAATCGCAGTGGACTTCGATTTAGTGAACTTGTATTATAAATGAGCAGCTTTCTCCAGTTTCGCACGAAATGAAGGCCTCAACAGAGGGGCGATTTCTAGACAACTCCTACCAAATTTCAAGCAGAAGAAGTAGCGTGAAAAACATAAGAGTCAAGCGACAGAGACCAGCAAATAAATCAAATTAAATGAAACGAAATAGTTGAGGATTCAGGCTGCTGACAATGGAATCCCACTGCCATACTTAGGTTGCCAGTTGGCAGTTGCCTAGTCCACATTTCCTTACCAAAACCCCACAGCGAATACACAAAAAACAACAGCTCGAATAAGTTGAAGAAAAAAAGTAGATGAGGAGACAGGACGCTGGCAGGGCGACAGCTGAAAATGAAAGCAACATCGAAAACAACGTACCCAACAGACACCCCAAATTGTTCCCAGACATTGTTGTCATTTTGTCTGTTTTTTTCCCGCCGACCTAACGCGACTTGTGGCGTAGGTCATTTCGTGTGTCCTTGCCAAATCAGGCGTAAGACGTCTTTCAGCGTAGAGCGTACTGAGAATGTCCCTCGTAGTCAGACGCATGTCGAGCATGTTAAGGGATAAGTGAGACTGCTCAATGCTCCTGCTCCTCAATGCTGCTTTCAACTCCTCAGTTACAATTTACCCCTTCTCCAATGAGATCAACTTGTGTGGTAACAGCAAAGGTGTCTGAACACCCATCCGAATAACTACTAAGACCAGTTTATGAAACATTTGGTAGGTGAAGACAACATGTGATTTCGGGCGAATGTTATTCCTATGATTCGTCTACTAATATTTATAAAATACTTTATACACGAACAAACAGTCTGAAAAAGTCCCAGCTCCTTTTTATTTAAATTTAATTTAATTTAGTTGTTCGCATCAAAACAAAATGTGTGAATTATATGATGGGTGAGTTTTGAAATATAACAATAAACACGACTGTTTGCATACTGATTTTGATGGATTAGATCTACTGTCGGTGTATAGTATACTCGTCTTTAAATGTATATACTTATAACAGTTAAAATAAATCTAGCTGTTATACCCTTGAAAAGGGTATGTTAGTTTTATCACGATGTTTGTAAGGCATTGCATCAGGCGTAGCAGTCCCCATGAGGCATATCTATTCTTGATGAATCGATAAAGGCATGTCGGTCTATCTACCTGTCTGTACTAGTCTCTCAGCTTACAACCATCTTGGTGCAACTTTGTACAAATCGGTCAGATCTGATGATTATATCATATAGCAATCATTATATTTATATTTGCAATCTCAACTAAATGATAGGCACATAGTACCAAACACGAGCACTTTATCATATAGTATACATTGTACCATTGGAACAATCTGTAGAAAATGCTTGGTATGTATATTTTCATTGTCTATCAGATAGCACTACTTTATCACACGGATAACAAAGGTAAAATAAGCTTAAAGGACTTGGTATAAAAACATTTATTTTTTTTGTAATTCATACCAAATTAAATCAATATACATCACGGATAATCCTTTTGTTTGCAAATTGGAAGTCGGACTTTTATTCGTATTTTAAGAACTCTTATAGCCTCGATACAAAAATCTCAGCGTCTATAATTATAAAATTCTTCTTGAATATTTGAAATGTTATAGTGAGTTTATTTAAACATAGTTAAGGATCTATTGGCAAAAATAACTAGTCTTAATTTTATCCAATCCGCCAATGGCAGAAGTCTACCTATTTCCAAAACTAGATTAATTTTCAAATTTGATTGGATGTTCTGACAGATTGCATGCCTAAATTTTTCCTGACAATTGCAATAAAAAGTGCCATGAGACAGCATAAATATTGACTAGGACACAAGGGCACGGACTCAAATAAGCCATAGTGTCAACAGTGAACACGTGGCACACTTTTGAATGCAGACAGAGCTTATAGTGTGTGGTTCAGTGGCAATTGACCAGCACTTCATATCCTGTCGCTGCACAAACAGCAACACCAGAAACGACATATCCTGGCACAGATAGTTGCCCTTTCAGGCAGCAGAGAGCGACAATAAAACGAATACAGAAATAGAAGAAAAAGAAAAATAAAAAGACGTTCAAAATACACTATCGAATATTAAACAAAATGACAATTTTGTGTAGCTGGAGCTGTGGGTATATTTGGCAACGTCAATTTTAATGGCAAACGAGACCGCAACTGCCCATCAAGAGGACATGCCACGCGAACTTGGCAGAACGATGCCAAGACTGCTAAATCAAATCAAATTGCACACTTAAGTTGCAGTTGCAAACAGCTCGGTGGTGGTATCGCGAGAAATCAAAATCAAAATCATGTACAAGAGAAACAAGTAAGAAAGGCAGCATCCGAGCGAGCCGACTGTAAAAGACCCAGTACTGCCATGGTAGTACGCATTATTTCATACATACAAATAAACATGAAAAAGAAGCAGAGTGTGTCATATTTAAAACATACATATGAATGTGTGTATATAAATATATCTACATATTTAGAATATCTTACATGACTTGTTATAAAAACATGTTTTGCATAGAAATAAACCGTGTGTTATAATTCTAATTTAATATTTGAATATGACTGCATCTAAATTAATTAATAAAATGTAAATTAAATAAAATTTATTAAAAAAATAGTTCACTAACAGGATTCAAACCTCCGGCCTCGCACATACACGTCAAACAACATACTGCAAAGTTACAAGATGCACCACGCCCTACTTCTTGGAAGTCTCCAGTTATGAACTTAGATGTAATAGGAAATAGCTTTAGGGCGTTAGGGGGCCTGGCAAAAAATGTAAATAAACTTGGGGTGCGTACACTATAGACTTTCATTCCAAACTATCATTCCAAATTTTGTTGCTCTTGTAGTTTACAAAATCCAGGTGTTCACACGGACAGACGGACATTACTATATCGGCTCGGATTTTCTGCTGATCAAGAATATTTATGGCCGTTATGTACATTTCGCTTCTGACAAACCTTATAAACCCCTCTACTCTTTTTTAGAGAACGTGGTCTAAAATACGAGAATATCAAACGAAGAGAACTGAGAATAATGAGGTAAATGCAGGCAGACAAACTGCAGGTGCCGCTGGGCAAAGGACACCATCGAGCGACAAAAACGGAAACAAAATCAAGCAAATTGAATACCATGAGCGGAATGTGGCAATACGTGCCAACAGTCATAACAAAAACAATAAACACAATAACAACACAGACTAAAAGATGTGGAAAAAGCACTCGATACCAACAGTAATTGCTGCTGACAAGTCTACAGCTGGGAAAAATACACAGCACAGGCTAGATACTAACACAAGTACATACAAAATCAGATTCAGATACTATACACTTACTACCTTAATAAACCAAAATGTCAAGAATAACGACAGCTACCACTCCTAGTCCCCGAAAAACATTTTAGCCGGACAATTCGCAATTGCCGGACTATCGTTTCCGCGTTCGCATTCCGAATCTATTTGTGGGTCTCCCTCGAAATGTTTGCTGTCGCATTTTAGGCACTTCCGCTGCCACTCACGCATGTCGCTTGCCATACATCAGCGTCAGAACTCAATGTTGGACAAATTAGAAATGCTTTGAGTTCGAGTTTAGCTACCAATCCCGCCTCTAGGTCTCTCAGCCCCTGCTACTCTGTTCCCAAATGTAGTGCTAGTGCAATTTGGTGTAGTGTGTGAATGGCAAGCTTTTGGAAGCGTTCTGATTTGTTTACCCGTTCAATTGAGCCCACGATGCTAGTGGGGGCCATTTCAATAATACTGTCCAGCGAAAAGCAAAAATGATTAAGACAATCTACAATTTGGAGTGAATCATTGAATTCCAGCGAAAATTGCATTATCGTCTATGGCTGAGTTTTTTAAGCAGGTAGTAAGGATAATTCCGTGCAAGACAAACCTGTTTTTGGAAATATTGTAATGCGACACAGTTAATTTTTTAAAAATTTTAGGTTTACAACATTATAATGTTATGTTTAAAGAACATTGTGTGAAATGTTCGTACATTTTTAGATGGCGGCAATGAAATTAAAAAGAAATTCGATTGCGATGTCCTTCATAACTCATCACTGAATCAACTAAAATCAATAAACCAAATCCATTGCATTAGTTATTGAATTTTTGAAAGTAATGAAGTCGAGAGTGAAAGAGTGAAAGCAATAGATTGTTGAAAAGCAGCAAATGTATAACTTTTTTGAAAATTTTAACCTGAAATAGCCGTCTGCACAATCAGAGACTCTGTAGTTATTTAGGTTAGTTAGTTTAAAAGTTTGTCGAGGATTTGGCTTAACCCAGCTCACAATTCACAGTTCAATGCCCATAAACAAGTCCTGCGTCAACTGAGGCGTGATTTCCACTAGACTCTGGCCAAATATATGCTAGCAAATAGAGAGGAACGTGACAGAGACATGGACAAGGCAATACCATCTGGCATCGAGCATCGTGCTGTTTGATGGTGGCGTTGGGCACTTTTTGGTTGATGAAAGTCGCCTTCCCAATGGCCCGAAATTACGTTGACGATTATTGACGACTCTTGCGGCAATTTGTCTGCGGGTGCAGTTCAATGACAACATATCGCACAGCAAGGTCAAGGACTCTCAAATGGTCTCCTTGAAAACAAGTAAGAAAGGCTAAAGTCGAGCAAATAATGAATTTTTAACTGATTTGCCAGATCCAGAATTGGTGAGGATTGTTAAAACTCCCTATTGTTGTGATTGCATAGATTGCAAATAAATTTAATCTTCTCGACAAATAGACGGTCTTTCATTCCAAATTTGTATGTTGTAGCTTTTAAAGTCTTTGAGGTCTAGGTGCTCATTGAGACGGACGGACAGACCGATAGCTACTGTTCACTCGGCTGTTGATGCTGATCAGGAATAGATGTAATTTATAGGGCCGGAAAACTTCCTTCTGAATGCTACGCACATATTGCTTCTTACGAAGCCAATAGAGCCCAGTATTTCCTTGAGTATGAGGTCTATAAGAATGTAAACCTAATCAGTTAAACTATGTTGTCAAATTTTACGAGCTATACAATAAATTTGTTTCCTTGTGTGATACCATTTTAAACAAGTAAGAAAGGCTACAGTCGATCGAGGCGACTGTAAAAGACCCCGTACTCCCATAATAATGCGCATTTATATTTTATTTGAATAAAAATTTTATAACGAAATTTAAAAATTAAAATTTATATGTATATTTTGAATTGATATTTAAAAAAAAAAAATTAAATTAGCAATTCTCATTGCCAGCATTCGAACCTACGACCCTCAGGCAACGATTTCACATCGCGCCGTAACTCTACCATTCGCACCACGCACTACTTTTAAACATCTTTCGCTTATTCGCATTTACATGTTATACATACAAGTAAACACTCGTTTGAAATTATGTGTATGCACATATGTATGTATGCGTGCCTAGCACTGGTCGGCACGGCATCGTCGCAGCGTCTGCGGGCAGCGCTGACGTCACACAGGCGGCGAAATTGCAGCTAAATTACATAAACTTTCTAACGTTTTAACTTTTTTGTTAATTGACGGATTTTAACGCCGCTTGGAATATAGTTTGATATGATATTCCTAATTTTAATTAATTAATTACAACACTGTACTATTTGACTAAATGCCCTAAATCCTGAAAATTTTGAGCTTGAAATTTTGAAAGTTTTTTTGAGAAAAGGGAGCGTGGCAGGCCAATATTTTGAATGGCATTGCATTAAGGCTGTATCTAGCAACCTGCTTACCAGAAATGGTGTTCCTAATTGCCATAGTTACTGAGTTATTGGCCTAAAACTACTTTTTTTTTTCGAGGTGTGTCTGGTTTTTTGCTAATTGCGGGTTCGGTAAGGGGCGTGGCAAAAATTTGAAATAAACTTAACCTGCCTGACTTAATAACGGACTTTCATTATAAATTTGGTGGCCCTAGCTTTTGTAGTTTAAAAGATCCAGGTTTTCATACGGACGGACGGACAGACGGACATTGCTATATCAACTCGGCTGTTGATGCTGATCAAAAATATATATACTTTATGGGGTCGGCCACGCCTCCTTCTGCCTGTTACGCACATTTCGCTTCTGACAAACCTAATAGACCCCTCTACTCATTTTTAGAGTACGGGGTCTAAATATGTTTAGTGTTGCTTTTTAAATTCAAGATTTTTGCTTTGACTTTGTAGAATAGTTACAATAGTTACAATATGCAATTGTTAATTGCAATTAATTGCAATTTTTAGCAGAGTTAAAACCTTTGGATCTTAGGAACAGAGCAATCGCCTCAAGGACGCAATCAAAACAGCTTCAAAGTTTCCTAAGCTTTAAAAAAAAAGTTCAACCAAAACGGGCAATAAATAAAGGATGTCCTGTTGAATGTGCGTGTGTGTAAGGATAATGCAGGATGCCGTAGAACCCAACGACACTGCTATCGGTCCGTCAGTTGGCCATATTGAAGCTGTTGCTTTGCAGCAAATCATTATAAATTGCGAATGGTGCGCTACTTCTGTACGTACATGCATTTGTGTTGATGTGTTTTTGGGTGTGTGAGTGTGGTTTGCCTGAAATTTATTGCCCTGAACATAAAATTCAAGAGTTTTATATTTTCAGCAGATGTAAGCAACAAAGGACTACTCCAATTGAACTGTAAAAAAGAGTAGTTTAATTTAAAGTAAATAAAAATTCTGTTGAAACACAAAAACCAACCCCATTAAGTTCGAGTTATTAACTTAAAATTTTCATTTCCCTGGCTGTAATGAGCACTTCAATCGACGTACAATCCGCAAAACAAATTGAACGACCTCTCAACGACAGTTTAAGTATTAGAGACTCTTGGAAAGTATGTCATATAATCACATGTTCATGTGCAACCGCACACACACGCATATACGTACACACACTTGAGCTTCACAAAATTCTGGGCTATTTAAGCTGAACAATTGCCACCATGCAGCACCTTTAGTTGTCCCCTACCGCCCCTCGATTAACCACTCCAGCTAACATCGAAAAAACAAAAGCAAACACTGCTTGACTTATATTTGGTGTTTTTGTTGTTGTTGTTGTAAATTGCTGGTGCTGGTATTGGTTTAAAATAAACATGCGAGTCGATGCTAACGCGAGTTTGCAAAATGCAAAAAGTGCTGCCTACATTTGAGCACTGCTGGCCACTAAAACCTAGCAAATCAGGTGAATGAGCACTTTAAGTCTTTGTTTCGGCGAATTGAAATGAAACAACTAACAAAGCCGGCAAAAACAGCAGCAGCAACAGAAATAACAGCTATAGCGTGCTAGCGTTTTAATAGGATTACAACAACACCAACAACATTTAACAACAACAACTAAAACGGCAGCTGAAAGCGCAAAGGGAAAAGTTCGTAAAGCTGCAACAAACCAAAGTTGTTGTTGTTGTTGTTGTTGGTTGCTAGCCATTGTTGTTGTCACTGCTCTTTTCAGATGTTGTTGTTCCTGTTGTTTGTGTAACAGGCAGTAGTCAATTGTCTTTTTGACTGCTTGCTGTTGGTTTTGTTACGTTGGTGCCTGCCAGAGCTGCCCCTTGTTCGGGTTTTACCGTTTCCATAGATGGTTGTCAGTGAGAGAAACCGACAACGGGAAAACTGGCAGCCAACGAAAAGTGTAACAAAAAGCAATTTTTTTCAAAAAAAATTATAATAGTGGAAAGCGACAAACCTTCAGGCATTAATTCCCAGCTAACTAGTTTTAGCAACCAAAAATAATTCTTTGACATAACATACATAAAAGTATTTAAAGTTGGGCAACAATTAACTACAATAATAAGTGCAACTATTTAAATAATTGAATTAAGTATTCACTGTTACCCTTGCAATTTATTCCTTTTAAGTGTTGCAATTGGTCAACAGTACAGTATAATTGTATTCTTACACTGCCGAGTGCCATGGACAGGTTAGTCTGTCAGTATGCTGCTCGTCAGCTAACTTGAATGGGTTCCGGAAACGGATGTGTGGTTTTCTAGCACCGATCTACCGAATGACCAACTAGTACAAGTAAAATGTTTGGCCTTTTGTTTATTCTAAATCGCGTAAAACTGTAAGCAGAACACTGGTCACTGGTTACTGGTCACTGGGTCCTGGACACTTAATTCAATTCGCCAAAACCAAAGCCAACGCCTAAATGATAACAACACAGTTGTCATCAGCAGCCGTTTCAGCTGCAGGCTGTGAGTAGGAGGTAGGTAGGTAGGAACAGGCAGGAACCTGATCATGGTTTACTGACACGTAATGACAGCTAAACATTCAACACTCGACAGCTACAGTTACAGCTACAGACGACAATGGGATGAGTGAGGGGGAACCAGGTGCTCTTGTTGTAGGTTAACTGTGGGACAGAAATAATCATCCTGGTTCCAGTAATCGTTGGGATTGCTCCCATTAAAATCGCAGTCAGAACCAATGACTTGTGCAGGTTGCCTTTGTCAATCGTCATTTTTCGGTCATCAACCGTAAATGCGTGACTTTTGGCCATTTAATGATGATACAACGGTATTGTCATTGTGCTCGTGCTCATGCTCGTGCCCGTGCACAAATAAACAACCATAATCAGCATCAGTGTCCGTTTGTCAGTTAGACAGTCAGTTGGACAGTCAGTCAGACTGACACACAGTCGGAGAGACAATGGAGCTGAGAGGAATTGGTGCTGGCTCATTTGATGACATGGGCTTTCAATGTCGTTTGTTATTAATGCTCTTGTTTGTTGCCTGCGCAACAATAACGCATTTAAAACAACAACGACAACGACAACAACCAAAGCATTAACAATAGCAATTGCAAAAACAACTACATCATTACAATGGACAAGTAATACGGCATGACCTCGCTAAACGCCCCCACTGCGACTAACGACGCACGATTAGGCAGCAGTCGCAATGGACACCAACAGCGACGCCATTGCTCGCAGCGGAAACGGAAACTGTACGGCAATACTCGTAGCATAGGCAGTCGTAATGGCAATGCCAATGCCAATGACAATGTGAGCAGCAGTTCCCCTATCATCATCTAAAGAACACTCGGGCAGCTCATTTGTACAGCTGATAAGTTGTTGACAATTTCACTTGGCTGGAGCGACCGTTTGAGTTTATTGTTTTGCTTGAATCATTGAGCAACTTGGTCAGGCCAACAACATTCTTAATTTAGTAGAATGTTTTGATTTTATCAACGTGCGTTGATTGATTATGCACAAAGTACGCTCTCTTCAACACGACTTTAGTATTTTTTAATAATTTATTAGGTCAAAGCCAAAGATGTCGCCGCAAATAAATGTCGGAGTGTTGTTATGTTTATGTGAATTAATATATTATTTAAGTGTCAAACTTAAGGCAAGATTACGCTTGATAGACATATAATGAGTAAGCCCATTGTTCTGACTAACTAAATAACAAAATCAAATTTTATTAATCTGATTTAATAAAAGTTTTCGTTTTAATGCTTGCACATCAATAACGATAATAAAGCATTTTTATTTTATATTGTTAAATTCATTTAAAAGTATCTCGCGATTCGCTTAAAAAATTCAATTGTTTATAGCCCTTCAGTATGCCATTTATAAAATTACTGCAGTTGGCATGCGATTCGTATAATAAATTCAAAATTAAAAGCATTTAAACTCTTGACATGAGCTCTTCCTGTTCCGCTTATCCCGTTTGTTTTTCGTATGATTAATGCACTTTCCAGGTTATTATTTTTATTTTTTTAAGTTGTTTCCCATTATTTTTATAATATTTTTCAAATAAATTTCGAATTAATAAATAAAATAAATGACATTGTTACTTCCAGTTCCTGTGCGTGCAACGGACACCTCCGCCGATACATAGGGAATGTGTTGCGTCAATTTAAATGAAATTTCGTAATCGATATTCTGCTGAAGTGATTGCAAGCCGAATCAAGAAAAAAAATCAGAAAGCAAACAGTCTGTAAAGTTCATTGCGGGCTATAAAATCGAATCGCAGCACTTAACAAATACTTGATTTAAACTAAAGGTCCACGCTTGACTAAATGCGCTTTAAAATACTTCTTCGTTCGGACCAAAACTTGGCTGGGCGTTACAGCAGTCAAACTCTGATCGCACTCAAGTGCGCTGAGTTACCAAAGGCACTGTGCTGAGTTCAACTCAAGCTGCAGTGCTTACTTTGGGCATCGGCTCTTACATATTAAAAGTTACGCGGGTCAGTCATGTGCATGGAAGCGCTCTCAAAGTAGATGAGAATGAGGAGCTTGTAAATGAAAGTGCTAGAGGCAGACTTGAATAGAAAAAGAGATGGAGGTGGAGATGGGGAATGGGAAATGGGAAGGGAAAGAGAAAGAGAAAGGGGATAGGGGAAAGAGTTAAGAAATAACCAGTGCTTGTCAGCTTGAATGTTATTTCTTAATTTTGTTTTTGGTTAATACTAATTTGATTTTGCTGTAAACAGCCAAACTTATTGACCCGTGTCAACTCAGCTTTTACTTTTCCACCAACCAAATTTGCATGGGCTTGTGTTTGTGTTTGTGATTGGATTTGAAATTGGAATTGAAATGGGGATTGAAATTGGGTAAGTGCAGTTATTCAAACAGCAACAACAACAGGCCGTCTGTGTAAAACGTAGCTATGTTATTAGCCGCCCGTGTCAGCCAGTTTGTCGTACATAATGAAATACATGGCTTACATGTTACCACGTCCCTTCCATTTTAGTTTTTTCCCCTGCTGCCAGTTGGACTTTGAGCACTGCATGTGAGAGCATGTTGCATAAAATGCCATTTGAAATTGTGTTTTGTTATATGGACTCATACATACATTCATGCACATAGAGGGATACGCATAAACATGTGTGTGCCAGTGTCCTTCTCATTCACCTCCTTTAGGAGATGTCCTGTGCTGCTCGCCATTGTTTTGCGTCGCAATGCAAATGCGTAATTGAAAAACACACATGTCTTAGAGTTTGCTTATTGACTTTTATTGGACAGTCTGTAAAGAGATGTGAATACAACTTTAAGAATTACTCAAACGTAACTGCAGAAAGTAAATAAGTTTTCTGATTTTCATGCAAAAATTTAGTAAAATTGGTAAAAATTAAGAAATATTTTTCTTAATATTTATTTTTGATTAGAATACATAGATGTGGATTATCTTAGGCGGATATTGGTGTTTTGGCTATGCCAAAGGTCAGGATTGATCGAATTTTCAAAGTTATGGGCTACATATTCCTGTTATGCACTCGTACAGTTGCTATGTACGGCGTCTTAAAAAGGAATTGTTTTTTATATAATAAAGACTATGTAAGAAAGACTACTGTTATGACCCCAAATTATTTTGACAAATAACCTATAACTAATTATTTTTCTTAAATACTAATTATAGCTTTTAAGGACACGAATTTGTATGTCTGTATTTAAAAAGAAGTAGTTTCTAAGTCAATCAGGGATCTCAGAGACCATAGGAGTAGTCGTAAAAGTCTATTGTAATATCGGTTATAGAAAAATTCTATAAAATTTGCAGAGTAAATGTCCAAACATTTCAAACTGTCCCCTTTATTAGCGTTTTTACTCATAGATACCGACCATATTGAACTACAGAATTACATATCCAACGATTGGACGAAAAGATATGGTCTGGCTTACTGGTCTATAGTGCTTATAAAGTCCCTGACAATAATATACCGAATGTAATAGCATAAAATACTTGTCTGTATTTAAAACTAATATGTGCTGAAACTTATAACGCAAACTAAATTCTTACTTATTATCAGATACAGTATGTAAATACATGAATTTTTGTATGTGCTCGTTAGAAATGTAGAGAAGCCACCCAAAAATAAAGAAAACTTACAAAAATATACACAAACATAAATCGTGATGAGAGAATTACAAAGCAGCATTTAAAGTAAAGTCAGGCAAGGCAAAAACTCTCTCTGATTGTGAGTTATTGGAATTTTGAATAAAGGGAAATTGAATTTGCTGCTGGTAACGAGTATGTGCACAGACTGACTCACATTTAGAAATTATGTTAGAGCCTTTATATGTGTGTGTGTGTGTGTGTGTTTGTGCTGGGCGTGCAAATATACGGATTATTATTGCCATTGCGTAAATAACAATCATTCCGAATACGGTTAAGGATCCCTCGGACTGCCCCAAAGCTGCCAAGCGTGTTCCAGCAATTTTATTAAAAAATTTTATGCGCTACAGCAATGCTTTTGTACGGATCCAGGAATGACTCTGAATGTGAGTGGAAATATGTGTGAGGGTAAGCATAGAGGGAAGTGTAGGGTTACAAGCTGGCAGCGGCATAGTCGACAAACTTTCTGGCCTCCAACTTTTAATTATAAATAATTTTCAACATTTTAAATATGTCGTTGGCACGCAAATCTGTGCGACATTGCGCCAAATGTAAGAATAAAAGCAAAGCAAAAAATTTTATTTTGTTTGCGAAAGCCGAAAACGTTACTCCCTTTCTTTCCTTGTACAATATATCAAACTACTTTTACTTAAACTAATTTCTTGAAATATTTCAAAAAATTCTTTTCCAGGATGAATAAAGAGGTTTAAATTCAGCAGTATTGACCTCTGCTAGAGTACAAAGAGAACGCAGTAAAAATTGGTTTTGGCAACTACGAATGGCTTACTGATACAACAAAGCACTGTAATGGTGTAGTTTGCCCTTCGGCGACAACTGCCAAATGCAGTTTTTTATGACTTCGAAGCTGCTTGAAATACTTTTTTCTTTCCTCTATCGCTTTTTATACATATATATTTATATATTTTTTTGTGCTGACTCACAAGGCATGTGCGACTGCGGTTAAAAGTGCGGAAATATATTGAAATGACAATAAAACTAAAAGTTGCTGCTGTTTCGCCTTTGCTTCTGTTCCTAGCTCAATTTTAAACTTTATGTCCCGGACAGCGACTATGTGCAAGAGCAACATCAAAATGTTGGCCAAATATTTATTATATATTTCAGTGGCTTACTTTATATTTGTGTTCTTGGCAAGGTTTTTTTAAATATTCTGCAAAAAACGGTATGAAAATTCAGAAAACCATTAAGAATTAAGAATAATTCAATTATTGTAATTCTCAAATGCTAATGATATTCATTTTTTGAAAATTATAAGATTAAGAAAATCTATTTAAAAAGTCAAAAATCTTTATTATGTATAAAGTAAGCAATTTATTTATTAAACTAACATTAAACTTCTTTCTTCTATCATTTTCATGGTAAAATTATCTTTTGTAAATTACTTTTTTTCTAAAACGGATCAAACTCCTAGTTTTCAGCATAACTTACCCAAATGTTTTTGCTATCAATTTTACTGACAGATTTTCTTATTTAAACTTTATACGTTATGAAATTTTAAACAAAATTGAGGATTACTTGATTGACTGTACACACATTAACAAACATCTGTTTCAGTTTGGATCCCGTACAGCTAATGACTTGAGGGAACTTCACTTATCGGCCTACTTAGGTACACCTCGTACATTGCAGTCATCTACTCTTGTACATAAGTGTTTGTCTATGTTTGTTTGGGTTAGATTAACCACAGCAGAGTAACAGGCAGAACAGAAACAGCAGGAACTTGAACAGGTAAATACTTGTATGCAAGACATGACCAACACACAAACATGACTCTGCACTTAGTTATTATCGGTCACTAGACACTTGCCAGATTTCCAATTGAAATCGATGTACCAAACAGTTCGCTCTGTTGCTTTAATCGTTGCTCGAAATAAGAGGTAAAGAAATAACCCGAGCGACAAGCAACAAGTAGGAAAGGCTACAGTCAATTTAAAAGAGGACAGTTTAAAAGGTCCCGTGCATTTCCCTAATTTTCGACCAATTTGTCCTATGGGAGCTATAGACAATAGTTGTGCGATCCAGATCAAATCTGGTAAGAATAGTTATAAGGGTACCATACATATTTTGGTTACGATAGATTATTCCAAGTTATCGTTATGTACAAATAAATTTTTACAAACAGTGCGGACAGTAGTGTGCGTGGTACAAATTTAAAACAAATTAGATCTGCTCGCGAAAGAAGTTTGATGTCTCTACAGACGGACATCGCAAAATTGACTCTGATGTTGGTGCCCATTTTTAGAGTATGGGGTCTAAAAAGATTAAAGTTAAAAAAAGTTTTTTTTTACATTTTTGTGACTGGAAATATTTCTGGTTATCATCGCGAAAATATTCAGTGGTAGACTTTTATTTATTTTGCCAAGTTTTATTTTTTTGATTAAGCATTTCCATTTTACAATTGCATAGTTTTTCTGTGCAAAATTTTAAAGTGTTTGTCTGACAAAACGCAACTACACAATGGCAACAAAATACTAAAAAGAAAGGCTACAGTCAAACGAGGCGACTGTAAAGGACCCTGTACTTATTCTAATACAAAGTTTTCCAGACAAATAAGAATTGACAACCGACATGTCTTAACGGATACAAGTGTCCGATCCTTTTAATATTGGCCAATATAGCCATCTGCCTGTTACCAACATTTCGCTTCTGACAAACCTAGTAGACTACTGCAATCTTTTCGAGTACGGGTTCTAACACCAACAAAAAATTGTCAAATAAAAAACAATTGCCAAACGAGTCTCGATTTTCAGATTGTCCACGAGTTTCGCGTAGATAAAAAACCCTGGCGTAAACACGTTGTGTGCCCAAACGCGATCCAAAAATCGGAGCATTCATTGGCCATATGCCCATTTGATATATTATCCCGTTGAACTATAAATCTAAATTAGTAGTTGATATTTGATTATTTTCGGAGTAGAAAAATATAATAAATATTTTTCAAAGAATTTACATATTCACTGTAAAATTTCGAGAGCAAGGATTTAAATGTTTATGACTGAATTTAAATTCGTTGATGGTTAAAGTCTAAAATCTGAAAAACCTAAAATCTACAGAATTTTTTTTTTTTTTTTTTTTTTTTTTTTTTTTTTTGTTGTCTATAGTACTAAAAGACTAAAAGACTAAAAGAATAGGTTTCTGTATCCCTTTAAGTACGGAAAATAAAAACATAAAATCTCATTACAATCCAAATCCTAGTAATAATTCATAATTGCAAACTTCTGAAATAGGAGGGCTTCGTTATTAGATTAATGTATATGTAAATATAAAGGTTTTCAAGAGCAATACATGGAATCTGACCCCAATAAAGTATTAGAGCTCTGCGAAAAGAGGAACTTGAATTGTTGCAGCTCAATACAACATGTAAGCCAACACACAGATGGGGGAAAATTGTAATAAGCGTCACGTAGCAGAGAGGTGAAATATAAGGTCACATAAAATGGACGGAGGCAGAGAATGAGAACTACAGAAACAATTGGAAATACATTTGTCAATAACCACACCCAAAATGATGCAGGCCTGTTGCTGCCTGGGGATATTACAACTATACAACTATATAAATGCTCATGTCCCTACATATCTTCATATGTATGTATGTGTCTACGAAAGTGTGGTTAAACTGCGGTCAGGAAGAGCGTGATAAGTTATTGTATACTGTGTATACTGGGTTGTGGGCTGTGTAGCTTGTAGGTGCGGTCTGTTGACATGGTAACAAGTGCTGGGAGACAGGCTGAGAGAGGGAGTGAAAAAGAGATAGACAGAGAGCGAAACAGAGAGAGAAAAAGATAAGTCACACCTGCGATGGAAATCTATTTTATTTCAATAATGCGTTTTATTGTGTCCGTATAAATAAACAACCGCAGAGGACCTAGCATGTGTCAGCAATCATAAATTTATTGTATATTTTCATTTCCATATCCCAGAAACATCAACTGCGACAATTCTCTCTGTTTGACCTACATATGTACATACATATATACTCGAGGAGAAATGCAACAAATTGGCGCTGTTACTGCCGACATGACCATTATTTAATTTAACCTTGAGTTTTCCAAAATATTTTGATGACCAAATACAGAGAAACATATTTTTATTGACAGTTTTCATATTCGATATTTGGCCAACTGTAACAATAAATTGCACGCCTGAGCAGCGATTTGCGTCGATTCGTTGTCGCAAAATAGGAATACGCAAGTCTGTCGCCAAACAGGAGACAGTATTTATGTAGATTGTATGTATTATATTTCGTCGATATGCTTCGCTACTTTCGGGTTTGAAGAAAAGTTTTATTTAAGCGCATTAAAGGCTGAGTTTTTCTGTTTCTGTTTCCGAGGACGATGACGAGGACGAGGACGAGAACGGGAATGGAATTGGCCCAATTGAATTAAGTTGCCATTTGTCATTGTAACGGCAGTTTGGATGGGTTTTGTTTTGCTTTTGTCTATCGAAATGGCACGAATTGCCATAAACAAATTGTAAGCATAGAAGAATATGTATTAATAACAATCTAAATATCATCGCCGAAAACAAATAATCGTTAAATTTTATATCATTTTACATTTGCAGACATAATGATGAGGACATGACAGATAAACATTTTTTTCATTTAACAACAGTAAATATTTCAGATTCAGTATTCAGTACTAGAATTTCTAGGTTTTGCCTATGTTATTTATAAAATCAATTTTTGATTGTCACATCACAAATATATGAAACAAATTTAATAGCTTAATAAATTTGTTTTACACTTACCAGATTTGTAGGACACTTGTACAGTACTTATACAGAGCAATTTGTTGTTCTTAAAGCCGAACTTCAATTGGCCAACGCTTGGCGTGTCCTTAGCCTGACGTTGCATGTGACACGCCGCCTTTGTCTTTCCCAGAGAAACAAACAACTCGACTGTTTGTTATTGTTTATCTTACAACTAAACGGGACATTATAGCTTTTTATGCCATTTACGTTTTATGTCATTTTGGCGTAAAACAAAGTCGAAGTCAAAGTCTCAGTCTCAGACGCAGCCGCATGAGAATGAGAAACATGCTGGCTCTTTGTTAGTTTATGACTGATGGCCATGATATGTGATACTTCTCTTGAACTCAAAGTTGCCAAGTTGTTGTTATTATTGTCATTAGAAGCACACACATGAGCGACTAACTTTTGGCTTGTGTAACAATTTTTTTTTTTCCTTGTTTTATGGCACATTTGTATGGTTTTTTAATATTTGTAACTGGCGTTGATGTCCTGTCACGTAACTGTTTTTAATGTCCAATAAAATTATCGTTTCAGATAAATAAGTACAGTAAAACAAACAACGAACAAAAATTCAAGATATTTTATGGAAGAAATATGTAAAGAATATGCGCTGTTGAAAAGGCCCAAAAATATGTTAATGCCCAGAAAAGTATGATTGGACTTGACCCAAAAAAAAAAAAAACTTATAAAACTTTTTAATGTAAGTTTTTGGGTTATATTGAGAGCAATTTCAGTAAATTACAAGTCAACTGACTTGTACAGTTTCTGATGAAAATTCAAAAATTGACTTTCTCCCTGGTCACTTAATCTAAAATACTGGAATTTTTAAGCTTCTCAGTAACTGTTGTATTTCTTATGTGAATTTTATTCTTTTAGTGGGCACCATGTAAAGATTTAAATATCCAGGGATTTTATTTTTTATTCAGTAACCTTGTCTGACTGGCAAATTGTTTTCGTTTGACAAAGGCCCCGATTTATGCAGTGCTTTTTGGTCCAGCAAAGTTCAAAAGCAACGCAAAGTAAGAGAAAAACTTTTTGTCATCATCTTTTTTTCTTCACATAATTTGCATGTTCCCTTTGCTCAGTCCTATCCCACAGAAACACAAACAAGCGCACATACGCGCATATATCGCGTACGCAGTGTCATCCTAATTGAGAAGGGTACAAAATGCGGTGCCAGCTAAACTCCACTGTCCAAAAAATGTCAAATATAGTTTTTTTTTTTTAAAATAAAAGTTATGTCGGTTCCATAGTTTAATTTTTTGTTTTTACTCTTTTAAGTTACATTTAAACAGAAGTTAAAAATATTTTGCTGACCACGACTAATTTGAAATACGTTAAAACAATATTTAAACATTTTTCACATACTCATAAAATCTCAGAAAATAACATTAAATCGCCAGTGTTAAAATTCTTCTCTGACTCCGAGACCCAACACTGCGTATGACTTTAAAGCATTTAAAGCTCGTGCTATAATAATTTATCAAAATGCACCGTTCATATGCAACGAAACAAAATAAAAGTTAACAATTTGAGCTGAAGGAATGAAAAACCCAGCTTAAACGGTTCCCAGTTGAAGTAAGGAGCTGAGTAAACCCAGAGGTAAACAATTTTGTTCAGTTCATTGAACGGAATAAGCTTGTTTTCGATAAGGAAAAAAGACAGCTAGAAAAGTACATTTTCCACAAGTCACATACAGTACACAGTTGAACTCTCATATTTGGGTGAATATTGTCGATTGGCATTTATGTTGGTCCTCCAAACGTTGTGTGTGGTATCTGATTTGGACTTTTCACCAGCTTGGCTTTCTATAGCAACATTAATATCAACTCGTAATCATTATTAACATAGCAGTAAAAACATAGATTCCAACTTTAAATTGATTAAACCAAACAACAACATTTGTGTACTGGGTCTGCATATGAACAAGACAAAAAGTCCATTTTGTTTACTATTTTAAGAACCCGTACTCTAAAAAAGTGTAGAAGGGTCTATTAACAGATAAATGGAGACTTCACCGTCCTTATAATTACGTATATGACATAATTATAACTATGTTTATTAACTTTGATTCGGATCTTTCCATTTTAAATTTCTTTTTTGGTTAGTCGATTAGGTAAGATTTTCGTGGATTCATCTATTAAAGATTTTGTACAAGTTTTCCAAGCTAAAGTTGCAGCTCTACTCTAATTCCATAAAAAGATATGTTTTAACGGACGATAACAAATATTGAAATATTTACTTTGGAAATTCTCAGTATTTTCCGATTGAGGTACAGTCAGCATCTGAGTCAGTAATTGCTCACAGTTTATGCCATTAAATCAGAGCAATACATGCGAGATGTAGAATCAGCATTTTGCTTAAACAACTACAAGAGACACCTGTGCTCTCATCCCAAAAGCATATTACATTTTCCCTGTCCTTTCAGCCACGTTGTCAGTTTCACTTGAGCAAGCGATTGCTACTCGCATAAGCAAATCACGTGCTTTTACAGCTCAGATCAGCTCGTAGAAACCACGGGGAATTAATGTGTGTTTGTAAAATGCGCAAAATATTGTGACAAACAGAACGGGAATGATGGTGTAGCTATGGTGGAATCGTCTATGTCAGCGGATAAGCCAAAAGATATTTAGCTACTTGGTATACTTAGCAGGAACAGATGCAAAATTGTGTGGCAGCTGCATAAATAAAGAAAATTATGTGAGACCCTGTGTGTTGGCGTTAAAATGCTCATAGTGGTACTCAGTTAACGTTTTGTTGTCAATGCGACATGTGTTGCAGGTGTTTGTCTAAATTTATAGGTTTTATAATAGTGTGGCACATGTTTGTATGTTTGCAGCTTCATTCAGTGTCACTGTCACAATTCAAATTGCCACCCAAATTCCCGAACTACTAAAAAAGAAAAGATAGGAAAAATAAAAATAGAAGAACTACACAAACAACGCTGCCACATGGCAGTGTCCAACAATTCAGCAGAGTAAGCAACATTTGAAATTCGACTAAAAGCTGCAAATAAGAGCAGCGAAGCACACCCACACACCATCTCACAGCGAAAGATGGACCAAAACATACAGAGGAAATGTTGCGTTGCACATGTGACAAGTTTTTGTGTGTGCAACTCGTTGCAAAGCAAAAAGTATCTCATTCCGTACAGTTGAGTTGAGTTCAGTTGAGTTTCCCGTTAAGGTGAGCTGCCATTTTGCCAGTTTCTATATCAAACTGGGCATCAGTTGACCAAAGCTGGAGGTGAGAAGGAGGTGAAAAGCGAGTGAAGAGAAAAAAAGTAACACATTCCTTTGCACGCTGCGCGGGGTCAGGACCTCAAATCGTCGCCGTCACACAACCAGGCAACACTTTTTGCGCCCTGGAACTTCTAAAATGCATTTTACTGTGGCTTTCATTTCCCTGCTTGTTATCCACGCCCACACATCCACATTGTAGTCGCCTCCCAACAGCACCGCGTTGGTTATAAATTTAAACCCTTTGTGGTTTTAATTTTTTTTTTTGTATTTTTTTGTGGTGCTGTGTATTCCACTGTGGTGAAACACAACCCCAGCACAGCCAAATCTTGAGCTAAATCCGGTTCAATTCTCACACGTGCACGCTTTATGTTCCAGTTCTTATACTGTTTCAGGTGAAGTGGCCTGTTCCAAGACTTGTTCTGGCTCTGATCCCGATCCCTAGCATAGTTTCATGAGTTCAGGGTCAAACGTGCTCTCTGGGTTCAGTTAGAGTTTAAATGGCTATGTGCTTTCAAAATTGTTTAGCTCTTTCCACTTTTTGACCCAGAACACCCTTTTCTCAGCTATTTTTTTTTTACTTTACGCTTTGTATCTACTGTCCTAACTTGCCATCTTCTCCTTTCGTTCCTCAAAAAGGCAGTAGTCTGCGTGTCTGAAGTTTTATTGCACATTTTGACCATGCGTTTTTCTATAATTTGCTGGATGGTAGTGCGTTGGGGGTTAACTTCAAAGTGTTAAGTTGACATCTTGTTCTTATATCGCTATTTTGTCTTACTTTTTGTTGTGTGTACCTTGACTTATTTAAAAAATGTAAAATTTATTTATTTACAGTGTTAGATTGAAATATTTCTTTTCATATACATGAAGATTTATTCACTCTGCTTTCGGCGGTATCAAATGGTCCCACTTCAATTAAACTGTCCAGGTCCAACTGAGAGCGGAATATTGAAACACAGTTGCAATCCCCAAATGTCAGCAGAGCAGCTACCCAACGGAACAATATAAAACGCTTCAATAGAGCGCGCAAGCAGTAAATAAAACCGCATACGTTACGGCTCCAATCGATTGGGCCAACATTGCCCCAGCGTTAGCCCACGGTCTCTTGCAACTGTACACCGCTATAAGGCCCAAATCGTAACGTGATACAATGAGGACAAAAAAGCATGACATGTGGAACAAAATAACAAAAAAACGTTGTAATGCAACAGTATAGAGAACCCGAATATAAGAGACCACGTACTTCATTGAAGTATCAAAGTTTGAAGTATATACCCGCTGCACGTATATTAAAATAATGTATAACAATCATACAAATGTGTATAACAGCTCATCTCCGACTCTTTGAAGTACTAAATATTCTGATTAGCATCAGTAGCCGAGTCGATATAGTCATATCTGTCTGTTCGTCCGTCTGTATCAACAAAAGAATATGAGGCTAAAAGAGCTAGAAAGTAGAAAAGGTCCAGTGGTTGCAAACGAAAGAAAAAATGTTCAAGCTCTTAGTTTCTTCATGCAAAGATTAACAGGCAATGTGTACCTGTTTTAGAATATCAATCAATCAAAGCCAAATTTATTTATGTGCTGACCATCTCTGATCCTAATAAAACAACTACATCAATTGGACTTTTTCATTCAAATAGGACGACAATATTGACAATAATTAAACTCACTAATGTGCATTATGCAAAAGATTCTACTATTATTATTAATATTGTTAATTCAATTTTAAAACTGTGTAACATGAACCCTAAAGTCACGAGATGACTAAAACATTTATTCTTTTTTCTTGAATGACACCAAGTCCGTCAACAGATCACACTTGCACTTAATACAGTTTAAGGGTTAGTATATGATTTCAAGCCCGTTTGTGTTATTTTCTGTATATACATGTATGTATAATGTAGGTACATTATAGCTTATGAGCAGATTGATATTGACAATCTATTGGATTGCACACTTAACTTGGAAAAAAATAAATATACCCTTTATAGTTATTGGAGACTGGGCCTAAAAATTCCACAAATCGTTGACAGTGAAAGCAAACGCAGAACAAAAATAAAGAGCGATGCCTGCGAGAAGCCGTTGAAACAGCACCTGACTGCTTTTCTAACCACACATGCAACGCATGTAAATTGTTCGCTGCAGCTCGACTTCCACAGCTTCAGTTCATAAAAGCCTTACTACCTAGCTGGCAGCAATCGAATGGCCGTATAACAGTTGCATATATGAGGCCATTTATTAACCAGCGGGCAACTTTGATTACATTGTGTGCATTTACGCAATGTACGCAACAAATCTTAGGAACGTTTCATCAGCCCAGCTTCAACTGAAAATAATGACATATGCGTTTTTTAAACTTCATCAATGCATACAATATATTAACGGTTTTCAGAACAACATGTTCCCATTATACAAGTGCTTCAAACAAAATTCTAATGTTTCCCCTGGCTGAATATGGCTGAATCATTTTCAAATTTATTATTGTTTTAAATCGATATCAAAGCGATTATATGCTAATTAGATTGACAGCTACAACGACAATATGACAAATTCGTTTCCGCCCAAAGTCAAACACATACTCAACTTTCGCATGAAATTCGGGGATGCATCACGGATAAGGATACGATGAACGGAACTAGAGCTCGAATGATTTGAAACGAGATAATCGGAAATAGGAAATTGTTCGTTAAAAAGGTACTTATTCTTTGCTATGTAAAGGTTCAATAATAAAAGTCAACCGCAATACGTAGCTTATTAAACTACGAGTTACTTATTTGAAATTTACTAATTGGTTTTTGTAATCACTTATTTTAAACGATTCAATCTCTGATCCATAACAAAAAGATATTTTCACGCCGCAAATTTTTTATAACTATGGCTTTGGCATACTAAAACTTGTATATGTAGAAACCATGCTTTCATATCAAATCATGTAGAGAGAGTAAGAAAGAGAGAGAGAGATTTCATTTCAATCAGAAAATAAACAGAGAATATTACGTTTAAATTCATTACTATTAGTTCAGTCTACAAGTCTTCTTAGTTAGTACATATTATATACATATATGGCGTTGCTGCCGAACCTCTTTAAGTTTTTATTTTAACTCTTAATATTTAATTTTAAATTTCATTTATTAATTTATTACAAAGTCTTTTTGTCTACGAAAATAAATATATAAATAAATGCAAATATAGTGAACGTAAAAAAATTCCAAGGTTTTGTTCTTCTCATAAAATTTTCCCATCAATTATTTCAATGGCATTTAATTCAGCTCCATAATATCCATGACGCCAAGTCAATGACCTCTGTTGTAGGTGCAAATATTCACTGTTTGAAAAATGTGTTTAATTAAATATACAGTGTATGCATTTTAAAACGGTGTTGTAAAAATAAAGATTTTTTATTCATATCAAAATGTGTTGTAGAGAGAGAGAAGCAGACAGAGAGAGGGAGATTGAGAATGGAAATGGGAGAGAGAAAGCGTGGATGTGGTGACAAACTAGAGGCAAACATAAGCTCGCAGGGAGCGTTGGCGTTGAGCCCTCAGAGACATACGCATACAAATGCTGTACATACATATATTTGTACATAAATACACGTATGTATACACATATAGAAATAAAGTACGAGTACGTGACTGTCTGTGTAAGTTATGAATGTAAGAATGGTTCGCTTGATAAACAGTTAACAACTTTTGAAAACATGCAGTATTGATGGCTGCCTAAGGGCTGCCGACGCTGTCTGTGCTTTAGTCATCACCGAACTGTGTGAATCAAGTGAATCTGTGAAATTAAAACAAAATGTCAGACAGACGCTCTCGCTCTGTTGGTATTTGTTTTATTCATGTTGATGGTGCTGACAGTGTCAGCCAAAGAACTATATAAAATATAAGCGCTAGACGAAAAATATTCACCAGTATTTGTTACATGCGTTAAGTTCGATATACATATACATTTGTTTATGTATTTGTATGTATTCATGTTCCTTTGTGTCTGCTCATATACGATATTTATTAGCAGCAGTCGTGTTGCTGCTGCTGACTGCAGCCATGTTATATTGTTGAGATTTATACCGAGTGGCGTAGGGGCTAAGAGCATAGTAAAAAACACCATATCTTTTACTGGTCGAAAATTAAATAACTTTGCTGAATAAACCAACATGAAGACTTTTATAGCTAAATTTAAAACTCACAGCAAAGCTCTCTTATATATATTTCTAATTTAATTTTGTACAATCGAACAGATTAGAGCGTGGTTTTATTCAAAGATCTAGTCTCATCTACATGAAATCGGCTCACTCTGAAAGATAAACAACAACAAACAGTAGAATGGTTAAAAAACGCTAGGCTGGTCCAATTAGCCAAAAACTAAAGACAACCGTTAGAAAGTGATCGTAATAACTTTTCGGCAACATTTCTCACTTTATCCCAATCTCCTCTGCCTTTAACAAATTAACCATTACCAGATGTCAGATGTGTCCTTATTGACTGACCGATATTTAATATAATATCCAAGTAAATCCATTTGCCAGAGTTTGCGCATTTGATTTTGTTTTCAGCTGCCAAGTTTCTGTTTATTTTATTTTTTACCTGCGAACAATTTCAAGCTCATTAAAAATTTTCAACTGAAATAATTTGCCGGAAGCTGCGCTTCAAATATGTAGGTATATGCGTTTGTGTGGGTGTGTTGTGGGTGCATAAGCAAATACACACGTCTGTGCGTGGGTGTGCGTCTGTGTGCTGCATGTTCACCCGTGTTAATAAGAACAGTGCTGTGCAGAAGTCATGTGACGCAGGTCACCCACATTTAGACGGAATGCATACTTTTCTGCAGAACCGTAGTCAGTCCCTTTTTCGTCTGTGTGCGAGTTTGTATTTTAGTTTTACCCACTTTTTGCGCAAATTAAACTGCAAAATTGCATGCGGATATATTTAATTAGATGGCATACACATAATATGTTTTATTTAGGAGAAGGTTGGTGGCTGTCGCGGTAATTTGGGTACACATGTCGCACGTGTGTCCTCTGCCCCCTTTCTGTACCGCTGCAGGTTTATATTTCCTTCCCGTGCACATGTCTCATCCGGGAGAGCGTGATTTTTGTTGGCGCATTTAAATTTGACATTCCATTTAATGCTGTAAGTAGATTTTCAGTCACAGCTACCCAAACTACTCTCATCGGAATATGATTCATTTGATGGATACAGAACTTGAAAAGAACATTTTGCCAGCTTCAAGTGAGTGCACAACTATTGTCGACCCTGGGCTACACCCTAAGCTACTGACATTTCGCATTTGATAACATTTCGATTTTATATCTATTTCTTTATTCTTTTTCTTTTGCTATTGTGCGCTATACGCATCCTTGTCTACGTCATTACCACTTTTATTGCTGTATTCACTCTCTGCGTGCGTTTCCTGTATCAATGACTCGAGCGACCGTTCGACTCGTTCGTAAGCGATATATCAATGACATACACGAAACACATATTACTACAATACACACAAATCCATTTCTAAAAAAAAATACATACGGTTCGTCTAGCAAGTCCTCCGCCCTTCTTCTTCCTTCGTGCATCTCTCTTGTCTTCGACATATAGAGTGTATGGCGAAAAGATGTTGTTTAAGCGTTTTGTCTGACTTTCTATAAAATCTTTGTCACTTGCACAGCTTAAGAGCCGATAATACTTTTCAATCTGTCCCATTCACCCTTAGCTGCAGTTGGATCTGTTAAGTCCATGTAGTTAATCTGTTTAAAACTATAACTATAAGACATATAGCTATATACTGATAACTTAATTAAATGGAACAAGAACTACCTGTCATGAGTGTTCATAATGTAAGCAAACAAAACTATTTTAATTTTTTATATATTATACATGTATAACAATCAATAAAGGTGAAATGCCAACAGAGTATTTAAAAGTCAACTTCCTCTACTTACCAATTTTACATGGTTTTTAGACCCCGTACTCTAAAAAGAGGAGATCGGTTATTTTAGGTTTGTCAGAAGCGAGTTGTGCTAAACAGGCAGAAGGAAGCTTTTCCGTCCCAATAAAGTATATATATTCTTGATCAGCGTCAACAGCCGAGACGATATAGCGATGTTCGTCCAATCCTATGAACACTAGGATTTAAGAGACTAAAAAACTAGAGCAACCAAATTTGTAATGGAATTTGTATGGCAAGAAGAATATATTTATTTAAAATTATTTATACGCACCCCACCGAACCCGTAAATCGTGAAAAACACCATAACTTGGAAACAACAGGAGGACTAGGAAATCTGTCAAAAATAGGACTTTTGCATGAAGACATGTAGTGTTTATTATGTTATTAATATCATTATATCAACAATCTTAATTTGAATAGATCAACTATATTTCTCATCTCCGATTGGTCAGATCTGTCAACAATTATTTATTTCTAAAGTAAAACGTGCACTAGAATGAGTACTGGGTCTTTTACAGTCGGCTCGCTCGACTGTTGCCTTTCTTACTTGTTACATCGTTCACCAACTTAAGATGAAACCTTTTTGTCAGCACACCAATTTATTTCTTTGTGATATTGATTTCTTTTTGTGCGGTAAAAGAAGTTACTCCGAATGCTCAAATACTTACTCCAGTTTAGTTCGGACACATTTAGTCGCATTGACACGCCTTCGGTCTTCAAATGTGTTGGGACCCATTCAACTAATGACTTAATTCATTTGGTGCATTATTTAAATTGCAGCATCAGCATCGTGTGGAAGTCTGAAAAAGATGCCACAACCCTTACAGTTCATTTCTTTGCTGGTCACCCTTTGAACTGACCCCTGGCCCGAAATACGCCAAGAGCTGATTGCTTTTAGTCATTGAACGACAGTTAAATAAAGCAGTTCACCACTATAAAGACTAACAGTTAGCTGAACTCAATCTGTGAAGTATTTAAGTATAGTATTTAGTTATAATAGTACTATACATACACTCCAAATTTGGAGGTAGCTCTTATAGTCTCAAACATTCAGTTGTTCCAACGGACTGACAGCCAGGCAAACATCTATATCGACTCGTTTGTTGACACTGATCAAGAACATATAACACTTTATGGGGACGGCGATGCCTCCGTCTGCTGGTTTCGCACATTTCACTTCTTACGAACCTAATAGACCCTTTTACTCTTCTTTAGAGTACGTGGTCTAAAAATTATATTTAAGTGCTTCTCTGTACAAATACTACGAATTCAAGTTCTATTATTCAATTTATCATTTTATCATCGAAAAAACATTCATTTATTTCCCCACCTTTTTGAATTCGTTATGGAAAATTGCTAGTCTCACTACATTGACTTTCATATAAACATCCAAAATTTTGTGTACCATTTAATCTTCAAAATGTTTATCGGGCCAGTTCAAAAAGGTGGGAATCGGCCGCACATTAAGAAAAAAAAAATTAAATTCATTTTCGTTTTCTCATAGAACACTTGCACATGATGATATTGGGTTGTGGTTGGCCCTGTGGATCGTTGAGTGGACCCTGTGATGGCTGCTGCAGTGGCTGTTGTGGAGGCTGTGGCGGTGGCGGCTGTTGCTAGGTGAAAGGCCAATTTTGATGACTTCAATCAACCACTAGTTTATAAATTTTTCACATCCATTTTTAAATTTTTTATAATGGAACGCAAATTTGTTGATGTAAGACTGATAAAATAAGTTTTTTTTTTTACTTAAATTGTCTTTTCGTTATTCAGACCAAATTTATATTCGTTGTATAAATAATTTGATAAATGTTAGTTTTTCTATGACATTTTCCATTCTAAATATTGTCTTCGCCGTTCTTAATTATTGTAAGTTAACATTTAATGCTCTTATGCCAGACATTTTCGGTCTTTATTTAAAAAAGTATTAATCCAGCAGTGATTTCTTTTTTCAGAATAAGTTCATACAATCGGATGATCTAATTAAGCTATTCATGAAGGCCTTTTAAAAACGTTTTACGTATTGTTCTTTTTACTTGACTGCCTACAAATAAATGATGAACGCTTAAAATTTGGGAAATGTTGAATAAATGAAATTAAAGAGCAAAAGGGGTAAATAAAGGTTTTCTCCGGCTCGACGAAGATTAAATAGCCTTTCAGGAAATAATATTTCGTTCATTTGGTGTCAAAATAATACATGGTTATTGAATAGAGTGAATTAGGTTGAGAAACCCCAAAAACAAATTTGTTTTCGCGATTGGCAAATTTTACAGATAAATTGCTGATTTTGTATGGTCACACTTTTAAATATATTGCCGACCACCACGAAACTTATCGGCTTGTCATGGACGGATTTTGTTTGAAAAATACTATTTTTATCGATCTGTGCGCAAGTAATATTTAATGTTATGTTCAAATTTAAGTTACGTAATATTTATGCAGTGCAATGTCATATTGAATACGAATTCTTGTGCTTGAGGCGAAATTGACAGTGGAAATCACTTGAATTATGAACGCAAAGTAATATTGCAGAGCGTCCAGAGCGAAACACAAAATGATTGGTAGAAGTGTATGAGAAATATATATTTTCAGTTTATTTTATAAGTACTGGCACTTTTAATCCGCCTTATTTTCTTAGTATGCAGAATAGCACCAAGAGAATTAGTAGTCCGTGTGAAACATTCAATGAAGCAGCTGCCGACTTTTGTTTCTTAACCGTTTTGGACAGGAGCACCACGCGAGGAGGTCCAGCGGGCGGTGGATGGTGTGCGACCCCTGCAGGAGCTGATGCGTATATCACAGCTGGAACAGCTCCTGGGGCTGCACCTGCAGTAGCACCTGGATGAAGTAGTACTGTCTGTATGTGCGTGGCGTTTGAGCTTGAAGTCTTAAGGATTTGTGAGTGGTTGGATGCGGGATGCAACGGTACTGCTGGGTGAAAACCAGGAACCACTTGCGCAGGAACGACAACCTGTTGTGGATGCGATGGCGGCGATCCGTTGGGACAGACAAGATGGACCGTTTCTGTGTACAGTTTACCGTGACCCGCTACGGGCTCCTTGATTGTTTGCTTATAGCAGCCATGGGCATCTGGTACACCGTTCTCAACAACTTGGGCCAATGGAGCCGATGGTGGAGCTGCCGCTGCTTTTGGTGCAGAATGTCTGGCCACAGCGTGACCCACAACTCCGCCCATAAGAGCGCCTCCCAGCAGACCCATGCCTGAAATTTAAAGAAATCCACATTTTTCAAGAGTACTTCGGAATGAATTGTGGTTTCTTACCAAATGAACTCTTCCGTCCACGTATGGGGTTTGCCTGGCTTCCAACAGTAATTAAAGCTACAAGAAATAAAACTTTGCCCAGATGAGTTTTCGACATTGTGAAATTCGTTTATTCGAGTTGATTGCTGACTTGGTTCTGACTTAAAATCGACATTTCAATCACCTGTCTACAGTCGAAATAGTAATACTTCGCAATTTAAATATTTACACAGTTGTTCCCGAAACCTTCTGTCGGTTTAAATTAAAATAATACGCCCGAAAACACGCTCATTAACTGGCTCTAGGAGAAAATAAACCAGAACGAATTTGAAATGAAACGTGTAAAGGCATTTCTGAAATTTATTAAATTGTTTATATCAATGACTCAATTTATTGTATTCAGAGTAAAATTATAACAAGATAAGTACAGTCGAGCACGCCCGACCATATAATACCCGCAGCATTTTATTCCCGATTATGTTATTAAAATATATATTAATATAAGTATACACATGTAGGGGAAGGTCACCCTGCGTGGGCATACCAACTTATAGCGATCTGATCTGAGTATAGTAAATAGTGTTTATTGACAGTACGAAGTTTTTGAACTAATGACGAAATGAATAAACGTTGTGGGTACCCATGTCTTTATTTATTTAATGCCCGTGTTTGCTTAAGAAAGTGCGTAATGCCTTTGTTTATATTGACTTAATGTTTTTATCACTATTTTAATGCATTTGAAGCGTTTTTAGTCAAAACAACACTTAAAAAATCATTTGATGTACAAAAAAGATGCGTGCTACTTTACATTCAAGCATTGTGTGTCTGATTTAGAAGATTAAGTAATGCGAAAACGAACATTTTTTATGAACTCTAAAATAAAAATAGTTATTAATTTTTCGTATCATTTTTCATAGATAATAATAACTATAAACAAGAAAGAAAAGTACAGTCGAGAACGCCCGACCGTATAATACTCTCTGCATTTTAATCCCGATTAAATTATTAAAATCGGTATCGAGATATTACAATGAGCAGTACTTCCATTAAAACACCGTGAAACAAAAACAATCTAAGCAAAATCAAACAGCTGTTTGCATGCGAATACACATATGTTTGACATTATATGTTTGTATGTGTGTATTCGGCGCAGCCAGCGTCTTCGGTTAGCGCTGCGACCACACAAGCAGAGAAAACGTTCGATCACGTTTGCATGTTTCTGTCTCGCTTGCTCTCAGTAGTGATATTGCGTTAAATTATCAATATTGTAACGCTTCTAGTTTTCTTGTTTATAGTCCGATTTTAATGCACCTTTCAGGAATAGTTTGATATAGTTAGCCTCCACTCGAATTATACAATTACAATGGTGTACTATATGAACAAATTCCTAAAAACGGAACGAAAGTTGAGAATTATTTTTATGTATTGTGAGAAAAAGGGGCGTGGCAGTCCAAAATTTTAAATGCCAGTGCATTTACGGTGTCGCTAGGAACGCTCCATACTGAAATTGGTGATCTTTGGTGCCATAGTTACTGAGATTGTAGCTCTTACCATCTCTGAAATCTGTTTGTTCATACGGACGGACAGACAGACAGACGGACAGACGGACATGGCTATATCGACTCTGCTTGTGATCCTGATCAAGAATATATATACTTAATGGGGTCTGCCACGCCTCCTTCTGCCTGTTACATACTTTTGCACAAACCCAATATACTCTTGCAGAGAGTATAAAAAAACCTTTAACAATGTTTTCCCCAACTGATTGATTAATAAATTTATTTGTTTTACGATGTCGGAACTGTGACAAGAGATATTTATATTTCCAATTGAATAGTTCAGAAGTTTAAGACTATATTACTAAAACAGGTTTTGAAGCTGTTGAGCACAGTTAATTTAAAACATAATTTTTTCACCAATACACGATTCGTCAAAAAATAACTTTTTACACACCAAAGGAACTGCTGCAGTTTCCTTCAAGGTCTTTCCTTCATATCTGGTGGTATAAATGTAGTGGAAACAATACTGTCATGTGCGTACTACTTACTATGCCATAATTAAGCCTTTTCGAATCAAGTTAAAATCAAGTAAGCATTGAAAACAAAGTCTTAAATTTTCCCCAACACGGAATTCGTGTACACAATTATTTTCATTACATTCTGAGCCTTTAAAAGAGCAACATCAAATTTTTTGTACAAATTCCAAACAATCTTCAAAATGTTTATTGGTCCGGTTCAGAAAGGTAAATAAATTGAATTTTTATTTATATAAAATTTACAAATTCTTTATCGGTATTTCCCCTTCTAGAACATTTACACAACATGATCCTGGGCTGCGGTTGGCCTTGTGGATCATTGAGTGGTCCCTGTGGCGGTTGTTGCGGTGGTTGCTGCGGTAGCTGCTGTGGCGGTGGCTGCGGTGGTTGCTGCTAGAAATGCCAAAATTGGTGAATTTTGGATCGGGACCAACGTTCATTTGAAGAATCACTTGGCTTCTGTAGACAAAATAGACATTTGAAATAAACAAATCGATTGCTCTTCACTATTCGTTTATTCACATTTTTTTACGTTTTGGTGCTTTCTCCATTAAGCAACAAGTAGAGAATAATCCAAAGTAAGGGTATGCAAATCCCAGTTTTAATTACAAAGGTGTTTGCAGAATGCCGTGTAGTCGTATGAATACAAAGTGCTACTGGCAAGGACAAAAGCAACGCTTAATTTATGCCAACATGCTACAATTAATTGTGGCAAAGTACAACTGAGAAATGAAAGTAGTTGGAACAAAAGTTGCTGGCATTTAAATTAGCTAACGAGCGATTTTAATTAGTGGCAAGTGCCAAGTTTTATTTCGTGTGGAACGAAATAAATGTGCAGTGGCTAACACTGGGTAAATGGGCGTGGCTATGCCATAGCCATTTTTGATGTCAGCATTTGAGTTGATCAAAGTAAATTACTCGCCAAGTTACTCATACGCCCCATGTGGCCATGTGCAGTTATTAATGACTACTAGCAAGCGCACTCCCTGACATCTCTATTCATTTTTGGGATCTGTTTCGTATATCACGTATTAGAATGTCGGTAAAATGTCTGGGGAGATGATTCCTATCATTCATTTTCTTTGCACCAGCTTCTGTCGAGTTGAGTTTACAGTTTCCAGCAAAAGTGTTGCTACATTGAATTATGAAGCAAGTGCGCATCTTGGCCAATACACACTCTACAAGTTGGTACGCAGATGGTGTATTCAACATGATGACGCAGCTTTGGGACTAAGCAGCTGACGAGCTCAGCAACGTAGTGGCAAGCAAATGAATTGTTTTAGCTTTGGACTGCCATACGAGCTGAACTTGACTCCTCTTGGCTCTTTTGGTTCCTCTGGTAGTCAAGACGAAGCGTTGAATAAATACAACATATCGATATGAATAAGTAATACGAATACTTACATATGCGTTTGCCAAAAAGTTAATTGGATGAAAAAATAAGCCAAGCGGCTGTTGGTCTTAAAACTCAGATGGAACACCAAGGGATCCAGTGATGGAATCAACTAGTAAAAGAAGGGATACCCTATAATAAAATGGAAAACAATTCGTAAGCTAGTATTTTTATACTCTATGCTAGAGTATATTGGTTTGTTAAATTTATGTAACGGTCTTTATCAACTTCACAAGCCGAGTCGCTATAGCCATGTCCATCTATGTCTATATGAGCATGTCTATATGAGCAATCATATTTCAGAGGTGGTAAGTGCTGCAAGTTCGAATTTATTCAGTATTGACTCCATATTTAGTCAGTTAATACAAGAATTCCCTCTTGGGAATACCAACTTTGGTACGAAGGTTCATAGAGACATAAATGCAATGCCTTCAACAATTTTGGATTGGACCCTTAAAGAATTAAAAACCTTTTAAAACTTGCATGCCGTTTTTTAAGGAATTTTTTCTTATCGTACAGTATTGTTAATTATAATTCGTTTGGAGACAGCGAAACAGAAACATATGAAACATAAAACGAACGATTTCGCTACATGTGTGGCGAATGCGCTGCCCTCAGACACTGTCCGTGTCGACCACTGCAATATGGGGTATTTTCCATTTTTCGGGTATTAATTAGTAAATTGTAAATTGTCAAATTCGGAATGAAAGTCTATCTATTTCAGAGCACAATCTTTTCATCGTAAGGATATGGCTCTGTTACGGCGCGCAACAAAACTATTACATCAGAATTTGTATTGCTGTTGCTGCTACAGAGCAGTATTTACAATCTCCATAGAAGGTGTCCTACAAAGCAGTCTTAAAGAGAAAACTCAAGTATATTAACCAATTATGGGTATATATTTAAATTTAGAGCTAAAAAATGGGTTAATGTAGTCTATGAATTGGTATGTGAGATTTGTGGTATTTAGGTTATTGTCTTATGATTCCAGGCTATGGCGATTCTGCCAGTCTGATGGATAGTATAGAAGTAAGCCTTTAACTCATGTTGTATATCTCTTGAAATGTAAGCTTTAACAGAGCCTGTGCTACAATGATGCATATCATGCCAAGGTATATCTTCCAGTTCAACCATCCCAATAGGGAACTGTTGTCTGAATTCGAATTTGGCAATATATTCTGAGCACTCGGTTCCATTTGCAATTGGAGCAGACTTGAGCTGTTGATCACTGCCGGTTCATTGGACAACCAACTAGGGTCCTCCTGTTCGTAACTGTACGCACTTCCATAGTTCGCATGTTGATCGGTGCGAGCCAATTGCGTCCCTGGGGAGTTCTGTCTCACCGGTCGACTTAAAAACAGGTTACTGTTTTGGGTCACATATCGGAGAACATAGCTGCCGACAACTGTTACCTTACGCACCAGTGTATTTGGACGTGGTCTTGTACGTTCAAGAAATGGCATTAGCTGCAGTTGTGGTGGAGACAAGTGGGCTCCATCACCGACTGGCGTATATTCTTTAATGCTCCCTGTTGTCTCACCCTGAGGCAGCACATAGTTAACACTTTGCAGCGAAGCTCCTTGCAACACTTCAACATATTCTTCATATTCATTTGACAAAGACTGCGTGTTTTGGCTCATTGTAGGCTGGAGAGTTAAATGAAGAAAATAGGCATCGACTTCGTCTATTGCTTCTATGGATTTTTGAAAATTAGATCTGGTCCGAAATTGAGAATTAAGCTAATAAAAACACTGATTGACAGTCCGATGAAGCATTAAAATGAGATTACTAAGTTATCCATAAATTATTGATAGAAAGCTTAATTAAACAGGTTAATATTCACTTACATATTTATATTAGGTAATTGTCCAGTATACGGACCTCCTTGCAAAATACGCTGAATAAAAATCCTGGTCATACCGCTACTTTTGCAGTCGCACCTCGTAAATAAGTCTTGATCCATTTTATTAAGGGAGTAGTAAAGTATTAAGTAATTAACTGTCGCTTAATTTTTTGTGTATTCAGCTTTATTCAAATGGTTCTAAACAGGATTTTTTTCAATGTTTAGCTCCTGCGCCATTAAAACAGGCCTTACAAGACAGTTGTCCTACACGTTTTCATAATTTCATTAGTTTTTGCTGCAATTAGGCTTTCAGAGCTTTCAAAAATCGAAGGATTTATATTTTTGTTATTTTGGCACAAAAAAACTATTGGTTGCAATTTTTTTCATTACAAGGGTTAATCTTTGAGACGTTCGCAAACGAAACTTATGCAATCAAATGCAAAACTGTCAAACAAGCTTTTTAAGTGCTAATTGTAATCTTGCAACAATGACATCTTTTGTTAAAGTACTAAATTAAAGTACAAAAATAATTGACTTCTTACTACACCTAATATATTTATTATTGGTATTTTTTTTAGATTTGTATTTGATTTCTACGCTTTTGAATTAAAGCTAAGAAATTCAAGTTTTGTATCCATAAAACTGCATTTGCTAAGAGCTGAAATCACGCAAAATGACGCTGTTGAGCATTTATGCAAATTATATAGATACCAGTTTGTTTCTATGCGCTCGCATCTATGTGCTCGCATCTATGCCACATGTTGCAAGCTAGTGAGCAACTTCATGGCCAAGCACAAAAACTAAAATTCATCCAGAGGCTCTCTCATGACGCAAGCTGAACGCAGTGCATCCAAAATAACAAGGGATGCACATACACTGAAAAAAGAGTCACATACACTCACACACTCAAAGACATGAGCATGGAGAAGTCGCGTTCATTTTGCGCCTTATCTGTGGACGCAAGTGGTGTTGTTCGCCACAGCGCCTGAAATTATGCTAATTTTTTAGCTTTTTATGCAACTAGCGAACAAAGAGGAGGCAGCATGCAGAATTCTCCGGTTGAGACTGCAGTTGCAGCTGTTGCTGTTGCTGTTGCTGCTGCTGCTGTTGTCCATGGAGAAGCATGAAATTTATTGGGAATGGAACTTATGGGTCACAGTTGGGAGCTCACTGTTGATAACGAGACATTCATAACCCCACAACGGGAGTTTGTGATGATTGAACACTCAGAAATTCTCATTTACCTATCTATGCGGTCATCTACTTGAGACTCCACAGCGTCTACTAACCAAGTATTTGTTGCACATTTGGGAGCTAAGCAGAGTGCCTAGTTGTTTGCGGTTGTTCCGAAAGTTTAAAGCGTCAAGACCCTTGACCTTCTTGGATAATGTACGCACATGTTTTGATCAAAGTATATATATTCCATTTATTCAATGAAATACATATAGTTTATTGGGTATGTAGAATAAACTGGATGTTGTATATAACTACACTGATAAAAAAAGAACGCCTCTAAGATATACAGTTAAAAACCAAGATTGAAAAAGGAGACATTTGAAAAAGTGTTTCTCTAGACAACGAGGTCATTTATTTAATTATTTTATTTTTATTTATTTAATTAATTTTTATTTAATTATTTAATCATATGTCTGACGCCACAGTCTGCAACAAAACATGATTTAAACTTCTACAAAACAGAATTTAACTGAGATGATTTGAATAGCGTATGGAGGTCTGTCGATGATACCCCAACCCACAGATAAATACATATAAACATTTCGAATAAAAAACTTTCGTTTTTGCATTACACAACTGTGCAACAAAAGTGACCGCAACTTTGCTCAGTCGTATTGTAACGCCCCGTCCAAGTTTGGTTAATGAATGGCAGGCTTAATTATTTGGCCAAGAGGCAGTTGTGGCAAATGAAAGGGATGGGATTGTGGTGCCCTCAGTCAGCACTCAGTGGCTGCCGCTGCCCCATTGTTATGGATATTGCCCGAGCTTCCGCCAGCTAAGGGTTGCTTTTAATAATTGTTTATATCAGTCCGATGCAACTTTTTATACATTTTGTTCTTTTTTTGTTTTGCGAGCTCCATTTGCCGTTTGCCCCGTTTAAATATTCCGAGCGTGGCAAAGTTTCAATTGTGTTTGCTGTTATGCTTTTGTTGTTATTTTTCCCCATCTTTTTTCTGTGCATACTTATTTACCATTGATATTGCTCAGGCAATTGGATGTTGATTTTCCGTTGCTGTATTTTTTATAGGCTAATTCACATTGCATATTTAATTAAACGTTTTCAGCTTTTGTTTTTCTTTTCGTTTCCGATCAATTACAGTGAGCTTTCAGCTAACGGTTTGTCAGCCTTCATTTAGCCGCGTTGCTTTTTTCAATACAAAGCAAATGAAAGAAATGCTGGACTATATAAAAACGAATTCAATTTCAAGCATAACTAAAAGTTCACTACTTAGTTAATATGCAGCAATTCTAGCTGTTCAAGTAAGTTGTATTCAATGTGTTACTTAAGTATTGAAAACATTTGTTAAAACACTTTATCAAGTCCACAAATGTACACAAATCGATACATCTACAGGGTCTAAAGGGCAGAAAGAACACACATATCCATACCCCCCATAGAAGACATTTAAAGCCAGCAATCTAAATCCCCACCTGTACCTCCTATCCCGACATCTTACCCTCTCTGCCCTGTTGAACTTGCTCTTCAATACGTCAACGTCTCGCTGGCTGCAAAGCTTGTCATGCATTTTACGCATGAGAAAATATTTTCAGTTAACAAGTCCGAGGGTTGCGCACCAAAAAATAGGGAGATCCAAGGGAAAATGTTGGAAAATCGCAATTCAAAGTGCAGAAGGAAATGCACATAAAAATAAATCGAAATAAGGCGAACAAGTAACAAACGATGTGCCTGTCAACGGCAACTCCAGAGGATCGCAGGAGGAGCACAAACGGGTGAGTTGCCTGTGGGTGAAGGTGTCCTCGTCTATGCTGGGTGGTTGGGCTGTGCCGCAGTTTTTGTTTATGGTGCGATATGAATGACACGTGAGCGGGAGACAACCAAAAAAGGAACAGAGCGGAGAGCAAGAAGCGGTAGACGGGGTGCCAGAGTCCCTGGCGAGAATTATGAAATTTAGCGCAAGCCACACAACAGGCGGCAGTCTAAAAAAAAATGGGAACCACCAACATGCAGTCATATGACAGCTTTTCCCATATCGCACCTGCTCCACACACACCAACGTGTATGTATGCGTGTCGGTGTGGGGGTGTTCGTGTGGAGGGACAGATAGATGTGACGGCCAATGCGCTTAGTACTTTCATTTCGTTTGGCGCAAATTGCTTAACCACAATGAATGTATGTATGCAAAGCGGCAGCTCACACACATGAGCGCAGACATCTACACACACACACATGCACAGATACACACATATTGTGGCATTAGCAACGTCAGTCTTCTAACGCTGCTTCTCTGTCTTGCACTTCCCTGTAACAACTCCTGCAAGGTGTCGTCAGCAGCTGTTGCTGTTGCTAGACTAACGGTTTCACACTTTACTGCGTTTTTTCCTTTTTTATTCGTATGCCGACCATGTTTGCCTCCTTTTACATCTGCATACTCACATACTCACTCCCACACTCATGTATCACTCATTGGCAGTGTCTCGCCAGACTGCGTGACGGCTAAATCGTGACCAGTGTAATCGCGAATGATTCAGCTCTTTTAATGAATCTCCAGCCACAAAATACAAAACTAGAATTATAAGTTTATTACACATTGCGTTCAAATTCAACATTCTAGCTAGGTCACTGGAAAAGGTTTTACAAAAGCTTTCAAGAATGGAATTATCAAACAAAAATATTCGCTTTCTTTCACCTAATGCAAAGGAAATAAAAACTAGTAAGCTACAGTCGAGCGAGCCGACAGTAAAAGACCCCGTGTTTGCCAGACATATAGACGGACTTGCATTCCAAACTTAAAGACTGCAGCTTTTATAGTCTCTGAGATCTAGGTGTTCATATGGACAGACAGACATCGCAATATCGACTCGGCTGTTGATGCTGATCCAGAATATATATACTTTATGGGGTCGGAAAAGCCTCATTTTACCCATTTGAACATTTCGCTTCTGACAAACCATATAGACCCCGTAGTCAAACAGGATCTTAAAATTGTGAATGGACTTTTAATTGAATTTCACATAAATTAGACTTATTATGGTTGTCATTGTCCTACACCTTTAGTTCTTTAATTGAATTTAACACTTTGTGCCTAGCGTAAGCTTTTAGCTTTTTAAATAATTAAACGATTAATATAAGCCGAAAATGCATGACACAAGTTGTAAGTAAAGCAAAAATCTGCTTAAAATTCATACAAAACATTCTTAACTGACTTTAAACATATTAAGGACACTCCACTGAATCCACTTTCAGCACACTTTCTACATTTTTGCATAAAAAAAGTGTGGAAACTTAAAGGACTAAGAATAAAGCTTCGAGTATTGTTAATAAAATTTAATCTTCTAGCATTGCTTGACTTCACTTCGATTTCAATTGTGGCTTTTTTGGCAAATACCTCTTGACAATTGGCTTTTGGCAAATATTCCAGTCTTTTGTTGCACTTACGGAAGCACACACTCAAGTAATCGATTCAGCTACAGCTTCCGAGCGAGCGTGTCACACACAGACACACACGTTCACACACGCACACACTCGTGTGTGTGGACACACGCTACGTGTGTTGCCCCGGGTTGTCGGTGCATGAAGTAGTTGTAGTTGTTGTAGTTGTTGCACCTCAGCATTGGATAATCGACTGTTTGGTAAATTGACAAAGTTGCATAATTGTTAGGTAGCCACAGGGTAATTGTAATTAATAGACACAAATTATTATCTGAGGCCATTTGGCAATTGTTCAGTGTTCTCTTGCTTTCATTCTATGTAAATTCGACTTAGGGATGTGTTTAAATATTTTCGTTTAAATTTATGTCTTAAGCTAAATAAAATAATGAATAATCGCTTAATATAATGGCACAGTAAATTCATCAGTTAACTTGGTGCTATTAAACAATCTGTAGAAATTAAATTAACTTTGATAAATATCTCAGGTATGTAGAGTTAAAAGATGTATCTGTTATCTGAACTGTGACCTTACAACTAACAAAATTTTAAAGCCATTATTCAATACATGTGTAGCAATATGTCAAGTGCAGAATAGTGTCATAAACATCTGCAAAATTCAGCAACACACCACAAGGAGCTGCCTGTGGTTATCCTGTGGCTGCATTTCGGAATGTCTTTCATTCTGGCTTCAGTTCAATTATGAACGATTTTATGAATGAAGACTTGTCCATGACTAACTATAAAATACAATGGATACTCGAATAGGTTACTGTAGTTGTTTTAACCAATTTTAATTCATTTTCAGAAACTTGACCAAGTTACTTGCTGACAAAGTCTAATTGTAATGAAGTCCTAATTCTACGTAATGTTAGTAATCTTCTTTTGTCAAAGCTGAGTAATCTGCGCATTTCATTTCAATGAAGTAAATTGTTTAAACATAAACCTACTATTTTTGCTTGCTTTAATTGCTTAAAATAAATAAACGTTTAAATCAATATTGATTTTTACTCATACTTGCGTTCTCCACAACTTTAACATTTGCGACTTAAACGGAAATGAATTTAGCGGCACTTCCGTTTGACCCAATTGAAACTCATGTATTTGTATTTGTATTTGTATTTCTTGTGGCCTTGCTTGTGTACGTTTCTTATGTTTACTTAACTTTTGCGGTTAGTTGTTTGATGAGCCTCTCGGCTGAAATCGGTTAGTTAAACAATTAGCATATGAAACAATCATACAAAAATTAATAATTCTATCATAAATATGTATAATATTTGAATTGAAATGAAATCGGCATGAGACTTGATCTCATAATTGAATGGCATATTAATCAAACTTCAATCAATTCAATTACAAGGCCAGGCTTGCATTTATTTCCTAAATGTTGTGGTGAATTTTGACAGCTCGTCTTGTGGCAGCAGCAGATTGACAGTCACGGGGCAATGGGTAATGATCATTATTTAATCAGAGTAGTTTATCTGTTTCATTAAATATCGGAATAAGCCTCGCGAGTGATAGATTGCAACTTAAAAAATATTTAAAGACGTTAGTTAGAAGATTGAATAAAATATTACTAACTAATTAATTAAACATAAGTTTTACAGTTCGACTGTAGCCTTTCTTACTTGTTATAATGCTAAATTTATTACAATAACAATATCACAGTGATTATATACTTTCTCGACTATGTCCACATTACGCAATGCACCAGAGAGCTCTGTTAGTTCGGCTTCTGAACTATGAAAACTAGCGCCTTGTGGATGTAAGCGAGGATACCCAGAACAGCTTGCTCGTCACGACACACTGCGGTGCGCCTGGGTCTGTGATGCGTACCTTCAAGGACAAGATGAACTCGGTTGTCTAATAGCAGTTGTTGTACGGCTTTTTAAAAATATCCCCGCATCTAGCCGAGGGCACATTTGTGGAGCTGCAGTAGGGAAAGTGCGCGGTATATCGTCTTGTCTCCTTCGTCTCTAAACTGCCATCTGGTTGGCCGATCAAAGACGAGGTCTGTGGCCAATATCCTCAATTTATTTAAAATAATATATGTCATAGCGAATGTTTAACTATTCTGGAATAAAATTACAAATATTCATAAAATTCTTTGGCCTCATTAACTTTAAACATTCTCAGTCAGGATCAGACTACTTAAACATATAGCTCTTATGGGATCAACTGGTGCAATAATAACAGTTTGTTTGAAAATCTGATTTGTTCTATAAAACTAAATTCACAGACCTTGCATGGTAACCTTAACCACCTAAATTTATTAATGGATTTGAACTTTTCTCTCGCATAGCTAACAAATAAATGGTTTACCAAACGGACAAATTCTAGTTTTCTTATTCTTGTTTAAGAAATCTTAGAAAATGTTTTAACCACATTTCGTCAAACTAAATGTTGTAAATATTTTAGAAAGCAAAAACCAATTTTATTTTTATTTTTCTGTTTCATTTAAAGTTTGGGAAGATGAAAAGATTTCATTTCCGTTGCATTTTTAATTTTAAAAGATTTGTATACACATTTAATTAATTCTTTTATAAATAACTATCAAAAACTTCCCCACTGGCACTTGGACAGTTTAAACGTTAAATTAAAAGTCTTTTTGGAATTGAAAATTCTTTCTTGTGCTTCAGTCATAACTCGATACAATTTGAGCGTCTCCAGGCTTAACAGCTTCCAGTTTTATCGTCGGACATTTGTGGTCGTGTCATTTTGGTGTTTGTTACCTTGATTACAGTTCAACTTATTTCTCCTGTGCTTCTCGTTTCTCGTTTCTCTTTTCCTTCTGATTGGCAGTGCAGGTTGTGGGATAAAAGTTAGTTTTGTTGCAGTTTTCTGGCTTTCTGGTTTCATGGCAATATTTTGTTTGTATTTACTTCTATTTTTGAGTTTCTGCTAAACTTTAGTTTATTGCAATTGAGGTAAACTCTAAATTGCATTTGAACAACTGAGAATTTGTCATTTGTGTCAATTTTATCTTGTTACTAGCAAGCCAAAAATTGTTTTACTTTATTTATAACTCAAACTTTAACTCAAACACAATAACAAAACACTTGATTCTCATTCGGAAAATAATTATAATTATTACTTAGTAACGCCATGGATGATGTACGCAGCCGTGACTTGAAGGACTTAATAAGCTTACTGTTCTTCCTCCTGAACCGACAGAACTTCCATCTGCATCAAATTGCCACCGAGGAGAAGCGTTTCCGATATTCCGTCATGCACTCCGGCACAATGAGTAAAAAAGTGGCGCACGTGCGTCACATTCGCGACTTTCAGCAGCTTTTGGTGGAGAACTCTCGCCAGATTCAGATTCATCACGAATTGCTTCAACAGTTTTTGGATCTGAATGACGATCTTAAAGGGACCACCCTGTATCAACAGGCTGGCGGGGTCCTGAAAGAAACTCTTTTCTTACTCAAGTAAACCTGATGTCATTACGCATTCGGCCCGTTGCCAGTCTCAAAACACAACCAAATTGAGCCATTCTTGCCAAAGAAGTTGTTAATCCCCAGAACAAGCTAATGAAGAGACAAGAGCATAAATTAGTTAAGGGACAGAGCTTCTAACGGGCACTACACTCTACACATAATATTTGTACTACATTTTGAAATAAAAAGTAAAGTAAGTAAAGTTTTCCTACCTGCCTATGAAAAGTCTTGGTAAGGGCATGAGAGGACTGTCTTGACTGTCCCCTGCTTTCTGCAGAATTGGCCAACTGACCTGAAGTAAAAGAAAGTGAACAAACCGCACGCTAAAGTAATTTCTACTTAGCCGCAGTTTCCGCAGTAACCTGCATAGAAAAGTGGTAACAAAAAAGTTTAGAATGAGCGGCAGCTCCGCGAAAAATTAAAACAAAGTGCCAGGAAAGTAAAAGGCCAGTGCGTTGGCCGTCTTGAAGTTGGCTAAAGCCAAAGCGAGAGCAGCTGAAACAGCTTCCGGACCACGGCTCGACTTCCGTATTTCTTGTTCCTCTTTCCACTTCATACCCTGTATGAGGGTATCTTGCGTTTATTAAATTCATGTGACAGGCTGAACTTGCAATTTATTTATGTCATTGCTTTATATTAACATCGGAGTCGATATAGTCATGTCTAATCATATAAAAAATTAATTTTTTTATTACCTTTAAATATTTTATAAAACAATTCTATAGCCTTTGATACCAAAATATTTAATTAATACTGTATGTACATTGTACACGGTGAATTGACAAAAAAAAGTTTATTTAAATCATTTAATCAATAAAAATAGTAAGACTCTAAAATACCATGGAAGTAAAAATTCCAGAAGTGCTCATGAATCGCACATGGTATCTTTCTGTTTGGTGAGCTCGTCTCTGTTTTTTTTCCTTTATTTTTAATGTATAATTTTTGTTTTTACCCGCATAACTGAAACTGTTGCTGCGCGTGTGGGAGGTAAGAGTACTTTGTAAGCCTTGTTGCGTCTAGTCCTTCTGTGAGTTTTAATAATTCTGAACTTATTTTGCACTAGAGAAACAGAACGTCTCACCTTTCTAACGAGTGCAAAGTTTTCTGACCCAAAAGTCGCCAAAACTTTTACTTGTATTCCTCAAGTGCATCCTCTTTGGTGTTAATCGGGTTAAGATCCAAATTACGCAATTCCGGACTTGAAACAGCACGGCGCTACCTGTGACTCACCTTTCCTGAGCTTTAAGCTTACATCTTGTTTAATTGAGTTCGGACTCAGTCGGATTTTCAAAAACGATGGGTCCTAAAAATGTTTCAAAAGAGAAGTATCTCAAAATGCCATTAAATGTTAAGAATAACGTAATAAAATAAGTTAAATTTATTGGAATGCTCAATTGCATTGAGTACTTAACAAAGGTTAATAATATTTTACTTGGTAAATGTAACACATTTTAATCAATTAACAGGTAAATAGATGCCTCTAAGTAGTTTCGGCGTTCAACTTTTCAATGCGATCAATTAGCCCAGCTTTTGGGACGGACTTGGCGGGTTTATCGTCGAAATGTGTATCCAGTATCAAGCGCAGCTGGGAGACCGTGCAAGTTGTGAGACGTGTGTCATTGATCAATTGTTTCACAAATTCGTACGACTTGATCTGCTCATCGTCGATCTTAGCCACTTTTGGTGCGCTCGCTCCTTCGGCGGTTGATTTGGCTGTTCGTTTCTTGGCTTGTTCCTTATCCTCCCCAAAGATGCTTTCGTAGTCTGGAATAAAGTTTTCAATGCGCTTGTTCTGCTCCGCTGGATCAGGCAGCTGGCTGAGATCGTCCTGATTGGTTCTTATGTTTAAGGCGAGTGCAAGTAAATTTGATTGAAGTACTTCCAGACTTGGATCATTGATAAGGTTGGGCTGGTAATCAACTGTCAGTTTTTTTATGACCTTCTTAAACAGCTCAACACCCTCATTTGACGCCGTATTGTCAATTTTGTTCCAGTCACACATGTCAAGGTTGCGAATGTCTCTTGCTTCGGGTAAATAGACGATTTTGAAGCCATCTCCAGACAACAGAGAGTGATAGTTTTTGTCGTTCTGCAAGGCAGCCTCGACGGGCACAAGTGCCACATAGCGCGGCACGGACTTGCGCTTGCACATGAATAGGCAAATCGCGATTTTTTCCCGCTCCAGACAGCGCTGCCAGAGAGCACAGAAGAGTCGTTTGGAACCAACGATATTCTGATCATCCGGATACATAAAGCTGCACGGTTTGCTGTAATAGTTGGCGGGCAGCGCAGAACGATGCTTAAACCCAAGCAGCATCATGCCAGGAGGATGCATGTTGCGCACCCTGTTCAGCTGTTCCGTGGTAACTCGCAGCGTCTGATCGCCCACTTTGCATTCGTACCAGCCACCCGTCATCTTGATCTGGTACTCATGAGTAATCTGCTGCGTTTCCTCGTCCTGCTTTCTCACCATGATCATCCGCTTTCTACGCACGACGCTGTTATCTCTGCGCATTATGTGTACCTTGTTTGGGAAGGAGCGCCGCTGGAAATAGTTGTAGAACTGTGCAGAAATGTTTAGGTTGGGGCCCAGTGAGAGCGTGAAGTGGCCCATACAACGGCGGAGGAAGTCCTGCCTTAGTTTGCGATCCTCCAGAATATCTCGCTGCAACTGCGCATCGGGAACTCGGAAAGCGTCCAATTCAATGGCTATCAAGGGATCATAAACAACGAAATTAGTTCTCATTAAGATAAAGAGGCTATGATTAAGAATTTGTAAGCAAATCCAAAAGCGCAACCCAATAGAACTTCACTTGGATGCGAGTGAATCATTTGCTAAGCTTGATCTGCGAGATCTTAAAACCTTGATGACTACACTGCATGCCAACAAGGGGAACAGATGTCGCGTTTGCTACCCAATTTAAAATTTCTTACCTCGAGAAAGTGTTATGAACTCCTTGTAAAAAGGCTCGTAGTTGAAGTCATCCACCATAGGAATGACCTGGAACTCAAATTCTTTGCCCTCTATATCACTTGCCTTGTGCAACGCCGACTGAAACATCTTACTGGAAGGGTCGTGCGGCTCCTCCACGTCCGTCATGTAAACAATCTTGGCATTGTTCAGCTTTCTGCCACACTTCTCTAATAGCTCGATGCACAAACGAATCATGTGAGCAAAGTTCCCTCGTCCATTGGGCTCGGCCACTCCATATTCGGTGGCAAATGTCTCCTCCACTGTGCCCAAAAACTCTAAAAAGTGTTCCACGATGTACTTGGTCAACTGCCGGACAGGAAGGAACACAGCGCAGTTACGCGGTATCACAATGTTGTCCAGATTCTCGAGGGGTGGCGGACTGTTGTTTGTGTTGGCGAACACGAGACCCATCAGGTCTCTGTTGTTTACCAGCATGCCAGATATAAAAGCACCTCGGATTAAATTAAGTGCCTCCATCATCTTTTCTATCTGAGAAAATTCACAATTTACAAACATTTGTAATAAAAAAAATTGTAGGCAAAAGTACCTGCAAATTAGCATCAACGACAAAGAGAATTGCCTCGCGTCCATGATAATCACGCTTCATGGCGATCTCATCCTCGGAGTCGGTCAGCTCGACATCACGATCGGGATCCCAAAATTCCATTTTAGAGATTTACTTTTTATTTAGTCAATTTAAGTTTGGTAATTTCACAACTAAATATATAATCTTTGTTACAAAGCGACGCCGGCGTCATCAATGTGACCAATTTTGACAACTTTAAAAATACTTACGAGCTTAACATAACACTCTATTTTGCTGGCAGTGCCTTTTGAGTAAGTCTGTTAATTATTAATTTGCCGCCAGTGGCGCTAACAAAAGTCAAACGCCACCTAGTGGTGGTTTTAAAGTTCTTGGCGCCATCTATGTCTCTTTAGAGTTTCCCAAATCCAATTTTAGAACCACCATGGTATTTTTTTTACAAGTATTTTCTAACATCGTTGTACAGTGGGGTATAAATATTTAAAACCTTAGCTTTAACTTACAAGTGTCGTTTCAAAAAATTGTATTTAATTGTAAAAAATAGGATTGCATGTTTATTTGAGATGACAATATTATTTATTAAGTGTTTCAGTCCTTAAAAAGTTGAAAATACAGTTATGCTTTCTGTGACTGCTGAATTAAAGTTTATGTGAGTAGAGTGTGCTCAGGAAGTTAAACCAGGAAAAATCTCTTCAAAATACATGTCATAAGCTAATTTATTCATGTGACAATAGTTTCTAATGTTCAGCTTAATTGAAGATGAATTGGTGTAATATAAAACCGAGCTTATCAGTAGGTCTCGTCGAATATCAACATTCCAAGCAAAAGGAAATCACCAGCAATACGCGTTATAAATTTATTTTCTTTTTATTGAATCTCCTTTATGTGAGTAACAGCAGTTGTACCCCAAACTGATAATCCACACTTTGAAGTAGGTTTGATCATTACTTTGTAAAGCAAGATTATGTATCTTAATCCCAACTTTGGACTAGGTCTCGTGTTCCTTGTCAAGCTGAGTTGACGGACATGATGTTTCCAGGAGAGTCTTGTGTCTAGAGTAAGGCTGTGATATTTAACACTAGAGACTTGAGTGAAGGGAATTCCTTCCGGAAATTCAACAGGAATAAATATCGATCTTAACTTAAAAGACATAAGACAAAGAAATACCGATATTCCAATATCTTGGCCAACCCTCAAAGCAGTTACCGAAATCTTGCAGACGAAGGGAAGCTCTTCTGAGCGACGAACTAAAACACAAAGTCGTAGTGCCATCAGCATAAGTAGCAATTATGTTTTTCTTATTTTATAGTGTCCGCATGTCATGTGTCGGTCTCATAACACTTTACTGAGGAACACCCGTACTTGTACATAAAGATGTGTATCACATAGCCAGGATTTAATGACTGAGTTTCCCTTGGGTTTGACTAATAAGCCACCAACCCAGACAGACTGTATTTCTCCAGCACAGCGCGAATTTCTGCATAGCGTCCAAGATTCTCAAATATTTTATCATAGCTGTTGCCGGAAGAGGAAGAAGTTAACTAGTTCCATATAACCGATATAACCGAACCCACCGGCAGTAAATGTGGCAGGGACTGTCGTGTAGTATTGAGGACTTCTCTAGCTCTCCGCACTGAGAGAATGCCCTGAGAATTATCGGAGGGTTCATGCAGCATTGCTATTTTAACTTGAGTTCTGGGTCAAGTTCATTGGAGCTTGTTAAGCTCTCAGAACTATCAGTCGTAAGACTTGTGTTGTCAGCTGTGTGAATTGCCTGTGTCATCTGTAGTGCCAGTTTCGCACAGTTTCGTAGCAATGATGCGAGTTTAGGCTCCAAATCGCCTGAGATAGCTTCAGAAACAGGATTTTCCTCGGATTTCAAGGTCGGCTTTCTCTGCATGGACTGAACTGTTCCTCCCGCCTTGTCCCCCAGTGATGTGTGACGCCTTTTGTTAGAATGAGCCATTGGTGTGATTTGTGAAGACGACTCTACATCCTTTGTTATCCACTATTCATGTGTTGCTGCTGCACCAACACTCATTTCCAATTAATGTTGTATGCGGTTGCTCCTCGTGGACATGCTCAAGTGACCGGGATTCCACTTTCAGTCGCTTGCAATTGTAGTTGACCCTGTGTTAGCTCTTTTCAGCACAGTTACTACAACTTCTGGAATACTAACAGTCATCATCGCTGGACGATGACGTAGAAAACATGGGCGAGGTGCCTCGACGCTTGCGAAGCTGCTTTCGTCGCTGCCGTCCACAGAATCTGAACTTTTGTCGGACATCAGAATGCAGGTTGAGATCACGCTCCCGTCTGCTCATAAGCACCTGGTTGCGTCGATGGAGCAGCGCCCGCATGTGGTGGCTATGTTCCTGTTCCTCTTTGATTACGTCGCACCCATACTTTGCACGTAACTCGGCCCGCTTCCTTGGCAGAGTGCGGTACATCTTGATTGTGACCATCGGACTGTTGTACTTGCTGGCGGTTGAAAGCGTTCGCTTACGGCTGGCACGGATGTAGCGTGCAGTATCTTCTGACTGCAAGGACTCTGCCTCGCTTTCGTTGCTGGAGGAACAGACGTGGGATGTCTTGGATGGTGGCTTTAGCAACTGTGTTTTTCTGCCCAACATTTTGCTTTGCCGCAGATAGTTGCCCACGTGCTGCTCTATCTTCTGGCTATCAAAGGTGTCGAGAATCCTATCCAAGCCAGCTGCGTTCCACTTGCGCACATGCGACTCGACTGTTGGCTGCGTCTCGTGCAGAACATCATTGTTTTCTTGGCCCAAAAGCATTAGCTTGAGCCCACTTTTGGACACGGACTGGGGCAATTTCTCAAGAGTATCTTCTACGTTTTCTTTAGCCTCTTCTGTAGCAACTATACTATCTTCGCCTTTGTTCTTGAATGTATCGTCAATTTCGTGCAAATCCATTTCTTTGTCATATTGTTTCTCAGCGCAGATCTGAAAGAGACGCGTCTTGGATTTACCCATGGGTGAGTTGAAGTTCTCATGCTCACCTTAATGAAATTAGACCCGGTCTTGCAGCATAACGCCTCCAAATAGTTCTCATCAAGTAGGTTGGACATATTCTCACATTATTTAAAAATTAACCAATTTGGCTGGACAAATTTGTTTCTGGTTTTGTTGTGCTAGCGTTTAAGCGTTGCCAGATAAATTGCCAATTACGTACGGTCATACTTTAAAATATATCGCCCCACCACCACACAATTTATCGGTTTACTATCGGCGGGTTTTAGTTTTAAAATATGAATTGGTTAATCTTTAAAATGCTACAAAACTAATTGTTAATGCGTATGCAATGCTATTTTATATTAAATATAGTCGGAAAAAACGAGCAGTGAAAAGCACTAGAAGTTATGAGCCCAAAGGTAATTTGATAGGCGGCGAGAGCGAAACATAAACTGATTTATACCTAGAAATGCATCAGGAATATTTAATTGCAATTTTTTAATATTAATACTGGCAGTCCTTTTAATTTTTCGAGTTAAGCAGGACATCACCAAGAGAATAGTCCGTGCCACTATTCAGCAGCTTCTGACTTTTGCTTCTCAGCTGTATTTTAGCAACACGCAAGGGACCTTGAATGCACACATACATAGTTTGCGTATAGGTTGAAGTGCAAGTCCTGAGGATTTGTGAGTAATATTAATTTATATAATTTATGTAACTGTTGTAATCGAGTAAATGTTTAGGCGTAAATCGGATCCATTTATATATGTAGTAAAATGCTATAACAATTTGTGCGTAGATGTAGACGCTGATTTCGACAGCGATTATTTAATTGTGAGCTGTGCGATTCCAGTCTTGACATCGAGTGATGAGAGATGTCAACCTCCTCGTCGGTATAAAACAAAATGAACTATTGGAAGCCTCCAGCCCCTAAGCCTTAATCTCATCATAGGTGTTGCCATTGCTCAGACGGCAAGATATCCTTGGAAGGATCCCAATTCATTGGAATAATCGGACAATCATATTAATATAAATTAGTTTAACATTTGTTTGTGTTTACCAGTAAAAAAAACTTAGTAAAGCATCATATGCATTAATATTATTATCAAACCCATTGTTTATAAAAAACATGTAAGAAAGGCTACAGTCGACCGAGCCGACTGTAAAAGATCCCGTACTCCTTCTAGTGCGACTTTTTCCATATTTTCCTATGGGAGCTATAGGCTATAGTTGTCCGATTTGCAGGAGGATAGGTACAACGGGACCATACATATATTGTGTGAATTTTGTCTTGATATGTATTCTTGATCAGCATCAACAGCTCAGTCGATTTAGCAAAGTCCGTCTGTCTGTCCGTCAGTTTCTATGCGATCTAGTCTCTCAGTTTTAATGTTATCTCGATAAAACTTGTTACAGGTGTGTTTTCTCCCTGCACATACATACATATGTTAAAATCGGCTAGTTCCGATGATCAAAGCAACAATCGATTGAAATTGCTGAAAATGGGCAGCTACTAAACGATTTGAACCATAATAACGCAATATGCATTTTCTGTAGTTTTCCACCTGCTGACAAAGGTTCATCCAAATCGGACCACTATGTCATGTAGCAGCCATAGGAACAATCGGTCGGAATTCGAATTATGAAAATTTACTGTGTCTAATGAGAAGTTTTAGCCAAATTCACGCAATATGTATTTGCTATTATTCCCTATATGCAGACCAAGTTTCATTCGAATCAGACTACTATACCATATAACTACCATAGGAATAATTGATGATTGAAGCCAAATGAACGTCATGCTAACATGACTACATTAACATGTTGACTGCAAGGGTATTTAATCTTCGCAAGCTGAAGATAACGAATTTTTGTTGTTTTCCTTTAACTTAATGTTGTAATTAAAACTCCATTTTGTTTATCTTAAAATTGAAAGTATTTTACGTATCTATCAACTCTGTTGATTATGCTAATCATGAATTGATGCGGTTTATGGAGTCCGGGGTATAATTTAGCATTATTAAAGAACGATCTCATTAAAAAAGTAAATTTAGATTTTGATGATCGCTTTTGGCTTTTAATTTTAATTGTAACAATGAGATGCAGTTTGGAAAACGGTAGCCATATGCCAGATACGTGTTGTCGATGGTCGACTTATGGGATTCTTTTTAAAGTGGTGTGATTTAAGCCAAAATTGCCAAAAACTGAAACCAGAATAAAAACTTTAATTGTTTAATGAGAGCAGGTCTCTGTTGTTGTCTCCCTCTCTCGCTCTCTCTGTCTTCCATTCGTCCTATCTCCCGTAGCTTCTATCTCACTCAGTTGATGTGATCGGCGCCCTTTTTAATATGTTTTTTTATTTTTTTTTTGGACTTGCAACATGGCAGTCGACAGGCTGCAGAAGCAGCTGCCACATTGCATATGGCACGTGAGGTATTTCATTTAATTTCGGAACGTTTCTTAGCACGAACAGACACGCAACACGGTTTATGTTAACAACGTGAGCTGAAGAGGCCAAGTTTGGTAGTTAACTGCTTTTGGGCCATTGATTAAATAGGATTAAAGCATTGACTAATGATGACTGAGGATTGGAAGGCGCGTTGGAGCGCTTAATTCGACTAGCCAATGGATGGATTCTTGTTGTAGGGAAAGTGCCAGGTCATGTTGAAGGTTTGCAACTACAAAATGTTTCTATCAAAATCCCCGAGTCATTTGTTTCGTGGGATTTGCCAGCTCGTCTTTAATTTGCTTAATAAATATTTGTTTATTTGCTGCCTTGGCACGAAGTTGAATGACTACAAGGTCCCGGAGACCTGAGCCTGGACAATTCTCAATCGTAGAGCATTTTCAAGTTGTCAGCGGGTTGCTACAGCTTCAGGGTGGCTCAGGGTGGGGAGCCACTCGAGTTCCACTTTCGGCCATCTAACCATAAATCATTCGTAACGCCAAGCGATGACGACGAAAATGTCAGGCGCAGGATGTGCTAAAGGACAACGGAGAAAGACCCAAGACGAAATACTCAAGGCGCAAGGCGCTAGGCGTTGCAGCGTCTTTACACTTGATGGACATACAGGCCTTGTGGCGATACCACACACTTATACACCATACACTAAATATACAAAGGAACATAGAAAGCAGACACTGTCCTGTGCCTGCAAGGATAATGACGCGCAAATCGAGCCCATCATCAGTCGTCTTGTTTGGCTGTCTTTGGCGTTGTCTCTGCTTTGTTTCATGTTGTTGTGTTTTGCTTTTAGTTGCCTCTATTATCCTTAATGCGACTCACTTTGTTAGAAACGTCAGTCGGCCTGCAAGCGCCATTATCATCACGTTGTGTCTCTCGGACAGCGAACAAAAAAAAAACACATCGGAAAATGGAAAATGTGCAGACATGCCGGCAGCAGTTTCCTCCTTCTCCGCCACCTCCCCAGAGAAATGTGTCCAAAAATGCACGAAAATAAAGATAAAACATGACAGGCAGTTCACATTCGCTCATTTATAATAAGCCAAATATGACCGCGACCGCGTGTGGTTAAGACTGCTCTCTCTGTCTCTCTCTCTCTCTCCTCCTAGTCCCACTTTGTTATTCTTGTTCTTTCCTTTTGGCAAGGCATTCACATGACTTCACAGCTTATCATTTGCCAAGTCTTCAGTTGGGCAGGCTAAAGCATGAACAATCTGTGGATAAAGTATATTCTCTGTTATCAGACAATTATATTAATGCGCATTATTTTCAATGAGGACCAAAACAAAGAGTTATTTCAAATATTTTATATAAACGCTCTTTGAGCAAAAAGGATAAATTAAAAATTTCGCTTGGATTCAACAACTATGTTAGCTCCCGCAGGTTGAATCGGTCGAAAAATGGCTACTTATATAAAATTATTCAAGAGCGAGTATGGGGTCTATAAATAACTGCCCCTCTTCCTAGCCACCTTTAACATAATATTTTTTAAAAATTATTTAAATTCCATGTATTAATTTGAATTAAATAGAGGGTTTCGAAAAATTATCAAAACTTAATTCTTTAACATATTAAACTATAGAGCATTAACTAAAGGGTTTTTTGCTACCATTTTAGCTCAAGTCAAAGTTTAAAGTTTTCACGTTAAGCCAAGGGAACAAGAGTGACCACAACTAACGAAGACGTTAGTGGACTCAGACGATATCTTGACCGCAGCTCTAACTCGAACGGATGGATATGAGACAGGCATACAAAAACTGTCTCACCTATACTCTAGCAACATGTTGGTCGATACTTGTGAGCGGTTTGGAATATATAACTATTAAATTTGTAAGCCGCTTCCGTAAAATAAATATTTTGTAGACACAACGAAAAGTTCTTTGGGTTGTCCACCACAGGCAAAAGTTTTTCTGGGCATGATTTATAAGTATACGACTAAGAATGCTGCTTTCGTATGTGTGGCATGTGTAAGTGGAGTGTCAGTTGTGCAACTGGGCCAACGGGGCGTATGCTCAACCCTGTGTTGACACGTCTTGTGGTCAGGCAAATGATAATAACAGCGCTATGAGGAGAGCTGCGTACGGGCCTATTTTTTCCACAAATACTCGCAGATACTCACATGTATTCAAAAATAAGCTGACGAGCACATTGAGTGTCTTCCCTGCCTTCTCTCAGATATCGCAGTTATCACAGTTTTTCACTGTGTTATGTTTTTGCTGTTTTTTCACACTTGCGCAGCCCTGGCCAGCTGTTGTCCAGTTGGCCATGTCACCCAGCTGGCACGCTTCTTTCACTTCTTGGTTCCCATTTTTATTATTAACTTTTTTCCCATTTTGGTCACGTTTGATAAGCTTCCACAAATAATTCATGAATGAGCAGGCGCATGTAGGCAGCTGCTGTTGGCCCTGCTCGTTGTCGATGTGCTTGATGATTTTAAATATGATTTGAATGAGTTTATAACTTGTTTATTTGTTTAAGCAACAGCCAAGTGCGTACATCGCACCCTGCCTCATTTCCACTTCGTCCACGGGGTTGATTCAATTCAACTTGATTGATGTCTTCGCTTCCTAGCATTTGTAGACAGTCATTAGCTTCGGATTCCCCTCTGTTCCTCTCATTTCCTATGTCTGTGTTCAATTCCTTCGCTGCCCTACCCTGCCACGCCTCTGTGCAGAGAGTGGCGCTGACAGTTTGCCAAATTGTCTGCTGAAACTGTATCTCACTCTAGAAAACTTTAAGAACACGTTTTGAGAATGCATCATTAACAGCCACATACTATTTGGTATCTAGGATATACCTAAAATGCGATTTCAATTTAAATAAAATTTGATTTAGAATAATATTTTTCATTATTCCCTGCGAGTGCATATTGCGTTTGCTATCTGTCTGTCCGGTTGAACGCTGAGATCTCGGAGACTTTCAAGGCTAGCACCACCAAATTTCTTTTGAAAAATAGTCAATGCGTTTGGCAGACCAATTAAACTATATTTAATATTTTTCTACGCCTATGCAGAGTTCTCACATTATGTGCCCCACAAAGAGAATCCTAGCGGTATTTTGTTCGGATAGGACAATTATACCATATAGCTCTCGCATAGGTAGAAATCGCTCGTGAATTGGAAAATAGTATAGTGTTTGCTGAGCGGTCGTATTCAAAATCAAACATGATTGTAATTATCCTCACCAAGTTTTGTCTAGAGCGGAAAAATAATAACAATATCTCACATTGGACAAATCGGTCTGCTCGTTCGATTGAAGCGTTTCCTACTAGTTTTAAATATATTTTAAATAAATTTAAAAAAATAAAAATATATTGTGTTGCTAAAAGAATTTTTAGCTTTAATGTTAGCTGTATTAATTAAATAATTAATAATAAATCATAATAATAAATAATAATTAATAATAAATAATAATAAATTAATTAAATAATTAATAATAATAAAATAATATTAAAGGAAATATTTCTTGGATTAAAATAATAAAACAAATAAAAATAAATTTAAGCAAATGCTAAGCAATTAAATATTTGATTTATAGGTATAATTGTCCTCAAGTCGATGCTTGATTTCAGTCCAAACCACGAATTCATTTCTGTGACCTGATGTGGTTTGGGTGTTTAAACAGCAGCTAAGTTCCTGGGTGTTTGCCGTGACTGCAGCCCGGTAGAGGTTACGCAGCCAAAGGTGACGTAATTATAGATGTACTACGAGTGTACCGAGTACTTGTAGCTGCTCACCAACTGCCAGCCCACAAATGTGCAATGTACTCCGTGGATCAACCCTTGAACGAGCGAATGTCTAGGGTGCAAACTCAAGTGAAACTTAAATTTGGAACTTGGAAATGGGAGCCAGAAATGCACAAAGGGTTGACAACACCATGAGCTACTGCCATTGCCACTGCCACTGCCACTACCTTTTTCACAGAGGCAGAGCCTCTGCGGCCAAGTAGGCGTCACCCAGACGCAGTTGACTCAAAAGCGACTCTTGATTGTGTGAGGTCTGAATTTGTTGCGAAGCGTTTGGAAAGGGTAAGAACTGTCTTAGCCAGTTTTCTGGTTGTCTGGGATCTTTGGAGCGTTTTATCTGTGGATCTTGGTTCTATTAAGACGATGCGACACATTAGCATAAAATCATTGTTAAGATAAATACAATTTATGCCGGAATGTAAGGATGCGTTGGCTTAATGAGACCGAACATCTTGTACATCTAGTACATCTTATATCTTAGGGGTAATTAGCCATTGTGCCAGTGTAAATCTGTTTTATCTAACTACTACTATTCCTTAAGCCTTTTTGAAAAATTGCACACACGACCAGCAGATCCTGCGACAGGTTGCGACAGGACCGATGAGTCGACGCTTAAAATGCAATTTGTTTACTCTCCACTCCAGCTCAGCGCTGGGTCGTCTCTAGTCAATTCCTTTGGAGGAATCTTAGAGCTAACCTGCAAATGGCAACTTGTTTTCGGTCTGAAAGTGTCATTAGCATTGATTAATTTGTCGCACAATTTACATGGCAAAACAATCAATCAACGGCGTGTCGTCGCCTTCGTCTCGCTGCTTCCATTGCCATTAGTCAATCTTAAGATGCAGCCCGCTACTTGAACTCCATGTCAACCGGGCCAGTCAACCACCATCCATCCATCTATCCATCCCATTCAGTCGACTGTTGGGGCATTAGCAATCGCACAATCGCAATCATCTGCCATGGTGAGCATCATTAACGGCTCCAGTGGGTGTGGCCAGCTCCACCTTCATCCGAAACTGGACAGTTGCTCATCAAGTTGTATCCTGGTGAAATTTCAATGAAGCTCTTCCCATAGAACAGCCACAGCCACAGCCACTTTAGTTTGGCTTTAATGAATTGTCTTGCTGCCATCAAAGTTTTGTCCTCAATGTAATTAAAGTCCTTCGGTTGGTGTCGTGCGGTTTAGTCCTGCCGTTGGTTTAGTGATAGCACAGAGCCTTCGTTGATGATGCAGGGAAACTAAAGTGTAATCAAATTATGATGTTCCTTAAGCTCTTAATTTATTAATTGAACTATTTAAAAATTGTGTTACATGAAATTTGTTATTTGTTTATTCTACACTTTTATTCCTTGCTTCTCAAGTAGATCATCTTTTTCTAAATCTTAAGCATAATTACTCTGTTTCAGTGTCGTGTTAAGCAGCCAGCAAAGTAATGAAGGCCACATTTACAACAAAGGCCAATTGTTACAGGGCAGCTCAGTGAACTGATGGAAAGGGAACACACTGGATGGATAAGAAAACTGGGCACAGCAAACCCTCTGAAACAACACAAACAAAAGCTCGACGACTTTAATTTTTATGCGTTAAGAGACATACCAACAATGTTCATTGACCATGCTAAAAAAAAGAGAGACACTTAAAATGCGAGACATTAATTTTTCTACAAGTATGAAGTGGAGGGCAGATTCCGGGGTACGGAGGACACGTGAATCGTGCCGTATTCCTTTTTTGTGGAGGAAATTCAATTAGCCGAGTTAGTCATTTTGGGGGGACGTTTGCTTAGGTAATGTTTCAATTAATTCGTTTGTGGAATACAGTTTGTGGCTTTGTTTTTGGGGATGGACGCTAATGATGCCACATACAATAGGATGATATATCTTTCCATATGAGAGATTAGAGATACGAGATTGATGGGACGCAGTGTGAGAGCTGCTCACTCCTCCAGCCTCCAGCCATAAACAAATCAAATCGATTGCCTACAATTAATAACACCAATTTTAACTTATTGTCCAAACGGTTTGGCTGCATTTCATTATTTGTTATATATTTCAAAGATATTTATTTGATAAATGCCGACAAGGACAACCACAACCACAACGACGACATCGCCAGACGCCAAAAATCTCATCGCTTTAAGTGGCTCATTTTGCGATGGTACCAAAGAGTTGGGGCATTGCAATGCTACCAGACACGACCATAGCCATCGCCAGAGGCATCAAAAAGGCAACACTAAGGAGGAACAAGAGGAAAGAAATCCGAGTATACAATAAAAAAAGAGCCGCTACCGGGTAACATATCAAAACGCCGCAAAATGAGCAACTTAAGCAATAGCAGAGCAGCACACAACGATAGGGAAAGGGAAAAAAAATTATATGAAATGAAATGAATAAAAAAAAGTGCCAAAAAAAAGGAAACATGCAACGTCGTCTAAAGGATTTGCCAGCGCAGACAGTGGGACAGGCACACGAAGACAAAGTATCTGAGGAAAAAGCAAAGCTTGAGGGTACAGCCAAAAGAAACACTGAACTCACTTCATATTTGTGTGTGTGTAGGTTTGGGAATTTATGCCTCGATTTGTTAAAAAAATAAAAACTAAGCGACCAAGAAGTAATATAAAATAAACTTAAAGTGGCGAATAAAATCAGTGGATTGCGTATGCGGTAGCCAAAATAAGTCAATGTACGAATAAGAATATATTTTTTTTGATACCGCCACTTAAAATCGTCTCTTTTATGATTTAGAACTCAACTAAAACAGTTAGCAACAAGTTACCAAAATTCTATTCAGTGCACATATATTATTATTATAGGTAAATAGCTTAGAATGATAAGTAACCAAAGAATTACATTGTAAAGATAATTTAAAAACTACTTAAAATTTTATTAAGTTCAAAATTTAAATGTCTCTAAAATTCTTTTCTTAATAACAACATGCTTAATTTTTATGTGTAAATTGGAACAATATTTACGTTACTAAATGTATAAAATTTTTAAAAATCATAAGACACAAATATTTGTGTACAAATAATGTAACCCTTTAAAGTACTAACTAAAATAATATAAATATAGACATAATAATTTAGTAGAAAGTGTAGTTTATTATTCGTATACTGCTCTCAAAAGTGTGCTAAACGTAGCACTTCCCACCATAGATTCTGTAGGGTATTCAAAGACACCACGTGAGTCACGTTTTCGAAAAATCGAATAAACGTTACTCATATTCGAGCCCTCCAACAAGTCACTTGAAGTTCGCACTTCTAAGCGTTAATCCTACATGAGATTAAGGGGACGGTTGACTTAAAGCATCTGTTAAATTGGCTTAATCTGCACAAGTGTGTCTGTCCGTCCCTCTGTCCGTCTGTCTGTCTGCTGTCTTTCTGGCTTTTTGTTTGTCTTTGTAATATGTATCTCCCGCCGACTCCCGTTTGTAACTGTTGTCATTTTTATTGCCCTGGGAATGTTTTTTGTCCACCAATGTGAGACGCACACTGCCCGCCAGAAGTTTTTTTCTTCTTTATAGACAGTGTGTATGTGCATATCTTGTCCTTTCCTGCACTGACTTTCTCACTGGGTGTCCTTTGTACTCGTCTGCTTAGCAAAACTTTTGTCGTTGATTTTATTGACCAATTTTTGGATGCGTAACTTGGTTCTTTTTTTACCATTCTCTTCAGTGTTGTTGGGAGTTTTTGCATGCAGTGTGTTTGCCCCTGAGCCAAAGTCAGTTTACTTCGATTTCTTTTGACATGTTTTGTTTTTATAAGTTTTTATGGGTTCATCTGTGGGATTTAAAGTTTTATTGTGATTTAAACACTTGTTAATCGTGTATGGATTTGTCAATTCCCTGTCTTATGTGTATGATTATGTGAATGACTTTTTTGGACTTGGTGAATTAAATTGTTGGGATGTTCCATTTATGACATTTTGCTCTGCTTTTATTTTATATTCTTCAAATATAACATTTACATAGCAATTAATTGTCCGATTGAATGTATACTGTATGAGTAATTTTATACGTTAAACTGAAGATAAACAATTAATGAAAAACTAACTTAGCTAACTAAAATGATAATTTGAGCAATGTGCCTAATTGTACGATCCTGACCATACATATATTTGTAAAGAATCATAATTCGGTGTATACGGTGCAAGATTGGTGAAAAAGGTCCGTTTGAATAACTTCTGATACCCTGTGAGGGTATATTGGGTTTGTGCGAATAATTCTGTCCGTTTGTATAAACGCCGAGATAAGATAGTAAGAGCAAGAAATAGCAAATTTAGTACATAATGTGCAGGTAGATCAGGCTTAATTTAAAATGTTGCTACGCCCTTCACAGAAAATTGTAAAAAACATATATGTAAAAAAGTAATAGATTAGTGACTTTGATCAGCTATTGAACTGTACCGTTCGAATTGCGTTTACTAGAATCAATTAGATTTCTGACTGATTTAGCATGCAAAGTGAAGATTATTAAAATTTTAAGGTAGGACCGGACTTCTCACAGGGTATATTACGGTCGGGTGAGCGCGATTGTACGTTGATTCTTGTTAATATATAGTAGTTTTTCAATCCCGACGAAACATATTAAGTATTGTTATAGAAGGAACATAAATGTAATGTATTGGTCGTGATAGGTCTACAAAGTTATGGTGTTACAAGTGTTAGAAGTGTATACAATTCGCTCAAGCTGCATGGTCGTAAAACTACTTTAAAAGAGACCTAATCTACATGACACATAGATGGACTTTCATTCTAAATTTGGTTACTTAGCTCGTTAAGTTATAAATAAGGACATGCTTTCTACTTTCTCCCTTCTTCGGAGTTGCCCATACTTTCTTCTGCCTTTTAAGCTGATTGTATTTTAGTCAAGCCCTATCTTCTTTTTAAAAATTATGTTTATTACCAAAAATTTTGCTCTTATGTAATTTAGGTCTTTTGTAGTCTCAAAATGAATAGACATGATCTCGAATAATAAAGTATTTAAACTGTGAGTTTTAATGACATATAAAGGAAGCCATCTTATAATGAATATAAATGTAAGAAAATAGGTTCCAGTATTGTTGCTCATAAAAATATATTATATATTACCATGAAAATATTACATAATTTCTCTATGTGATTTTAGTATTACTACAGTTTTTAGACAGTTAATTTATTTAATGTAGTCTCCATGCAGTCCATCATTAGCCTCTGTTGACCTAAAGATTAGAACTCATTTGCGATTGAATTTTGCATATCTGTGCCAAAATTTACATTCACCGAGCGCCAGAAAGCCTCTCCAGGCCTCTGCAGAACACATCCATCGTTTCATTGATAAATTGTCCACGAATGGCAGAGAGACAAACGTCAAGATCGACAATAATGAGAAGTGGACAGGAAAGAACGTCGCGTCGGTTACACACACAAGTAATCACTACACTTTAATCTGGTCGTAGGAGGAGGAGGCGGTGTACTAGAGGAGGAAGAAGGTGCATGCTCCGCCGTCTGGCCACATCAGCCAGGCCAAACTGGTCAACCTGCCGGTTGGCGATTGTAATCAAAATGCAACAAATTAAGGGGCAGGAGGACTGGCAAACGGCAATGGCCGGGGAAAGCCAGTCCAAACGCACTCAGCTTCAGTCGCAGCCCCAGCTCCAACAGAGTCTGAGGCTGACTCCAAGTCCGAGTCCAGATCAACTCGTACCTTTTTCTTAAAATATTTATTTATGCAATTATTTTGCAAGTAGCTCAAAATAAATAAATGAAATGAAATAAAATATCGGACAGAGTTAGGTTTACCTTTTTCTCTCGTACACAACTGGACGGGTTCCAAGTGCTTGGGCACGACTTCAATTGACGACAAGGCAGTAAATTAAAATTTAAATTTATGCCATTTGCTTGGTAGCTGGAATACCCCCAAAATGTGTGTTGCAGGACGCAATTAGGCGACGAAAGGTGCACCACACGCAGGTACGAATACGAATGCGAATATAACCATAAGTATGATTCCGAGTTTATACATAAAGTGGTGCGTAGCACTATCAGTCATGTCATTTCTATTGTCACCATTGCCAGGTCGTGTCATTGCTGTCTGTCAAAAATTATACATTTATTTATGACAGCCAGACGAACCAGTAAGTGAAACGTCATTGCGGTCACTTTTCGCGCTCACCTGCCAACAGGTGTACGGCGTGCTCGGTGTTCGGTGTACACTGTACAGTGCATTGTGCACATTGCCCCTTCTCGCGGCTCATCGCCATGCCTTCGTGACCCAATTAGTTGTTTGCATTTTTACTGTTGACTACAATGTATCTGGCATGAGTTTATGACTCGTAAATGTCTTGGCTGGCCAATTTTCATCTTGTTTCTTTTAATTACACACGTTGCGTATACGTATAGTGTGCTTCAATAACATTTTTGGGGCGTAGCTTGGCCGATGCAAAATATCGAATGGATCTTTGTTTGCGTATAAACTTGGATTGGACATAGCTCTGATAGAAGCTTTAGCATGCGGCACATGACCAAGTTCTTTGACTCATTAGTTCAATGATCTGGGAACAAACATAACTGTGAAGCTGTAAAACCACCAAAATCAAGAAATTCACGATAATTTGCCATTCGAAGAGGGCTAGAGGGCTAGAGGGAGGGCTATAAATGGCAATCAGCAGACAATCAATGGGTTAAACCCATTTTTCTTTATGATCTGAAAACAATTTAAGCTTTTATTTGTTTTTGATGCCACAAAAGAAGTAATCAAGCCTGTCCACTTTGGCCCAGCTGCCCCACAATTGGTAACTGAACTTCAAGCCAAACTCCAGCGAAAAGCGAATGCAATGAGCGTATATCATGGGGCAGCAGCAACGTCTGTAACAGCAGCAAGAGTTGCAATTGATGGATCACCAAAAAGCAGCAAGCAACTGTGGCACTCACTGTAGTTGTGCAGCGGTGTAGCAGTACAACAGTGCAACAGCCACCAAATGCCAAATGAGTTGAAAAAGAAGAAGTTGCGTAAAACGAAAACTGTGATAATGATCATACAAAGCGAAAAACGCGTTAAACTTTTCAACGTCGTCATTGAGCGGTGACTGTAACAGCACAGCGTCAGCCACTCCCCTTAGCCTCCCCTTTGGTAACAACATCAGTTAATGCTGATGCGGCTGCCAAGTGACCCAACTGACTAAGCGACCGGACGTAGTGCATGCAGTCAAGTGCGATTGCAAATGCACGGAATTCACATTCGAGCCTGCGAGTCTCTTTCCACACTCGCCCCGTGCCCTTTCCTCCCTTCCATGCCACTTCAAACTTGTCTAAAACAGTTGGCCATTAAAGCTGTTTGGCTTGCACTCCGATCGGCTACCGTTGCTACCGCTCACGCTTGAGCATCGAAGCTTCTGCTTCTGCTTGTGCTTCTGTTTCTGTGTCTGCTTTCGGTACCTCTTCTGGTACTGATGGGTCTGTTCATGGTTCTTTTGCTGATGGTCAGTTAGTGTCGGGGTTGCTCGTCTGTCGGGTTGACGGAATGACTGGATGCTCGTCTGATGATTTTAGTGCCGCTCAATGTAGGATGATTTGTAATTTTTAGCTGTTGCCAGTTGAGAATCATAATAATCTTAATAAAACACTGCTATACCCATTTGAACACCAAAATTATGTGTGTACGAGTGTGTATTACTCATGGCTTTTGGGTTTGGGCTTGAGTTTGGGTTGTGCTTGCGCTTAGACTTAAAGTTTCAGGCTCTCAAGTATTGCTGTTGTCATGTAATTTCTGCATGCAGTCAGGAGGAGTCTGGAGTCGAAGACCTGTCGCACTAAACTTGGTAATTTGTGTCAAGCATGGACGGCAGCTACTAGTGTTTAAGTGACGGGCTTCTGGGTGGCTTAGCTTTTGATCTCAACTTGGCTAATTAAGTTGAGCTGAGCTGTTGAAAGTGTCTGTCGCTTTTATCCTTTCGGTAGCCCTTCCTAATAGACTCCTCTGCAAGTTATTAAGCAAGAGTTACGTAGTTTCTGTCATCACTCAAAACTGTAAAAATGAATTGAACGAACGGCAATAGATCATTTCTACTTGCTAATTGTTACTTCAAAAAACGGTTTGTTAACTTCAAAATATTACTAACCAAATTGATTTTAGATCGGATATACCATATAAGAAATGATAACTACAATCAAGTAATCCTGGTCTGGTCAAAGTATAAAATGCATAATCATTAAATAAAACTATAAATAAAGAATAGTTTAAGGTCATTTCTTTGGAGTGTATAATTTAAAAAGCAGATTAATTTTATGTATTTTATTTTAAGTAACCCCATTTGCGGCTATTGCAACTTACCTTCCCCTTTATTATGAGCCCTTCAAATGACTCTCCCATAATTGTTTAATGAAAATGACGTTGGCAGAAAAATGGAAATTCGCAAAATATTATTTAGAGTGGCCACCAAATGAGGGCTAATTAATGTCTCGAAAATAATCGTTGTGAGAGTCTATATGGAGTCTCCCTTATCAGGTGGCATCAACAACCCAATGGATGATGATACCACAGAACGACACCAAAGTCAAGAGAGTTCTGGTTAATGGAAAGCAGCTGCCATTTGAGAACTCTGCTGAAAGTGGTTTTTGGGGGTAGCAATTAAACTGTCATCAGTGCCAAATTGTTGCATCAAAATTTTATAAAATGTCAAAATTTGATTTTAATTGGACAAAGACAAAGTGCCAAAATGTGGGCGTATTTAGAGCAGCTGTCACCCAAATTGTGACATGGCCTCATCACACCAACAGCAAAAGTCAATGGCGAAAAACCGCCAAAACTAATTTCCGGATTACTACGTTGTTGGTGGATCAGTGGCTCGTTGTGTTGCGCCATTTTTACCACTTTCCGCATCATCACTTCGGTTAATTTGTTTCAATAGGGCTCTGACCATAGATTGCCACATCGCAGAGCTATGACCTTGGAATCGACTGCAGTAGCGGCTGCAACTGAAGCTGTAAATTTACAACACAAATGCAAACAGTAAACGGCAACGCGATTGCAATCAATGGCGCCGCATCTCTATCACATCGCATCATTACCATGACTATGTTGCACTGAGGAGATGTAAAGGTTTCTTCAACTGTCTGCACACTGCAACTGGACAGAGCTGCAACTCTGCAACCTGCAACACTGCAACGCGCTTCAATGATTTGCTTGCGGCTTAGCCACAGCCTCGTTTAGCGAATGTTGGCCAGATTAAGCGTATGCAACTCTTAGCCTTCGTTTAAATTTGCTCTGATTGACAATCATCAATCGATGGATTTGATTCAAATCGAACCCAGGTTAAACTAGGGGCAGGAAAACGCGTGCAACGGTGGTTTCTTTGCTGCATCGAAGTCCGTTTTGCGGTTCTCACTTGATCATGTTTGTTTTCCGCTTATTCAATTGTCCACTTGACCATAAAGTGATTTAAGTTGGAGTGAATAATCATGGAGAAACCATAATTGTATAAATGTAACGGTCTTAAGCGTTTTAACGCTCAAATCCTTTGGATGTATCAGCAGGCAACTGGGTGAGTGGCTGGCTGCCCTTGAAAAGCGCACAGCAATCAATACATATCAATTATCATTCAACTTATGCAAATGGCCCAGACAGATAAACACACATTGGCAGCTATAAGCAACACGCAGCGGCCAATCAGCGGGTTGGCCAAAACGAATTGCCGTTAGAAGCAGCGCAAAATAAGCTAATCACAAATTTCAAAAAAAAAGATAATAGGAATATGTTTTGAACGAGAAAACACAGATGAGCGACTACAAAATGCTCTACATTGATAAAAATAAAAAAAAATATTATATTATAATTTCTTAATTCTTTTAATTATATGAGATTAAATTGGCTTGCTTACTAATTGTTAAACGGTTAACACCACACGAAACTACTAAGAACAAAAGACTCCGTGTTGACCCTAGTCCGAATTTTTCCATACAAATTAATCAGTTTGGGAGCTATTTCCGACTCTAATCAAACTTGGTAAGTATACTTGTGATGATGATAATGTGTAATTCGATCACAATCAATGCATGAGCACTATGTGTGTATCATGATTGTGTCTATAGGAAAGTCGGTCGACAATGGCTTATTTGTCTAAGTTAACAATATTCTCAAAGTCCTATTAAAATGTATGTCAGATCGAGGTGTAGCTTATATTTAAGTAATAATGGGTTACAATAAATTAATTTATATGAATAAAATTATATAAAAGTTTTTGTATGAGTTCGGGTCCTTTAACATTCGGCCCGTTCGACTCTAACGTTTCTTACTAAATTTATTTTTTCATGTTCTTTATAAGCCAATTAAAAGATTTCACTGTGTCTCATATTTACAGTCTTAGCGACCTTAGTCTTTTCATAGGGTAAATACTAATTTGCATATGCAGTAGCCAAAAATGCCCGCAGGATAAAGACAGTAGCCCAATAATTTCTGATTATAAATCATAATAACGCAACAAACTTAAATATCTTGCATATGAGATTTTGTTGAGTAGCTTTTTGCTTGGCTACTGCAATTTTCAAACTGGCTGCAATAAATTATGGCCTGACACGGAAGGGCTAAAAAAAAACGTGTAGAAAATTAGGATTTGCTGCTGATCATCGCGTTTCGTTTTAAAAACTAACTGTTCTTTGATTTTGTGGGCTTAAGGGGTGTATTTTGGGAATCTTTTGCATAATCGACAACAAATGGTTTTTCTCATGGGCATATCCAAACTTCTGGCTTGTTCAATTGCATTAAATAGTAATTAACCTTAATTGATTGAACGATTATCATTTGCGGCTTTGCAAATTTCACTTTCAATCAACGTTCTCTCAGTGACTTCCGATTGCGATGAGTACAGTTACACACAACACACATGCCGCACAGCCTATAGAAACTGTGCATGGGTGTGTGTGCTTGTGTGTGTAGGCTCCCTCGTCTATCATAACCATCAAAAAGCTATCATCATCATTACCAAAGTACCGAAGTGTTGGCCAACAGAGCACGAGTCTCGTACTTTGCACGCGATTAAGTTGTTGTTGCTGTTGTTTGGCTAGTTGAGCTTCAGTTGTTGTTGTTGTTGTTGTTGTTGTTGTCGTTGAGTTAGATACACACGCATGCAATAATCAGACAGGCGTCTAGCACAATCATAGTTGTTCAGAGGTGTTGCTTTGTTAACAGCACTGTAATCATAGCCTATGAGCAGCATGCAAACTAATACTACGTTGCTCATAGATATATGTAATTGAATGTCAAAACATACAATTGTTTTCAGAATCTTGGTTGTACACTTTTTTCTCTTTTTCTCTTTCAGTAGACTTAAATGTAAATTAATAAAGTGTTTATTCTTCTTTATGGAAACTAAACATTAAGGATTCTGTACTTCATGTTCCCTTGGGCTTTATTGGAAAAAGCCGACAGCAGACTAAATATTTCAAATTTAAAAAATAATTTATTAACTTCTTTCAAACTAGATTAAAAGTGTTTAAATTAAAATGTTATGATTTAATAAAAACGGTTTTTATTAATGTTTTAAAAGGTACAATAGTTAAAAAGAAACAAAATTAAGTAAAATTAAGAATGTACGGATACACTTTTAATTATTAACTATTCATTAATTGATCAATTTAATTATCTATATTTTTAATATTTTAAGTTAAGATAAATATTTATAATTTACACTTTTTTATAGTCATTAAAATTAATTTTACTTATAAATATAATTTAATTTTGTGGTTAATACCCGCGACTGCTCTTAGTCTGCGTTAATAAATAAATAAATGAAATAATTTTAATAATATTAGTGTTTAAAGTTTGAGTCTAACCCATGGTGTTGCAAACCATTTAAGTTAATGGTTGAGTTTTAGCTGTAATCGATTTGGACTGAAGGCTTTCAAGAGCTGACATAAGTTGACAAACTTTTCGAAACGATGGATAGCTACGTTAATCACTAAATTAAGCACCAGATATCAGAGTTTTAAGGAAACTCAAGTATCAATAACTGAAATATATAAATCAATAACGAACAAATGGCAATCGGTCCTTGTAAGCACTAAATCAATGTGTCAATATGGGTAACTGATACACTAGAGATCGAACATTTCAGCGCCAGCGGAAATTGAATTATGTCTCCAGTCCAAGCTGTTGCGAGTTCCAGCTCCGTCTCCAACTCCGTCTCCAACTCCAGCTCCGCTCTTATTTTCAATAAGTTTCTAAGCATGCATGAATGACTCAATGTCGAACTGACGGACTGGCCGAATGGTTGCCTGAGCAGCTGAGTGACAGACCTGGACAACTGCAGCTCAAATCAGGTGTTGCTACTTTCGTATGGCGGCGGACGTGAACGCTCATGTCCACACGTTACAGGACAGTATTCACTGCAGACTGTGAGAATCTGGTAGCCAGTTCAGTGTCTCAAATCTAACATCAATGTCTGCGCGATTTCCTCTGCGAACCAGTTTAGCGACCGGCATTAGATACTCCAAGCAATACGTTCGATAGTATATTGTCCACAATTAAATTGTGCGATTGTCGTTTGGCGACAGCAATCCCGTGGACAGTGGCGTAGGTTCACACGCAATGGGGGGTTTACAGCGAACTAATTTGACGGGCTAGCAAAGCGACATACAAACTTTAGTCATTTGAGCTTATCCTTTAACAGGGCTTATCCTGTAACAGGGAAATGAATTTATTCTTGATCAGCATCTATAGTCGAGTCATCTGCCAGTAATGTCCATCTGTGTGTCCGTATGAGCAAAAGGATCTCAGATACACTAAGAAGTACTAGAGAGTATAAGTTTTGTTTTTTGACACGTCCACTTTAAGCTGTTCTATGTTCTTGCTAAGGTAAAACCGATAGTAGTTACACGATTTAGTATGGAAAACTACCTTCTTAGCTATGCTATTTATATACTAACTAAGTTTAATCCAAATCGGACTTCTAAACTATTTTAATAGAACACACACAGGATACATTCGCAAAGAACACATAATCATATTCCTTTTATCTAATGTACTTTTTCAAATGGCCTTCCAAACTACGCCCCTGCCTTTTTGCAGAGCTAGTAAACGCATTAAATGAAAATTAGTTGCAATAACATGAAAATTCATAGCTTAATATAAGTCGAACACACAACGACTACGAGTATATTTGTCACAGGTAGCAAAAACTTTTACTTATGTGAGTACATGGTATGAGTTCAAATACAAGTAGTGCGACTATGCTACGACTTACTCAGCGATCTCGACTGGGACATGGTAAAGTATTGAGTTTCGACTGAAGATTGACATGTGAAAACGCTTAAAAAAGGACTGTGTGAAATAAATAAACTCTTGAATAAATTGCTTTTTTTTTGTTAATTGGTCTTTAATTAACTATTAATTTCTTTGAATATCATAAAAATGAAGCATTAACTACTTTAATTAAATGGTATTTGAGCCTGTTATCTTATTTGTTTTGTTAATTAGAGATTGAATTTATATTAAAATAACATTTTGTTTACCCATAACGATTTATGACTAATATAGTTTTATTGAAAATGAAAGTGTCACACATACGAGAACTTCCTATAAATACGAGCAAAAATATGTACCAAACAACTTTCGATCGGAAAAACCCGCCCAATAAAAAACATTTAAATCGGGCATATAGAAAGCTATAAAAACTCACTCTTTAAAAACGGAAGTAGGAAGTGTGGCAATTAAATTGTGAGTGTCGGGTAAAGCAAGTTTGTTTGGAAAAGTGGAGAAAAAGGTGGGAAAAGGGGGGAAAACTCAGCGATGCAGCAACAGTGTTCAGCACTGCGTGAGGTGTTGGAATTATTGTAGTTACTTTCGACCTTGCTTAGAGTTGGAAAAGCTGTTGATTTGTTCAATTGAGTGCTGATCCAATTTGAGTTTTATTTTGTGGTTTTTATGTTCTACTCGAACTAAAGAGCTGGCAATATTTTGACAATTTGGCGCAAATAGTGCGGAAAGTAAACCGGCTAAAAGAAAAAAATGATCCAATGACCGTCAAAACTCTCGTATATTTGCCCTTCACATGGATGCCACACATTGCTTGATCCGCGTCATTCTCTGTTGGCCTTTATTTGCCCCTATAGGTTTTTGATTTTTTCTGGCAAGCCGCAAAAATATTTGAAATATTTTGCTTTAGATTAGCAACGTTTGCCGCAGCTAACGGCGTTTTGGGATGTCCAGACATGCTACAGAAAGAAATTCGTCAAAGGATCATCAAATTCACAGTGACGTATTGGTCACCAAAAGGTTTTGGTAACCCTGAGAGTGGGCCCAGACTGAACCTGGAAAGGAATGCACAGCGTTTACCAAAAAATAATAGCTGGTTAGCTGTAGATACGAAACACAGAAGACGAATCCAATAAAACATCAACACGACCAGAATTATAACTACTAAGTAAACGTCTGTCACTCAGTCTCGATCTGGTCAGAATTTTGATCAGCCAAAAAAGGAGGAGAAGAGAAGGTCGATGGGCACGGCAGCTGATCAAAGACTTGCAACTTGATTGAAGGCTGAGGACATTGACGATTGCAGTGCAAATGATAATTTATTAGATTGTGATCTTCGGGCTCAGCAAAAATGTTAACACAAAAACACACAAACAAAACCCGAGAGAGAAAGAACAAAAGTTTATAACCGCTCTGAGGTTCAAAAAAACAAGTTGGAATTTTTATTATTGAATTAATTTCGTCTTTGTCTGCATTTCTAATTAAACCAAACTAATCATAAGCAACAACATTGCACTAATTATGTGTAAACCAAACAGAGCCACAGACAGCGATCCGAAGCCCTGTCTATTTGGGACCCGCGATATTAGTTTTTCCTGACAGCAGCTGCTCAGACTTTGTCGGCACAGTTTCAAAAGCATTTTGCAGTCGATGCCACTCGTGATGACCCACGATTATGATCAACCAGCTCCCTATCCAAAGCTTTAGTCTCTCTCTCCCTCTTTCTCTTTCGCTTTCTATCCCTCTCTTCGCTTTGATGTTTTGCGACATGCACGAAACGCATATTGTATTTTAGCTTTAGTGCCAGACTTTGCCCTTCATGCAACTCAATGTTCAAATTGGCTCAGTGAAATTGTTAGCGAAAGTGAAAACGTTGAGTCACAAATGCGTCATAAATGTGGTCAAGTCACCGATACCTAAAGATTGAAATATTCTTGCAGACATTCATTTTTAATTTTACTAGGTTATTAATGTCATCAAATGGAAAATAATAAGATCAGCATTAAGTTAAGCAGTAAATATATGTCATATAATATCTCTAGAAATCATGATTGGCTTGTTAGCTTAATCAAAATAGTAAATAAAGTGAATGGGTCAAAGTTATCCATGTCATGTAAATTAAGATCAAAATATTTGAACATTACTTGTTAAAAATTTATTTATTTTGAAAAGCTGAACTTATTTGAAATAAATATATGCGTTATTTATTTATTTACTCTATTCTGTGTTGAGTTGATGTTTTTACTATATTTTATAAAAAATTTTGAACTAATGTAAATTTCTTAAAATACCTTAATTCGTTCGTTAAATGACAGGCAACTACTGAAGCAAACTACAATGCGCAGTTCTTAAAGCTCTGGGTATCCTACTACGAAGATACCATAATTTAACATACCTAATGGGGCATTTTTCCAACGGTGAAATCTGATCAAATTAAAGGTAATATTAAGGGTAATCCGTCATAATGTTGGACAGGGATTAACAGCTACAAAGTGGCCGGATTGTGCTAAAGTAGCTCACGGCACAAATGCAACTGTCTGCCTACAGTTTGAGTGTGTAAGGGACTTCGGAAACCCCGTCAAATGGTCAAATGGGCCAAGGATTTAGATGCACGGAGCGTTTGCCGACGGCAAGCCCAGCCGCAAAAATAGATACAGAAACAGCCGCAAAAGAAGCCACAGCTTAATGACCGTAATGTCCAGCAGCAATAACAACAAGACCAACAACAACATTATGAGCGGAAAGGACAACGCTGAGGATACGGCTGATAATGTCCATGATACGGGCCAACACATGATGCTGCTGAAAAATTGTACAAATTACTTGAATCCTGCGAAGAAGGAGGCAAACGAAATCATTTCGTACAGAACGTTCTGTTGTTTGCACAGGATCATTGCGGGGGTCTCACTGTACAGGCCGACCTAGGATGAGGGTTGCTCACTTTACTTTAGCTACGTTTTCGGGCAAGCAACGGCAAGGGCAACCCTCACGCCAGGGGCAGCTTTTATTAATGATTCACAATTTTATGTAGCGCGTATTTATCACATTTGAGTGTGTGAAGAATACACACACAAACACACACGTGTAAAAATGGACACACACACACACACACACACACACTTGGGTAAACGACGGCGACAGGTATTTTGTAAGTTGAAAACTTGACAGACTTGTTTGTGATCCTTTCTTTTTTTGTGTATTATGATAAACATGTTGCTGGAACAGACACAGTACAAATGCAGGGGATGAGATGGAAGGGTCAGGGAAATGGGGATAAGGGGAAAGAGAAGGAAGAAGCGTTCGGCTTGTGCCTGTTTGGGCGACATGTTTTGCAGTTTTCCGGTTGACCGCAACAAAAGACATGATGTCACGCTGCCAGTAGCTTACTGAACTTGTGTGTGTGTGTGTGTGCGTGTTTGTCTTGTAACAGCAACAACAATGGCAGCGCGACAGGACAGCCTTTGTCAACACACACGCACACACGCGCCCTCGGGGGTTCACCTCGTGTCAATTGTAACGTAGTCAAAAGGTCGGGCTTAAGTGACTTTATTAAGCGGTTTAAAAAGGGGCAGGTTACACACACACATACACACACTTGTCTAGGTAGACATGTGTGTGTGGCACTTGTCAAGCCTGCGGTAAACCTGCGACCTCAGGGGCAACAACTTTTGGAGCTTTGTGGATTGAGAGGGAATTTAATAAATACTTTAAATAAATAAACTGACTTATGTTTGCATTAAAAATACTAATGTATGTAAAATAGTTAGGACACTTAGTTGTTATAAATATATTACTTTATTTCTCATTTATCATAGTCTTTAATAGATAACTTCAATTTACTTTAAAGCGTAACGAATACTAGTTTATTATCCAACGTAAATAATAAAAGCTTCATCTTCAAATTTTAGTAAAAATTTGTTAACCCCCAAAAATAAACAATTTAAAATATCTTGAATTTGTTGTTAAATATATCAGCTATTCCTTTGATTAACACATATTATTTTTGTTAAATTATGATACATTTTAATTTTTAAGTATTTAAAGGAGTTAACTCAAGTCTCTTGTTGTTCAAGCTGTTAAGCTGCTTTGCTTCCCTAGAGCTTATCACCAAGGACCTTTTGTCACAAGTATTTGTACTACAAGGATTTCACACATTCATTAAAACTGTTTAAAAAATAATCTACAACTCAACCCTTCAGGGGTGTTAGCAAGTATTTTCCTTTGATTACATTTACATTCAGTCTTCCGTTGTTTTAAATCTCACATTCTTTATAATTTATGTGCCACATGTTACCTGACACAGGTAACACTGATATAGACTCACAGAAAAACAATGCAAGGAACATTTGAAAATGGTGGCCAGAAAGCACATATTCCTTTGTTACCGTTATACTAAGAATTTCACGCTGATTTATGAGTTGGTAAAGTCGCTAGGAATGCGATTTAATTTTTTTTTGGGTCATAACAAATTACTTGGTTGAAAGTATGAAGAGTATTTAATTATTCCTGTAACTTTTGGTTTTAATTTCGAGAGTCAATGACCGAGAGTCGTCAAAAACTCTACTCTTCTAGTCTATGGGCAGACAATGGGGCTTCAATATCATCGATGATTCACGAGTTTCTTCAGGCACTTGACAAATGAATTAGCGCAATTCACTCCGAGCCCATCAAGGGCAATGATGTCGCATACAATGCGTGTCTTTCAATGCAAAAGTCAAAGTGTCAGGCCAAAGTCGAAATAACAGTCGACGGAGCACAAACAGAATGACAAACTGACAATTTGACAATCAGACAAACAAACAAACAAACAACAATAACAACAATATTCGCGCGTTTCCTGTTGAAACATTGCAAACTTCCGACTGCCAAAGGAGCTGGCGAAAACATATGGTAGGCAGTGTGGGTAGAGCTTCTGTTTCAGTTTCAGCTACGAAACCAAATCCGAATCCGAATACGATTCCAGGCAGTGAGTGTAGCTGAAATATTTTTGGTGATTTATTTGCAGCGCGTAGTTTGTGGCATGTTTGCCGACAACTACAACAAGAACGACAGGGCCAGGGACAAGGGAGGGGACAGGGACAAAGTCAGCACCAATAAACAAATTGCCGACGCATTTTGTCCGCCTTACGAGCCAGGATTATGTTAAACAAGTTGCCTGCCTGGGCCTGTGCCTTTGCCCGGCTGCTTGACTTCTGTCTTGGCTGTTTCTCAGTCCGTCTGTCTGTCCGCCTTTCTGTCGGAGTGAGTGGCGCACTTTGGGGTTCACAGTGACTGGCATGTGTTCCAGGGAAGCAACACCAACACTATCAAGAACTTGTCAAGTGATTTAAAAGCGCCGCTTTATAGCGCCACTTAATTTGCCATTGGGTTTTATTAGTGTCTAAACAAATTTCAAGTTTTACCAGTAATGATCTTCGATGATTTTGGGATAAAATCAATGCAAAATGATGTCAGAAGAAGGGTAATCCCGAATTAAGTATGAAATTAAACAGATTAAAATTGTTATATTTTATTTAATTATTTAAGGTTTAGTTAAGGTAGATGATATTACAATATGTCTTCTTCATATCTTGGTATCTGTGTCGCAGCCAATCAGGTCTTTATTAACTGGACAAAATTAAATGTTATTGAAATAATAAACAGAAATAGACAGGAGTTATAAAGAAGAATTTTTATTCCAAATTTGGTGGCTCTTGGCCTTATAGTCTCTGAGATCCAGGTGTTCACACGGGCAGCTATATCGACTTGTCTGTTGATACTGATCGAGAAAATATACATTTATGGGCTGCATAGGGACTAGGGCAAGTCGCAGCAAACTTATCACCAAGCGACAGAAGCGCCTGCAGTAAAATAAATCACAGAAAAATGTCTTTAATCTTGGCGCCTGGAGGCACGATCTGCGACCTGAGTCACAAGTCGCCACCTCCTGGTTGGCACCTTTTGTTGTCACTGTCATTGCCACTGCTACGGCTGCTGTTGCTGCTGCTGCTGCTGTTGCACAGCATTGTGGCAAGATGGGATGCCTAAGCGCTTGCCATACATCAACGGGAATGCCAGACGCTTATGAGTGCCACGCCCACTTATGACTGTTTTGTCGCCTTAATTACTAGTGAACGGTCGCACCGTGTGTCTATTTGTACAGCATGTACAACTACAGCAACTACAACAACTTCAATTTCATTCTCAGCCCATTGCCTAGAGTGTCGCCGCTTTGATGAATGAATGAAATGAAGCAGAAAGTTGCACATTGTGGCTGCAACACATACTAAACCACTCAGGTGATAATTTGTCAAGGAGTCCATCGAATGAACTCACAAGCGCCTGCGGGTCACTGAGCGGAAGCTGTAATGAGTTATTAAAGTACTTTCTGTTTGAGAATCAGCCGTCAATTCACAATCACAACCAACTGGATCGAGCTATTCAAATAAAGCCACGACTTTCACACACCACAGCCAATGTGGAAAATGTAAGCAGCTAAAAATAATTTACGACTTTCGAACGGAATTTAAATTTCAGCGCCATTGCACTACCTCAAGTATTCAGATACAGATACACGGCTCAGATACTTTATACCTCAAGGGGCCAAATTTATGTGTGGATTCGCCTGTGTTAAACGTCTTCGCGTGAAGCGACAACAACCTGTTTGTACCCACTCCCACACACACTTGGATATGTGGACTTTAAGAGGGCTTTTTATTTCCGCTTAGATAAGTTTATTTCATAAGCGACACTAAATTATATGTCAAGAATGTTGTTGTTGCTCCTGCCTCGTTGTTGTTGTTGTTGTTGTTGGTTGGCTGGTAGACATCTTGCTTATTGTTCTACTGCTGCTGCTGCCGCTGTCTCTGTTATTGTAATTTATGCAAAAATATTTTCGTTGAAAAATACTATTACCAGAGTCCCATCTCCTTACGGCGTCTCTCTCCCCCAGCCTTTCTCTAACTCTCTCTCTCTCTCTCTCCCTCTTTCTTTATGCTGATTCGTAACTGGCATATCTGTTAGGGCCGCAGTTTCAGCCTCGTTCCCAGTTTCAGTTTCCAGGCCCAGCACGTACGAATAGTTTTGATAAATGTTTGACTCTGTAAGCGCATGTCGGGGTCTTCTCTGGACGAGCTCTACTGTACAAGGACGGGATCTTGAGATAATAAAGAGAAACACGTATGCAGGTTGGGGTCAGGCATAGGGAAATTTAAGTCATGCTCCGTTCTTTTAATGTACGGAAATATAACTCTGGTTTCAGTGTTTCAGATGTGTATAATTTTGATATTCAGTATTTAATTAAATATTTAACCCATCGTTTACACAACTTTGGAATTTCTGGCATGAGAAACACTTCTAATTTGTGGCAAACTTTAATTGAAAGCACATTTTGTTTAGTGAGCAAAAACACATAATCCTGTAGACAAAAGTGACAGGTTCGATACTAAAGAGAGGGAAGAGCTAGAGAAAGAGAGAGAGAAAGAGAGAGAGAGAAACAGAGAAGTTGTGAGATACAGAGGTGGAAAACTCACGAATTCAGCTGCAATGTCAAAAGTGCAATTTCCGGAATAAATCATAGAATACAACCCCTAAAATTTGCAACGATGTCTTGTCACTGCAACAAAAACAACAACAAAAACCATTTGTTGTGGGCGTGGCTAATAGTATAGGTTCACATACAGAGAGATGCCAGTTCTCTGGAGCTTGCAGTGTCTGCAAATCTGCATAGACGCCTTCTTTGCTGGAGGAGAACTTGACTGCGCACAAAGCACTGCGCCAAACCGCATTCAAACCACGCCCCAAAGTGCAGTCACAACGAACTTTAAGGGTGAATAGAGCGTTTAAAATTTTAAGTCAATGTGAGCTGTATCTGCTATATAAAACCACACATATACTCAAATTAGTAGTATTATAACAACAAAATGGGCAGATCAGACTTTAAATTTAAAGTATTTAGATGGAACAGGCTGAAATGAGGGTTATTGAAATAAAACTTAATAAAACAAGAACCAAAGTACAGTCGGGCTCACCTGACCGTAAGATACCCTGTGAGAAGTCCGGTCCTTTCTTGAGATTATAGAAATCTTCACTTTGCGTGCTAAATCAATCAGAAATCCAATTGATTCTAGTAAACGCAACTCGAACGATATAGATGAACAGCTAATCAAAGTCACTAATCGATTATTTAGTATTGTAGCTTGAGCTCAAATTTATCGATAATAAATCGCTTAAATAAACGAAATAACTATTATCGATAGATGAATCAAAACAAAACGCGACAAAGCAAGAAAAAGATGAACACGTTCTCGCTTGCACTTGCTCACACCAATTTTTCATACATTCATTTCATTTGGCCTAAGGGAGCTATGTATAGGATATATTGTTCTGGACCAAACTTGGTATGGATAATTATACTTCCTTACTACTACTTGTACTTCCTTAAGAGCCGTTCCAGCGATTGACTGATAATGCACTGGATCCAATGGGTTACACTGAGTATGAGTATGAGCACTATGAGTATTTGACTGTATAATCGAGCAAAGAGGTAATCGCTAAGCGGCTGCATTCGCAGCTATTAAGCCATAAACTGAGGGAATAACGCGGCGAGAGCTACAAAGGGTGTCTAACTTTAAGCCAAACTGAGAATCAGACACAGACTTAGTAGAAACTGTGAAGAAGACTCTGGAGAAGACTGGAGCTACGACTAAAGACTGGCGACTGGCACTTCATGGTTTTAATTATTGTTTACATTAAATGGTCATGAGTCTGAGGAGCGGAGTGTACATATTGGGCGTAATTCGCGTTTAAGCACCGACCGTGAACTTAAACAGCGATTAAGCCCGACTTGGGTCTGGAAAGAAGACCTGCAATTAGCTGCTGCTGCTGCCAAAGTCCCTCTGTGAGAACCTCTTGTACTGTCATCCTTCCTGATATTAGTGGGGCAACAGGTCAATGTGAAGAGACCGAAAATGTGGACCAACTTGAAATATTGGCACTTCCTGTACCCTTTAATTTACTTTTAAATGTTGTGACGACTTTTAAAAGTTTTTAATTAAACACTCGAGAGTGCCGACTGGGTTTGTTTTCAAAATTCGCTTCATCATCGCGGCCTGTGAATTTCTGCACACGTCATTTCCCATTGGCATGAATTTGCATTTTCACCAGCTCATTTCAATATCCTTTTGCTTGTTTTCATTGAGTAAACGTTGTGGGGGGCGCAAAGACCTAGACCTAGACGACTACTCTGACGACTCTAACGACGACGAGGACGGAAGTCATTTATTTAATATGCGCCGACATTATCCTTTATTATGGCGGTTTTGCATTTCTCTGCCTTATGGACTGGCACGCCATCCACATGGTGGAGAGGCATTCTCCTGACCTGGCCCTGCCTGGGTCCTGGTTGGGCTGATTGGATCCCCACAGCCCGTTCAAATATTATGTGAGTTCAATTTCAGTAATGGCTTGCTTGAATTTTTCATTTATCATTTTTGATTTAAAATCAATTAGATGCTTTAAGATTCAGTCATTGTTATTTACAAATTGAGAGTTCTGCTCCCAACATTTTTTTTATTACTGATTTACTTAGTTAAAGTGAACATATTAAATAAATTATTCAGATTTATTGAATTAATTTCGAAATAATTAAATTTCTTGTCTATTTCGTATTCATTATACCCTTGCAGAGGGTATATTGTTTTTGTCACGAAGTTTGTAACGCATTGAAGGAGGCGTTTCCGACCACATAAAGTATATATATTCTTGATCAGCATCAACAGCCGAGTCGATATAGCCATGTCCGTCTGTCTGTCAGTTTTAAAGCTAGGAACAATCGGCTGAAATTCTTAGTATACAAATTTTCGGTGTCTATTGACCGATTTCAACGAAGTTGACCAAATTTTATCCAAATCAGACTACTATCATATAGCTCCCATAGGAACAATCGGTTGAAAATGCTTAGTATGAACATTTTCGGTGTCTATTGACCGATTTCAACGAAATTCACGCAAAATGTATTTCTCATTATCCCCCATCTGTTGACCTAATTTCATCCAAATCGAACCACTATATCATATAGCTTCCATAGGAACAATCGGTTGAAAATGCTTAGTATGAACATTTTCGGTGTCTATTGACCGATTTCAACGAAATTCACACAGAATCTATTTCTCATTGTCCCGTATCTGTTGACCAAATTTCAAATCGGACTACTGTATTATATAACTAGCATAGAAATAATTGGTTAAAAAAACCAAATTAATGCAATATTCATGACTGCAAGGGTATTTAATCTTCGGCGAGCCGAACATAACCGTTTTTTCTTGTTTTTCGTATATTTTTAATCAATAAGTAAATGTTAAATTAACTTGACAAAGTTTATCAAATTCCTTATATTTTGTTAAACAATTTTTTTTTAAACCTGATAATAATTTAAATATGAATGTATATTGTATACATACATTGGATTATTTATTAAACGTATTTATACATGATACTAAAGCTTGAAAGACTTTGGCACTTAACTTTATTTACTTCAATAATACATTTTATGTATAAATGCTCATCTGAAACAATCCTTTCTTTATTTAACCAAAAGAATCTTTGATTGCTCTTTATTGACACTCAATAACTTTCCAATTCGGGAGGGTCAATATCGGAATCTAAATCGTTTTATGACCAACATCATTGACATTTTGACGCCCAAGGGCGCAAAACTTTTATTATGTGCAAAAAGTTTTTATTGACCATTTCTTGGCACATTATTGTTCTTTAAGGTCCATGGAAGAAGCAGAAAATTCAGGAAAATCGTACACTAACTTTAAGCTCATTTTTGCTTTATCGTTTTATCATTTGTTCTTGCTAATTTCTCGTCAAGATTTATTACTCGTGTGCGCTATTTAATAAATTTTGGAATATTTCTGTACTGAATGCTAGGCGTGCTACTTCCATTCATCCCCTCAAGCAGAAGGCAAACCCCTCCCATCTATTTTCTTTTTGAATTATTCACAGATTTGTCGCGCTTATTGCTATCAAAGGGCAATGGAGAGTGTGTGAGAGGGAGGCAAAGAGTGTGTGAAAGAGAGACAAGTCCTTTTCTCGCATGTCACCAAATTCTTATGTCTTCTGATACAAGACTCCCCCTCGTCCTTCACATCTCCACCATAACTGTTCTCCAGAAAAGGGTCTTCGACTTGGCTTCCTTTCGGGATTTTTCTTTTTCCAGCCATTTCAACATAAATCATTATTGTCGCTGCGTTTATTTTGACTTTGACAGCACAAACACTTATGTACATGTAGTTGTATCTGTGAAGTGTGTGTACGTGTATGTGTACGTGTATGTGTACGGCGAGACACTGCCATTATGCCAATTTAATGTCTGCCAAATTCGACTTTAAAATTCTACTCCAGATTGAAAGTAGTTGATTCAGTCATTCACTTAAATTACCATATCTTGTTTCTATCACAAACTCCGGCTACATTTGAGGCCATTTAATTAATACATTTTATAAATCATAATCATCCTATTAGCCCTACTTCAACCTTTGCTACCAACGTCCATTTGTGCTGACTGCACCCACAACTTTTCATGCCGGACATCGCTGGACATTTGCTAAATGACCACAACACTTAAGCCAAGATTTATAATAGCCGAGATGTTGTTTACTTTCCACTGCACACACAGAGTCAGAGACAAAGAGAGATGGAAATAATCATAGGTCAGAGAGAGAGGCCAACTTAAAGGGGTCCCGCAATGTGCACACTTCATTTAGCCGCTTGCCTTTTGGCCAAATACCTCAGACCGTTTCCAGCATACCAGACCAAATTACAAGCGTTGATTAGTTTGCTAAGCTAAAAAATTAAACCTCACACCGAGTGCTGGCTGAGTTTTAAACACAACGTGAGCACAAAAAACGAGAGCAAGAGTTATTTGTAATAAATTTAAGTGTGTGCTCGAACATGTACTCAGACTCGGACTTGAGTCAAAAGCAAAAAGGTAACACCCCAAGTTACAGTTTCTAATTTATGACAAATGCACATGTTCGTCTTAAAGTTTGGACCTGAACCTAGACCTGGACAACCCTCACACAAAACTTATTTCTCAATGGGTTTTCTGGTTTTGCAATGCTTTCCACTCCTCCTCTTGGCCATAATATTCAATTTACTATAATTTGCATACCAAAGTGTTGCGAAACTGTTGTTGCGTTTTTACTGTTTTCACAATTTCTGCAATATGATAAATGGCTCACAGTGAGAATCAACAAAATATTGTCTTTATGTCGGATTTAGTATTTAAATAAAGTGTATTTTTTAATTTCATAAGGAAGAAAATAACAATAAAGGAACTCCTTTTTTAATAATGTTTAAATATTAGAAAAGTTTAAATTGAAAACCGTACATATGTTTTCAAAAATAAATTCAAAATAATGAGAAATTTAGCCACTAGCTTGGTCTTTATTTTGTATGAAGAAATCCAAAGTCCAGCGCTGTAAACCCAATCGACATCAAAATAAAATATAATACCTATGATTTTTTAATTCTGAATAAGTTTTAGTTTTCTTGCCTAGTTGTCCAGGGGCACCACAACTCTCCTCGATGAAAGATACCTCAAAATGGGCACTAGGGGAACTGCTAGCCTTTCCGAAGCTCTCCCGCATTCTTATTGACTTCAAGCCATAGCTTCCTTCGGGACCGGATTAAGTAATCTTTAGTTATATTAAACAGAACTAAGTTATTTACTATAATGAAATAATTAGCTTAAAATTTTTTATTTTTTTTGAAACGACTCAATTTAAAAGCCACGTTAAAATGATTTTTGTTTTAAAATAATATAAATTACAGTTGTAATTCTTAATGAGTACTATTTTGTAAGCGTAGGCAAGTGTTCATATCTGGCTGTACATTCTAGGACACGCCTTTGGCTCTATCTCTGTGTCGGTCTCTTAGATCTGCTAGTTGCCCATCAGTGCCAAAAACTATTTTCAATTACAGAACTAAAAACGGAGAAGCACACCTCCAAAAATCGTTTGAATTGTAGATTGTAGATGTCGCAAAAAAGATGGCACAACAATTTAATCACAGCATGTGGTCAGAATATCAAATTTTCGTATCGAAATCGTATAACTCACAATCCAAACTGGAACTGTGACAAGGAGAGGAAAAGGAAGGGGGACGGGAAGGAGGAATGGCAAAAGTCTGCAATTACTTAAAACAGCACTGTGTGTTTGTCGCCAAACACGAATCCAAACGAATCCAATCCAAGCCAAGCAGCCTGTGCAAAAGGATAATAGTGCTGAGGCAAACAATTTGCTCAGTAAAATAGCTTGGAATGCGGACTGAGACTGAGTTGGCATCTATTTATTTATAGAGCAACGTTTTGGTCGCATTCTGTGGAAGCAGAAGACACCCATAAATCACTCGACAGGTCTAGCAAACGGATGTGAATTATACACAAGTAATTTGACATGCCCATTCGCTTGTGGGCGCCAAGGACATGGACATGGACATGTGCACGGACGCGAACGGGGGTGTCGACTCGCTCGAGACGATGTGATGCCAGCTCTAAAGATAAGCATAAATAGCAAATATTTCGGTGACTTTTTTAGACACAATCCCGTGAATCCCAAGTCACGGGTCTATCTGATCCAGAGATGTGCTGATATTCGCGCTTTACAGCGTGATTCGAATATTTATAATAAGTTTAAAGTCATGTTATATTTACAAAAAATTGAATTCTAACGCCAGATAAATTAAGGCGAGCGAAACAAGCGAAAAATGCTCTGATGTCCTAAAGTTTTTGACCCCAATAACTGGTTTGGAAGCATAAGTTAATATGATAACCGATTTATGCTAAAATTGATCACTAAATGGTATCAATCACAATGAGCTCAAAGTAGTAGGAAAGTCTACAGTCGAGCAAACTAAGTTTAAAAGACCCCGTAATCATTCTAGTGCGAATTTTCATAAAAAAAATTGAATTTTTGACCAATTTGTTCTGTGGAAGCTATAAAGAATGGTTTTCCGATCTGGGCAAAGCTTTGTGAGGATGGTTATAATCATGACATACACATGATTCGTGATTTTGGTTGCGAATGCTCAACTAAAATTAGATGTCTTTCAAATTTCCTATTTTCGACCGATTGGTCCTATGGATAGGCTTTCCGATCTGAGCCGATCTGCTCGCGAAGTAGACGAACTTTCATTTATTCACACAGATGGACGGACATTGCTACTTATCTGTTGATGCTGGACAAGAATGTATATATTTTATGCTGCTGGAAAAGACAAATTCTATTCTTAAGCCCATTTCGCTTCATACTTTTTGAAAATAGGGTCCAGAAACACAACACTTTCGAACGCTTAGTCCTAAGGAAGTCAAGTGCTTGCTTTTCTGGTGATGAAAGAAAGATACTGGCATTGATTTTTGATCCTAGTCTCTTATTACATTCCTTTACATACCTACATACTACATAAATTATTTATGGGGTTTTCCACGCCTGTTCCGAGTTATTGGTTTGTGACCCATACCTTGTAGACCATTTAACTCACTTTAGGTAACTAAATTTGTTTGTGCCGTGTTTGTACATTAGATTTTAAATCATTTTATGGGAATTAAGGTGGGAACAAAACGACTAAGTATTAATGATGTTTTTATTATTTTTATATTTTCATGTTATGTTTGGATGATTTTCAGACACAACGTTGCATTTATTCAGCTACATAAATACCAGAATAACATTAAATTAGCATCAACACCAGCAATGCAGAAAATAACATGATGATGTGAATCGAAATTCCAGTTTATTTTAAATTTCAAATAAGAACTTTGTTCAAGTATTTATTCCACTTCTGTTTCTCACTGTCCTCCTTTGTGGTCTCTATATACATAGACTGGGGTATTGGCAATTCATGAAATGCTTTTTAAAATTATGTCATTAACATTGCAACTTGCGCCGGGACTGGTTTGACTTTGAGTCTAGCTCTGGATCAAGTACCCCCATTATGGACTTTCCAAAGACCCCAGCCGGTTCTCGTACTCGGTACTCGTAATTATGGCATATTTTAATTGGCTGCGTTTAGAAATTGTTATTGAAATGGTATTGGCATTAAGTGCTTGTAAATATCATTGTACAATTATTTCATTAGATGCAGCTCTTGTAATGAGTTTCTGTTTCTGTTTATAGTTTCAATGTCTGTTTACATTTAAATTAAGATGAACACAATGGTTTTCTAGTTGTTATTAAAATAAATGAATGAATCAGAAAACCAAATTTTAAAAAACTTAACGTTCTTTCGTTGTATAAACTAGTAAAACAGGCTTCAGCCGATCGAGGCGACAGCAAAAGAATCCATACTCATTATAATGCCAATACTTCAAATTATAAATGTCGACCGAATTGTCATATTGTAAATAAAGGATATAGTAGTCCGATCCTGATAATAATAATGGTGCGATAATAACTGATAGTTATAAATAGATGTGTGAATTTGGTCCCAATAGCTCTAGTACATAGTTTCCTAGTTATGGGGGCGGTAGGGGCGTAGAAAAAAATGTAGCAGAAACTTGATCTGCCTAATGCTGAGGAGATTCAGGTGTTCATACAGAAAGACTGTCATCTTTTGATTTATTCTAATATCCACTCAACTTAAATTTCAATTATTTTAATAAATTGATATACATTTTCATAATAATTTTTCTACTCTCTCAAGAGTATATTGGGTTTGTGCAAAAGTTTGCAACAGGCAGAAGGAGGCGTGGCAGACCCCATAAAGTATATATATTCTTGATCAGCATCACAAGCCGAGTCGGTATAGCCATGTACGTCTGTGTGTTTGTCTGTCTGTCCGTATGAACAAACAGATTTCAGAGATGGTAAGAGCTACAAGTTCAAGCTTGGTCTCAATCGATCACATATTTCGCCAGTCAATAAAAAAATCTTTTTTTTTCGTTGCCACTCCCCATTCGCCAACAATGAGCAAAAAACTAGACACACCTCGAAAAAAAAAGGTGTTTTAGGCGAATATCTCAGTAAACATGGCACCTAGGATCACCAATTCTGGTATGGAGGTTCCTAGCGACAGCGTAGGTGCATTGCCATTTAAAATTTTGGACTGCCACTCCCCTTTTTCCCACAATACATAAAAATAATTCTCAAATTTCGTTCCGCCTACAGTAAAGCATTGTAATTCTATAATTCGAGTGGAGACTAACAATATAAAACTATTCTGAAGGGCTCATTAAAATCGGACTATAAACAGGAAAACTAGAAGCGTTATAATATTGATAATTGAACGCAATATCACTAATGAGTGCAAGCGAGACAGAAACATACAAGCACGTTTTCGCTGCCTGCGTGGCGGCAGGGCGGCCAGCGACTGCACACACATGCACACATACATACATATATGCATCATATGTTGTCAAACGTATGTTTATTCGCAGATATATGTACAAACATATATGATATATGTACAAACATATAATTATGCTTAGATTGTTTTTGTTTCAATGTGTTTTAATGCAAGTATTATACATTATAATATCTCGATACCGCTTTTAATAATTTAACCGGGAAAAAATGCAGAGAGTATTATACGGTCGGGCGTGTTCGACTGTACTTTTCTTTCTGGTTTATATTTATATTATATTTATACATTACAGCAATTCAAAGAGGAGTATAATGAGAAAACATTATTCTATAAGCAACAAATCTCGAATGTTCCGGGTAAATTTCATGGAACGAATCGACTTTAAACAGAACGAGTTGCGATCAAATCTAATCGCATTAAAAATAATTTAGTTTCCACTAACCATACAGTGGAGTGGTATTTACATTAGTTAAAACTGCAGTTGATAACTGCATTCTGTTGAAAATGGGTCGAAAACTCGGTTATTTGTTGCAATTTCTTTTGGCGATTTGCCAACTATATGGGACAACTGTTGGTGAAGCGATTGCGGTGAACCCCAAGAATTTTGTGGATATATTTCATTCAAATGAATTGGTTCTGATTCTGTTTTACAAGCAGACGTGTGTCTTCAGCACGAATTTCCTGCCCTTTTTCGATGCAGCCGCCCATCAATTGAGATTGTCTTTTGGTGGGGAGGGAAAAGTGACTTTGGGGAAGGTCGACTGCGGTGCGTACCCAAACGCGATAAATAAGTTTAATGTGGGTAAGTATCCGACAGTCAGGATCGTGCGGTTCGGAATGGATACGAACAAGGAATATCGAGGTCGACGGTCAACAGAAGCAATCATTCAATTTGTTTACACGCAACTACGAGATCCTATAGAGGAATTCCACACAATAAACGATCTCCAGTCCCAGCCAAACCAAAAATTCCTGATTATAGGCTACTTTGAGCACAAGGATACGTTTGAATACCAGTTATTCCGAAAGACCGCCTTTTCCATGCGGGATTACTGTCACTTTCATGTGACTGTCGGTGAATCGGCAAAGTCTCTGAATCCTTCGGGAGCAAATAAAATAACATTCATACGGAATCTGGCTCATGGTAATGTGGATTTCGACAACGAATACCCGGGCAGCATGACAAAATTCAGTGAGCTGCTTAGTTGGCTTCAGACGAAGTGTGATCCGCCTGTTAGGGAACTAACATTTGACAATGCCGAGGAGATTTCTGAGGAGGGACGTCCCTTCGTAATACTCTTTTACAAGAAAAATGACCTGAGAGCAATCCATGAATTCGAAAACGTCATTGAAACCGAGCTAATGGATGAACTGGGAACTGTCAACTTTCTCACTGCCGATGGCAAAAAGTTTGCCCATCCTCTGTACCACTTGGGCAAATCGGAGGAGGACCTGCCACTCATTGCCATTGATTCCTTTGAGCACATGTATCTGTTTCCCAACTTCGAAGACATTCACATTTCGGGCAGACTAAAGGAGTTTATTCGCAGTCTCTTCTCGGGTCAACTGCATATTGCTTACCATCTTCTAGAAGATTCAGCCGAGACAACTTTGCCTAGCTTCCTGAGGAAGGATCAGATAGACAATGATTCCGATTCCAGTCAGGAAGAAATCCAGAATTCTACCTCACCCAAACCAATAAATAAATCAAAGTTCAAGGCACTCCTGCCGTCCAAAAAGCGATATTCTTTTAACAGAGTGGAATTGTAATTGACAACAGAAGCAATACAAGAATTAGTTTTAAAATTGATCCAGTTATTCAGTTGTTTAATCCTATGAATAAAGTATAAATATTTGCGTGTAAACCATATTTGTTGGCATTCATAATAAGTGAATAAGTAGTCCTCTCCTATAAAGGGATCTGTTTGATGCTCGTCCCTAGTTCGGAATTGGATGCCTCTTTATGGATATTGCTACAAATCGAACACTAGCCTATATGGACATGAATCGTCATTGAGAACCAACTAGAGATTGAGGCACGTGTCTTCATAGTCGTCATCTACCTGACATTGTTGCTTCCAGGAAGGCGAGTCACCTTGTGTAGTAAAGGATCGCAACCATTTGAATACGCACCACATGTGTAGTATTCAAAGAAATGTTGATGAACTCATTAATCATACAATCCGACAGTGAAATCCTGCATCCATTTCACAAACTGAGACCTTCTGAAGTCCTTGGGGACAGTGCCCGATAAGGCAGCGCCTCAGACTAAACACTTTTACTCATAAACTGTCATAATTAATAATTATTAAATTTTTATGGACATATTGCTGATAGAAACGGTCATAGCTAAATTGGGCATGGTACGGCGAATCGAATCAATTCTGTAACCGCTTTGGGTCCAACTGCAACAAACCCTCCAACGGCTCCTTCTAATGAGCGTCAAGAGCGCGTGCCAAGCTCATGTGCCAAATGCGGCACCTTCTTCCTCTTCTTCTACTTGACGTGGCCTCCAGTGCAATTACAGAGTTTTCCATAGACGGCTGTCCGAGGTTGGCTTCCTTTTGGAGCGCACTGTTGGCAGCTATCTCCAAAAAGGTGTTGGACCATGCCCCGACCATGCCCACCATAAATAACTGCCAATAAATGTCAACGTTTTTGGGACGCATTAACATAGAGGCTAAGCCGATTCCGCTGACAGCTGACTGATGTCTCAAGATGAGCCCACAAGTGCAACTGCAAAGCTGCCATCTCTACCAACTAAGTATCTATAGCTGAAGCTGTAGCTGTATCTGTATCTCATGCATTAGCTGAAGCCGCTCTATTGCCATTCATCGCTGTCAGCTCACTGTCTACCTGACTGGCACAATTGATTTAATCACCTTTTAATCGCCTACGCCTCAGCTGCATTACACCGATGCTCAATTACCTGTGGACTGGGCTTCAATGGTCCCAGTGCCATCGTTAGTGGCCATTCTCCTCATCTCCCCATCAGAGAGGGCCGCGGAAGTCACGTGCGGAAGTTTTATTTGATTTTCTAGTACTTTGCTTTCGGACTTTCTCAGTTTTTTAGGACAACATGCAAGTTCTATATTAAAAGTAATTTGGCTTCCGTTTAACATTTACGCACTTTGGTTTTCCGTTGAAATTAACCCACATTTGCACTGCTCAAATAATATATTTACTAGAGCATAATTACACTAACTAGGCTAAGTCATTACCGCCGTCTGCTTATCTTTTTGCTAACGATACATAATCCAATTTAAATTATGGTATTTTATTGGTTACATGGTAAGTAAACGTACATTTATGTGCACTTGCAACTGAACACGTACAACTAAGCTGGTCAAAATAAATTAATAATTATCGTTATCTAGTTACAGGTCATACTTTTAGTGTTACTATAGCTTTAAATAGTTAAGAACTTTATGGGAGTGTTCTAGGTACTTAAGTAACAAAATCAAGTTAGAAAGGCAACAGTCGAGCGAGCCGACTATTAAAGACCCCGTGCTACTTCTAATGCGACTTTTTCCATATTTTCCTATGGGAGCTATATGCTATAGTTGTCCAATCCGGATCAAACTTGCTGAGGATAGTTATAACTATGATATACACCTGAGTGAGTATATTTGCGATAGCTCAACTAAAGGTACATGTTTAAATTCAAGTACAAAATTTTCATTTTTGTCCTATGGGAGCTATAAATTGTCGTCAAGATATAAATAGTTGTCTGATTCTATCCAAATTGGGCAAATGTGGTCATAATTTGCAATAGCTCAACTAATACTATATGTCTTCTTAAAACACCCTATTTTCGACCTATTTGAATATGACTGTTCTATCTGATCCAATCTGCTTGCGAAGTAGACAAAATTTTGTGGTTTTCGTGCTCTTATTGTGTGCGAGATCTAGGAATTCATACAGATGGACGGACATACGGGCATTGCTATACCGGCTCGGCTGTTGATGCTGATTAAGAATATATATTCTATATGCGGTCGGAAATACTTCCTTCCTCCGAAGAACCTTATAGACTTTTATTCTGGCACTTACTCGTTTACTGTTTAAGTAATGTTATAAATAGATCAAATTTAGTGATTGTTTGACACAACAATAAACAAAATAAATAAATGTTTAATAACTTAAGATGTTAATTAACTTCATATCGAATTGTCTATTGAAAATATCTGGGTTATTCGTAATTTGTCTATTTACTCACCTAGAAACAGATCTTGAATACTTTACAGCAATGAAAGCTCTAATTAAAGCTCGATCTGAAGACGATTTGCGGAAGATCAAACAGAGAAGAAGCGAAGCCAATTACAGTTAGAGTAATCACAAAAACAAGAATGATAAATTGAGATCTACTTGAAATACATTTGTGATGGCGATTGTAATTGCAATCACAAAATGTGTGATATTTCAATTAAAACTTAACGGCAAAAGTCATTAAATGACAAATTCAATATGTACGGCGGGATAGAGAGACACAGCGACAACAACAACGGACAAAGTTGTCTGTGTGTGAGTGCTCAACGTATTCAAAGTTGTGCCTGATTGTTGTTGCAATCAAATGTGCTGATTCCAACTTTATGAGGAGTGCAAAAAAGCCGATGGTACGAAAAAAACACAAACAAAACGTTTTTGTTTAATTAAATTAACGAAATACGCTTCCGATACTAAAACAAAAACTGGAATATTCCGCAAGCCAACAACAACACGTGTTGTCTTCTCTTTCATTTAAGAGCGCTGTGAGAGCAACAAAGCGCTCTTAAATTGAAAGCTCTTCCACTCGCACTGCACGCCTGCCTTATGGCGCTCTCTCGCTCAGCATGTCCCAATGATAAAGTTGTTTCCACGTTTTCAAGTCCACTGTCTTGCCACTCGCTCGCACTTGTGAGCAGCAAGTGTACGGCGTGGCCATCTCACTTACTGACTGGTTTCAACCCGTTTCAACCAATCGGCAAAAAGCGTTTCGCTGCCGCCTGCTCGCTGTGTGCGCATAAAAAAAGGCGGAGCAGTGTAGGTCTCTTCTCTGCCGTTCCCTCGCGACGAGTCCATGCTCCAGCGGTGCCTCGTTGTTTCGGCCCTATAGCAGCGCTGCTCCTGCGCCATTTCGGTGCTGCCAGCCAGTCTGTCAACCGATTTGGCGTCCATGACCAACCATGACGATTCCGACTCAAACCAAACGACCAGAACCCAGAGCAGAACTGTTGCGGTTTCTCATTTTGACATTTTGCTCGCCTCGTCAGCTGTTCTTGTTCTGGATTGTATACAATCCATTTGCGGTTTCTCCGAGCAATATTCTACAATGTTTCATAATGCATTTTCAAGACTTCCATTTGCGGTTTCTGCTGTTCGTTCTTAAATTTTCGAAATGTCTAGTGAATGTTTCCACTTAAATTCTTAATTTTTCACATGAAAACTAAAGACGGTTGTGGTTTGCAGCTCAAATTGTATTTTAATTTTAAAAACATTTATATCCTCGGTTAAGCCTATCAATCGGGAAAATTTAGCCGAAAAATAATAATCTCAAAAGAACTTAATGCACAAATTATAAGTTTTGTTCTCTCAATATACAACTAAATAAATATATTATTCAAAATGTATATTGTATTAAAATTAAAAAGGAAAATAGCGATTGATTAGAATTAAAATTATTATTGGGGTCTAGGTTTAGAAACCCGTTCAGTCGGACTACTCAACAGCTGAGACTTAACTGCAAACTTAAATTATTGCTTAGTCAGATCTCATATTACCTTAAATTATTTTAAATTGTATTTTCACATATTCTGTACTCAAATACATATATTACACTTCAATGGTGCATTTTGTCCGACAATTATCCAATATTCAATGTTTGCTCAAAGTTTTGTACTATTTACAAAATAAGGCAGCTAAAAATTGCACTGATGACAGTGCAAACAAGTGAAATGACAGACAAAGGACGATAAGGAAATTGTGATTGCGCTTAAACAAATGGAGATTGACACGAAATGCGATTCGTCACTTTGTGACAGAACATACAAAAAAATTACTTAATTGCAGTCTATTTTTTAATTCGTGAATTGATTGAATGGAATAATAAAATTAACTGATTAGCTGATAAGCGGCGGTAGACGGTGATTAATTTTAATGGAGTTGATGTAGTTCAGTTGCCGTCGGTGCTTGGATAATCGAACACTAAATAAAGCAATTTCCTTGTAATGCAAAAATGGCAAACATTGCAACATTGTGAGCGATTCGCATTCCATTTGGACTGGACTGCAGCATAATCTCCCAGGTGGCAGTGCACTGCGGTGATTGTAGTTGCAGTTGCAGTTGCTGTTCCAGTTGCTGTTGCTGCTGCTGTTGCATTGATTAACTAACCTGCCATTGCATAATGCCATGCAGGCTGCCTTTTTTAATTTTATGCAGGCACTTTTCCCCACGGAACAGCTGCAGTTGTCAAGCATAGAGCGAGCCGAAAATCTTCTTCAAGTCTTCGCCCGCACACTGCACAAACAGCACGCGGAGCGACAACAGCGCATAGCGGCCATGTGGAGAAGAGAAGAAAACCAATGCCGACGTTGAAGTGGCTGTAGAAAAAATGCCAATCCAAAGGCGAGCAATAAGAGAGACGCAAAAACAAAAAACTACCGCAAAAACAGAGACAGACAGAAGGAAAGAAACGCCAAGTGCTCCAATAAAAATTCCGCCGCCTTAGACGTGCTGCACTGCTCACACCTTCAACCCGCATACCTGTTCTGCTGTTGCGCTCTCGCTCGCTCTTCTCTCTCGCTCTCAGTTTTTAAGAGCGCACGTTTGCTTTTTGCTCTGGCAGCTCTTGAGCTTCGCTTGCTTTGCTAGTGAGTGTTTTTATGTGTACTTGAAATGAATACGTCCGATTATTGGCCGTGTTTATACGTTTGTATGCGAGTGTGGGCATGAAAAAAAAAGAGTATTCATACGGTTGTGGACTTGATTTTCGTTTTTGCTAACGGCTTTGCTTGCACTTTTTTCCAATTGCTGCAAAAATTTTAATTTGAATATTACATGTATTAAAAACTCATTATTGCGATCCTCAAACTTGGTCAATGGGTTAATGTGTGTCCATCCTCTCGGAGGCCTTTGAAGTATCTTTTTTTGCTCGTGCACACTTCGCCCACTACTGAAGTAGATTAACCCTGAATTTGACGAAAATCGATTCATCTGGTTGTAGAAAACCGCTTACACGGGAATATAATAATTAAATCTGTATATTTGGGAGGACACCAAACACTGAGACTACAAACATATATGTATTGTAAAATCATGAAATTATATTTGTGTTTACATTTGTATCTGAATCTGTAGTCTGTTTTCTGCTTATGGTTATGTACGACTGGAAATGTAATAATTTTATACAAATGAAGTTCCGAAAATACACCAAGTTCTGAGAATAGTCATTTACTATATATTGTTATTCCCATCTACTGCAACTCAATGATTTCTATACTCCAGGCAGCGCCAGAGGGCGACACCAGTTAGATCAGAAACTATGGTACAGCCTACCACAAAAAAGACAATGGCGCGGAAAATTTGGACACCGTAGGACAAATTACTTGACCCTCCACTTTCGTCCTCATCTCCATTATCTTTCTGATCATTTGCATCTGGATCAACGTCTTCATTACCTTGATCCTTATCAGGGTTCTGCTCATTGAAAGCGTTTTCGCTCATTGTCCTCTCTTTTTCACGTTCATTGTTTTTATTTTCAGTTGGCCTTTTCTCGTCGTTGCCTTGATCCTCATTTGTGTTGCCCTCTTTTATATTTTCCTCATTAGTTAACCCTGGATTTTCTGAGCCAGCTGAGGGTTCCTCGGGAGGCGGTACTTCCACAGGCTCAGTGACGTTCTCTTCATTGGGATCTGCCATGGTAAAATTTGGAACTTATTAAAAGGAATTTATACAAAAAACAATTTTTGGAATTTTGCCGGAAAAAAAAACAGAAAATTTAAAATTTTGTTTGATCAAAGTATCAAAATTTAATATTGAAAGACACGCCTACTTTCGCGTGAAGTGCTTAAAATATGTAATTTATTTTTTTGTTGTATACAGTAATGCACAAGGCACAATTTGCAGCAACACGTTCATTCATGCTCAAAGTCAAGTAAAAGCACTCAAGCAAAAAAGCACAAAATCAAATCAAAGCTGCTCAAGAGCAGCTCAAAGCAGCAAAAACTAAACAACACGAAAAACCACAAACAATTTTTTTTTGTATAGCAGAGAGCAAGCGAGAAAGAAGTGAAGAGACAAAGAAGGAGAGAAGAGGTGAGACAGCTTTTTGTTGCTCTTGCTTTTTTTTTACCTTCGTTAGCTACTCTCAACAAAAGGAGTAAAAAGCTGCGCATGCGTCGTCTTCGTTGCCCCCAAAGTGCACCGTCAGAGCGAGAGCGCAGCAGCCGCTCAGAGAGTAAACGAGCTTCTGCTATGTGAGTGAGATGATGTGTGCGTGTGTGTGAGTACTCGTGGGGCCTCCGTCGCTGCCGTCGTCATCGTAGTCATCGTCGTCGTCGCAGTGGCTGCGATTTGGCTGCTTGGCGGCGAGGCATTTGAATGTTTTTTTCGTGGCAGCACTCAGCATTCGAGTTCGGAATTCTTGCGAGCTGGCAGCAACTTTTTGCTTGCACCGTTGCTTGCTGCTCCACACACACAGTACGAGCGCCAAATTAAGCAGACACACTAAGTCTGTCCAGCCAGAGTATTTGAGTAGCAGAGTATCCGAGTATCCTGTGTCCAGTATCGAGCGTACACTCTAGTATCCAGTTTACACTGCATTCGAACAAGCGCGCGCGTGTTTACAGCTTAAGTCCGAAACTTCAAGCCTGACTCAAGTGCAGTTCGTAGACGGCAGGCTGCGAGTTTTTGTGCGTTACGCGAGGAATTCTGTTGCAGTCGCCAAGTGCAACGCATTTTCGCCATTCCGCGGCTGCAGCTGCTTGCTGCATCACAATTAACAAGCGCGCTAAAGTGCAACAAAACAAAAGTGTAACCAATTATTAAGCACAACAACAAAGGTGAAAGCAAAAAAGTTCAGTACGCTGTGCACTGAGGCTGAGTCGGAGTCAAACAAGTAATACAAATAAAAATTAATCAGAGTCGAAATAAACCAAATACCGTTCAGTTGTGAATATATAATAATTGTGGCTATAAAAGAATATATAATATGTGAATGAGTCCGTGCAATTAGTTACGCTCGAGTCTGGTAATTATCGCCATCTCATAGCATGTGCTACACCAAAAGAGTCAACTAAATCGAATATCGCAATGTTTTACAAAATATTTCAGTTTGAAAATAACCGTTTTAAGTAAAAAGTGAATAATACTAAATACAATTATCACAAATGGTTTTATAAGAGAAAGGTGGGAGAAAGATATAAAATATTTACTTAAAAAGATTTTTGTCTAGTCGGGAATAAGTTTGAAATAAAACTCAGTTATAAAATTGTAGCAGATCAAAAATTAAATATTTTTCAAACAAAAACTATTTGCCAGAAATAAATGTATAATGAAAATTTTTGGTAATTAGAAAATTATATTAATGCTCAAAAATCCATTGATTTCTGATTTCCCACTCAGTGTGTTAACTATAAAAATGTTGTAAATTTGTATTTCATTTAAAAAATAAATAAATTACAAATTGGTTATAGTTTAAATCAAATGGAAGCTAACAAATATTGATGATAAATTTAATAAAAATTAATACATTAAATATATCTTATCTTCAATAGAATTGACAAAAATTGACGAACAAGTTAAATCCATTCCCGTGTTTTTCATAGAAACATAAAGTTAAATTAGTAAATATTTCCATGAAAGGAAATCATGCATAACCCAAATTAAATCATCAGATTTCAGAGTGTTAAAAGCAAGTGATCCAATTGAAGAACCTAAAATACTGATTACAAAACGAGGGTGAAACTGTTGGACAACCCGCGAGTTGATCTGTTTAAATGATTATGCATGGTACCTGGTACAAAGGACCACAGCTGGCGCATCATCCACACACCGACTATCACCACCACCACCATCAGTTCCGGTCGTATCCTTCATTCGTTGTGACACCCTACCACGACGGTCATGCGGCCACGCCCTGCCCACCTACGCCCTGCACTCCCTGCAGCAGTAGCCATGCAGCTGGACTTTGCCAAGGCCCCGAGGCGACTCCAATAATTGTTGAGGGCACATTCGCAGCAGCCGCTGCTGCTGCAGCCGCTGCAGCTGCCGCCGTCGGTTGCATCAATCAGGCTCCAGGTGCTACAACCACCTCTGGGCCGTGCTCAGCCCTACTAAGTCCACCGATAAAGATCGAGCAGGTTTTCGGGGAAGCATCCGCATCTTCTCTAGGCGCTGTCGTCGACGACTATGCCTTAAGCTTGGACTGCCCAGTGGAGCATCAGTTTAGGGTGAGTTATAATTATCTAGAAACAAGTGGCCATGCCACTTGCGTCTTGTCATTCGCGAGTGGAGTGGGGGCAACTGCACTTGCCACCTTAAAAGGGGCGTGCTCCAAATCAATTTTCATAAAATCATCCAATTACACTTAAAAGCCACAAAAAAGAGAAAGAGAGCGGAAAACGAAAGCGAGTAAAAAACATAACAACAAACACGCCCCCAATGCACACACACACACGCGTGCACACCCACACCAAAAAGCACTGTGTGAGAGAAGAAGAGAAACAGTGAGGGTGAGGAGAGAGCAAGAAGCTTTACTCTCTTAACAAAATTTGAAGAGTGTTCGCAGCTTTGAGTGTTTTTTCACGCTCTTGAGCATGGAAACGCTGAAAACTGCTGTTGGTTTTGTATGGGAGACTCGAAGGACATTTTGAATGGTTTGTGTACAGGATATGCCATAACTGTAAAGCGAAAGTGCCTGCACTCAAAGCTTTTATAAAAAAGCTTGAATTAAAAAGTCTTTTACATGAGTCCAAATTAAACATTAACATGCAACAAGTAGCATCAGACCTGGAGCTTTGTATAAGCAGCAAATGTCCTTTATGGCAAGAGAAAACTACTTGTGGATTCTGCCGAATTGGCTAGGGCTAAGCGCCTAGGAACTCGCTAGGGGCAGGTCAGGTTCAAGACTCAAATTGTCCTTAATTTGAAACAAGTTTGAGTTAATTGTGACCTATTAAAGCGATGTGTACTACAACTATGTTAGCCAAATTTATTATTATTATTTAATAAAATGTTAAATTTGGATAATATAATAATGAATTACAGTATTTGACATAATTTGGTAGCATTAAATAAATTATTGTGGAGCCTTAATTCGGAAATAAAAATTGCCTACTTAAACATTAATGAGTTCATTTTGAAGAACAGTGATCAAAGGTATAATATTAATTGTATTCAATATTTAATTTCAAGACTTGTTTCTAAACTAACCTTTGTCTCAGGAATGACATAAACAAGTTTATTTTTTCCAACCATTTCGAATATATTTCAATTATCGACGAATCCAATTCCCGTCTTTGACGACAAAGCACATCTTAAGGCCCGCGTTTATTGTATCTGCATCTTGGCAACTGCTAAAGGAGCACCATATCCTTTGGTTCTTATCGGTGATTGCAGCGTGAGCTCTATGTCTTCATTGTGTGTGTGTGTGTGAGTGTGTGTGCTGTAAAAGGAATATGCTCATTGCAAGGAACATTGAAATCCTTGCACATAAAAAAGCAACGCAACGGCGAGCACATAAAAACATATGCTTCTGGACAGGATTCTTGTTTTTCTCTTTTGTGCTCAATGCGCGCATTGCATTTACGACGTCGACGTTGACGTCGACGCAGGATGGCGACGTCGGCATCGGCGTCGAAGGCGCAGCCACTGCAGTTGCTTGCAGAGTTTGTTCCTGTTCAGCTTGTTGAGTTGTTTTCAAGGCAAAGCCGCTTAAAAAAGTAACAAAGAAATGTTAACGAAAGGGATACTAGTTGCCAGGGCTAAGATATTATCCATACAATGTAGAAGCTCGAGCAGTTATTCGGGGCAGTTAAGCAACAAATTGGAGTAAGAAGTTAGACGGGATTGAGAGGACACTTGCTAGCTTCAAAACAAGTCCTTGCGAGAATACCAAACAAGCTGCACAAATATCATAAATACAACATTCATTTCAAATTGTCAGTCAACAAAATCAACAACAACAACAACAGGAATATAATAAACAACATGGAGGAAAAGAAAGTGGAGCTCATGCAATGTTAACGGCCAAGCTCTGTCGTAGACGTTGACGTAGGCGTTGACGCAGACGTCGACGTTGAAGTTGACGCTAGCAGAGCAGTCCGCGTGCTTGCTGAATGTTTTTATCCTTTCTTCGGTGTTGCTGCTGCTGCTACTGCTGTGTATGTGTGTGTGTGTGTGGGTTTGTCAGCCAGAACATCACACGGTTTCGCTTTTCTTTTACAACTTTTTGTTATTATTTCGTTTTTTGCTCGTCGGCGCCTTTTGCAATGTATTTCTTTCAGTCGCTGCTATTTTTTGCTCCATGTGATGGCAAAAAAAGTCGAGAGAAACACACACAAACACACACACACACATTCAATTTTACTTGGATTTTTTTAATGCTCAGTGTGTGTGTGTCTGTGAGTTTCTGTGGGTCCTGGACCTGGCTTCTGATTCTACTTCTTGAGTTTCCTTTTCACGCGCGCCATTTTAGTTGGTGTTGTTGCTGCTCTAACAACAAACATGGCCGCTATTGCAGCTGCCATAAGTCGCAGTTTGTGCGCTGCTTCCGGTGCAGTCGACGGGAGCGGCAGCGTCGACGTCGTCGATTGTTGCATGTGTTTGCGGCGCTGGCGTTGCCTTTGGCGGGCTGCATTTGTCGTTATCTTCAGTTCACTTGGGTTTGGCCAAATATATTGGTCGACGCGCGACGTGCCGCGTCCGCGTCGCGTGTTTATACCATTGACACGCTAGGTGGCGCCACGCGACTACAGAAAACACAAAAAACACACGGACTGTAATCATTACTAGCCTCAAGTGATCCAAGCAGCACTTGGCCCAAAAGCCTCCTCCTATGGTGTGAGAATTGAGCTTGACCTTTTGCTCTAAGCCTGCTTGCTTCCCAGTAAAACTTATTTAAATATTCCGATACTTTAATGCTTTAAGTTTTCCAGTGAAACACTGAACAATGGGCTATACCTTGGCAAAGTATCACAAATCGACAATTTCTAAAAACAGTAGTTTAAATTGAAATCTTGTTACATTCTTTATTGAATGTGGAACTAAGATTGGGTTAATTTCAGTTAATTTATAGTTCAAATATAAAACTTACTCTGGATCAAGAATTTTCTTAGCATCCGACTTGTTAGTATTTACGCAAAGAGTATGTAATGCTCAGCACCCAACTTATCTTCAGTAAGAATAATAATGGTTCTTAGAAACTCTTTAACATCCATCACACATACTCCTCCAATGGTTCTATATACAAAACGAAATAGAAGCAGCAAGAAAACACAATAAAAAATCAGTAATGTGGGCAAACCGTATAAAAGAAAATCAAACTGCCGCGTTGAACCCTAGTAATACTATAGCTTCATCTTCCTTACATGGAGCTCACTTGCCCTTACCAACTCACAGCTTCTTGCGCCCTCTTCCCATGTCCATCTCTATCGCCCACAACTGCCTGCAGGACATCGCGCAAATTCAGCTATATTTTTTTTATGCGCTTCGTTTTCTTACAAGAAAATGCTGCAGTGCGCTCCAAATGTATGTCTTTATAACGGCAGCGTGCATAAAAAAGGAGCAAGGAGCAAAAATTATAAAATAAGGAAAAAAAGGATAACAAAAAAATGCAACAACAACAATACAAAAAACAACAACGATAGCGACGACTGCTCTGAGATTGCTCTGACATCGCAAAGACGCAGGCAACGAGCAGAAGAAAAAAGTGGGCAGGGAAAACATTCACAACATACAAAACACTTTTACACACACACACACACTGTGTGTTCGCATGTGCATGTGTATGCGAATGTGAATGTGTATGTGTATGTATTTGTATAGTTCTTTGTATACATATTTGACTGCTTCGCGCGCGTTTGCAATTTCTTTTGCGGCAGCTTTGGCTGCTGCACTTTGAGTTCCTGTTGTTCAGTTGTTGCAAGCTATCCCACGCTCGCTGACTGCACGACAGAGACGGACTGGACTGTTTCAAGGACTCGAAAACTACACGCGCACACTAACACTCTCACACGCATGCATGCCTATCGACATACTGACTGATTCGAGAGGGCATACCACGAGCAAAGTGGCGTATGCGTAATATGCATAACGTTTATCTATAGAAAAGTTTGAAGAGGAAGGAAACCCGCGAAAATGAGTAACATTAGGACGAATATGAGAACAGTGATCTTTCTATCATTTTCAAGTGCTACGACTCAAAGAAGTGTTCTGTTTCGGAGTAGTATTCGTAATACACTAAATGTGACTTTAATTCAGTTAAATATCTGCTGAATACGATAAAAGCCAAGGAAGCTGAATGTAACGATTTAGAAACTAGTTAAGTGCTGCAACTAAAGTTCCTACGAAAAGTGCAAAAAATCACCAAGAAAAGTTCCTAAATGTAATAGTGCATAAAAAAGCAAAACAACAAATAGTATTAATAATAATTATAATAATAATAATAATAATAATAATAATAATAATAATAATAATAATAATAATAATAATAATAATAATAATAATAATAATAATAATAATAATAATAATAATAATAATAATAATAATAATAATAATAATAATAATAATAATAATAATAATAATAATAATAATAATAATAATAATATTAATAATAATAATAATAATAATATCAATAATAATATTAATAATAATAACTACAATAATAATAAAGAATCTTAAATACATATATTAAATACAAATTTGTAAAATAAAGTTATTTAAGTAAGTTAATAACAAGTGGTTAAATAAGACAAAGAAGCGATCAACGAAATGTTAATATTTAATTCAAATTTATTTTCATTGACTTTTGTTCATACATTTAAATCTTATTTAATAATATTTTATATGAGTATTTTTCCATTTATAATTTGTTATTTTAATAAAGTGATTATGATTTTAAGTAATTATCTAGTATGAGTTTTTATCTAACATCTTTGTTTGTTTAGTTACTCTGCTAACCAGTACACCGTATTTCAATTCAAACCAGTAACAATTCAAACTAAATTGAAATAAAACTCATAAAAATAAAAGCTTAGCGGCAAATCACACAAATGTCACCAAATACAACAACAACAATGGAGATGGAAAACAAACATCAGGAGGAGTGAAGCATCAAATATACGTGGAGAACTACTAGACAAACTGTAAACTAAACAACAACAAACAGAGTAAAAAAGGAAAGAAAGCAAAATAAAATGCTCATATAAAAACAAACACGTTTTAGTCCAAAAGTTTTTCAAGGTCATTCGTTGGCATTTTTCGGCGTGAATGATTTGTTTTGCAAAACTGCATCTAAAAATAAATAAACAAAAAAATACTGCTGTTGGAGGCAACAAAAAAAACAAAACTCAACACGTCACACATTAAAATAAAGCATATCAAAAGCTTCGAAAACTTTTTGTGCAACCCCTAAAAAAAGTGTAATCAAAGAAAAAGACTGAATAAAAAGTTGAAAAAAGAATGCGTTTTTATTTTGACTTTTTTGTTATTTCTTTGGAATTCTTCCTGCTTTTGTTTTTACTTGTGGGGTTTTCCCGGATTTATGTGCATGTGTAATTCGAATAAAGAGCGCAAAAGTTAGACAAATCGTTGGGCAAATTGGGAACTGTCCACGCGACAAGCGAAAGTGAATTTGAGTCAAGTGAAGTGTTGCCTACTTTTGAGCGTCGCACGTGCTGAAACTTCACCATGCTCAAGGGTCAGCTGAGGCGTCGTCGCGCCCATGAGCTCGACAACTGCATGGACGCACTTAAAACTGTTCCGCCCAAGCCTTCACATATCTTAACGCCAATCGAGTTCTACAAGAATCTCTTCGCGAACGCAGTTCTTCAGCAACACCAACAACATTCCGATGCCTGCCGCTTCTACCCCAAAACACCGTCCCCACTCAGGGATGCAACTACCAGTTCATCTCCATCCCACCGAAAGCATTCGCATCTGTCCAGCAATTTGTTGTTCTCTGCCGTTTGTGCGGCCGCCATGGAGTCAGCGAAGTTGAGCCAGGATAGAGAGGATTCCGCGAAGCAGAAAGAGGTCCTTCAAATAATCAAATCACCGGACACGATGCTTGTTAGTATGGAAGGGAGAATTTAAGTTTTTTAAAATATCACTTACCATTTAAAAGTGTCAAATAAAAATCAAATTTGTTACTACTTTAAATTATACTCATCTATAGTTAAATTGAAGTATCTTATTGATAATTTCTTGGACTAAATCCGTAGGACTATAATATAAAGATTCAAATCGATAATACATTTAATAATAAGTATGTAAAGCATTATTATTTGATCACCAATGAAACAATATAATGATTAAAGTACTTTTATTTTAAAACAAATATAAATAAATTTGTTCTTATAAAAGTATACCTATCCTGTACTCACTGTACAGGATTTATTGGAACTGCCTTAATTAACTTTAAAATCCAGTTTAAGCATTTCCTTTTGGAAATCAACCTGACTCAAACGTATTTTGGAACCGGGGAAAGGGAAGAGCAAGAAAAACACATTTGGGATGTTTGCTTACGCTAATTATGGGTGGCCAAAAACTTGTTGTTGTTTCGTTAGAATCGCAACAATCAAGTTCCTGATGAAAAAGTTAATAATAAACAAAAAAATCATTTCATTTTTTATGCTCAATGATCAACAAAAATAAAAACAAATTTTATATTTTCAGAAACCTCCTAGCAATAACAACAACAACAATAGCAACGGCTACGGATGGTCAGCTGACAACGGACCACACAGCGAAGGCATCAACGGCAACAGCAATAGCAACGCCAACAATAACAACAATCAGCATAATTCAAACCAAACCGGCGAGTCCGGGCTTGGGTCATCTCTTTTGCCAGGCTCAGCGCCGGGAACACCGCCTACTCCACCCGTGGACGACGGCCAACAAGCGACAACGGTGTCCGCAATTAATTTGAATCAAACCCAAACGCAACCCGCATCACAAACGCGTCCGAACTACGGCAATTCCATAAAGTCACCACCGGAAACGACAGAGCAATCATCAACGGCTGCTGCCACGTGTAAAACTCACGACAGCAGCAACAACTGCAACAACAACAGCAACAACAACAACAGCAGCAACCAAAGCAACAATAACAACAACACAACCGCTGGTGCTGTGGCAGCCGCTGCTGCTGCCGCTGCTTCTGCTGTCAACATGCCGATCGGTGGCGTGCAGGGACAAAATCCCACTCAAGGACTGGTCCACTGGATGAGCGCTGTGATGGCCGAGCACATGACCGGGCAGACCCACCACGATCCCGGGGCAGCTGTTGGCATGCACTACATGTGGAATGGAAATGTCGATGTGAGTATTAGAAATATATAGAAGTATTCTTCCGCCCTCCTCGACTATGCCTCTATCCACATCCTGAGTGTGGAAATTAAGCACAGTTTGTCAGCTACAGGAAGAATGTATAAAAGCGATTGCTAATTTTAGTCAAGTTTGAGTTCGGGTATCAACAGTGCCTAGTTTCTACGAAGCCGCGAAGTTAAGCCTAACAAGTCGGGCTCTCCCGACCATAAGATAACCTGTAAGATGTACGGTCCCGACTTGAGATCGTTTTTAAATGATTTTTTGGCAAATGTTTGCATCCGTTCAAAATCAAATTAATTAGAATTAATTCGACTGAAATTAATTAAATTAATTAAAATGGTGAAAATATCGTCCACAATCAAAAGAACTACTCTCAGAAATACTGAGCAACGATGCTTATTGATTATTTAGTATCGTAGCTTTCGCTCATTATAAATTTATCGATAACGAATCACTCAAATGTATTAATGAACTAGTATCGATAGATGAATCAAAACAAAAAGCGGCAAAGCAAGAAGGAGCAAGATCTGGCTCGCTTGGACATGCAGCGAACTGACTTCAGTAAACAATTGATTATAGAATTAACTTTTTTTTTGTTTCCTGCGCTATAAGGGCGTGGAATCAACATTTTAAAGTACACTTAAGCTGCCTGCCCATAAAAAGAGTCTTTATACCAAATGTGGTGTTCTCAGCTCACATTATACAAATGACCTATTTTTGGCCGATTTGACCGATTTGCGCTATTAGAAATAGTTGTCCGATTCGGACCAAACTTGGTATGTATTAATGTATATATGAACGTTGACGTACTAACGGGACAGTACATTCAAGTGGGCCACCAACCCTGCGGAACTTCGCGGAACCCTCCCGCCCAACCGACCGAGGGCACTCCGCATAACGTACGGTATAATAGTACTTTATACATAATATGGGAATTTAGTCTTGATAAGCTTGGTAGCAGGTAGACTGCACATTAAAGTAGTCTTTGTACCAAATTTGGGGTTTCTAGCTTTTAACATCTCAGAAATCTTAACGTTCCTACGGACGGACAGACGGCTATGACTTGTTTACCAAAACCCATTATACCCTCACAGGGTATTAAAATAGGATATTTAACTAATTACAGTTATAACAGAAACGACTAGGAAAACCTTTAAACTTTAAATACAACATGTAAATATTTGATCCATTTACACAAAGAATTTTCTTAGATAAGTAGGAACACACAACAAAGTATTGGGTAGTTTTCATAAAAAATATATTTACAACTGGAAACAGACAGACTTTCAATATGAGTGGCCTCAACAATTAACTGGATTCAAGAACACTCGTTAGCTTTGAGCTTGCCTCCGATTAAGGAAGAGCTTACAGAACCATCGCATTTTGCAATTCTATGGCGCGTTTTGTTATGTATGACCACCTCGATTCCCAGTTGGTTAACCGACCTCATGCCTCCAAACCGTACCCAGTCGTGAATCCGCAGCCAAACCTGCTGCACTTTCACTCGACGAGTATCAGCCGAGAACTGACCAAACTCAAACCGATGCTGTCTGAGTTCACGGATTTTGCTACACGACAGACTAAAGGAAACGAGCACGGGAGATGGAGACATTTTCCCCAGTCCTAGTTAGAGTACAAGTCCACCCAACTTAGAATTGCAATCCTTCCCACTGCTGCTTTCCCGGCACTTGCCCAAAAAGGCAGACCCGACGTATAAAAAATAAAAAAAAATTACTTTGAGCAGCGCCGTCAAATGTTTTTTTTTTTTTGCCCTTTTTTCCCCGCAAAAGAGAATATTTTTTGTCTCACTTTTTATTTGTACGTTCGACGTTGCTCCTTCCATGGCTATCCTTGGTCTTGACTACGCTGCAAAGCTGCTCGCGTGCCACAAGTAAACAGCGTAAAAAAAATTCCTACACTTTTTTGCGTTTTTCAGTTTGTGTTTTTTTGTATTTTTATTTTTTTTTTTGTTTTATTTTTTGTTTTTCAAGATGTAAACAAGCGTTTCGCTGCGCGACGAGTTTAACTTTCTTTGCGTGTTTTCCCTTTCTTTTTATATTTTTTTGTGTGTTCTTAAAAGATTTTTCTTTACTTTTTTGAGCACTTGCTTTTGGTGTTCATTGAGTTCGCTTTTCACTTTTTCGTGTGGCGAAATTATTGTTTTGAATGGAGATTGATTGTCTCCAAGGACAACAGAGGGTTGAACCTGTCGCGGACGTGTACTGCTAAAAAGGTTCGTCCTTCCAGCCATCAAAGACCTCCTACAACCCACTCGTTAGCGATTGCGTTAGTGACGGCAAAACAATTTAAAACTTACAACTCCCACCAACTGATTTTTTAAGCAAGTCCGTAGTTAATTAATTTTTAAAGTTCAACAATGGACGCCGCGCCGTGCAGATTGGAGTCAGCAATCGTTGGGGCAACAAGGAGGACTTGTTGTTTTTTTTGTTGTCACTTGCATTAGTGAAATTAGTTTCAAAACGATAGAAAGAGAAGAGAAGTCCAGAAGAGAGAAGGAAAGAAGGAGGGAGATAGGGAGTGGAATGGAGAAGTGGCACGCAAAGTTAACTAATTAATTTTGGAAGCAATTGCATTTAATTTTCTTTAAAGTTACAAGCAACCAATTTGATTTGTGACATTCCATAGCTTCGGATTTGTCAGATTAATTTCTAAAACACATACATATAAAATATAAAAATATTTAATATTTGTATATCTGATTAAATGACTAGGAGACCTACATGGATTAGAGTTTGTTTTTTAAATCAACGTCAAAGACTTGTTAAAAAAAGTTTTTAAGTTAAACAAAATAAAACATTTAAATATATAAAATAATTTTCTAATAAGAAAAGTTTTCTAAAGACGAATTAAGGATCTTATAATGAAATAACTGTTAAATAACATTTACAAAGCACTTGTAATAAAAATGTTCCTATGTTTATGTCATGAATTTTCTAGTAAACTTATTAAGGACATTGGTCAAACGTGACCGGAACCAAACAAAGGGAATACCCCAAACCACAACACGCCTCGGAACGAAGCATTGCAATTAATACTTATATACTTCAATTAGAAAAAGTCAACGTGACAGCCAAGTGGAAAGCGACAACATTATAAACAAAACAGAAGAACGGGAAAAGTGAAAATTGAAAGAAAAAATCGAAGCAGAACATGGAATAAGGTTCAAACTGCGGCTAAAACTGGGCTGAGAGTGACTAATGGGGCCAGTCATGGCTGTTGCAATACCAAATTTTAAACGGCATTCGTATTGGAATTGGTATAGGCAGCGGTTTAAGGGAGTTTGACCAAAAAACCGCAGCAACCGCGGCCAACTTCAATTTTTAAAGTAATTGCTATAAAGTTGAACAAATTTGTAACTTAAGCGGGTTGAGCACAACAATAAGAGCAAACTCTAACCTCAGGCCACAGCCAGGGGTACGATGGTCCAAGAAAAAGTGAAAGAAGACAGCGATGGTCAAACATTTGAACACGGAGTGAAAATAAAAAATATTTCTATCTGACTTAATGCGAAAAAAATCAATAGAAGCAGACATCAGCAACATGAATAAAAAGATAAAGGCGAAAGAAGTTAAATAAAAGCAAAACGAGAAGCTCAACTGAATGACAAAAAACACAAAATAAAAAAAAGTGAAAAATAAAAAGAATTCCCCAAAAACTGAAACGAAACGTGAAGTTGGAGACTGTCTGGTATGGTCAAAGGTTGCTACATTGTCCAAAACGCGTTGCTGCTAGGGCTCGACAACTGGACAGTGTTTGGGCAGGTGGAGTGCCTTGTGGTGCAGGGGTTTGAAGGGAAGGGAGTGAGCTTGGGGGTGTTTTTGGGATTGGGCTTGGGCTTGGATATTCTGTAGCTGCAATTGCATAAAAAAATTCACGTTTTCCGCCTAATTTTTTGCTGTTGGTAGATGTGGGACTGGTCATAGAAACTGCACCACCCAACCACCCAAACACCGACCCATTCACACCATTCACCCATCCGCCCATCCTGGAGGACGAGTTGAAGCGCCAGGAGAAAGTGTGAGACTTCAGCTGACGTCAACAGCGACGTCGCTGCCTCAGCCGCAGTTCCTGTGAAGGGGTTAAAAAAAATGTTGTTTTGATTTTTTTCCATGTTCGCTCGGCTCTTCCAAATGTTTTGGAGCTGGTCAGAGAAAGGACGTGCGAGCGAAAGAGAGAGTGAGAGAAAGAGTGAAAAGGAGCAAGTGCTGGGAAGCTAGACAGTGATAGCAACAGGGAGCGCTGCTGCTGCGCTCAGCCAAACTTTTCTTTTTCCACAGATTTTTTGTCTTTTCATTTTCGTTTTGCTATTTTTTTTGAAATTCTGTTTTGTTCCATTTTGCTGCGTGCTGCAGCTAACCGAACACGCCGGCTATTCCGGAAGTTGGAGAGGGAAATGCGACGCCATCTTCTACTAGCTGTTGTTGCTCCTGTTACTGTTGTTGTTGTTGTTGTTATTGCTGGCTGGCTGGCATGTTGGTTAGAGAGAACTTCCGTTGATGTCCATGCCTCTGATGCTGGATTTGACTCTGGTCATCTTCATCAGCAGCTGCCAACGCAGCTCTGCTAATACGTACGTACTACGTATGTATGTCTGACACTATGTAGATGTGTGTGTGTGCCGTGGGTTTGTGCATTTTTTGTCGACATTTCTTCTACTTTTTCGTTTGTCCACCTACTAACTAGTCGTTGCAGGCATACATTCTTTCACGCAAGCTTGGTTTGGGTTTGGACGCTGTGCAACTAAAAGCAGCTAAAGCAACAACAACAACAAAAACACATACAGTCATAGCTCCATACCCCATGTCTACATACACACTCGCGTGCTGTTTCGTTTTCACGCGCTGCTCCAACTCCCCGTGCGATATGCAACACTTTTCCAACTACTTTTTTAACCCCTTTTTTTTGCGGCAGCTCCAAAAGCCGCCGCTCGCCTTCTCCGTCGCCGTCGCTGTCGCCATCGTCATCGCTCTTACACCTCCGATTGTGTGTAACGCGGTTTTCTATTTCAATTGACACTTCTCTTTATATACACTCATATAAATTGGTGTGTTTGTAGCTCACACTGTTTCCCTTTTTTCCCGTTGAAGTTAAAACTTGTGACAAGTCACAATATATTTTTAGACCTCGTACTCTAAAAAATAATAGAAAGGTCTAATATGTTTGTCAGAAGCAAAATGAAGGCGTTTCCGTCCCCATTAAATTAACACATTCCTGATTAGCATCAACAGCTGAGTCAATATAGCGATGTCAGTCTGCCCGTCCGTCCTTACGGAGATCTCAGAGACTATAAGATCTAGAGCCACCAAATTTTAAATAAAAGTCCGTCTCCTTTGCAAACATGTCAAGTTTGTTTGAAGTTGTTACCACGCCCCATACCGCACCCGTAAATTATTAAAAAATCATTTTAAAATGTATGGTACCAGTATAACTTAGCTTTCATAGTACAAATCGGTCGAAAATTGTAAATTTTTATGAAAAGAAGGAATACGGGGTCTTTTACAGGCGGCTCGCACGACTATACCCCTTATTACTCGATTTTTTTTCCGTTTGTCAGTAATTTTGAAGATTCATATTACAATTAGAATAATGGGTAACATTTATTTAAATGAGCCCACTGTAAAAATTAAAATTTTAATTGATTTAAGCACAAATTTATATTTCTTCAATATGAAAGACTTTTTTCATATTTTATATGTATTTGACACGTCAAAAATATATTGTCCTAGTCGATCGTATTACATTTTGCCGTCAGTAGATTAATTAATTTAAATTAATATTATTGAAAATGTGAAATATAACTTATGTATTATTAGCTTTTTTATTTACTGGTAATCAGTTACAAAACTAAGTAAGAAGGGCTACAGTCGAGCGAGCCGACTGTAAAAGACCCCGTAGTCTCATGGTTGTGCTCATTTTTGTATACCAATAAAAAACATGAAGAAGAAGCAGAGTGTCTCATATTTAAAACGTACATATTTATGGGTGTAAATAAATATATAACTATTTTTTTATTTTGTCACATGCCTTGTTTTATTAACAAGTTTTGCGTAGAAATAATCCTTGTATTATAATTCGAAATTTATATTTGAATATGCTGTATTAAATTTAAAATTTTACTTTTAAAATCAAAATTTCAAAAGGATCTTTCACTTGTACTTTCATTCAAGATTGAATTATAACTTTTTATTTTGAAAGAATTGAAAAAAGAATTGACCATAGATAAATTATTCAAATACTTTTGCAAACATAGAGTTTTAAATAAAAGTAGCTTATATTAAAATTTAATTTTTAGATAATGTGAATCTTATATTTATTAGAAAAAATTATTTTAGTAATAAGTACTGCCTCCTTTGATCGAAAGAACTTCACATATCCGGTCCCTCTAAGAATGATGCAGTGAGTCTACTTTGCTTAGCGAAAATTTAGTTCCAAGGATGTCAAATTTCATCCGTTAGTGTTTTCTTATCTTCGTATTGCTTTTCTCTTTTGTATACTTTCCACGCAAACCAACCCAATATATTTTCAATAACGCTAAGATCTGGAGAATATTACGGCGATATCACTAATCAAGCGTTATGAATCGGTTCATTATTTCGTTGTAAAATCGATAAGATTGGTCCGTAGAGATAAATTAACATTTAAAATACCAAATTCAACAATGTTTTGAAGCGCCCACAGTTCATTTTGTGATCAATGCAAATGAAATCCAGTGTACCATAAAAAGTGATAGCACCCCACAGCATGACTTTACCTTCTTGGTTGTAAAGGCGACTTAAATACAACTCACCTTTTCTCATATCATGAAAGTAATATTGAAAGCCATAAAATCCGTAAAAATTAATATGTTTTCATCAGTAAAGACCACCGAACTCCAATCAAAGAATCGAGGGTCAGATTGAGGAGTCCACGTCAAGTGCTCCTTCGCATATTAAAGCCGTTATTCTTTGCGTATGGCATTTAAATGTATTTTTATTTTATGCATTTGCACACTTGAGATTTTAAGTATTCCTGATTGTGCGCTTGCATTTACTATGGCTAATTTCATGTTTAGAGCATAGTTTGACAGATACGATATAGTTGCACGATCCAAGTGAAAATCGGTCAGTATGTTTAGAATATTGTTGACTGTATTTTGTGTCCGTTTCAATAAAATATAGCTTGGTAAAAACAGAAAAAGTCTGCTCAGTCGACTGTAGCCTTTGTTTATCATATCCTCTAAAAATTGGTCCAATTATCGTCAAGCTCATGTTGGGGCCACGACAAGGTTCGAAATCTAGCTTCCGCAGGTTTTATCCTTTTATCCTTCAGGCGGCTCCAAGGGTCCATGAAATTAAACTTAAATTATGTGAAAGAACTGAGAACAGTCGCGAGTGTTGTCTGGCAAGAGCAGTACCTCGCAGTTCAGGCTGGATTCCCTGGCTGGATTCCCTGGCAATCCACGTCCACACCAGGATAAACCAAGTATTCAATAATATGCAATAGGAAGCATCAAGAAGGAGTTATTTTCCAAACCACTTACGTAAATCTGCACATTGATGTGCTAGTCACTTTGATGCTGGTTCAGATCTTTCCAGGTCTTCAAGGATCCTGAGGAAAATTAGATTCTCAGGATCCTTTTCAGGGTCGCCATGTGGAACCACTTCCGTTTAGTGGTTTAATACTTTAATGATTTATTAGCAGATTGTCTATACATTTGTCTATTTCTTATATATGAATGTGTATAATAGAGGGTTGCATGTCATAAGTTGGCCAATGTATCAAATGCTTACGGAGTCAGCTTTGAGCCATTGTTGGGCAATGGGACGCTCAAGTGCACTTACGCAAGTGGCGCTATTGATATTAAGGTTATGTTACGAAAGGTCTTGGACAGCTTTGGACATACTAGAGTTTACCTTATGATTGGCCCTCTAATTCGCGTCTCGTAGTAACTCTGACTGAGGGAGAAGTCGGACCACAATTATAAGCTCTGTTCATTCTTATACCCATGGCTGGGGTATTTAAATGTTCTGCATAAATACATTCCCATTATTCACAGATTGGTTTTTCTTTGCAGCATGCCAAGGACATTAGCGATTACAATCTTTGGCCTCCGACACCGCGGAGTCATCAGCATGCCAACGAGCACCATCCGATGTCACTAAAGCAGGAATATGAGGTGAGTGGTGCAATGTGGTGTAGACTTGGGTGCGAGTAAGTGGTGCACAGTGATGCAAAGTGGTATAAGTAAGTGCCGTTAAATGCCCATAGAATGTGGTATTGCTTTATGGCTCATGCACAACAACAATTTCAGCAAGAAACAGAAAAAAGAAAACACAAAAACAAACGGAAACAAAAGCAAAACTGCAACAAGAACGCCAGCAAAGGGAAACAAAAACATTTCTAAATTCGCGTGTCTGCGTTGTTTATTTTTTATTTTTATTCTATATCTTTTTGTTTACATTTTTAGCAGGGTAACCCCTCCTCGGTCCCCTCAGTTCCTAACAGCTTCCGATGATTTTGTTTTTATCCAATGTTTGTATACAAATAACTGTATTTTTGTTGGCTTTTTCTTCTGTATTTATTTTTAAGCATATCTGAACATGTTTAGAAAAAGTAAATGGCTTTTTATGTTGTTTTTTGGTTCGTTTTCTTTGTGTTTTTATTTTTTTATATAACCCGTGGCATGGGACTGTGTCCTCTAACATGTGTCCTAGGTCATGTCTGGCCCATAGACGGGGGGAAACAAAAATACAGATCAGACTCTATGCCTTTAACCTATATCCACAATTTACAGGTTATCGGAAGCAGAATCTGCAGCTTTTGGTAAAACTTTACCATTTTTTACACCCGTTACTCGTTTCTGTTTGATTTCCTATATTTTTCAACACTCTTTTTTGCCCCAGTTAGAATTTTTATTCATATTTCCTCACTGATTTTATTTGCTTTGTTTTCATTTTCTTGTTTTGAATTTGAGTTTTTTCACACGTAGCATTTGAATTTTCCATGTCGTTATTTGATTGTCCAGTGTTTGTCTGGTGTTTTGTAGATCAAATCAATTGAATCAACAGACACCGAAAGCCAGTTGGCATTTTTTTTTGTTTAGCTTTAATTATTTGTACTTATTTTATTGGTTTGCTTATGACCATTTAATACGTTTACCAGGTTAAGTCATTATAAAATTATTTCAATATTTGGACAGTAATCCTAATTTAATATAATTTTTTTTACTTTTAGTAAGAATAAACTACATGTTAACATCTTGAGTGTTCTATTTTAATTTTCTTTGTTAAATAATTAATCCATAGTTAAGGATATACTTTTCCAATGGAGTCCCCTTGTCTTTGTATAACTGTTGGTTCAAGTTTTTGACGAAGTTGTATTTTGATTTATTATTTAATTTGCTTGAAAAATATTTGTTTTTTGATAGCTTAGAGTATTTTAGTTCGAACTTTATGTGCAACCCTTTTAAACCTTTTTAAATTTTATCCAATTCTAAATATTTCTCTTCAACTAAGGGTTCATTGAGTATTAAACAATCCAATATCATTTATTAGAAGATGTCTTTTACAAAATAAGCTTTTCACAAGTAAAAAAATAGTTTTTGTGAAAAAAAAAGTTTTTTTTTGGGCTTTGTGAGCCAAATACGCCACTACAAGTGTACTGATCTATTTACATAATATTTATCTACTTTACACCATTATTAATGATAAATAATACAATAATTATTATATTATTTCAATGAGAAAATTTGTTTTATTCTAGGCCAAAATGAACGATCACCACCTTCACAACAATCTGCAAAAAGGTGAGTTATGAACGAGATTCACAACATATTTTGACCTGCCTTAAGTAGAAAACATGACCCAATGACGATACAATGGGCAAAGAAACTGGTTTCAAGTAGGAAGACAGTAGACTCATTGGTTAATTAATTGCTCACAGGAACAAGAAACGATAATCACGAATCTCGAGCAGATTGACTATGGAGGAGACTGCGCGCGAGAGTCGATTGAATAGATAGAAATCTGCAGTAGAAGCGATGCATAAGTTGCATAAAAGGTAAATGGCAACACGCGTGTGGCATGACGATGGTAATGGAGGAGAACACAAAGGCAAGGCAAGTGGACAATGCTAGTGTTTGCATACTTTGCAATACTCCCACGGAGCGCCCCAAATTGACCTTTAACTGAAGAGCCGCTGGGGAATCGGCAAAAGTAGGAACAAGAAAAATGTTTCTCTTCTGCTCGCCGAAGACTTAATACTCTTGCTATCATGTGATAATATGATTTCAATTACTAAATAAAACATTTTCATACCAATTATTTTAGAGTTGTTCAATAGACACTGAAAATATTCCAAGTAAACATTTGAAATGATTGTTTCTATGACAGCCATACAATATAGTGGTCCGATCTGGACAGCATGAATAGCGTGCAGACAGAATACACATCTACACCAATAAAGTTAGTTTTAAAACTAAGAGTCTTGTTCACACCAAAACAAACAAACAGACAGACGGACCAACGGCTATATCAACTCGGATGTTGATGCTGATCAATAATGTATATACATTATGGAGTCCTCCACATCTCCTTCAATGCGTTACAAACTTCGTGACAAGAATATAATACCCCATGCAAGTGTAAAAAACTGCAAAAATTGGCAACAAGATGCTTACAAGATGTTTACATAAATTCCTGAAATGCAAACAACATTGACAGCGACACGCTCCAAAAGGGTTCGGAAAACGGGTTCGGGATCAAGAGCGATATCGATATCGGTGAGCTCCGTTGGCGGCAACGATCTCGACCCGATAATGTCATCGCTAGGCAATTGGCCAATAACATTGTTGTGGCTGCTTGTGCTGTTGTTGTGGCTGAGATAAGCATCTGCAACATTGCGGCCAACAATGTAGATGTAGATGTATCTATGAGATACAATGCCCCTAACTTACAAGAGCGTTGACTTTTCTTGTACAAATTAACAATAAGAAGGCTCCTGGTACGATCTAAGCTCTTTGCTGCTGCTGCTGCTACTAGTAGTAGTTCATATTGCTTAAAGATGGATGCTGGCCTGGTTGCTGCTGCCTCTTGTTAGTTGGCTAAGACCCCTTCTCTGCTTGGCGCCAATATCTGGCGGTAATTAACGCTAAAAATGTCTTAGTTGTTAGTTGGGCCTAGCAACAATTAAAATTACAAGAGCCTTGCAATCGTCAACAATTGTCTGCAAATATTGCATTAGAAATGCTTTTGAGTAGTCTGCGGTATGCCTTTTCCATTGGTCGTGATCTACAGCCAGCTAGTCCTCACCTTTCTAAGCCTGGTGATTAGCTAAATCATCACTTAGCTAATCAACAGATTCACACAATTTTTGCACGCAAATGCGCTCGCCACTCAATTATAAATGGATGAATAGGTGGATAGGTGGATGGATGGATGGACGGTAGAATAAAGAATCAGGAAAAAAATGCTTAATGTGAAACTATTTTCACATAAACTGTAACTCAGTTGAGATATTTCCCAGTGGCAATCAGAGCGACCAAGTTTAATTAGACAAGCCAGCGAGTCGGCATAACAGCAAGGGGCAAGTGGCAAGTTGCCTGGCGGCAGATGGCGCATGGATGTTGCAGGTTTCAAGCTGCCTATTGCCTGCTGCTTGCTGCCTGTTGCTTGGTGCTTGTTGCTTGACATCAGACAATGTGATGTGAGCGAACGGCGGCAACTCGAACTGAGACGCGACAGCGTGACTTGTATTCCTTGCGAACTGATGGACAGCCGTGTGGCAATGTGACAATGTGGCAGTGTAGCAGCATTAGATGTGGCGCCACAGATGACACAATTCAACATCAACTAAAGCAAACATCTCAATTGCAGGTCACTTTTTGGATGAAAATCGTCTGGACCATCATGCGACAGTCACCGGACAGGGTAAGTCTCAACATCAGCTCCGAACACTCTTATGGCCTTTAAAGGCTTACAGAGCACATGTGAACATCATGTTCCGTTCATTTCGTTCCACTAGTTCCCTTCGTTGCTATCTAAGTCTGAAAATGTTATTTGATAGTACATAAATCGACAGAATAAGTTATCTCTTGTGCTATCTCCACCTTTCCTTCTTCGATTTAAATTTTTTCTGTTATTAGTTATATATCATTAAAAATTTAATGTATTTTTTAAGACTCCGTTCTCAAAAAGAGTACAGGTGTCTATTAGGTTTATTTGAAACAAAATATGGGTAACAGCAGATGAAGGCGTATTCGACCCAATTAAGTATATATATTCTAAATAAGGATATTAAATCTACAACCACAAAACATTGAATAAAATCTGTTTATTCTGTAAGCAAATCCACATCGTATTAGTATAAGCAGTTTGATGATTTTAAGAATTGCAAGTGGATGTTACACTTAGAATAATTATGATTTTTTGTATGATCTGTTTGATTTCCATTGTGGAAAATTACCATATTTGAAATCGCTAAAAAAAAAACCAAAAAAAATTGCACGCGTTTTTTTTGGTTAGACACAATTTTAAAACTTCCATCACTGGGAAGTAAATTTCATTCTCTACATACAACCTTTGGCGTTTAAAACTAAGAAGTTTTTTTTTTTTATTTTTGAAACAGTACTCTAAAAAAGAGTAGAGGTTTCTCTTAGGTTTGTATGAAGCGAAATATGCGTAAAAGTTAGAAGGAGGCTTTTCCGACCACATGAAGTATATACATACATATATTCTTGATCAGCATTAACAGCCGAGTCAATATATGTCGGTGTCCGCCTGTCCGTCTTTCTGTCTGTCCGTGTGAACACGTGGATCTTTAAAACTATAAGAACTAGAGACACCAAATTTGAAAAGAAACTAATTTGGAAAAACTAAATCTATCGAGATCAAATCAACACAGTATTTGTATGGTACCATCCTCACCAAGTTTAATCCAACTATAGCCTATAGCTCCCATAGGGCAAGTCGGTCGACAATAGGTTAATTTTGTGAAGATATGTAGTGTTCTATAAGCGACCGCAACCAAACTCACACGTTCTGTGTAATAGCATTATAATAACTATCCTTGGCAAGTTATGTCCAGATCGGACTATAGCTTCAAGCTCCCATAGGTCAAATCGGACGAATATTGTTATGGATTTCTCATATTTAAAGTTAGTATAACTTTTTCATATACGATTAGTGGATAGGAATTAAGTGTATTTTGAGTCACAAAATTATAAAGTTTTTCCATAGTGGATTTAGCGGTCATTCAAAGTCAACTATTAGGATGTAAGGCCATTTTTATTGTACAATTTATTTTTCATTTCAAGTAATTTTAAAGTAAGCTGTGTTTGTAAGCTGGTGTAACTGGGCCACAAAATCTTTAGAATCATTTCATATCCACTTCGAATGAAACTTGTTAACCACAATGCACACTTTACTCAACAGGCAGCCTGGGACACGGGGGTACAGCCATTGGTGCTGGCCCTGGATCTGGAGCGGGAACGGGAGGTGGCGGTATCGGTGGCAACTCAGGCTTGGGTGTTGGTGGCCATCATAGCAATCATGTGACCGCCGCTGCTGCGGCAGCTGCTCATCATCATAACAACGCCGTTGCAGCGGCTTCGGCAGCAGCGCTGCTTGTTGTGCCACAGCCCATCAATGCTAGCAAATTGGGCGGACCAGGAGTGAGTGGAGCCGGAGGACATGCACCGGCTGGCGGCAGTGGACGAAAGTATCAATGCAAAATGTGTCCGCAGGTGAGTTGAACGTGATTAAAAACGAACGAGCGAATGCAGTTGTTGCCACTGTTTGCACTGCTCTTAACTGTAAGTTAAGGCCAAAGGGTTACACCGTTGACATTTTTTGGCCGACGGCCTTGCACAAATTATTGGTCACTTTGACCCGAGAAAATTGACAGCGGATCAGGAGAACGCATTGCCCAACGACAACAGCTTTTTGTTTACAATTTTCCACTTGATTTGCTTGGGACAAAGTTTCGAATATCAAACGTAGAGTCAGTTGGTACCTTTCCCCGTTCGTCTGTGCGTTTTTTCCACACTTCATCCAGATTTCAGCTGGCGGCTTACACACTTGGCCAAAACAGGCCCAGAACCTGCCTGGCGGAGCATTAATGACATTCAAGCTGAGGTCAACAGATGCTGCAGCCACTCATAAAGTACCAATTATGTATTCACAGGAATACTCGTATGTGCCTACATTTATAATATTTCATATTTTCAGCAGTGTGAGTGAATGTTTGAGTGTGTGTCTGTATTCGTTAGCATGTTAATTGCAGCTAATTGAGCTTATTGTTTTTAAAGGGTTTCTCGACGATGCTCTTGTTGCTGGCCGAGCAACTGGCAGTCTAGATTTTTGGAGTGTTGAGCGTGTGATACTCGTGGGAGACGCCATAGGTGGCACGATCCTTTAGAGAATTCATTATTTAGATAAGAATATTTGTGTATAAACAAAATCTAAAAGGAAAGGCATTAGCAAACCGACTGTTAGACATTATATTATATTATAAACCTATTGATGCATTTGACTTAATGAAGTTATATATGCTTTGGAATGAATTAAATAATCGTAATGTACACCAATTACATAGCGTTTCTTTACATCAATCCCTTACTTAACTGTTTTGGAGGGTCTAGTTCTTATAATCTCAGAAGTCCTGGTGTCGCTTAGCCTGCAAAGCAAACTTCGTTTTGAAAAAAATAATTTATACCTTTATTCCTTTAAGAAAATAGCTGTGAAAATAGCTGGAATTGAAAGTTTATAGTGTAAATATTTAGTTACATTAATAACAGTGAGAAATAGAGAATTTATTTATATTTTAAAAATCATTTTGTTACATTATATCAAGCCTTTCTTTGACTTCTTTGGTAGTCTCTTTAAAAGTATATTAATATTTAGCTACAAGTTAATATTTTTTGGCTCCCTCAGTATTTTATTGCAAAAGTTAAAAATTTATTGAAGTTTAATTTGGCATTTGTTTTGGTAGGAATTGTTTTTGTAAGAATTGTTTTTGTTACGTTTATTTTTTGGAAAAGAAAAGCTTCAACTCCGAAAATTTGCTGGCCATTGGACGAATGATATGTACTATGTTGGTCAGATATGCCACACCCCAATCGCCCACAATTGTGGTGCGAAGCTAACAGCTTTTGCAGCACTGATGAGCGAGCGGTAGGCGCATTCTCATCTACACTCACACACCCTCGAGCACACACTCACAGACACACTCAGGGCACGCATAGTGGGACGACTGATGATGTTGATGACGCTGCTGAAAAGCCAAAAACAATTCCAGCAACAACAGTTGCATTTGCAGGCGGCGAGGTGTTCATTTGTGCGAGGCAAAGTGAAATAGCAGCATGCCTAAAAGTATGCTACATTCTTTTTTCCGCCTTCACAATTTTTCAGCTGCAGCTGCAGCTGCGTGCGAGTGAATTCGCAGTTGTCAAGAGTGTGTGTGTCAATTTTGTATTTCCTTTTTGTTAAGCTCACACACACACACACACACACACTCGCACACATGCAAATGAATTTATGAGTAAGTTTGTGTGTGTTGCTCTACTGAAAATTAGTGCGTTCTTCGCTCAAAAGCGTCTGCTGGGCTGCTAGGTTTTTAATTACCCACACTTTGCATTTTTTGTGCTATGCTTCGGACTGCTTTGGCAGTCGCTTTGTTGTTGCTGCTGCTGTTGTTGTTGTTAGTCCTGCAGGCTTCTGTCCTGCTGTTGCCAATCCAACTACAGCTACATCTACAGCAGCAGCTTCAATTGGAATTACTTCACTTGGCACTCGCATCTGCGTTGTAGACCAACAGCAGCATGAGCCACTTTTTTTAATGCCTTTGACTGGCCACATTTCCATGTCCATGCAGCATATACAGTATAGCAGCATGTCCACTTGTGGGTTGTGGGTATACATGTGCGTGTGTGTGTGAGTGTGTGTGTATGAGGAACAGCTAAAGCCAGCCTATCGTGTTAGTGTGCGATGCAGTTCTGTCCCATTCTTTTTTTACGGTTCTTTTCAGTTCAGCTGAAAAGGAGGGGCAAATTTTATTTTGTTTTTTTTTTTTTTTTTGACTACTTTTTGGCCAACAAATTATGTGTATTTTGAAAAGGGGTGGAGGCAATAAGTGTAACGACCCTATACTAGCATTCTATTCGAGTAGCTGCATTTCATCGACTGAAATTTATTGTAAAATTAATGTAGGAAAAATTAATAAAATATTTGAAAACCGAATTTTAAAATATGCTAACGGAAATATTTTCTTCATTAGCTATAAAAATAGTTGATATGGTTCTTCGATCACAATGTCAAAAATTAAAATAGAATTCAACAAAATTAACACATTTAAAACAGAGCTTGTCCGATAAAAGGATTCTCTGTTAGGTGTAATGGTTTATTATTACAACATCTTAATAATTAATTAATTTTTAATAAAACAACAACTATGGCATATGGGTTAAAAAAGTTGGCATAAAAATTAACAGAATTAAGCAAAAATAAGTTTCAACAATTTTTGCATTTTGCTATTATTAGCGCAACGGGTTTTGCCTTGTGTGCTGTGTGTGTGCACGTGAGTGGACGTGTGTGTGAGGCATTAAATTGCTGCCGCCTTTTAAGCGCTGCCACGCCTCCGCTGAGCACACGCACACACATACACACGCGCGTAATGCCCCTTTATTATTTTTAACAGCAATTTTTTAGTTACACACGACGTTTTTTTAGGCACTCATCTTCGTTTACTGGGCAACTTCGTAAATGCACTAACACAATTACACACGCACGCCAAAGCGAGGCACTGGACATCGCCTGTGCAGCATGAGGCACAGTGGGGATAGGGGGCTGGCGAGGGGGTGTGGCACATCAAATAGCTCACACTATCAATTAGTGAAATTACATGCGAAAAACGAGCGAAAAATATTTTACCACGTTAGGAAAGAATAGAAAAATGGAAAAAAGTGCTGAAAACAAACGCTCGCTTTTGCACGCACACAGGCAAGTGTACTCATACATGTGTATATGTGTGTCCACAGCAAAGTATGTGTGCGTGTACACAAGTTGTCAGTGTGTATGTAATTCCCCTCATTTAATTAACAATAAAAATAGGCTAAAAAGTCTAAAAACTGAAAGCGATTATGCATATATGCCGCCCATATACAAAGGCTAACACACACGGCCACACACACAAGCGCGACACACTTACATACATTGCAAACGTGCCATTTGTTAAATAATTTTAACACGCGCCCCCAAGTACGCAACGTTTTTTTGCCAAACTGCGCAGCTCACACACACATACACGACGAGCAGAGGAGCATTAAAATTTTATCCGATATAATGCATGAATTATGTAAACTATTTTTATTTTTATTTATATTGTTGGCGTTTTTGTTATTTTTCTATTTTATTTTTCTATACCCTGTGACCATTAAAAATAAATTCAAAATAGGGTATGCTACGCTTGTCCACTTTAATACGGGTGCAACACATTTAAGTCAAAATAATAATAAAAACTTATTAAAAACTAGTTTTAAAAGTTGATTAAATATTTAATTCAATAATAGATCGGACAGTAAAAAGTAAGTGTTGCCAAAATAGTCCAGATATACAGGGCTTAAGAATTGGTGGTCTTACAGGTCAAGTTATAAATAAAAATAACATTAATAATTTGAATTTCAATATTAATTCAATTAATGAAAATTATAAGACAAATAATAAATTACTTTCCAAACTACTTACCTTATTTTTTGTGAGCCCTAACACTTTCTATTTAATTAACGTTCCAGCCTAAAAGTATGCAATGGTTTATATTTAGACGAACAAAACGATCACTACTTTTACAGTAAATGGTATCACAAAGTCGATACCTTATTGGAACGCTCATATTTGTTTTGTTTTGTTTTGCTTCTTTTTGTTCGATGCATTTTTCTGTGACGGTATTGGTGGCGCTAACATTTAGTCATTGCCCCTGCGTGTGTGTGTGCGTGTGTTTACGCTCGCATGCATGCATTTGTGTGCGTGAATTGGTCAGCGGCCTTTGGCATTAGCATTTGGTTAATGCTAACGTGTCGCACTCTGTCGACCGCAAAAAAAAACCTACTCATCCATAGGCACCAAATTTTTAGTGCGGTTAGCAACAGACGCACAAGTTGCGTGATTCTATTGCCGTCTTGCTTGCACAATTGCTGGCCATCTCTCTCTGTCAACGGCTGCAGCTTGTTTATTTTTAATTTTATTATATGTACATTATTATTTTTCCAATGCATTGACTAGTGTGCGTGTGTTGGTGTGTATGTTCGTGTATGTGGGAGTGTGTGGGAGTGTCTATTTATGCACTCGCCCGTTGCATTTAAGTGTTTTGTTTTGTTTTGCTTGTATTTTGCATTTTACATTTCCCATTTTGCATTTTGCATTAAATGATACATTTTTTCGCTGTACACTCGGAAAATTGTTTTTGAAACGTCAACTAGCTTATATTGTTTATGCTCTCTGCAAAAGTATATTGGGTTTGTTCAAAGTATGTAGCAGGCAGATGGACACTTGGCAGATCAGCCAAGTGCTTGATCAGCATCACATGCCGAGACGATATAGCCATGTCTGTCTGTCAGAATGAACAAACCGATTTCTGAGCTAAAAATTCGAACTTAGCTTCAATCGAATACATATTTAGTCAGTCACTACAAGAATCTTTTTTAATGCCACGAAACATTCGCCCACAAGGAGTGAAAAAGTAGACACACCTCGAAAAAAATAATGGTTTTCGACGAATATCTCAGTAACCATGGCACCTAGGATCACCAATTATGGTATGGAGGTTTCTAGCGACAGCGTTAATGCATTGGCATTTAAAAATTTTGGACTGCCACGCCCTTTTTTTCCACATCACATAAAAATAATTCCCAACATTCGTTCCGTTTTTAGGCGTTTGTTCATATAGTACAGCATAGTAATTGTATAATTTAAGTGGAGGCTAACTATATCAAACTATTCCTGAAAGGTGCATTAAAATCGGACTATAAACAAGAAAACTGGAAGCGTTACAATATTGATAATTGAACGCAATATCACTAATGAGTGCAAGCGAGACAGAAACATACAAGCGTGATCAAACGTTTTCTCGGCTTGTGTGGCGGCAGCGCAGTCGGCAGTCGCTGACCGCGCTGAATACACACATACATACAAGTATGAACACATATAATGTCAAAAATATGTGTATTCGCATAAAAACAAACAGATGTATGTGTGATTATGCTTAGATTGTTTTTGTTTTTATGCAAGTACAACACATTGTAATATCTCGATACCGATTTTAATCATTTAATCGGGATTAAAATGCAGAGAGTATTATACGGTCGGGCGTGCTCGACTGTACTTTTCATTCTTGTTTTTATTTACATTTATTGTATAAACGCTTTAAGCAACTTATTTATTTACGTTAAAATTGTTTACAATTTGTTTTTGCTTATACTTAAAATAATATAAATCATAAACTGTACATAAAAACCATCTTTACCCTTCCATCCCTCCATCGCTCCGTCCAACAAATAGCTTATTCCGAAACTTTTGTATTTATTAAAATAACTTGAATAACATTTCCGGCTTAATCATGAATGAAGATAAACAATAAAATAAAGTTGCGATGTTTCCCTGATCGAAATCACTTTTAGTCTAGCAAAATTCTTTAGAGCTCGAAGCGCAGTAGAATCCGTTTAATAAGGTCAAATTACAATTGAAATTCAGTCGACCAGGTTAACCTGCAACAGAACACGATCGTTTAGGATTATAGAGGTTAGTTTTAGATCACTAGCTCACCATAGATCTAAAGTATGTCTTCACTGACTGCCAGTGCAGAATTGGTGAGTGATTTCCCTCCCGTTTCCATTCGTCATCGTCCATGGAACATGCTGGCATCAAGGACTCCACATCCAGAAACTGGGCCCAGAAGCCGGGTGACTGTAACAGGAGCACTCGCAGAACCTGTTGCCAGAGAACAATGTTGCTCAAGTTGAGATCGACATCGTTGAAAAGGGTGGGAGCAAAGATGACGGCGATGTTGTTGATGGACATCTTGACAGACGGACTCTGGGCCACACGCTGCCAGTGCAGCATGAGGAAAGCCAAGGTGTCGCGATGAGCCTGCTGCAGGTCCACCACGGCCAGATAGAGCTGTTCCTCGGCAGCAATGGGATCGCTGAGCTGAGTAGCGAGGATAAAGTCCGGTCTGTGGTAGATGGGGATCAGAGGACGCTGCAAGGTGCGCAGAAACTCCTTAACACAGCAGCACAGAGTATGTGTGTCCTTGTTGCCCAAGTGCGGTGTGGACTTGCCACGCAGCAACTTGTGTCGCAGACGCTTCACCTTCTCCCGCGTGGAGGAGACCCTGTAGAGACCCTCCTGCTCAAGTCCACGTGCCTCGATTTCCGTCACACAGTGCACAATCAATGCAGGCACCATCGGTGATACACTGGGTGCAAAGTCACTCAAGTGACCACGCTTCGGGCTGACCAAAGGCTGTGGAATGCAGTTCATTGTCAATTGGTCGGAGCACTCCGTGTGGCAACGCAGTGGACAGTCCCGACACCTCAAGCTGGCCACGGCGAATCGAATGCTGCAAGTTTCTCAATTAAGTGTCAACTTGTAGCCAACGGAATGACTCCTACTCACCGTTTATTGCAGCACACGCAGTTTCCCACGTTGGAGTAGTAAACCTTTAGCTTGAAGTTGTGCTGACGGAGGCGTATCAGCGATGACTGGGGGAAGAAGCTGGGACTAGGGCAGGGACAGGGCGTGAAGCAATCGTTATCTTCACAGCCATTCGGGTTCATCTTGATGCGATCCTCAAGCGAATCCATTGACTGCTCATCATACCAGCGAAACTGTCTGCTCAGGTCATTGTAGGAATTATACTCACGTCGAGCCCTGTCCCTGGTCTGCATCTCAAAGCGTTCTGTCAGCAAATAGTTGAAGAAAGCTCACTTGCCACGACGAGTACGACAATGTCTGTTTTGTTAGTTATCGCCAAGTTGCGATACGTATATATGTATGTATATATATAGTTTTACTATATAACTCAATCTTTTGTTCATTGACTCAGCTGCATGGGCAATATTTTTCATGCTAAACTTTACTTCGTCGATTGTTGGCTTGTAGTTTCTGCGCTGCAGTTGCTGAGGAAGTTGTTGTTTCAATAGTTTCCATGCGATTTAAGACTGAAACGTTCAGTTCAGTTTCTACTGAACACTGAGAAATAAGCTCACCAGACTTGACAGTTTACTCCAAAACACTGTGTAACTACTTGGATCAATATAAGAGTAACGGAATTCCTCTATAAAAGACTATAAGAGCTAGAAATACCAATTTTAGAATGAACACACAACCATTACACTATCAAGTCCGCAAATTGTAATAAACCAGTTTCACAATACCATAACTTGGAAACTACCAAAGCTATCAAGACCTTATAACTATCCCCACCAAGTTCGGAGGATCTGATAAATATTGAACTATATCACATAGCTCTTTTATTGAGCGATTGCAACCAAACTCAGATATAAGTACAAGTCACATTCGTAACTACCCTCCCCATGTTCGATCCAGATTGAAAAATCAGTCAAATTGGTCAACAATTTTATGATTCTTTATATCCCTTAACTATAGTATAGTATGTAGTATATAGTATATAGAATATAGTATATAGTATATAGTACATATATAGTATATAGTAGTATACAAAGCTGTTTTCGGCCAAATCGGCGAAACTATCTTATTTGTAACGAAAAAGTATCTTAATTTTTTTGGAAATAGGGCACTATAATGAGTACAGGGTCTTCTAGTCGGCACACTTGAGTGTAGCCTTTCCAACTGGTTTGAATTAAGTATTGTTTGCAAATAAAAACATTTCCCAAAATTCAATGTCATGCTACAGAGATTGGAAAGCAAACCGAGTTGAAAACAATTTGCCAAAGTATCAATGAATTCTAAACGCGATGAAAATGGCTCAATGACCGCGGTAAATGGATGAAAAATTCATAGAAAAACGCTTTGCGGCTGGCAATCAAAATACGTCAAAAAAATGCAAAACAAACAAAAAATCGACAAAAAAAAAAAAATCAGAGAGCGCACATCAAAAAGTGAAAATGTTAGACTAAACGCGCCAACAACAAAAATATAAAAGAAAAAATATTTTTTGTCAAATTTTTTTTTATATTTTGGGTCTGACAAATGTGTTGCATACTTGCCGGCGCAGCGTTTTAGCATCAATCTTTTAACGAACGGCGGCAACAGAGTTGAGAGCATGTTGTGTTGTTCCTGGCATAACGGGATGGGTGCGAATGAGGCGCAGCAACGAGCAAAATTAACGAACGAGCCGAACAAGAGGCAAAAAAGAATTTGATTTTTATATTTCGTTGCCGTTTTTTTAGGCGTCGGTTGCAGCAGCGAAAGCGGCAGCGACTGCGACAGCACCCAGCATATGAGTGTCTGAGTGTGAGTTTGAGTAGGAATGTGTGACGGGGTAGACCTACAAATGTATGCGTATGCGTATGTGTGTGATGGGCGTCGCATTGAATTCGTGTAGTTATTAATGCGTATTGAAATTCTCATGTATATGTATCTACATAAGTCAATGTGTGTATGCGTATTTGTGTGTGTAAGTGAAGTAAGTGGGAGTGTGAGGGCAACTGTTTTGTTTGTATTCAAAGTCCACAAACGCCAGTCACGCATCGAATAAACCGATGCAAGTAACCATACAATAAATGAACGAAATGTACGGGCTTTGCCCCATAACCCCCCGCACTCACTCAGACCTTAACTACCCCACCCCTCATCCTTGCCATGGTCATTGTCACTGTGTGTCTGTGCTTTGCCAGTGTCCACTGTGTTAAAATACAAAAATACAAAATCAAAACAAAAAACTAAAAAATCTCAGTGGCAAATAAAAAAAGCAATTAAAAATAAAAGCAAAAATCGAATCAAAGAAAACGTCCAAAACACACAAAATACAAAGCAAAAACAAATGATACAACAATTTTTCAAACCATATAGATACATTAAAAATTGAGAACTAACCTTAGAAATCGTAAAAATAATATAAATTATTACATAGAAAATATTTTTGAATTAATTAATTAAACCTTGATTAAGTTAGTCGTTCTCCAAAAAAGGTAATTTAGTTGCTCGCTGTCAACTCTATGGCATCGTCATCATGCACTGCAATAAACTAAAAACAAAATCTAAAAGCAAATTCAAAAACAAACACAAAAACAAACACAAACGCAAAAGCAGAAGAAAAGGCAAATACAATAACAATCGAGTTGTTTTGCACGTGAAGGGGAGTTAAATGCGAAAGGCAGCACAAAGCAAAACAAAAACAAAGCAAAAAATTTTGAAAAAAGGAGAAAAACTGTTTTGAGCGGGTCAGAAGTGCGGCGTGCGAGCGAGACGGCACGATTTAATGAAAAAATTGTTTCCTGTGACAAGGCAGCCACAAAAAAAAAAGGAAAGAAAAATCAACGGAAGGGGAGGCTGCGTGGAATGAATGCAGAGTAAATGGAAACGGAAAAAATGCAAAAAAATGAGATGAAAAAACAGAGAGGGGCAAACAGAGAGCTGAAGCTTTTGAAGTAGAAGTCGAGGCAAGGTTGCAAAATGGATAAAAAAGTAAACTTAGAAATAGCAGCGACGTCGACGATGTCGGTGTCGACGAGCAACAGACATACGACGATGACGACGACGACGACGACTGCAGCGCAGCGGAAGGAGTGCACTTTGTGGCCATATGAATATGTGTGTGTGTATATTTTCGTGTGTGGGAGTGAGTCTGTGAGAGAATTGCTGCTGGCAGCTAAGGAACGCGGTGGCTTAGGTCAGGGCGGAGGCTGCCGAGGTGTGTTCCGTCTGCCTAAGTCTGTGGGTGGATAGTTGCAGCATTTTTTTTTTATATTCTCTTTGGCGCAATTCTTTGCCAGACTGATGGAGAGCTCCAAAAAAGCGCCCACCGTCTAAGCTCGGTGTGAGTAACGCAGCACGTGAGAAAGCGTAAGTGGTTCACTGACAAAAAAGTAGCCTACTTTTGTGCGTTCTATTCATAGTTCAAGGCATAAAATACTTTATTATCCAAAATATTTAAAAATCAATAAGAAGAGGTGCTAGTTGCATTGTTTGTGTCTTTTAGGCTTGTCACTCACCGCACCCCACCGCACCGCAAACTCGACCGACATTGCATGCTATATGCAAAGCCCATGCAAAGTCAATTCAAAACCAAATGCAACATGCAAAGTCAATGGGAAATGGAAAAATAGCAAGCAAAAAAAATGAAAATGCAAAAAACCGTGCAGCATCAAAGTCGAACAAAACAAAATGCTGAAAAAAGGGCCAGACCATAGGGTTGGGGCAGCGGTGGGGAAAGCAGCCGGAACGTTTGGGGGCGGCAAAGGCTAACACGACGTCGGCAGCGAAAAAATTGTGTGCGTTTGTATGCGAACGTGTTTGTGTGTATGTGTATATGGTTGTGAGTGTGTGTGTGTTGGCTATAGCTACTGCTATACGTGTTTGCGTGTGCGTGGGCAAAAATTCCCCTTTTTTAAATTTTTTACACAATTTTTTGCGCGTTTTTTAGAGCCCACCGTCGGCTCCAAACTTCCCCCATTCCAAATTGAGTTTGGGTCAATGTTGACGGCGACTGCTGCTTTGTTGTTGCTGATGTTGTTGTCGTTGTTTTGGCGCTGCTCTGTCAGGTGGCTGCGACGTTGGCAGCGCAGTTACTATGGACCGCGCAGCATTTGAATAACGCCAACAGCGACGCCGCCTATGCAACCAAAACTTTTTTTCTGCTTTTTCTGTTTGTGTGCGTGGCATTTTTTTGCCCGTTTAGTTGGTTGTTGTTGCTATGACTGCTTTTTTTTTTGTCGAAGTCGCCTTTCCCAGCTTGTGTCAGTGTGTGTGTGTATGTGTGAGAGTGAGTGTGAGCGACTGTGTGTCTGTGTGTTAGCGTTCGCCCCCGTGTGTTGATGATGTTGGTGTTGTTGCCGGGTCGGCCGGCGGCGGCCTTTAGTAAGCCAGGCCGCCACCCACCTACACCCACACACACATACAAACAAGCACACACATTAGTAGATTTCGCTGCGTTTTGAAATGCCGCTTCGTTTGTGTTAGTGCGCGTTTTGTCTGTCTGGCTGCCTTCTCTCTTGCCTGTCGATGCCGCCGCTACTTCTGCAGTTGTGTGCGTTGCTCTGCATCCCTTCTCGTTAGTGTGTGTGTGTGTGTGTGTGGATGAGTGCGAATGTGTGTGTAAGACCCCCCAAAAATATATTGTTTCAGATTTTTTCATCATCGCTTTAGTTGAGTTTTTACATTGGTGACGGATCGTGCTCTCGGCTCGGCAAGCGTTTCGCTCCACGATTCGACGCTCGACGGCTCGACGGCTTGACGCTCAATGCTCGACAGGGCAAAGCGCGCGACTTTAGTTCAGCCGTGTGTTTTTGTGTGTGCGCAACATGTTCCTTGAGACACCGCCAATAGGAGTAACAACAACCACAAAAACAGTCGCACTTCCAATCGCAAACACAACAAACAACGTGCAACGTCTTCGGCTCACATCGTTGTTGTCGATGTCCTCGCGACAAGGCCAAGAAAAGTAGCAACAATAACGCACACAAAGGAATCAAAGAATTAAAAAAAAATCTAAATTGAGGAAAAAAGAGGCAAAGCTTGAACTCGCACTTGAGTCGCTTTCGGTTTCCGGTTCCGGTAAAAAAACTGTGCGCGCCTTTAGCTTTTCCAGCTGTTGTGTTTATTTACTGCTATAACGGAAAAAACGGGCAAACACAAATAGAGTCGTACGTGAGTGAGTGAGTGTGTGTGTGTGCGTATCTTAAAGATACGCGAGCATCGACGCCAACTCGCTCAAGAGCGCTAAGAAGAAAGTCGCGCCGAGAAGCAGCTGGCTTTGTTTTCCTTCCTTCTGCATATGTAACTATGAGTGTGTAAGCGTGTGTTTGTGGGTATATAAGTTACATATTTCTTACCACGCTGTCTGTGATTGTGTTTGCAAAAGTGTGAGTGTCTGGCATATCAGCTGTTTCTCTTTCCCAGCTTTAATCTGTTAACCACAAAGTCTTTTGAGGGAACATTAAAATAATTCCAAATAATTGCAAATATTTAGTGAATACTTTTCAAGTGTCCTAAGAAAAAACTTCAAATCTCTCCATTATATGTATTTAATAATTTGCATTGCATAATTTTACTGCCAAGACACAAGTCTTCTAAAAACAACTAACTAAATTATTAAAATATTGCTGGTTTTAAAATTTTATATAAGCCTCTGATTATAATTTCAAAACATATTAACTATGTATTCTTTTATTGAATACGTTAGATCTTAATGTCTTTTAGACAATTTTGAATACAAAATATGTGATATCAACATTTTTTTAATCAAATGATCACTAACAGATTTTTGATCGAAATTCTTTCCCAGCTAAAATAATTTCATCCCTAAGTCGTGATTATTCTTATATAAACTAATATGCATTTTGCATACTCCTTAGTGACCATAAGTAACATAATTCACAAAATGATCTTCAGATCAGTTACACAACTTAAGACCTGAGCATCCCTTTGAAGCTCACCTCACACTAACTCGAATTGATCCAAGTCGCCCGAGGAACAGCAACTGTGAGTTTTCAAAATCATTGAAGCTCAAGGAAATTAGGCAACATAAACACCTGATTTTGTTTCTGAGAAACTTTGTGACAGAGAGCGAGTTCTTGGCTGAGGTAGATCGGTCATGATACTTGGGTCCAGGTTTGGGAAACTTGATATGCTGAGAATATGCTCAGCAAGCGCCACACAAATACCTCTGCCCATTAATGGGACAGATGTTCCAAGCAGCAACAGTTTTTGAGAGCTTTTGAGAAGGTTCGGTCAGATTGAAGTTTTTTGGGCGATCAGTTAATGAAAGACATTTGCTGTGATCACAACGTTTGTAATCGAAGAAAATGTCCTCAATCAACACTTAGTAAAACTGAAATTATATTAAACTAAGGCGGAGTGCAACAATTAATTGCTACATGTTTATAAATGTGAAATTAATTAATGATTAGTTCAAGCAAGCGTGGACCGAAAAAGCCACATCAAATGTGACATTAAAAATCATTAAAACGCATCACAAAATATTAAAATAATTAAATGAATATTAACAAAAAATGTGGATCGTGTGGCGCCCGGGCAAATGAATATTTCATCAACTGACAATAAGTGGCATATAAGTTTAAAATGAAAAAATGAAAAAATAAAAATAAAACCGAAACAGAACGGAAACATTTTTGTGATTTTGTAAACTTAATAAATAGCGTTTGAAAGTAGTGTGAAAATGCATTAATCAGGCAACAATAATAACAAAAAAGTTATGAATAATAAAAGAGCAGGCATTTTTTTTGCTTTTTTTTCACATTTTTCAGTAATTAATAAGAAGACGGGTTTGAGTGTTAGGAGACAGACAAAATGTGGCCAAACCGCCAAATGTTAATTAGTTAAATGGTCGTCCTATGCCTTCACCCAACTGAACCTGCGGCAAACAATCAAACAAACACTCAACACACACAAATACACACACAAACACTCACAATACAGTCTCACATTCACAAAAAATGCAATCCCCAGTTTTTCTATTTATTATTCACATTTTTTAATTGTTTTATTTTATTTTTTTCTTTTTGTTGCCAGCTTTGTTTTAGGATTGGGTTTCATTATGTACAGATTATATAAGAACTTTTTTACACTAGTGAATAATTTTTATATTGCGTTTGTACCACACCCTGATACGAGTTCAAATGTGTTATATACAGGACTCATTAGCTTACTAAAATAGGGGTAAAGGTCTCATTTTAATTGTAGTATATATTTGAAATATATATTATAATTTGTTCCCTAATATATATTTAGCTTGTACATTACTGCCAAGCCCAACAATTGACTGGTTGTCTAGACACTGAGATATACCATTGAATTTGATCCAAAATTAATCATTTTACCATCCAGTTTAGTAATAAAATATTACTATGATTAGTTATAGGCATCAGTTATCTCTAATCGATAGGAGATATATAATTATTAAAATATGTTATAATGACTAATTATTCTGATGAGAGTTCAAACACCAGTTTAAAAACAATTTTAATGCGTTAATGGGTGAAAGCTTAGCTAAAAATGTGAAAAGAAAATCAAATATTTGATACTTCTGCAGAAATACAGACAGTTTTGATTGTGACATGTAAAGCATATTCGTTCTAAAGCATACTTACATGCATAAAATCATCAGTTGCTAGAGTATCTTTTTTGACCCGGTAGTCAAAAAGAGTACATGGTCCTATTTGGTTTGTCAGAAGCGAAATGTACCACATCTAGAATATATATTCTGATCAGCATCAACAGCCAATGTCCTTCCTGTTAGCTTAGCAATCGCTTCTAAACTCACACATAATTTGTTTATCATTACTATCCTGATAAAAATCAGTAAAAAAATACTTATTTGTATGAACAAATTTGGACTAGAATGAGTAAAAAGTCTTTTACTGTCGGCACACACGATTTATGATTCCTTTCGCAACTTTGTGACTTATATTTGGAGTTGCGATTACTCCGTTTTTAAACCAAACGGTTAAATGCAGTTAGATTAACCTGTTTCAAGTTATACACCCTGATTAATAATCTGGGGAAAAAATTGTATAGAAATTCATCCAACATTTGCTGAAAGGTATTAGAGAAATTAAGAAAACCTCAACTCCCAAAATCAAGCCAAAACTATGACGAAAAATCTCTGATTTAAGGGGAGGAAATCAGAGATATAACGGAGTTGGCTTTAAAGAGAAGCTTTAAGATAGCAGGAAGGAAAAATTGTTTTAATTAATCTGTAGTGTTCATTATAAAAAGCGCATAAAATCCGAAAACGATTGGGCTAAGCGTAGTCAGGAGTAGCAGTAGTAAGAAAATACCTGGTAGCCCTGACAGGAATGTTGAATTTAAGAAGTGGAGGAAAATAACTCCAAGGACTCTCCTACGATTGGTAAGAGACGGAATCTTCAGATGCAAGAGTCTGTTGGTGTAAGAGGGATGGCCAATATTAGGTTCCCAATTAGGACCTCGAAGCGCGTAAAGTAAAAGCAGCTTCTGCACTGACTCAATTAAACTGTTGAGGAGTGAGACACAAGAATGGGGCGGATGAGTAATAAAGTCAAATATGATAAATAGATCATTGAATTCCTTAGACAAGAGTTTCATAAATCCAAGCGTGCCCTTGCCTTCATTTAACTTAATTCTGTAAAACATAATTTACTATCAAGAAGAACACCGAAGTCATCAATAAACAATACACGTTTTAAGGAAACATTGTCAGCATATGTAGTAGTTGGCTAAGTAAGGAGTGACCCTGTTAAACGTCACAAACAGGTATTGAAAAAAGTTTACGTGCAAGTGATTAGTTATGCACCAGTTGTGCATTGAATTTAAATTGTATGATCTTAAATGCTGAGATATATTTACATAGTCATTAACAGACAGTTGAATATAAGGTCATCGCTCTCTCGATACAGTACAATAATTATATTACTGTCTTAAAGTAAATGAATTTACTCTTAACTTCAATGTAATAATCTTTATTGTCACACAAAAATCTTTCGTACAAAAATTGGGAGTCAAGGTCAAAGTCGTGACTAGACACCGAACTAGAATTTCTATCTAAACGCAAAATAAACAAATAGTTATGTGTATCAAAGCCCAACACTCACACACTATAAAATATGCAAAAAATGAATGAATTATTTGTGTCGTTTAGGAATAGAAAAACCAACAAACCCAAACAAAAAAATATATGTAGAGCAATACAAATAAAAAGAGAGAGTACTTTCACCTGACAAATACGCAGGATGTCTGCTGCTTGTCTGCGCTTCAATGACTTGCCATCTAAATAAAAAAATGGAGGGCGAGTAAAAAAATGAGCGCCCTATAAAAACGCAGACAGTCGGGGACAAGCAAACATTTACACAAATAACGGAGTCTATATAGAAAAAATCTAATCGAAACGAGCCAAAACGACCAAAGAAAACTCGAAATAGAAATATAGTGAAATTGAAAAAAACTCTCTCCCGGCCGCAGAGAAAATTGAGGGGCAGCATAAAATCAGAAAAGTCAAATGCGTGGAGAGAAAAAATATTTCCGCTGCCTGGAAAAACGTCGAAAAAAAAACTGTCGACGGGCAGCGCAACGAAGCAATTGAAAATGCAAAATAAAAAGCAGGCACTAAAAACACCGTTAGATTTAGGACAAACGAAATAACAACTGGAAAAAAAGAATCATATCTAGTTGGTAGACACCGAACTCGTTTTTGTGGTTTATTCCCGCTGCATTTTTATATTGTGTTATCAAAATAAAAGCAAATGAAACACATGCAAAAGGCATGAGATCAACTTAAATTTTGTAAAGTCACAAAAATGAATCATAAAGTAACAGCAGACACTGATACTTCAAAGACTTTAAAAGGAACTTTCTGTCTATGTCTGGTTCTAGTATTCTTGAAAGCTAAAGCTTCCCATATATTGTATGTTTTTAGAGGTTATCTTTTAGAGTTATTATTGCTTTATTTGAGACTAATAAAATATACATATGGAATCATGATACACAGAAACGGTGTAAGATTGGCTAAGATCGCTTAATTTACACAACAATTTTCATAGAAGTTACCAATTTTCGACCGATTTGCCTAATTGATCTAAGGTCTGATCCGGAGCAAACTTGGGGAGGATAGTTATAAAATAATTTCATAATTCGTAAATTACTCTAGTATTTTCTAAGTTTTGGTGCTATATGGCTTTTGAAAATATGCAGAGTCACAAGACGTCACAAAAATTTGAATATAATCTGTTCGACCTATGAACCAACTTTGGTGACTCTAGTCTCTGAGATCATACAGATAAGCGGGTATTTCTATTTCAATTCAGCTCTCGATGCTGATCATAATATTTTATTTTGTTTGCGGTACTATCGAGAAATATTGCTTGATAAGAGTCTGTACTGTGCTTGGTATTTGCCTCTTCAGTTGGCTTATCACACTTGCTCCTGTTTCTACCAAGTTGTTTGCTCGGTTTCAAACAAATGACTTGAGAAGTTCTCTGCGGACAGGTCTCCTTCCAGTCCGTTTTCGGAAATATCCGTGTGCGCCTAACAGCTGGGTCGACTGCAAAATGTGACCAAGTCCAGGACCAGACGTCTCATGCTCTCACTTTTCGATGCTCTCTTTACCTCAAGAGGTCAATCGGCAGGATGCCGATCAAGTCAGCAGACTCGAAACGCTGCTGCAGACGTCCCCTGTAAGCCTTTGTCTACATGCCATGTTTTCAAAGCCGCATCGGACTTTAACTAAGTTTAGAAGCAGCAGCCGTCGTTCCGGTTAAAGCCCTCGCTCATACAGAATGGCGCGACTTTACGCTTAGCCAATCGCCTTACCTTTTTAGGAAGAGATCTGGCGATGCTAGAACTAAGGCGCGTGTCAAGCAATACTACATTGTATCTTAGGTTTTCGTGGTCAGTTTCTACTACTTTCCTGCAACTAATAAAGACCGTCACCGTTTTGCTATCCACCTCCAGGAGTCAAGGAGTCAGCTATGAGTATATAGTCAGTCAACTGATGGGCTGTATATACCTTCAAAAAAACATTGTCTGCAAAACTCGCCTTTTGAACCCCCTGCTAAATTTATGACTTCGGAGACTGCATCGACTGTCGGGCGGGACTTCCTAATCGAATCTCCCTGATTGTTGCACACGAAATGAGCTGTAGATTTTGGACTCCAGTCGGCCTACCGAAACAACATTGGTGCTGTTGGTGCCTGCTGGATAGCGCTTAGTGAATAAAATTTCCTCAATCTTTCTCCTTTCACTTTTGAGCTTTTTGATCCCGAGTCTGCAGACCTTAGATGTCATGTTGAATTTGATTGTCGTTTTTGCCTTCTTAAGCTCCCTGCGCTTCTCGACGTACCGCCATTAAGTATTAAACGCTCAGTTTGATCACATGTTTGACCTAATACCAAACATCAATACCACGTGTGCCTGTTGGTCTGAGTAAATGCAGAAGTTTTTTATTCTAATTTTTTTAATTTTTTATTCTAATTAAATTTGGTTCTGATAGCTTAGCTTACAAAACAGTTTTCAAAATTGATTTACCCTTTTCATTTTTCCATTGCATTTGATGGGAAACATAGAAATTTTTAATTAATATTATTACTTATATTCTCAAATTCTGACGAAAATATCTATTAATATCCGATTTGGATCAATAGGTTAATACGTAAGCTCTACATGTTTATTTTTTGTCAGAGAAAGTGATGTGTCCAAAATAAAAACAAATATCTACTGCTTGAGAATTTCATCTATCATTTGCGACCTCTCGGGTATTTCTAGCTCTTATAGTCTATGAGATCCTGGACGGAAAGACGGACATGACTATATCGACTTGACTATTGGTGCTGATTAAAAATATGTATGCTTTATACCTTCATCTTCCTAAACCTCTTATATAAACTCCAACGGTTAAAATATCAAGACCAGAGACTCACACAATTTGTCCTGACCAAAGCAATCTTATATAAAGATTTTATTAACAGCCGCTCTTATCAAATAACAATTATGTGAATCAAGTGAAATAAAAGTTTAAAATATTCCGTTAGTTAACTAAATAAAATGTATGTTCAGACATACAAATAGTGACGACTGTAAAATAAGACACCGAAATATAAAATCAATTGAATAGTTAAATTTAAATAAAAGTGACGAATGGAAGGTCGCCTGATTGAGTACCGTCCGATTGGCGGTGGCCTCGACTACCATCACAACTCACCTCTGATTGGTGAGATTCCACCTGCTGGGGGAGATTACAGCCATGCGGTGCATCGCTCTATTGATCATCTGCGCAACAGTTTGAATGAGCGAGTTGCTCTCGGCCCACTTAGCGTTTTCTCCAATACGCCTGATCTGCGCAGCTCCGTGCTCAGCTACAGCCAACAGCCTCATCCACATCCTCATCCACACACTCATCCGCATCCACAGCAGCAACAGCAACCCCAGCCACAACAACAACAACAGCACCAGTATCACTTGAGTGGCGGTGGAGAGTCACTGCATCAGGCAAAACCAAGTCTTGAATCCAGTTCCGCCATCCCGGTTGCCGACGGCAACATCAGCAGCAGCTCCAAGCTCCTGAACGATGCTGTCGTCAGCAGTAGCAGCGGTGCAAGCGGTGGCAGCGGAGGCAGTGGTGGCACCACAGCAACTACAGGGTCCACTCGTGGGCGCAAGTCACGCATCTACCCGAATCCCAATCAGCACATTGTGGTAACCAGCAACAGCGTGGACAATGGCGGGATTCGAATGCAGAACGCAACACTCAATGAACGTAATGCCCAGAATCCCACGGCGAATGGCAGCGCCAACCCAAATACGACTACAATTACTGTGTCGACTGTGTCCAATGCCAATGGCATTTCATCCTCTACAAGTTCTCCGCATCACATGACGCATGATGTGAAGGACTCCAAGGTGATGATTAGGGGTTGAGAACATTGCAAACAGTAGCATCAGCAGTCAATAATAATTAAATATAATTTAGAAATTAAATTAGTATTAAAATCTGTATTCACATGCCGTCCTTATATTGCAGATCTTTAGCTCCAAGGCGGATCTGCAGCTGCACACGCAGATCCACATGCGGGAAGCGAAGCCATACAAGTGCACGCAGTGCTCGAAGGCCTTTGCCAACTCGTCATATCTGTCGCAGCACACCCGCATCCACCTTGGCATCAAACCGTACCGCTGCGAGATCTGCCAGCGCAAGTTCACGCAGCTCTCGCACCTGCAGCAGCACATACGCACCCACACGGGTGATAAGCCGTACAAGTGCAGGCATCCCGGCTGCCAGAAGGCCTTCTCCCAGCTTTCCAATCTGCAGTCGCACTCGCGATGCCACCAGACGGACAAACCCTTCAAGTGCAACTCCTGCTACAAGTGCTTTTCGGACGAGCCCTCTCTGCTGGAGCATATACCGAAGCACAAGGAGTCCAAGCATCTCAAGACGCACATATGTCAGTACTGTGGCAAGTCCTACACCCAGGAGACCTATCTCACCAAGCATATGCAGAAGCATGCCGAGCGGACGGACAAGCGGCCACCGATTGTTCCGGGAAGTGCTGCTGCAATTGCGGCGGCGGCTGCTGCTGCTGGTGGGGGTGCTGGTGGTGGTAATGCAGGCAATGCTGCAACAGCAGCCGCAGCTAACCCCCAGCATCAGCGCAATAATCTGGTGCTCCCACCGGTTTCCATTGCTCCCAGCGACAACACCTACTGGCCAAAAGTAAGTCCGGATTCAGCGGCAGCGGCTAATACAATGGAGGTCATGCATCAGCAGCAACAACAGCAGCAACAACAACAACAGCAACAACAGCAGCAGCAACAACAACAATCCCATCACCATCACACGCAACTGGGCGTGCCACCGCAGCAACATGGACCGCCCCAGCAACAACAGCAGCAGCCGCAACACCAACTCCACCCACAGCAACAACAACAACAGCAACAGGCACCACCCCAACACAGCATGGAGGCTCACTACGCCCAACCTACGGCCCCAAACAGCAGCCAAAGCAATGGACATACGCCGGAGCAACTGCAGCCGCATCATCGTATCATGCCCGATCCTGTGCGGGAGGATATTGGTAAGAGAAAATACATCACTTATGCTTTGGGGAGCGTGGGCAACTCATGTCTATTCCTTTAATTTACAGTGTCCACGCCCAGCGCCATTGGACCCTACGATGCAGCATCCATAACGAAGAGTACCAGCAATTCGGCGTTTACCCCGATCAACTCTATGCCACCGCATCTGAACTCGCTGAGTCATCACCCGATGGCACAGCGTCCCTATCTCTACGATGCCATCAGTTTCCCCAACAAGAATGTCAACCAGAATAATGCCAATGCCTTTCCCAACCAGTTGATCTCGCTCCATCAGATTCGCAACTATGCTCATCAGCCAGCAGGACTAATGACCGGAGAGCACCTCCTGGGCGTCAGCGTCGGGCCTGGCAAGGACAAAGGATAGCTAACGTCGTACTTTTAAGTTGCCCAACACTTCAGCCCCTTTTCCACTTCTAGTTCATTCAGTTGACATACTTTAATGAATGTGTTGATTCTTTTAGATTCCTGTGTCGAAGAAATCACTTATCCTGTACAGTATTAATTCTTAGTTAGTCCTAGTGCATAAATACATAGTTAACTTAAGTTCCGTCCTTGTACAATTATTTAATCGACATCACGTTAAGCAACATCATTTGTAAAATGCCAATTATACGTATTAATTATTCTAGTTTAACTATACCGTCCACTTTTATTATTATTGCAAGTCCTAGGACACATTTTCATTTGTTTCTAATCATTGACTCCATGAAAAATGATTAACGGGTGACACAAGCTGCTTAGCACTCCTCTTTTAACCATGTATTCGACAAAACTAATAAAAACTGCAAACAATATTCTTCACAGTGGGCATACATGATCAGTACAGGGTTACCATTTATGTGTCTTTCTGAAAGCCAAAATGGGTCCACTAAAATTCCAGCCCAACACTCTCTATTGTGTATTACCTGTGTTCATTTTTTGCATTTCACATCTTTCCAATTTAGTTATCTTAATTATTTTCCAATACGAGCGGGGCTTAAACAATTTATAGAAACTTACTGTGCGTTAAATAACTTCCGAAAACTTTAAGTTTTAAAACTTAACTTAATAAGTCGACAGAATAAAAGAATATTTGAATTTGAACTGTATATACTTAACTCTAAAGGTTATCAACTCGTTATTTTTACTTAAGAACAGATCTCGCAGTACAGTTGAAAATCAAAAATAATTAAAATCAAAAAGATGCTGCAAACTACAAATGATATGTACATATAAAACTACTAAAATTCTAAGTGTAATCACCGGATTACTAACATTCATTCACTTGTATTGTATTGACTACAGAAATTTCTCAAAGAAATTTACAACAAAAATACTAAAATGACACAGCAGAGAAAAGCTTATTGGATAATTTCAGTTTTAAGTGTTTTAATAAGTAAAAATAGAGTTATCCAATAGATTAAACACTTTAGTCTACTTTGGAATAGCCGTAAGTAATCAACTAAATTTTCAATGTTCAAAATCGATAAATAGAACGAGTTAAAGCAAACTAAATATAAAAGCAAAAAAAATTGAAATAAATATTTTTGGTAAGACTGAAGTGATCAAAATTATAAACCAGAATTAAATTTATATGCACATTACGAGTTTTTACTAAACTGTAGATCAGAGAAAATTAAGCATTAACTAAGATAACTCATCTGTATGTGTCCTAAGCTTCAAACTAAATGTCAGTAACCTATTATTTCAAGTTAAATGACATTCAAATGTATGTATTGTATGACAAAGTTAAAATTTAAATCGAACACTATTAATAATTAAAATAGTTAGACTCTAATTCAGCATTCTCAATGTAACATGTTAATGCAATAAAGGCAAGACAACTACTAATCTAAACGGAAATCCAAAAAGAAACGATAAATAAATAGACCGATTTAAATTGCATATGGAAAGTAATAAGCATAGCAAATGGAAGTCATCTACAGGAATGAAACTTAAATCGATACAAGCAAAATATTTAGTGTAAAACTAAATAAATATTTCTCGTACTTACATACATATTTATATAATTGCCAATAGTAAATGTGTGTAATTAATTTAATGTAAATCGACATTTATTTTTAGCTCTAAAAATCAAACCATTATAAAATAAAGAAATAAATGTTCAAGGAATAGACTCGCTTTTGGCAATATCATTGCCAATTTCATTCACAAATGCCTTGACATCATAACTCATCTCACTGCTAACCACAAGGTGGGTTAAAGTGTATTTATCATCTTTCATTACTGTGACACCCTGTCCTGTGGTGTAGTTACTAAAGTCTCCTTTGGACTCGACCACAACCTCACTGTCAGACTGATTGGTTTCCAAGCAAATTGGTCTAACCTTGGCCCCAAAAATAAATGGCTTAACCAGATTAAGTAATGCCACCGTCTGCATCTTTTGGCTAGAAATAATGGAGGAGATCAGTTGGTATTACCCTGTTTATGCTGTACTACTTACTAGGAGACTGGGTGTATATCTGAAATATTGTGCAGTTTGTATCCGTGCTCAAATAACGGCCTGAAGCTGACTCTGTGGTCGCCTTCTACCACGGAAAAGTACAGATGACTGTTCTCAAGCTGACCCGAGAAGCAACTCGCAGCAGTAAGAACAATATAAGGCGAGAGGATTGTGCCTGAGCACTTGAACTCATAGACGTCTTCGATCGCTGAGATACGTTGAAATATGCTAACAGTCCAGGGTGTGATGTCGGGGTGATGTATGGACTTGATTCCACATACAGCCTCACATTTGGGATTGGCATCTATTGGTAACCACAAGCCAGTCTCATTGCACACATGTCGACCAACTTGGTTGGGATCATGAGCGGACTTGTACCCAGGAGCACAGGTGACCAACATAGTGGTATCCAACAATTTTATATCTTCTTTGCAGTCGGTCAAATTCTCTTGACGGATGCACTGAGTTCTGAATCGAATATTGCGTTTATCTTGGCTTTGCTTACACTCTCGAAGGCAGTTCACTTCAGATGACCAACCATTTTCATCGCATTTACTGATACTGTCGACGCTACTGTAACCATTTTCACAGTCAATTTCCACGACAGTTGATAATGGGATTTTGGTGCCTTGCTTGTATACAAATTTGGAGAAGTAGTCTCTTACCTGCATACCAGGTCTGTAAGTTAATGGACAATAAAGTTGCCAATGAGGATTAAGGGTTGACGTTGGCTTTGAGTCAATAATCGTAGTCTTGTTAGCATGTGGGTTACAAATTTCATCCATCTCATCACTGCCATCGGCACAATCAACTTGATGATTGCAGAATTTGTCGGATCTCACGCAGGCTCCGTTCTTACAGCGCAAGGAGCCGTATTGGCAGGTTCTGTAGGAGCACAACTCTAGCGACTCATCATAGCCAGATGAGCAGTCATAATTTCCGTCGCAAAGTTGATAGGACCACAGACAAGTTAATTCTGTCTGAAGGCATTCTAGTGTATACTCCGAACTACTCAGAAGTATAAATAAGTACAGTAAGTAACAGCCAACAAAGGGTTAAACTGAATTTAAGCTTCTTACCTGCATGAACCGAGCAGCTTTGTGTACAAGGCTTCAGTATCTGTCTCACTTGCACAAAGAAGTATGTTTTCATCGCTTTCATCCCAGCAATTATTGGTACCATCACATATACGCTCCATGGGCACACAGCCTCCGTAGTTGCACCTATGGAATTCCTCACCGCAGGTATTGTTGTAGCACACACTAAATGATTCATCGCTATTATCGCCACAGTCATCAGAGCCGTCACACTTCAGACTTGTTTCAATGCATTTTTCATTCAAGCAGGCAAACTGATTCCCGGAGCAGTCAGCCTCAGCTGTATTGAGAGAGAAGATAAAAGGTAAGAACAGAACAGAGATTGAGAGGAAAGAGAAAGGCAGCAGAAATCTACTATCAGTATTGACCCCGATGGGATCATGAACTATAGATATGCATATTTCTACACAGGGTATTGTTCTTGTATGAAACTCATGTATTAATTTTTATTACTTTAATCTCGTTTCAAAAATGTTTGTCTTTTCCAATATTGTAAACACATTTGAAAGTTAAAAATAATTAAAGTGCTCTTTTTCTTACCTAGTTGACTGGCAGCAAGTATAGTCAAAATTAAAACTGATAACATTGTTTGAAATGTACACGTCGAACGAATTGACAGCGCCACAAATCCAAACCGATCTCTTCGTGTAGCAACCAGAAACTAGATTTGAGATGATTCGCTCAAAATAAGTTCAATTGACTGTTCAGGAAAAAGAACGAATGAACTTGTTCGTGTACTAATCGCTTAAACAGTTATTCATGTTTTATGTTTTAAAAATATTACATTTAGTATTTTCCTTGTTTTTAAAATATCATGAAGAAAAAAATATAAAAAATAATATGTATTAAATTTATTTCAAGTATTTTGAGATTCAGATTCATTTCAGAAATATTTAATTTTTTTTGGAAATAGCCAAATACAATAACATTTGAGAGCGCTTAAGGGTAAGTGATGAACCAATAATCCGTCAAAGAAAAACGTAGAAATTTTGATATTAATAATGGATTAATAATTTTCATACGAGCTTTCATTCTTTTCATGTTAATAATTAACTGAATTTGTTTAACCGATGCAAACTTCTGAACAACTTCCTTCAATTACAACTCTAATCGATAGCTCAAGCTTGCATTTAAACAGCTGTCCTTAATTGCTAAATGCGCGCAGAGCAAACTTATTTAAACTGTGTCAACGTCACCTACCGCCCCGCAAATTGTTAAAAATCATTTTTATAACATCCTAACTAGAAAACTACTAAAGCTATCTTGACCAAATTTACACATTATGTATTTGGTACCATCGGACAACTGAATCCTAAAGCTCAAAGTCACCCGTTGTGCTTATTTGCATGGAATAATGAGCACTAGTACAAGTATGGGGTCTTTTACAGTCGGCTCTCCTCCTGATTGGGCAACACTGGAAATGACTGTGTCAATTGACTTCAAAGAAAATTAACGATTTAACGATTTCACTAATTTGAACTACAGACTTAAATCCGTTTAGGAACTGAGTTTTAATAATTTTTTAAAAGTTTCTCACAGCCGTCAATTAAAATTCGAAATCGAATAAATTTCTTTACATGAGCAACTTACCAGATATTTGTAAATAAGAATGTAGTCACCACATAAAAATCAGTTTAAAGTAAGATAAACTGAAGATATTTAATTTAAAACTCTACATTGTGTATGTTATAAAGATACCATTGGAATGTCCTCGTTAAATTTAGCATAAATCGGATGGACTTGATGTAGATATATTCAATTTTTTTATACTCTCTGCAAGAGTATATTGGGTTTGTACAAAGTATGTAACAGGCAGAAGGAGGCGTGGCAGACCCACGTCTGTCTGCATGTCCGTATGAACAAACAGATTTCAGAGATGGTAAGAGCTACAAGTTCGAGCTTGGTCTCAATCGATCACATATTTAGTCAGTCAATACAAGAATCTTTTTTTTCGATGCCACGCCCCATTTGCCCACAAGGAGCAAAAACTGGACACACCTCGGAAAAAATCGGTGTTTTCGGCGAATATCTCAGTAACCCTGACACCTAGGATCATCATTTCTGGTATAGAGGTTCCTATCGACATCGTAAATGCATTGACATTTAAAATTTTGGACTGCCACGCCCCTTTTTGTCGCAACACATAAAAATAATTCTCAACTTTCGTTCTGTTTTTAGGCATTTGTTCATATAGTGCAGCATTGTAATTGTATAATTCGAATGGAGGCTAACTATATCAAACTATCCTGAAAGGCGCATTGAAATCGGACTATAAACATGAAAACTAGAAGCGTTACAATATTGATAATTGAATGCAATATTAGCGTATGAGTGCAAGCGAGACAGAAACATACAAGCACATGTTCGAACGTTTTCGCTGCCTGTGTGCCGGCAGCGCTACCAGCCGAATACACACATGCATCATATATGTGTGATTATGATTAGATTGTTTTTGTTTTAATGTGTTTTTATGCAAGTACAACACATTGTACAATTTTGATGCCGATTTTAATAATTTAATCGGGAAAAAAATGCAGAAAGCATTAAACGGTCGGGCGTGCTCGACTGTACATTTCTTTCTTGTTGTTGTCTCACTTGTTTCTTTTAGCTACTCACTTTATTGACAGAAATTTATATTTATGTTTACTGATGAATATCCACATTTCTTATAGCTCTAAGAACCAGAACATTCTATGTAAATAAACGTTCGCTTTTAGCAATATCATTGTCAATTGCTTTCATAAATGCCTTGACATCATAACTCATTTCACTGCTAACCACAAGGTGGGTTAAAGTGTATTTCTCATCATTCATTACTGTGACACCCTGTCCTGTGGTGTAGTTACTAAAGTCTCCTTTGGACTCGACCACAACCTCGCTGGCAGATTGATTGGTTTCCAAGCAAATTGGTCTAACCTTGGCCCCAAAAATAAATGGCTTAACCAGATTAAGTAATGCCACCGTCTGCATCTTTTGGCTAGAAATAAAGGAGGAGATCAGTTGGTATTACCCTGTTTATGCTGTACTACTTACTAGGAGACTGGGTGTATATCTGAAATATTGTGCAGTTTGTATCCGTGCTCTTCTAATGGCCTGAAGCTGACTCTATGGTCGCCTTCTACCACGGAAAAGTACAGATGACTGTTCTCAAGCTGACCCGAGAAGCAACTCGCAGCAGTAAGAACAATATAAGGCGAGAGAATTGTGCCTGAGCACTTGAACTCATAGACGTCTTCGATCGCTGAGATACGTTGAAATATGCTAACAGTCCAGGGTGTGATGTCTGGGTGATGTGTGGATTTGATTCCACATACAGCCTCACATTTCGGATTGGCATCTATTGGTAACCACAAGCCAGTCTCATTGCACACATGTCGACCCACTTGGTTGGGATCATGAACGGACTTATAGCCAGGAGCGCAGTTGACCAACATAGTGGTATCCAACAATTGTATATCTTCTTTGCAGTCGGTCAATTCTTCCTGAGAAATGCATTGGGTAGTGTAGCGGACATTGAGTTCATCGATACATTGGTTGCACACACGCATACAACTGAAGTTAGTTGACCAACCATTTTCTTCACATTTACTGAATCCCGATTCTACGTTACTGTAGCCTGGCTCACAGCCAATATACACAATAGTTCTTATAGGCAATTCGGAGTTTGGCCGGTAGCTGAATTCATCAAAATAATCCGTAACGCGCATACCAGGAATGGAGGGCAAACGACAAGTCGCTGTTGTTTGAGGCCTTACAGGTATGGGCTCCAAGGATTCATTAACTACTCGATTAATGTGGTCTTCCGGTACGTAACACAATTCTGGAATTTCATCGCTTCCATCGGAACAATCGACTTGGCGATTGCAAAAACTGTTTTTGCTTATGCAGGCTCCATTTTTACAGCGGAATGAGTCAAGTGGACAGCCGCTGTATGCACACAGGTAGGTAGACTCATCAATCCCAGTTGAGCAATCCAAATTACCGTCGCAAATTTGACTGGCCTTCAAGCATTTCACACCCGCTTTCTCACGGCATTCTACTGCGTATTCCTCACTATTGTAAGTTTGAAATATTAAAAGATATCAGCATACTGAGGATCGAACCGAATAAATGCTGCTTACCTGCAGGAGCCGAGCAAGTCAGTGTACAACTTGTCAAGTATTTCAGCACTCCCACAAAGAAATGGGCTTTCATCGCTGTCATCCCAGCAATCACTATTCTGATTACATACAAGACTTTTGTGCACACAGGCTCCATAGTTGCACTGATAGTGGTTCTCACCGCAGGTATTATTAAAGCAGGACTCAAAGATCTCGTCGCTGTTATCACCACAATCCTGAAACCCGTTGCACTTTAGTTCTGCCTTTATACAATTTCCATTCGAGCAGGCAAAATTATTCTCGGGACATTTCAAGGCCCCAGTCGAAGCTGTAAGATAAAAGAGAGAACAGTATACAGATAAAGGTGGAAGTATGTGCACAGTCAGTGCTTAGTATATGATTCTTATGTTATCTTTTGAAGGGGTCATGAACCTCACATGTATTATATATGCTATGTGACATGATCTAAGTACCTACGTACTTCTGAAAGTAATTTGATTACTCTGTTCTTTAAACTCAAACAATTTAAAGTGAAAATATTTGATGCTCTTACCCAGTAGGCATGTGGCCAGCCATGTCATTTGTAGAGCTGATAACATTATTTTCATCGAACTGCTATTGATAGCCCTCAAAATGCGGACTTATCTCTCTAGTGTCTTTCTGCGACTGAATTGTATATATTCAAAACCACTGCTTGAAGTCGTTCCAGAGTAATCGGAATCGAAATCAAAGCTGTAGTTAGACATTGCAGGGAAACCTGAATCGAAACGTTTCAAGATACTTTATTCAAACTGTAATTTTCTCTACTATTTTAAAACAACTTTAAAGATAAAACAAGTAAATAATTGTGGCCTGTTTGACCTCTACCTCCCGATCAAAAATGTAAGCAAACGCAAGACTTATTAACGGTTGAAAAACACGACATAGTATTTTTTGAATATTTGAGTATTTTATGTATATTTGGTATAATTTAGTGTAAATATTTTTAAAGTCTTTCATTATTAATATTTTTAAATCGACGTGAATTTTCATACCAGGCAGCACAAGCTGAAGAAATAAAATAATAAATTCCAATGTCGAAAAAAAATATAAAAAAAACATTGTCTTATGCTGCTAAGACTGTTCTCGCTTAAGGTAAAGCAAATTTCAAATGTTGACCCAGTTGGAAAATGAATTTGTTGAAAAATACTTTAGCAGCATTGGCGGTGGTGAAACTGAAATCGAAATGATTCTATACCGAACGTATAAGTTATTAAAATCCGATAATAAATGATAATTTTCTTAGTTCTGTAATAGACACAATTACGATGAATGCGGCGATTTTGTGACCCAATTTAAAATCCCCAGCCCAAAAGTAGACGACGGTACAAAAGACAAAATTCAATCGGATCAGCTGATCAAACACAATCGACAAAGACAGCAATATTACGCGTGAACGAGACAACAACGGGAATGTGAATTAGTGTTAGAAAGAAAGTATTTCACTGTCGATTTAAAATTTGAATTTTTTAAACTAACAAAAATTTAGTTTTGTCCGTTCTGTTGCTTGTCGATCTTGGTATTGTTGTAATTGTGTTATTAAAAAATGTTGAAAGACTCACATTGGCGCACTTAAAGACGAGGGAAGCCAGCGGAGGAGGCAGTGAGAAACATCTATAAATAGACGCTGAGACTAAAAGAACGAGAAAAATGCTCAAAGAAGAACGCACCAAATACATACGAGTGTACACATACATATACAAATATAGATAAACTATATGTACGTTGGTACAAGTGTACATATGGCACACTGCCACTGTACATATTTTAAACAAACAAAAAGTTGGCAAGGGGCCAGTACTACGAGTGAAGAGAAGGGAGAAAGGCAGCCACTGCTGGTGTTGTTGCTAGTGCTAGTGCCAGTGCTCCTGTTGCTGCTGCTGCTTTGCCGTCATCCAATAAACACAAAACAGGTGGAAGCTACAGCAGCTGCGTTTTGTGAGCAACAACTATTAACGCTAACTCAGCCAAGAGCAATGTCAAAGCATCGCCAGCGGCAACAACAACCACAGCAGCATCGACAGCGGCAGCAGCAACAACACCCGCAGAATCAGTTTTCGGATTTTGCATCTGAGGATGAAGATGGGCAACACGAAGAGTACGATCCACTGGCCAATCTCCTCAGTCTTCAGCTGAACAAGCCAGCCAAATGGAATTTGGAACTAAGCACCACACGCAGCTGCAGCAACATTGCACTACCTCGAATATTGCTCTACGACCAAAAGGGCGTGCTCCTACTGGACGCAGACGGACAGGATGAACAAACTTATCGCATCTCCACGGACCAAGGCGGCAAACGAACTCCCAGTGAATTTAAGGATAACCTACGTGTTGGAGAACAATGTTCCATTAAAAGTTTAACGCCCTCACTTAGTCCAGTCAGGAGACAGCTTTCTGGTAGATACATTAATTTCTGCTCACATGAGCTATCCGACACGCGTCGCTCCAGCTCACTAGGAGGTGGGGTAGATCAGAGCCATCGGCAGTCCAGTTCCACACCACAAATTACTCCGCCGCTGACCACAAATGACACCTCGTCGACAACAGGAACACCGGAGAAAAGACGATATCGACGCGCTCACAGTTCTGGCCACCGTTCTATACTGGAACGGTTCAGCATGTCGCGTGGACGCATGTCCTCGCCAGAGTACGTGCAGGAGGATACGCTGGAACGTGCTCCACGATACTTTCTGCGTAGCAGCAAAGCTGGTACTCTTGTAATCAAGGATGAGAGCTTTAGTAACATTCATCAACGCCGTCGGCGACACAAGAACTCATCAAACGAGAATATGCTGAGCCCAAAAGACACGAGTCCGTTGGAAGGAGCTCCGTCACACACATCTCGGCATTATCCAATCCATCAGAAGCAATGCAGTCGGGAGCTGCTGCTTTCAACATCGGAGGATGAAGCCCAACAAAAAGTCAAGACAAAGAAGTCGGTTGCTCGTCGAAATTGAGAACTCTGCGCCAAGAATCAATTTCCTCGACATGTAGAATACGCTTTCCCAATCACATTTGGTGCTTGTTAGGTTGATCAGGGTGAATCTGTGTTCAATACACAAATGCTAATGATAAAAATTTGTGTGCAAACAATTTGATTTTACTGTAAAATAGCAATAGAAAATAAATTTATTCAATGGATAAATATATAAACAAAATGTGTCAAAAGTTTTCCTATGTTATGCCTTATCGGGTCGGGTTAGGGTTTAACATTCTGTTTTAGACCCTGTATAAAAATAGAGTACAGGGGTCTTATAGGTTTGTCGCAAGCGAATCAGCATCAGGCAGAAGGAGGCGTTTCCGACCTCATAGGGTATATATATTCTAGATCAGCATCAACAGTCAAGTTGATATTGCGATGTACGTCTGTCCATGTCTATTTGTACTGCTGTTTGTGGCTTAATTTTGTTGTATGGACCAGCCAGATCACATTTATTTTAAATTTTGTACCTTTCCCCACCAATTCTAAGAAACTATTTTCACACTTCCATACTTTGGAAACGACTGGAGCTAAATTCACACATTATGCGTATGAAACTATTTTAACATAAAATCTGCACTATGTGTTGAAGGAGTTCATTAAATGTTTTTTGTTTTATAAATAAAATTAATCATTGTTTCAATTGTAATACCTTCAAAAATGTACTGAAACGATTGACATTTTGATTAAATGTAATTTGTTATTGCTGATTTTTGATTGCTATTTTTCAATTACTCAAATTATGTTTTCTCAATGTTTTCCGTATTATGATCTCGCAGGTTGTCAAATTGCCAGTGAAAATAGGTTTGTTTTGATTTGGAACAAACGAAATGAGCATTAATGCACCTCTGTTTTAGTGCCTACGAATTTGTATACTCTCTCTTTGTTTCGTCTCTTTGTTTTCCAAAACCTTGGGGTACAGATGTAATGAGTGTTCCCGAGTAGGAAGTATCTGATTCATAAAAGCTGAAATTTGTAATTAATACATATATGTTTTTATTACTGAAATTAACCATTCAATGCTATCATCGCTCTTATTACATTCTTATGCATGTACACATATATGTAGTATTATACATTTCTTCTATATATATTCATATTTGATTTATACATATGTATGTATTTATATTAAATAAATATTATTATGTTTATGAAGTATGTATTTTTAATTAGTATTTATATATTTTTTTGTATATGAAAATCTGTCTGTTTAATGTATTGTATGCACTTTAGACGAATTGAAGTTTGTTTGTGGACAGAAATAGAAATTGTTATCATTTACTGATTATGATTATTATTATTATTTTCATAGTATTTATTTGTGCTCGCATCTATACTTTTAGCTTTATTTGTTCTGTCTGTTTTGTCATTTCGGTTTCATATTCTTTTAAAGTATTTATTTTAACATTTTACAAAATATAGCATATAGGAGCAGAGTTATTGGTGTTTTTGTTATACTACAAAGATTCAGTACTTTCTGAGAATGATCAATTGATTTTGGATTTGGTAGTAAGCTTTGCTTAGTAATTCTTTGAAGTATTTTAGAAGTACTTGTAGTTAGTGCCGCTAAAATTAATCGTTTATGTATTTTTTTTTTTTTGTGTTTTTGGCTCTGTCTCCGTGTTGAGCATTCTATGTATTCCATATCTCTACATAATATAATTAAATCCTGATTCTACACATGTGTGTGCAAAGTATATATTCTATTGTGTTGTTTAGTTATTGGGTTTTGACTTGTTCGTTCTCTTGTGTGTGATTTTGTAGCTTTTTGGTGCCTAAGCAATTTGCTGCGTGTTTCTCAATTTTTCCATTTGATTTATTTGGTGTTATAATTACTCATGAATTTGCATACATATGTACGAATTTTTATATAGGGTGACAAGGGTTAAGACTTTCGCCACCTTAGACTTTCTTTATAATTTACTGTCGTGCGCTTTTCAATGGGGTTTGTGATATATATTTATATAGTATTTTTTTTGGTGTTTCAAACATGTGATAAAAATTATAAACATTTCAGCTAAAAAGTAAAAAAAATGTTTAGTATTTCAATTATACACGTATACACAATAAGTGAGTTGTTTCTTTCAATTAAACAAATACCATATATGTAAATGTTTTAATGGTGGGTATGTCGACTGGACTAAAACATGTTCATCTTCAGGTAGAAATGTAATAAACAATTGAATTATACATAAATCAATAAAATCCTTTCTCTGAAACAACTGCCGATTAAATTATTCAATCGCAAAACAGTTCGACTTCAATAGAGCAAACCAAAGGAATGTTTTCGTATGGATTACGTATGTGTACCTGTTTAAGCATTCTGTATATGTGAATGCTACGATTAATTATTAATTAACTCACTTACATTTATATGCATTATTACTGGCTAAACATTTTCTAATACATTTTATTAACTTGATTTTCGAAATATATATTTTCTTGTTAAATTACTCGCATATTTTTTATGTTTTACATAAATGAATAAAAATAAAGTGACATAAAAGATTAATAAAATACATATAAACCATAGTAAAGAAGGACTTTTGGTTACCGTATTTAATGTATCCACAATGTAAATAATGTAAAATGAATGTAAAAAACCTAAAACAAGATTTGGGGCCTATTGTTGCTGGGTTTGCGGCGCCTGCGCCCGGTCGCTGTCCCAAATTGATAATTAGCCGAAAACCGACAAGACGATTACTCATTCAGCTTGTGCCATTCAGCAATTTGTCGGCGGGGCGAATTGCAGACCTCGTTCCAGTGGTTCAAAGCGGTGCTGCTCGAAGTAGGTCCTCCAAGCTCCAAACGTCCAATAACCTGAGTAGTTAGGCGATATGATTAACATGGTAAAGTAGAAAATGCTGTGCGACTTACCTCATTCTTGGTTACGCGATCCCAGTCAAGAAGCATCAGTTCCAGTGAAACGCCCTCCAAGCTGGCTCCAGTGCCCTGCAAAAATTAATAAAATATTATTGAATAGGAGAAGTATTATTGAAGGTTCTAAAAGATCAAACCTCAGCAGCGGGAATATCAAAGGCGAAACTTTCATTGAATACGGGACTGAGAGTTCTCTTCTTGACATGCGTCTTCTTCTTGGCAATGCGCTGGCCATTGTAGAGCAAATAGATCTTGACATAGGGATCAGCCAGACCAGTGACATCCATTCGCGGCAGATTTCGCGCCTTTAGCAAAACAACTGTCAGACGTCCAGCTGCCGGTTGCCAGCAGAGGGAGATGAGTAGCTCACCACGTCCTTGAGCTCGAATCTTAAGGCTGCGTGGCTGAATCTCCTTGCTGATGGATAGAGCTTCCTTGGAAATGTCGCCAATCTCAATGGAGGACAGAGGACAGACCACCTCCCCGATGACGTCATCGCGCGAGTATCTATCGAAGCTGAGAATGACAAAATGTAAGCTCATGTTCTGCAGATCGTTCATGTTCAGCCCATAGAAGGTGAAGTCCTCATCGTAGACGGGATTACGGGTGTTCCGAACCACACGTGTTTTCACCTTGTGCTGCTTGTCCGGCAACAGTTGCAACTTGACGTACGGATCGGTGGCAGCCTGTGTACGGCCATTCATACCCGTTGGAATGTCCCCAGTGCCACTAACTCCGCCCTTGCAGGGTAATCCTCGACAACGTATGATAGACACCATGAGGGCATTGCGCTCGGCCAAATAACGAAGCTTGAAGTAAATGGTGCCCAGTTTGCCGTATTGATCCGTAATGGTCAACTCCTTGCCATTGGTCAGCGATTCGTCCAATGTTATGGTAACATTCCCATTGGCAATTGTTTCGACAGGTGAATGATGATGATTCGGCTGCTTCACATTGTCCACCACGTTCAGTTTGCTCGAGGACTGGTACTTTTGGGCTTGCTGTGAAAGGGGTGCCTCATCCTCCTCAGTGTACTTCATATTCTGCGGTGCTATCGGAGACGTTGACTGATCCTGCATGGGCGAGAGTAATCCCATCTGCTTTCCTCCAGTTGGCGACGGTGACTTCTTCAGATAATGCGGTGGCTGTCCACTTGGCGACCGAACTGCAGTCGGACGCCTTGTCGGTTGGAATGGGTACGAGGCGTCGTGCTGATTTTGCTTCTTGTTCCGTATACGCATCTGCTTGGCACAAATGCATGCCACCGTGGACAGCACTGCGGCTGCGGTGAGTCCGAGTATCGCGGGGACAACTGTAGGGAAGAGTATGAATCAATTAGGGATGAGAGAGTTACTCATGTTAGGAATTAGTCTTCGACATGCCGAATACCAAATACTTTTCTCGAAAGTAGTTTATAGAATGACCAACTAGTAGGAAAGGCTACAGTCGGGCGATTCAGACAAAATTTAGTAGGATAATTATTATCAAAATATATGTACATACATATAATGTGTGAGTTAGTGGGCTGAAAAAATAAAATATGTTTATTTTAAAATAAACTTGATCTGCGAACACTATTATCAAAAAATGCAGGTGTTTTACGGACAAGCATGCGAACACTCTGACGTATATCCCTATATTGGCTCGGATGTTGATACTGATCAAAATAATACAAACTTTATGACTTTTGCATGCTTCACAGTCTTCGCTTTAAGAAACCTAATATACCAGCCACTCTTTTTTTAGTCCAGGGTCTATAAATTAACTAGTTGAAATCTAATTCAAGTGATATATAGCATCACTCGTTGTTGATATTTAAGGTTAAGAGTTTTACTTGGATAACTGGCCATTATTTTTGGCCACAATATGTTACTTACTCGTGTCCATCATGCTGACATCTGGCATATACTCATCAGCCATTATCAATACCTTGTGGCTTGAGCCCTTCTAAGTGTTGCTTTGCTCAGCTGAAGTTGTAAGTAGCTAAAGGGAAAAACAATTAGTCAGAATGAGAAACAATATTTAAATAAAAGATAATTCATGAAAAGTCGCTTCATAGTTTCTACTTTAGTTTTTTAGATTTTTCCTCATTAAAAGCACATCGATTTTACCACAAATGAATTGCTCAAAGTTTCCTTTGGTTTGCCAGCTGGCTTACACTCTTGTTGATATTTTCTTTACATGTCCTGCACACTTACACACACAATTGCGAATATACACGCAAGAATACACACAAATAGCTTTAAGACCTGCACACACACGTGAGTGTGCTTAAGTCGTATGAATCATCAAGCCACCCACACATTACGCAGCTCGTACTTCCCAAAAGCGTCAGTAAATTTAGTGACTAATGTACACTACGTAAAAACGCATTTAAATCATTTTTAAATGGCGTTAAATTGTTTCTAATCAATTTTAACTATAATTCACTATATTTCTATCCAAATGGCTATACAAGTTTTTCTTTCATTTCAGAAGTAGCAGATTATATTTGGCCTTTTCACGCACAATTTTTAATAATAACGTTCAAAATGTACAATCAAATTTTGTACTTACACTTTTACTTTAAACTTCGGACGTATATTTTAAATATATTTTAATTATTTTCAATTGTTTGAATATTTTTTGTTGATTGAAAAGTTGGTACAACGCAGTTGTACTTTATTTTGCCTTTCGAGTGTACTGAACTCGTCGTGAGCTGCAAATCGTTAATCCTGCGCAGACGCAGTAAGCACACTCGCTACTGTTTTGAGAGGGAGGGTTTCTTTTGAGAAAAATTGCACAGACCTGTGACGTCTTTTAAACGGGTTCGACGAAAGTACAGCAAAAAAATTTACCAACACTGGCATTAATTGAGCGTAACATTTTTGAATGTCAGAGGTAAGTTAGAGGTGGTGCATGTTCACATATGTAGAACAAAGTGCTTCCCTTTTTATTTTTCTAAATCTTCTTTTATGGTTTTTCTAAGTGAAACAAAATGTTTAGTGCTTTTCAATTTGCTTACATTTCTTCATCGACCCCGTTTTTTTTAAGGTTTTTAAAAGCGAAATGTACAAACTTGCAGAAGGATTTCCGCGCACATAAATTTAATAGTCGATGATCTGAAAACCTTGATCTCAGAGACTATTTTAGTTAGATCCACCAAATTTGGAATGAAAGAAAGAAAGAATATTGAATGTCGTGAATATTGAATCATGCTGCTTCCCTGATGTTTGCAAATCATCTTTAATTAAATTACATTCCTCTTCACAAAAAAGGAAGCAAATCAATTGTTTGCTTTTGCTACTACAACATCTATTCAAGTAACTTATTTCCACAAAAATATAATCTTGGTCATTAGTTATTTATATTGTTTTTTAATGATCTGCCATCTCCAATCAGAATCAGCTACTGAGTTGCTTCATGCAACCAGGATACAATCTGATCTGTCTAGCTTGCAAACCTGGAGTCGAGCTAATTTATTAAAACTTAACTATAGTAAGAGTAACGTAATTACATTTTCTGGAAAGTAGGGGTGCCTGCTTTGCACCGAAGCCAGATTAGCCGCGATATTCCCTACACCAAAAAATTACAAAATAAAAGAAAAGATGAGTAACGCTCATTAGTAGTCAAAATAATGTCAGTGCATTAATGCTAGTACGATCACAAATCAAATTATATTTAAAATTATTAAATTTCATTTCTAAAACTAAACGAATAAATATAAAAATTGCTACCTTTAATTGGTAAATCAAATTTAATTTAAATTAAATTAAATACAAAAAATATTGAACTTTATTGACACACAAGAAAGTTTTCATTTTACATTTAAAAAACTTGCGCCTTCTCAAGCACAAAACAAAACTCAAAGCTCATCGTGAATCAACACAGGCTGAAAGTAACGAGAGAGCTTTAAGCTTTCAATTTGAACCAGAGCTGGAACTAGTAGCTCGTAAGCCGAGTTAACAACGAACCAGTCGAGAGAGCTTAAGCTCCGAACTGCTGATCGGGGGTTTAAAAAGACCCGCGCTTGCCGGCCAGACTACGAGTCGGCGACGGTCTGCGATTGCGCGCAGTGCAAAACAAGTTGCAGAGAGATTCGGAAATTTTAAGCAGAATTGAGACCCAGTAATTCATCAAGTGAGGTGTTTAGAGCCACAAATAAAGCCAAACTAAACAGAGTGCGTGTGTTAAACTGTGTATGTGCAAATAAAATAAAATTGCAAAGACAAAAAAAAATAAAAAAAATCAATTGAAATTTAATTTTTTTCAATTTATTGCGGACGTACAATCATCTTCGTAAAATTTTGCAATTCAGCCAAAAAGGCAATTGCCATAAGGAGCTGAACAATACGTTGACAAAAAGCTAGACAACTAGTTTTTTATTTTACATCAGTAAAGGAAACTGTCCACAGGGGAAGACAAACATAGAAAATGTAAGTTTACCGTCAATTAGTTTCCACTTAAACTCAGCCAGTGGACTGAGTAGGTTTTTTGAATTTAGGGACGCTTAAACGCAACAAGATACTTGATAAACGGATCTTGAATTCGATTCAAGTTGGACCTTTACAGTGCCATTCTAAAATGCAATTGTTAATGGAATTTGATAGTTTTCTTAGATTTCTGGCACATTTACAAGTACACATTTACAACTATTATGGAATTGTGTATGTATCACGATTTTAGTTCAAGACATGTTTCTAAACTTAGTTTACTTACGGGTCACTCGAATATCTTGCCCATTGTACAGGTTTTCTTTAAGCGAATATGATCTGAAAGTCCACTAATCTGCTCACTTATACTTATGTGTGGCAAATTCGCAAATGAACAAGAAAGAAATAAACAACAAAAAATAGGAATATTTAACACGATATTGTTGTTGTATTAGCGCGTTGCGCTATTGCAGTTCATAAAACGTTTATTACAGTAGTAGGAAATTAGCCCGGTTTTCTTTTTTTCTGGGCTTCCAACGGAAGCCTGCGGCATTGTGAGACAATCACATGACTTTTTTAGTGTGAGTACAGTTCGCTTAAAAAGCTGCCTTCGATTTAAATGCATGTGAATATCCGTTAAAACTCCCCTTAACTGATCACTCACTTAGATATTAAATTGTCTCTTCAATATTTACACCTGCAGTTTTCATGGAAGTTGTGTCAAACAGTAAAAAAGTAGAATTCAAACCTTAAATGAAAATCATTTACATATTAGTATTCTATTTAAGAAAGCAAAAAAAAGTAAGCCAATAAATAAAATTTAATACCAAATTTGAATTGGCCTCAAACCATTTGGAATGATTTCGAAAGCAATTTTGATTTGCATTTCAAATTCTCCAATTTTATTGTACATTTCTAAGAGGCACCTCAAAGATCAAACCGTGACGATGATTAATCATTTTACCTTATTGAGGGCGAATAGTAGACAAATCTGAAACAATTGCCCATATTTGTTCCAGATTATCAACAGCATCTCCACATTTGCTTCCCTGCGGGCAACACATTTTTAGACTCAAACTTTGTATATTGAACTACAGAGTGCTTTGACCGCCAGACACCCACGACACCAAGCCAAACCGATTCCGCTTTCTTTTGTGTCTCAGCTTGAACGAATTGGCATGTAGTTAACTGAAACTTCAAAAACTTATGTATTTGCCAACAAAAACCAACACACAGACACACACACAGAGACTCAGGCCACAATCGTATTCACAGTTGGAGTCATGTCGAAATGTCAACGATATATAAAATTTGTACCTCCCCATGTTTTGGGAGCATGCTATAAGCACCTTTTGCTACCCATGTGATCAGTGCTGTTGTTGTTAGAGGATTGTCGCCATTGTCGCTTCTTTTGAACAGATCGATTGGCTTTCTTGGCATTAGCTGTATTTTTAGTTTGATTTGTTGTTGCTTCCTTTTGGGTTGACTTTTATTCGCTCGTTCACTCATTCATTCATTGTTTCATTTACTCATTCACTGCGATCCACAGTCTCCCGATTGCTTGTTGCCTTTTACTTAGCTCCTTTATGTTGTTGTCGCTGTTTCTTTTTATGCTGCTGCTGTTGCTGTTGCTGCCGTTCATTGTTGCTGTTTGCATTTGGCAATGGTAAATGCCAAATGATCTTCAGATTCGCTTTATTTGCTTACAATTCGCTGTGGCAGACTTTCAGCCAAGAAGTGGCACACTTTTGTGGCACTAACGGTGATAAAAATCGAATATTCGTACCACCAGCCATACAATGTGTTGTATGGTTAGTGCTCGTACCTTAACTGGGTCATGTGAGAATGGCTGGCAATCGGCCCAAATCAAACGCTTTGCTTCAAACTGTCATTTAAGAACACTTTAAACTGGATTAGCATTTCATCAACATGCATATGCACTGCTCAAAAGAGAGCATCATTCATCAGTTAAAATTCAATTTATTTAATTGGCCTAACACTCTAATTCAGTATAGTGCTCGTCACTTTCCCCCACTATCAGAAGTGTCAATGGGTTTTTGTTAAGTAAAAGCATGACTTTAAGTTTTTCTGATTTGCGAGAATTGTAAACTAAAGTCACGTTTTTACAATAAAACTTTAGCTAACTTAAATAGTGTTTACCTAATACGCGAAACTTAATTATATCTAGAAATTTGTACATTTTTAGGGGAACTCATAGTCGGCGTACCCCTTTAGGCTGGGTTACAGTTTAAGACAGTTTGGACACAAAGTCAGGGCATTGGCAGACAATGACGGCATAATTATTATCATGCATTTAGCTTTGAACATAACTGTTAAATTTCGACAGTTAACAACAATTTGTAACCTCTAAGTGACTGACTGACATCGCGGACTGACTACAAAGTATAAGAAAATTATCCTTGCAACGGGCGTGGGAAAAACAGCAACACAACGATTACAGCAGCTCCACCAGCAGCATCATTGAAATCAACAGCCAACAGCAAAAACAACTCTGTTAACAAATTCAGTCATTTAGTGGTGAATCTAAAAGTGTTGTTAGTGTCTGGTCATTGGCAGAAATCATGGAGTTAAAGCCAAGACGTGCCACAGTTGATGCTTGATATTTGAGGCTTGACAGGCAGCTCCTGAGTGCTCAGTTGATGTCAACGTCATCGGGCTGGCCACATTTGCATCCGCCTGGGGGACCACTCAACAACACAATTCAGTTGCTGTTTGGTTAAATTGTGGTTTTGTTTTTGTTTTTGTTTTGTTCAGTTTCAGCACGTAACCAGCAATCAATCAATGGCACAAAGCTCATCTCAGCCTCGTGTCGCCCAGATGATGCGCCAGCAATTGCAGAATTTCACTTGAAACTTAATTGTGGTCACATTGTAGTTGTTCGCTGTTGTTTATTAGCTGTTGGTGGTAGCAGCAACGTAATTGGCAACATCAGCCCAGCGGCCGTGCAATGAGCAGCCAAGGGTATTACATGTTGCTGCAGTTGCAATTGCAATTGCCGTTGCTGTTGCTGCAACTGAAAAATGCAACCGAAAATTTCGCGAAAAGCCAAAAAAGTAGCGAAATGTTGCAAATATTCAATCACGTAGTTCGTGCAACAACAAAGCAAAATTTAAATAAATTATGTAAAACCTAAAAGCTATTCACTTTTCATGTTTCCAGTAGGGTTTTCCTGAGAAGACAAAATGAAATTTTCCGTTTTCATTGGGATTTCCGTTTGTACTTGATTAAGCGATAAAAATAAAATAAATGAAATGGGCTTCGTTAATTAAAGGTTGTTATTACCTTGAAATAATAAAAATGTACAATCGTAGAAGTCACCGTATATTGTTTATTTGTACTTATCTCGAATCAATTGTCTTCGGATTCTCGACAATCATGAAATTTGCCTATAGTAATTACACAACAATAGTTCGTAATAAAAGTAATCGGCTAATAAAATCAGTTATCCCTGCAGCTCTTATTTAAGTAAAAATATATGTATATTTATTCAAAAGAACTCCAAAGTATCGATATATTTATTTGCTTATGTTAAGATACGAGTTTTAAATATATTTTAATAGAAGTTTGAAAATATTACATACGATTTTCAACAATTACGTGATAACCATGACAACAGCAAAACAACTTAAGCAATTTCCAAATTCTCACATCAAATATTCGCTTATTGTAGAAAACTCGTTGACAATGTGAAATACGCAAACAAAAAATAAATAAAAAATAAAAAACCAACAAAAAACACCAAATAACTTGCTGGCAGTTTGGCAGCACTTTACCACGTTTCTGTTGTTATAGTTGTTGCTGCTATTGTTGTTGTTGTTGTTGTTGTTGTTTTTGTTGCATTTCTATGAGCAACACAGGCGCATGACGAATGAAAGTGAAAATAGGAAGTTAAGCCATGAGACCGGCACCGGTATCCGAGTTAGGGAGACACATACATTGTCCGCACACTCGCAGTAGATACAGATACAGATACAGATGCAAGCGGCGAGATACATTGGCCAAGTTTAGTCAGACATTGCGCTGCTTCCTTTAAATTGCGAGTGCATTTGTAGCTGCTGCTGATGTGACTGTTTCACTGTTTGTCTCAGTGTCTGTCTGTCTGTCTGTTGATGTTGTTGCTGCCACACTGTTGATTTCTTGGCCAATTTCTAATGACCAACCGCCGGCGTTGCAGCCGCATAATAGCCAGAGTGTGGCTCAGTTATCAATATAGATGCAACATTGCATTACGGATAACAAGTTTTCCGCTTCACAGCTTGTTGACTGCTACCGTCGATGGATGTTGCTGTTAATTTATAGCTCCGCTTTATCGCCTGCACAGCAGCATCAGCTGAAATAAAGCTACATCCACATGCATTGCCTTGTACTCTGTTTCTTATTTGTTTTGTTTTGATTTTCTTTGAAAATTATTCGTGTATTTTGCCAGCTTGTCACTTTGACGCGGCAGACCAAATGTGAAAAACTAAATGACCTGTTTTATGATCTTTTATTTTCTTATTAAATTATACACTTTTCTTTTTGAATGTCTTGTCTTGTGTTTTGTTGCTCGTTAACAGTTGATTTTGATTCGCAAAACCTGTTCCAAGTGGAAGTCCCAATAGCGAAACTAAACTGAGTCATATTGGTAATATGACATTCATTTGTACATATTGTGTGAGCATTAAATTGGCTACGGCTTTTAGCCACTCATTATTATATTTGTTTTTATGATCTTAGATATTATAGACTTTAAGAAGGAGCTAGGCTAAGTGAATTGTAATATTAGTAACTGGTCCAAACTACTTTTAGCCAAACCAAACTAATACCGTCTCGAAGCTCAAACTGTATTACTCAATCCACTCAAAATCGCACACTTTTATCTAAAATCTAAGTCATGATACGCATAAACTTGGTTAGTTTGTTATTATTATTCTAAAACTGCATGATTCCCACATTAATAAGACCCAAACAATAAAGAAAATCCCCCAAAATCAGTAATCATGTTATCAACTAGGGGGCTAAAGGGAAGCATAAATATTCAACTATGCCAGAGTGTGTCAGTCAATCTTTCTTTTATAACTATCGTGTTCACACCAATGAGCACGATACCGACATGACGGCTTACTGGCTGACTAACTGACTGACTGACTGGCTGACTGACTAACAATCAACTGAAAGAAACCTTCAAAAGCAACACAAATGCAGACAATGCCAATGATATCAATGAAGATATCATAGACGAGTAGTACGAACACAATACGAGTACCCACCGCAGCAACACTCGTACAATCGACACTTGTATCGCATGAGTGCACAAGTCATTAGACGCCCAGTTGATATAGTTGTAAATATGCAGACAACAGGTAATTATAGTGAAACAAGATATCAAGAAGATAGCAATGCCAACACATAAAAGGAAGTGTTAACTATAAAGAATTATATTTTTATTATCACTTCAGATACAGCGATTTTTTCCCGTAGTTGCATCTCTTTATCGCATCTTTTGAAGCAACTCAATTGAACAGGAACAATATAGTATAAATACTAAAGTTAAAAATACCTAACGCATTATTAACATTCTTTGAGTTATTAGTTAATTGATATTTTATATGATATATCCTTTTAATAACCAAAGTAAATATTATTCTACAACCATACAAAGCTTTTTAAGACCAGTTTTAAGATTGTGTGTAAGCCATGCACGATTTCTGCACGCATTTCTGAGCCTTGAAGTTCGCATGGTTTTCTTGTAACTGTTGTTGTTGCTGATTTCAAGCTTTTGTTTTTTTGGACTTGCTGGAAAAACTTGTTGCGAGGTCAACTGCCTCTCTTTCTGATTTTCCACGTTTGTGCAAACAGACTGCGTATGCTTTGCTTCACTTTCGATACATCCTTCAACTTAGTCGTTGCTGACTTGAAATTTGTAACTAAAACAGATATAGAGATGGAGAGTGAAACTGAGTCAAATGCTGAGGCCAAAACTTAATGCCAATTCAACAAAAATCGTGTTCCAAATGTCAAATGTGCGCACCATCATTGTCTCTAGTCGATCAGTCTCTCGATCTCCAACTGTAGGAATTGTCTCAGCTCTGCTTCGTTTTCGTCTGAGGTGTTTTCTCGCTTTTGATTCTGCTGTTTGCACATTTTGTTTTTGGTTTCGGCATTAACTTAGTTTTTGGCGCTTACAAATTGCAATTTGATTGCTGCATCCAATTCAGCAAAGTTGTTCACTTTAATTGAGGTCAAAATCGTTGAAAACATCTCCAAAAATACGAAAAAAAAAATTATATATTTCTGTCGATGAGCAGACGCATTGGTAATTTCTTTAGGAGCATTCAAAAATAAGTGAATAGTTAATAAATTAAATAATTTTATTAAAATGTTTTAAAAGTAACAATAAAAGAGCCCTTGTCTAACAGTAAAGTAAAACGATCTGCTCAGTTATGACAGGGATCAATCCCAGTTTGAACTTTGAGGGCAGAGGTTACCATTGCCGCCTGGCAATTGAACCTACAAATGGCATAGTTATTACCCAATCGTTGTAGGCACTACAAGTCAAATTCAACAATTGGGGTGCTTCTGTTTTGGGCAGGCACCAAAAAGCAGTGCCATGAACTCGAGTAGTTTTGTAATTTTTGAAATAATGAAAACAACGGAAAAGAAAAAAGCCAGCACTTTAGCTAGTTTCGGCTAAGGTCATGTGAAACTATGCAAACTGAATAGAGCCAACAAATATACGAATCTGACAAGTCACGGGCCAACGGATTTTGGACCACACTGATGATGAGCTCGTCTCCAGTCGCTTTTGCCTATCTTGGCCATTTGTTATAACCAATGCTAGCAGTTAGCAATTAAGCCAAAGATACCAAAAATTGTTAGGCTTTCGGTTTTGCTTCATGGATTATTCGCGTGCATTGAATGACAAAGGCGTCGCATCGGCTTCCTAAGAGCGGCGCTCAAGTCATTGTTTTCACAGTACTTAAATAAATTTCGGCACCGCTGCTGTAAGTTGCAGTTGCAAGGTCGGTCATAGTTGTAAAATATAATAAATGTATAAATCTGTATTTAATTGCTATTCATAATTGTCATCAATTTAGCTAACAATATTTGGCCATACTGAAACTCAAGTTCGTTGCTCAAGTCTTTTGTATTCTCCACTCAATTGCAGACCCCCCAGCAACATGTCCACCGGCACATCAGCGTGTGATTGTTTGGTGAGCGTGCCAACCGGACCAACTCTCGCCTCAACATGCGGCGGAAGTGCGTTTATGCTGTTCATGGGTCTGCTCGAGGTATTCATAAGATCCCAGTGTGATCTGGAGGATCCCTGTGGACGCGCCAGCTCACGGGTAAGTTGGACTTATAATTTGCAAGTGTCGTTTTGACATCACTTCCTCCATGCGTTTACAGTTTCGTTCGGAACCAGATTACGAGTATGATTTTATTGTCATTGGCGGCGGTTCAGCGGGCTCTGTGGTGGCATCGCGACTCTCCGAGGTGTCTCAGTGGAAGGTGTTGCTTATTGAAGCTGGTAAGTTGATATTTATTGATATTGATAGTAGCTGAGCTGTCATAGGATTATGTGTGCAACATGTTGCTGGCAGCATGTTGCTAGTTAAGCTGCCGGGAGCAATTAGGCGCACGTTATGCGCGTTTGTTTAGAAGCAATTGAAGCTTAACCACAACAAGTAAAACAAAAAACATTAAATACGAAAACAGCAAAAACCAACAGCAACTAATGAAACTTGAGCAACACTTAACAATAGCAACAATAGAAACAACAACCAACAATAGCAACAATGAGGCAAAGAAGCAACCGCAGTTGCCTTGAGCATTATGTAAAGTAAACGAGCTAACCCCAACCTCATACCACAACTTCCACTCCGACTCCCACTACATAACCCGCATCCCCCTGTCCAGATGAGCTCCTGGTAATTTGGGTCTATGCAAATAAGTGTCTGTGCAAAGCCCAGACACACGTGCATTGTTTATAGGAATAAATGCCCCTCTTTTTTTAATCCAGGTCCAACGTTATTTACGTTTCGCTTGACTGCATTAAAGTAATAAACAATTACCACTTTTGCTTTAAATTTTACAACCTTTTTTATTAGATAATTAATATGCACATATTTTAAATTGTTTGGGTGGGGAGGGTTTGATTAATGGTGAATTTTTCAATGCAGGGCATTCACTCAAGTTCAGTTCAAGTCAAGTTTAAACTTTCCGTATTTCAAATTTATTTATTAGCTTTAAATGGTGTTGAACTTATTGAGTTGAACTTGTTAGCAGGGGGTTAAACTGAAAACAATTACTTATGTCTCCATGTAGAAATAAACGGTTTTTACCCAAGGCAGAAAGCATATCCATCATATAAGCTTTGGTAATAGATTGTTCTAATTTATCCAAAACTAGACAACTTTTTTTTGTCTTACATTTAACAGTCATTTCAGGTGCAGTACCGTTTAATTCAATATATTTAAATTATTCATTTCTTTAATATATATAAACTTATTATTAAAGCACGTCTGCTGTGTTTGGGGCACAGCTTTCAACTTGCACGCGTAAGTCAAGTTCACGGTATAAATTTATACTTTCATAAATCAAAGAAAGTGATTTAAGTAAACCAAAAACACAGCTAGAATGCTGCAATTGTTAGTCAAATAAGTTTAAGTTCACTTAGAAACAAAATATTTAATTAGTCATCCAGTCAGACTGCAAGTTATCGCATTGTAAGTAAAAAATCTTAGATGTTTTAACCTTCAAAATGGCCATCAACTTGGCGTTATCAGCGTGCTTGATACTGCATGGTTTGCTTTTGGAGCTGGTGTCGCTTCGTAAACCTTTTAATAATTGTTTCTTTGCAACATGCATGGTCATTAATTAATTTAATTGCTTAGTGATGAAAAAATAGATAGAAGTAGAACTCAATGCGTCAGTATTATAATTGAAATATACCTAAAATCTAACAGTGACAATTGTGCCTACTACCCACTTATTAAATGCTAGTTCTGGCTACATTAGCTCTTATTGGTTCGACTTGGATGCACACAGCTTTAATAATTATCTGGTTGACACTTTTAAAAGCTACTTATTTTGTCTATTGACTTTTCATTGTTTGCTTCATTATTTATTTTCAATGCCAACTGTCTACAAGATGTGTGGAGCCGGATGTGTTTGGCAAAGAAATTAATTTTGCAGTTAATTATTATACAATATACAAATTGTATTTATTAAATACCAAGATGATTGTAAATAGTTGAAACATCTTTCATCGCAATAATTACAATGAATGCAAGTTTGTATTCTAAGTCTGTCTTGTCTAAGACTGGTAAAACAAGACTTGTAATTATTTTGACGGTTTATTATTATTTTTACAAGTGTAAAGTAATATTTTTGTAAGGTAATTAACCTTTTCCGTCGGGTTGTTATTTTATTGGGCGAATGCAAACAAATTTGAATCAATTTAATAACTTATGTTTACGGTGTCCAGTTTTAGCACTTAGTATTTTTATTAGTGACACGAATATTGATTTATTTTTTACATTTCCAATGCTACTAAATAAGCTATGCAAATTAAAATGAAGTATTAATTTTTGTTTGTGAAATATTGTACGTTAACTTATTCCAAAACTTGTTTGTTTAGTCCGGGGTATAATCATACTAAATACTTGTTTAAGAACTTCAATGGATTATCAACTGCAATAACTGACTGTTAAATTAACCGCAATTTATTGCAATTGCCTTTTTATTTGTTTAAACTTTAATAGACTGACAAAATGACAGGCTAAATAATTAGTTAATTTTTAGCTCTCACGTTTTAACTGGGAATCAATTCATTTTCTTTGTTTCTTTGAATTCAATTAGTTAATTAGCGTTCAAATGTCCAAAAGTCGTGGGCGAAAATCGCAATTCGATATTCTAAGCCCTTGATGCAAAAAGGTTGATTCGCGTTACTCAATTTCAATGCATTATTTAGAATGGGGCCTGTCTAGTTCGTATAGGCTCTGAGATACTTTTGTTCAAACAGACGGACGAACAGAAGGACAGACGGACATGGCTATATCGACTCTGTTATTGATCAAGAATATATACACTTAATGGGTTCTTCCACGCCTCGTTTTCCCATTTACATACATTCCTTCGAATACAGTATACCCTTTTACTCTTTAAATAACGGGTATAAAATCATGCAATTACGTTTAGGAAATTTCGCCAAAATCGATGAATTGACATTCCAAAGACTTGTGAATTCTAAAGACTTGTGAATCACTTTTTACTCAGCATTTATTAAAGAAACAGAAGACACAAATAACCTTATAATTCTTAGTAAAATAATGTGTTTCACATTTTGAAGAAATAACAAAAAATAAATAATGAATTCCAAACTGTATGATCACAAAATAATTGATCCAAATGAATCCCCATACTTACTCAACCTTAATTCCTTGCAGGTGGTGACGAACCAGTTGGCGCCCAAATCCCATCCATGTTTTTGAACTTCATTGGAAGTGATATCGACTATCGATACAATACGGAACCGGAGAGCATGGCTTGTCTGTCTTCCATGGAGCAGCGATGCTACTGGCCACGTGGCAAGGTACTCGGCGGCACATCGGTGATGAATGGCATGATGTACATTCGTGGAAATCGCGAGGATTACGATGACTGGGCGGCACTGGGTAACCCCGGCTGGTCGTACAACGAAGTGCTGCCATTCTTCTTGAAATCCGAGGATAATCTGGAGCTCGATGCTGTGGGTACAGAGTATCACGCTAAAGGCGGCCTTCTGCCCGTTGGCAAGTTCCCCTACAATCCTCCCTTGTCGTATGCCATTCTTAAAGCCGGGGAGGAGATGGGCTACTCTGTGCAGGATCTCAACGGCCAAAATTCCACTGGATTCATGATTGCCCAAATGACAGCTCGCAATGGAATTCGATACAGCTCCGCTAGAGCGTTCCTGAGACCTGCACGAATGCGCAACAATCTGCATATTCTACTCAACACGACGGTGACTAAAGTGCTGATTCATCCACACACGAAAAACGTGCTCGGAGTGGAGGTCGCCGATCAGTTTGGCAGCACACGCAAGATTATGGTCAAGAAGGAGGTCGTCTTAAGTGCTGGCGCTGTCAACTCACCCCAGATTCTGCTGCTCAGCGGAGTGGGTCCCAAGGACGAGCTGAAGCAAGTGAATGTCAGGCCAGTTCACAATTTGCCCGGCGTGGGAAAGAATCTACAGAATCACGTAGCATTTTTCACCAACTTCTTTATTGACGATGCAGACACGGCGCCCCTTAACTGGGCCACTGCCATGGAGTACTTGCTATTCCGCGATGGACTAATGTCCGGCACTGGTATATCCGATGTCACCGCCAAGATCTCCTCCCGTTGGGCCCAGCGACCGAATGTACCCGACCTGCAGCTTTACTTTGGCGGTTACTTGGCCAGTTGCGCACGCACGGGTCAAGTGGGTGAACTTCTGTCCAACAACTCACGGTCTATTCAAATCTTCCCAGCTGTCCTGAATCCTAGGTCTCGAGGTTACATCACTCTGCGTTCAGCCGATCCTCTCGATTCCCCTCGAATCTTTGCCAACTACCTGACGGATGAGCACGACGTTAAGACGCTGGTGGAGGGCATCAAGATTGCCATCAGACTCTCGCAAAGCTCTCCTCTTAAGCAGTACGGCATGCGGCTGGACAAGACCGTTGTCAAGGGCTGCGAGTCGCACACCTTTGGCAGCGATGCCTACTGGGAGTGTGCGGTACGTCAAAACACCGGTCCGGAGAACCATCAGGCTGGCTCCTGTAAAATGGGTCCAATACAGGATCCCCTCGCTGTTGTCAACCATGAGCTGAGGGTGCATGGCATTCGGGGATTGAGAGTGATGGACACGAGCATCATGCCCAAGGTGACCTCGGGCAACACCCACGCTCCAGCTGTGATGATTGCAGAGAAGGGCGCCTATCTCCTGAAGCGGGCTTGGGGCGCCAAGGTCTGACGTGTGGATGCAACGTGGACACTGCATAGAGTAATTTAATTAAATTTTGCATCGAAAATTACTAAAACCGCAAAGAATTGCAAATTAAACCAAAATTACCGAAAAGTTTCCCGAACAAAACTATTTTATGCTATTATTCATCTATTGGCTATACTTCTAAACGTATTTACTATTTTTATAATAGAATCTTTACTCTAAGCATCGACCTCGTTGCGCGATCTGTTCTACACTCTCTCACACACACACACATTAAGTTAATTTTACACTAACTTTAAATAATTTTTATAAACGTTTTGGTGAAATCAAAAAAATAGCACCCTATTGAATTTTTTCGATTTCGTTTATCGTTCATTTAAATAATAATAATTTTGTATTATACTTATCAATGAAAATATTGCTGTATCATGTATTTATTGTTCGATTAAAGTGCAACTATTTAGTTTAAACAATTTATAGAATTAATGGCTTGTTAACTGGCTCTATAAAAACCAATCCAATCATGGTGTAGTCCAACAGTTTGGTCTTTGGGTTTCCGTAAAATGACACGGCTGAATCTTGTGATTTTTCTGGTAATTATGAGCCAACTGCTCTGGGAAGGGTTGAACGGAGATGAAACGACAGATGATCCTGAAGTACAACGGGAAAAACACGCCCTTTTCTTTACTGCAAGGAAAAACTGTGCCATGGAATTTATGGTCCCTTACGGTAAGTGTAAATTAAACTTCAAATTGTTGAACATTAAATAAAATAAGTAGAACTATTACTACACTCGTTCGGTACAGTTCATAAAAATTGCCTATTCAATTGTTTGACGATGGAAATTTGAAATTCATTGCCTTGAAAAAACCCGTTTCAGGTGAACTGAAACTGTATCTTGGCTTCTGTTGCCAAAGTATTTCAATATAGACCAATTTGTTGGCACGCCATTTGGGTTAATAACATTCACCTTAGCACGAGATATTTAACTGTATATTGCGTGTATTTACTTTATTAATTCGGATGGAATGGTTTCTATATAAAGAGTTCAACACATTCAGGAGGTTATAAAAATAAATTCACCGCTGACAAAATGATTTTAAACCTTCAAATTTGTGTTGGGCTCATAACGGTTTTAAGCCTTTGTTTCTGCTCTGTTAGAGCCCTAGAGGATCGAGCAAGGGATAATGGTGACATATACATTATAAACTACGATAGCTTTGATGGCGATGTGGATGACATATCGACCACTACACAGGCACCGAGAGATCCCGACTATATTGATTTTGATAAGATTTCGCGTACCTGCAATGAGAGTTTCATCACATCCTTGTGTGAGTCAGCCAGGACCAATTATTATTACTAAACATGAATTCACAAACTTCTTGCAGCTAATACCCTCCTTTTTAATAACACGGGGAAGCTAATGGATGAAAATGACAAAACAAGCATGGTAAAAACGTGCTCCAAATTCTGAAGAATTCAAAATAATCCTTTGCCCTTTAGTGCTATTTCCGGTGCTTCTTCGAAAAGTCCGGGCTGATGGAAAATTTCAAGTTGAATGCGGACTTGGTGCGAAAATATTTGTGGCCAGCAACCGGAGACTCCATTGAGCACTGTGAGTCGGAACGCAGTGAGTAGTGAAATGCCCAACAAGTGGAATAGGGAATTATCAGCTATAATTGCAGAGGACGAAGCCAATGCCTGCGTCAGAGCCTATGCCATATCCCAGTGCATTATGATGCGAGCCTTGACCGATGCCAGGAACAAACCCATGGTCTAAATGCGACAGAACAAACTGATATAACTGCGTTGTTTAAAAAATTATAAATACTTTATGTACTAAATATATATACTTATAGAGTCACGGCCGGGCACAGAGTCAGAGCATTAACTATAAATGGCTATTTAATCAGGAATCTTGGGTAACTGCTTCCTGCTCCATGGAGCTACCATTGACGCAGACCGTATGTTTCAAGTTTAACAGACGACTTAGCCTCTTGCCTATGGGCTTGGGGTATTGATTGGTTTTCATCAGGAACTCCTTTGATTGATGTTCTACGGCTCCGTTATCCAGCTGGTATTTGCACAACGCATGCAATGGACGCACCAAGGACTGACGCAGTTCCGGCTGCGATTCCAAGACAGCCAGGCACTGTGCCGCCGTCTCCAATGTGCTAAGACAGCCCTCAGTTGGCTGTGTACGTATAATATAATCGCTTATCCCCACAGAAATAAGTTTGACCTGGCGCAAGCGGTGCAGTGCCGGACTGCTGGCGTAGATTGCCTTCGCTTGTGGCCAGGTGCCATCAATAAGCACCAGATTATATGGTCCAGCGCTGCGGTCAATCTGCTCTAAAGGCACTGAATCCTTACTTGGATACAACAGTAGTGTTTGAGGAGAGTCCAGAATCAATTGCAGATCCGCGGAGTGACGAGTATTTGGAAATCGCTTGCCCTTGTAGACAACACATTTACCAGGCTCCAGACCCAACTGCAGCATTAAGGCTGTTCGCAGCGAGCGCTTTTCCTCGGCTGGATGTTGTAGTATCACAATTTGTGAAGCCACCGCAAGCGGAGGCTGAGGTAGAGCGGAGCACCAGCAAACAACAATGGGCCTCCTAAGAGTGTACACGTTTGTGTTAAAGGGATTTCTTGTGGTATCTATTGTTACTTACTTGCACTTTTCACATTTATCTCGCATGTCCGGCGGATCGGCACTGATGCCAATTAAATCCTGCCAAGCATCGTCAGTAGTTATCGTCATTTATTAAATTAAAAAAACGTTTATACTTGAGTCAACTACAATTTAACCAAATGGCTGTTTGCAACTGTCTGGCAACACTGCGAGAGCATGCTGCATGTGTTCGCGATAACAGGCCTGTCTTTGCCAACAGCTGTGAAGCGCGATATCAATTTGTTGTTGTTGTTAAGTTAGTTTATTAAGCTTGCAGTTGTGCGATTTGTAAATTATAAATTAGAGAAAGTAAAATGCACAGCATCGGATGGACACTGATTATGAAACGTGGCTGCTTTTGCAGCAGAGAAACGCTTAAGATAAATGGTTCCCGCTACAGGGTGCGCGAGCGTCTGGCACAAGGGTAAACGCAACTAAATAAATATGGATTCCATGACAAACACTTTCATCGGGGCTATACAATTAGTTAATTTCTTTTTAAAACAAAATACGTTAAGTTATGAACACAGTATACAGCTGCTACACAGAGCACATAGTAATTATATATAAAAACATAAGGGGGATTTTCCATTGCAAACGTGTCTTTCACTTAGTACACAACTAATTTGTCTTTTCTTAACAACTTTACAACTAGACAATAATGCGCGCGTTTGTGTTTGTATTTCTAGGGGCTTTAGTTTGATTGACCTTGCGGAGAATGCGGCAACTCGTCGGTGCTATGCGATCAAGCGAATCACCTGCCACAGCATTGAGGATCAGAACATTGCGTTGCGTGAAATCGAAAACTGTCGTAAAATTGATTCAGAGAATGTGATTCGTGTGGTGGACTACGAACTGGTTGGCCAGGCGGATATTGTGATAAACACAACGAGCACGCTGTTTATAGTGCTACCCTACTACAAGCATGGCTCGCTCTCGGACCATTTACAGCTCCGAGCACGCAAGCAGGATCACATGCCAGAGGCCCAGATATTGCAAATCTTTGTGGGAGTTTGCGAGGGCCTCAAAGCTATACATGAAACAAAGCCGGTTCCACTGGCTCATCGAGATTTAAAAACTGCCAACATATGTTTATCGGATTCCTTCGAACCCATCATTGTGGACCTCGGGTCCATGACCGAAGCGCGTCTGCAAATCTGTGAGCAGTCGGAAGCACAACGACTGCAGGATGAGGCTGAAGAGCGCAGCTCAATTGTCTATCGTGCTCCAGAACTGTTCACTGTAAAAACATACTGCACTATTGATGAGCGTACAGACATATGGGTAAGTGATTAGATTTCCTGTGTCCTGTTTGATTATATTTTGTCTTCTCTTCAGAGTCTTGGCTGTGTGCTCTACGCCATGTGCTACTTCAACAGTCCATTCGATCCCATCTATGAGCGAGGTGACAGCGTCGCTTTGGCCGTACTTAGCGGCAATATAAACATTCCCGAGGATTCCATTTACACCGAGGTAACCTTAGTCTCCAGATTTTACTAGGATGATTGTTAAAACAATATTTTGATTTTATTTTGCAAAGGATATGCATGATCTGATCAGGTACATGCTACGCATCGATCCCATGGAGCGACCCTTCATATACAGCATTATCGAGCAGACCCACGATCTCATAACGAAATTGGAGGGACGCGTGTAGCTGCCTACACCCTGTGTGCCTCAATTTTGACTCAATTCTTGTACACCGCTATATACATAACTGTTTTTTGACTACATTTTATTGTAATATATAAACATGCACTTATTTTGTGAAACGTATGCATAAACAACGAGTCTTCATGTCTTAATGGTCATCGCGTGTTAATCCGGGGCAGTTGCTATCCAAGTCCTCTCTATCTTTATAGTGGGTGCCACACCAATAACAAAACTGGTATAATGTGCGTAGATAGCTAACAAGAAGATCCAGCTGCTCCTCAACACTGTACTGTTCCTCCTCTTCTTCAACTTCTGTTTCTTGAGTTTCCACTTCTGCTTCTGTCTCGTCTTTATGCTCGACTGGTTTGGGTGGCCAGAAAAAGTATAGTTCGGGCTCTTTAACTGCTGCCTGCAAATCTAGCGATTCGCACGTTTGTTGACAACGTTTTAAGTCATAATGAAGCTTACGATCCTCCGCTTTCTGTGTTGCCCGTCGCCTGTAGGCTTCAGTGCTAATCTCGCTTGATTCAAGTCCAGCTCTACTCAGCAAGTGCGCTCGACGCAGCTCCTCCCTTTTAGCTGTCAACTCGGCTATGGCAGCTTCGCGTCCCAGTCCACTGCGATCATTCTTAATACTTATACCAATCGGTTCAGTGCGTGCGTTCTCATTTTTACCCAGCCCGCTTCCTGCCTTGTAGCCCATTTTGGCCATTAGTTGGAATCCTTTATTATCTGTGGCAAGCGGTTGACTAAGTGTCTGCTGGAGTCGAGCATTGTCAACGGTTGTTTCTTTTGATGCCTCTCGTTGCCTCTTTTTGTGTTCCTCCTGCTTTTCCTGCACTTGTATTTGACGCTTCTTGGCGCGGCTGTTAATTAAGCCGGTACGTACCTCCTGTAGTCTAATCCAAAATATATTAGTATTTGCAAGACAGCAGATTAACTTTTTTTACCCAGACAAAAATTTGTCGGACATGTAATCTTCCTCTTCATCAGTCATAGCAACGTTAGAAGTATATTTAAATTGTACACAAAAATAATAAACAATCCGTGGAACAGCTGATTGACACTGAACTGTAAAAATAAAAGCAGAAACTATCGATAGTAACGACAGCTGCATTCTATAAACAGGAAGGAATCAAATATCGCATTTGTAAACATAATTCAAAAAGTCTAATTATGCACATAAAACAAAAAAAAAAAAAAAAAAAACAGAAAATGAACAGTAATAATTTTCATTATTTTAAAAAACTTAAATAGTAATGTTAATAGCACGATATGTTGTATCATCTCTAAATAATTGCATCAAGTGGCAACCTTGTTGGACATGTGCTCGCGTGCGTGTGTTTAAATTTTAAGCGAATTCATTAAAATAAAATCAGAGTGTATTTGAATTAAAATATTCATTATGGGAACAGTAAGTATTAAATATAATACTAACAAATACACCAAATACCTAAACTTCCATTACACTTGCAGAAAAAGGTGAAAATCAGTTCGGTAAAACGAGCCGCACATTTGAAGTCCAAAAAGACGCCTCTGAGCAAACAACAACAACAAAAGATTAAACAAAAACGCGAGCAGCTAACGTCGAAGCGTGAAAAAGGCCAAAATATCTTCTCACAAAAGGCACACAAGCGTGATAATCTAGCCCAGCGCAAAAAGTTCAACAAGCAAGCATCTCTTGGCCTGTTTCGCGGACAGGATGCGGATGACGACGATGATGAAGGGGACGCCGGCGGAGACATGCTGCTGGACAACGTGGCAGACATGTTGGACGGTGATGATCTGGCGCTCCTGGAGGCAAATAAGCGCAAGCGAAAGGCCAAGGCGGCTCCAGTAGAGGATCAGGAGCAGTCAGTGGGCCTCGAAATGGCTTATGCAACGGCCACCAAAAAGGAGCAGGCAGCACAAAAAATAAAGCTCAACTTGTTGCCCATAAAATCACGCGATGGCGAGATTATCACGCGGACTACAGAGGTGGATTATATTCCAAAACCAAAGCGTATGGCAGTTGAGGAAGATGCCGAAGCTGAAGCCGATGATCAAGATGATGCTGAAAACGAGGATAGCGACGATGTGTTCGAAGACAGTGACGATGATGTGGTTAATGATGCAGCACCTGTGCCAAAGCAAAAACTAATATCAACCGCAGATTTGTTAATAGCACGCCAACAGGAAATTGAACGGCAGAAGTATCGCATTGGAATCATATGTTCGGGCATTCTCGAAAAGCCAGACGATAAAATGCGAAATTTTAATGCACTCTACGAGCTGATGGATGAAGTAAATAAAACAACCGGTGTCCCCAATTTGCTGGCAGTTCGCAAGCTGGCGATAGTTTCCGTTACGGAAATTTTCAAAGATATTCTGCCTGAGTATCGTGTGGGTCAGGTCGACACCAAGATGCAAACGGTGCGTAAAGCCACATTGGATCGCGTCACCTTTGAAAATGCATTGCTGCAGCAGTTCAAGAAGTTTCTTCAGAAGCTAGAACATCTAACAGCTCAGGTGAACAAGCGTGGTGGCCAAAAGACGCCCCAATCCGTAAAAATGGCTATCGTCGCAGTGCAGTGCATGTGTGATCTGTTGATTGCACACCCGTACTTCAACTACGTGCAGAATATTGCCCAATTGTTGGTGTACATGCTGAACTGCAACTATGGATCAATGCGAGTGGCAGTCAATCAATGTTTCCGATCGTTGTTCAGTAGTGATAAACGTCTGGATATGACGCTTTTCGTGGTGAGGCGGATCAATCACCTTATTAAGGCCAAGCAAAACAATGTCCATGTCGAGTGCATTACCTGTCTAATGGGTCTTAAGATCAAGCATGTTAATCTGGATGCCGAAAAGGAGAATGAACTGAAGCAAAAGAAACTGGAATCGCATCGACAGCGACTCTTAAGTTTGTCTAAAAAGGAGCGAAAGCGGAGAAAGAAACTTACTGAGGTTACCAAGGAGCTCGAAGAGACTCGAGCAGAGGAGAACAAGCAAACCAAACATCATAAGTTAACGGAGATTATCAAAATGGTGTTCACCATTTATTTCCGTGTGCTGAAAAATGATCCCACGTCCCGTGTGCTCAGCGCAATTCTAGAGGGTTTGGCAGAGTAAGTATAATCTCTTAATTTCATCCAGTGTAATTATCTTAATTCAGTATTCTATTTTTAGATTCGCCCATGTGATCAACTTGGAGTTCTTTGCCGATCTTATCGATGTGCTTAATCGCATTCTTGAGGATCAGGAGTTAGGCTATCGTGAGCAACTGCATTGTATCCAGACAATTTTTGTAATATTGTCTGGCCAGGGCGAGGTTCTTAATATAGATCCCATACGCTTTTACCAACACTTTTATCGAAACATGTTGGTGGTGCAGGCTGGAAAGAATCACGATGACTTCTCTATTATATTGCGTACTATGGACGAGGTGCTAGTCAAACGTCGGCGAAACATGAGCCAACAGCGCCTTATGGCATTTGTGAAGCGTCTGCTAACAGGCAGCCTTCACCTGTTGCACAACGGCACTCTGGCGACCTTAGGCACAATTAAGCAGACATTCCAGTTGACTTCAGTGCTGGATGCGCTGCTTGACACTGACTCAACAATTGGCTCAGGTCGCTATGATCCAGAGTTGGATGATCCCGAGTACTGCAACGCGGCAAGCACCGCACTTTATGAACTCACCCTTTTGGGACGTCACTACCATCCCACAGTGCGTCGCATGGCTGGACACATAGCCAATGGAGTTCCGGCCTCGGGAGAAGGAGCACTTCCCACGGACATAGGCAAATTGTGAGTCATGATAAACTTAATTAATGAATCAAACAATTTCTAATTCTACAAATAATCCACAGAAATGCCCACGAACTATTTGCCCAGTACGACAGCACGCAAATGTCATTCAATCCCACTATTCCCTTACCCAAGCAAGGCGAACCTAAGCTTAAAAAGGGAAAAGAATTGTTTTTACAGTCGGATTTTGAGCAGGAATATTTGCAATTGTTAAAGAATGCCAAAACTACACGGACGAGCTCAAAGAATGAACTAAAATTTGATTTTCTTGGCGAGCTTAGTAAATTAAATAAATTAATTTGAAACGAGAAACTTCTTCATGACTTCTAAACTGTAAAAGTAAGTGTAACATTGTACTAGCCTTGAACTGTGTCCACAAAGCGAACAATTTTTTTATGAAGAGCTGGAAATGGAAGAGTAAACTTTTTAAGCAAATGCAATTTATATAATAGTAATGAATACATATGAATTGAAATGTAATTAAGTAATGCTGTCCATGATAAAAAGGAGCTCCTAAATGTGGATCAATGTGATTGTTAGTAACTATTCTAAGCCTAAGGACGTTGAGTCTATTGCCATATAACCGGGTACAGATGGATTTGTCTATTCAACTATGCTGGAGCCCCTCGTTGACGCTGCCCGACGCCAGCTGGCGGCAAATACTCCCGGTTGCCGACTACAACTGGTTGAGCGAAGCTGCCAACAGCGTTCTCGGGCAATATGCCAGCAGCTGTAGCTGCTAGACCGGCAGCAGCTGTGACTGGAATAATACGATTCGCTCCTTGTTCAGCTACATTGCCTGAGACGCTGCCTTGGCGGATGATTGCACTACCTCCATACAATGACTGCGATTGAGCTGGTGCCGGTGCTGTAGGAGAATAGGACCCACGTCCCGCATTGAATCCTGCGACTTGTGGAGTTCCAGTTGATCGCAGACCACCGGGTGATGGAGATGGGGCAACAGCGCCATAGGCTGTATTGACAACCTGTGGACCTCCACGATAGACATTAGGATTAATATTAGCTTGGGCATTGCTGGAGCTTGAGCTGGAGCCGCCAATACTGTAGTCATAAATGTAGGCATTGTTGGCATATAAACTTGGTGCCGAGGCGCAATCGTACTGATTCCACCATACGCAGACCAGTGTCTCCTGACTGAACACCGTACCGTTGGGGCAGAGGAATGAGTAAGTGCGATTCAGGGCACATATGTGGAACACTTGGCACTGCGCCTCAGTATCAGCATAATATCCTGGAAGAGGCTGCAGGGCGCAATCGAAATTGGTACGCGGAACCTGGGAATATATGGGATAGTCCACACCTTGTACACCGGGAATAGCCGAATAGTCTCCGTCTGCATTATCATTGTAGTCATCCCTGGTAGAGGATCGTGTTCCTGCCGTGGACACTGCTGCATTGCCGTACTGCGTTTGTAGGCCGTAGGGACCGCTGCGAGACGCCGTAGGTGCTGCCTGTAATCCTGATCCCGTTGGGCGTCTGGGCAGATTAGAGCTGCTACCCACTGGGGATGCAGGTGCTCCAAACGCAGTCGTTGCCTGTCCACTTGGTGTGTATCCTACAGCTGGAGACGGAAACAGTCCTGCCCCATAGGCTGTGGCAGGAGCAGGCGTCAAGGGCAGAGCAGTTCCCGTGGAATAACCACCTGGTGACAAGCGACCTGCCACTGCTCCTCCTCCTGCTGTGGTGGCCAATTCTGGGCGCACATAGTTATAACCGCTTTGAGCCTGTCAAATGTAAGGTAAGATGAGTTTCAACGGATTAAGAATAGCTGCTTCACCTGTACCTGTAATTGGGCGCTGCTTCCGCTCCACAACAGCAGGAGAACTGCAACAAATAAGGAATTCAACATTAAAACTTTCTAATACTGAAAATTTGTCAAAAATCTATTAATCTATCGTTCGCTCCGTGCTTTGATCCGGTCCACACAACAGGTTGAAGTGAACTAAGCTGAGCTGAGATGCAGCATCGACAGCGGGTGAACTATGTCCATTTTAGGGCCAAGTACGTTGGCAACATGCGATTCTTTACACTGATAGCAAATGCGGACGGCTCTACATTGCGATCTTTATTTATCAGTTTCCTACTCAAGAGTCTGGCACAGTGGGTTTAATCAGTAAAACATTGCATGAAGAATTAAAAAGAACTTTATTTTTTGAAATTAACTGAGTACTGACCAAAGGGAGAGAGGTACTTGGCTGTCATTTCTAAACTCGCGGAATGCACTTAAACAGAGTTCAATGCTGATACTATATTACTAGACGTTGATTTAAATAAATTTAAAAAAATCCACTTTTATTAGACATAAGCAACAGTAGTAAACCAATGTAGTAGTAGTTTTCTATTCAGTAAGTTATTTGTATACTAATCTGGAATCTGTAAAAATAACTAAGCTTTTGTTATATCCAGTAAGAAGGCTAAAGTCTAGTTCAAATAAATAAATTTTCGATCGATTTTCTCTAGGGGTAATATAAAATAAAGTAGTCCAATTCCGCTCAAACTGGATGAGGATAGTAATAATAATAATAATATTCACATAATATGTGAACTTGGTCGCAATTGCTTAACATGTCTCCATGCAAACTTTATATTTTTGACCAATTTGTTAAACTAGTACCATACACACGGACTTTTATTCTCAATTTGGTGTCTTCTTAGACCAATCGTTTCTAAGCCACTGTGCAGAACGCACTGCAACATCAATTGAATGTTGCTTGTGGCCAAAAAGAAGACGCATGCCTCGTAAATTTGCAAGGCAGCAAAAACTTAGACAGACAGACGCCCACAAAGGAAGTGCTTATAATGATGAGGCTGTTGGGCGTCAGTCCGTCCGTCTGACCGTCCGTACCTCGGTCACTCTTGAGTTACGCGCATTCGTGCACCGTAAGTTGGCTCTCAGAGAGCTCTGACCCTGAGTAACTGAGTGGGCTGATTAACTCACCTGCCAAGGCAACAGTGCTGCGTTCTAGCAGCATAACAATTTGTTTTCCTGGGCTCAGTATAGAAATCCTTCTGATCCTTAGTGGTAGCAAGTGAGCCGCTTCAGACTTCAGAATAAACTGCAAGCGGCTTGAAACCGGCGAGAAGCATTTATAGATGATGTTCTAAACTTGACGACGCTGCATCTTTGCGAAATTTATGTTTATGCGGCAGCTGTCCAGACAATTCGACGGTTCGTCAGTTGGATTTGTGGCTGCGCTTCAGTTTAATTTATGACTGTGAAGTATCCATTGTTGTGGGCTCTGGCCAGATTTCAATACACATGTACATGTATCTAAACGACGATCCTAGACTTGTGCTTGTTCTGAGCCCCAAAGTATACGTAATATTTGGCGTCGTTACGTAAATGTAATTTAATTAAAAATGTATTGCATTTCAAGTACAAATCAATTCAAATCTAATTCTGTTCTGCCCTTGACAATTCCCAATTGACAATTCTCTAAATGTATGCAGCACAAAATGGCAAAAATATTCAAATCTCATCTGATTACACCGGCGCTTTACGACTTTTGTTCTGTTTGACCTTTCCCGCTTGTGTTCAAGTTGTGCCCAACTCTAACTCTGAGCATTTTTCGATTATCCATGTTGAGTTATTTAACAGTTTTTGATTTATTTTAGTTGTGTTTTAAATCATCATATGAGCAGTAAATCAATCGTTTTATGAAAATAATCATCCTGCAGTTTTTCTACTTTGATCTATTGAAATCGTTTGAATTGATTTGTATAAATTTTAATATCTTTGCACTTGGAAACAGTCATCTGTATTTATAATAGGACTCATTGAAACTAACCACATTGAGTATTAATATTGATCCTCCTATTTATATCTAAAGGTAGGTGCTTTATAAAATTAACTATAAAATGACTTCTTAGCCCGTAGGTGGGGACTATTTGAAGTCCAATTTTCCAACTCAGAAAAACAAATATTAAAATGATTTCCTTTTAAATCTTAATTTAAAACAAAGTTTGACATTTCCAACCTTTAGTTTCTAAGCAACTTTCTGAATGAAGAAAAACAAACTTTCTTTCATTATTATAAGTACTTTATTAGCTTTAAATAAATATTTACAAAAATAGCAAGGCATATAGACATGCTCGTACATGCACATACAAGCTCACATGTGGATTGTTCAAAGTTTAGAGTCAAAGTACTCCCGTATTTGTAGTTAAAACTAAGATACTATTTTAATACAACTCGATGATATACTGTAGAGTGTAAAAGTTTTTCGAGTGCTCCTGGAGTAGTTCAGGACCAGTCAGGATCAGGATCATTGAGTATTTCATTCCGAACTTTTACATATTTACAAACTAATTGCGAACGGTGAATTGGCTAAACCAAAAAAAATAATTAACAAATAAAAGGAGGGAAATTTGAAAAACGATTATTAGAAAATAGATTTTCAATTAACAATTTGTGGCTAAAAGGAGTTAGGGCAACAGAGTTGAGTTGACTAAAAGTTAAGCAATTACTCGCACATACTTCCGTAGCGCTGGCAACCCTTTCCAAGCGCTGCCATTAGGAATCGGCAACCGTTGGCATTGGCAACCCTATCGCCTGCTGCTAAACTTCGACGCCAGCGAATATAATGACTTGAGCAGCTCCAATGCCCGCCGATCCGAGTTCTCCCCCGGATGCGACGGCGTCGCTACTGTTGTCGCCGCCAAGTCCAGCTCGTCGACGTCCTCGACACGAATCTCAAACTTGGTTGTCTCCTCGCTGCTGCCCGGCGACGTCGTGCTGGTAGACAAGGGCAATTCTGTAGTTGACGTATAGCCCGGAGTGGTGCTGGTGTAGTAGTCACCGCTCCGACGGAATGTGGTCACCGGCACTCGCCCCGTTGTCGTCTGCAGGGCGAGGTCCAGTTTCTGGCGGGCGCTTGATTTGCTGGGTATCTTGCTGTCGATGTCAATCAGCGCGTTGAGGAGATGCTTGCGGGAGCGCTCGAGGGCCTTGCCGTTGTGATCATCGCAGGTTTGGATTAGCAGCAATAGCAGACTAAGCACTTGACGATCGTGCTCCGCCTTAGCCATGACATTTCTCAGATGAAGTGCCTCCTGCTCATTGAGTCCGCCAAATAACTTATTTGCAATTCGCTGCAGTCCACTGCTGGAAGGCAGTGCGTCACGTGGAATGTCGTAGCTCCTGAATATGTCGTCCCACTCGTATCGTCCTGGAGACGGGGTCGGTGTGCCAGAGACCAGCTTGGGCAGGTAAGTGAATGGAGATACGGTGGTCGTGGTCGCGCGCTCCTTCATTAAGGCATCGTTGATGGTCAGTGGATCCAGAAAATCGGTTTGGGACTTCAGTGCCCATGGATGCTCTGTGGGCTTGTGCGTGGTAATCAGTTTCTGTGGTCGTGATTCCTTCAGCAGATCATTGCGAGACTTGACAAAGGACTGTGTCTGCTGTTGCTGCAGAAACTCACCCTCTCCTGAGTCGGGACTGGGTGGAGACAGCTCCGCTGAGAGCTCCAGTTCGGAGTCATGTGCTCGACTGGTGCTCTGCTCATAGAGTTCCGTGGTCGTTGAGTACTCAGGAGCAGGTGTGGAGTCAAACTTGTGGTTAATCTCAGCAGCAATGCTGTGGGGAGTAGTTGATTCTGGCAGGGATTTCGTGGGTAAATAATACTTGGCGGTGCCATCACTGAATAGCGAGGAGTCTGTTGTTGTGACCGGCTTAAAGTTTGGTGGCTCGGTAGGTCTTGCCCGGGCTGCTAGCTCGGCTCGGAAGGTGTTGGGATTGTCCAAGTAGCTGGACAGAGCATTCGAGAAGATTTGAGCAATCTTGCGAGACTCCGGCTTCTCCGCCAAAGCGCCGATCGATGTTCCCGTACTTCCAATTTGTGGGAAGGGCTGGTGCTCCGCTCCCTTTGCCGGCGATTGAGTCTCGTTCAGCTGAGCGGAGGACGGTCCCGTTTCTCCATCCGTGTCAGACTGTCCTCGCCCCTTGGCAGCCTTTAGTCCAAACAAATTGCTGTACTTCTGCACGGTTTTGTCGCTCAGCAGACTCTGCTTTATGTCATCTGCCTGCTCGCTGATGCTCGGAGGTATCTCGGACGTGGTTAATGTGACGGTGGTGTCCGAGGGCTTGGCAGTAGGCAAAATGGGCGCAGGTGCCTTCACAGAGATCTTCGTGTGGATTCCATGCTTCTCGGACTTCGGCAGTGCGTTACCAGACTCATTGTGTTCCTGGGCAAAGTATTTGGCCAAAGAAACGAGTGCATCTGGACCGGAAGAGGGCGGGATTTCGAGGCCAGCTCGGGCGGAGTTTGAAGACTGTCCTTTCAGCTCGACATCATCAAACTTATCCTTTAGTAGGTTGACGGTCTTCAGCATGTCTTGCACATTTCGGTAAACCGACTCTTCTTTCAAGGGGCTCGGTGCAAAGAGCAGGTCTTCTCCTCCAGCTGCTGCAGCATTGAATCTGGGGGCAGCGTTGCTCTTGGGCAGATAGGTGGGTCCACTGCTGGTTGCCGATGGCGATGGTGTTGTGGGTAAATAATCACGGCTCTCGCTTGTCTTCTTTGGAAGAAGATCTACACTGAAGTTTGGAATCCGTTTCAGTTCTCCAGAGCCAGCCACGTCGTAGTGATGACGCATGCCGATGACCACTGGCCTGTAGGTGCTGTCCAGTTCCAGACTGGCGCTGGCGGTGGGCTTAATGCTTTTGGGTGCCACTGAGGATTCCAGGAAGGGTCCTGAGATGGCTGGGGCTCCAAATCGATTGGGATTGGGCGTGGAAGCACCATGTCCGCCCTTGATATAGTTCAGTTTACCCTCTGTGCTCTTGCTCTTTGATACGCTGGGAACAGTTGGTGTGTAGAAAGGAGTCGTCTTGCTGGGCTCCAGACGCCTTGCCGTGGAATAGCTGCTGGGCATGTAGTAGGGCGTCGTCTGCTGCACTGGGCGAGTCGTATGAGCCTCGAAGAACTCGGGTTTCTCCTTGATTGCCGATGACTGGGCCAGCTTGTCCTTGTTTCTCTCCTTACTCTGTTGCTCCTCGCTATCGACGTCCTTGAATCGCTGCTGTCCGCGCTGCCCGTTCCGAGCCCGCTCCCGGGATTCATTGTGACTAACACCACCCCTTGACGGAGAGGTTCGTTCTTGGGAGGCGCTACCGCGACTCCGAGTGGGCTTCAATATAGAAGTATCATCGTTTTTGTTGCTATTGTTGTTGCTGTTGCCGTTTCGACGTTTTCCGGAGCCGCTAACAAAGGAAGAGCTTTCGGCTGTTATCTGCGATTCATGATCATTGCTGTTGTTGTCAATGCTGGGCAGAACCTTGCGCTGTTTCTCCCCGGAAACGTCGTCGAAGTCCACGCTCTCCAGGGATGCGTGAAGATCCTCCGTGGAATCAATGCGTCTGTCTGATTTGCTGCCAACACGTGAAACAGCACGAGCTTGACCCATGACAGGTGTAACCTTCGGTTTGATGTTGAGTCCGCCACCCACGATATTAAAGCCTTGCACTGGCACCGAAGGACGAACACGATGGACACGCTGCTTATTTAGAATCTCAGCGCTCTCGGCGTAGTAGCCCGAAGATCCCAGGCAGTTCACCTTGAACCACCAGTCGCAAGTGAGCTCACTTTGCTGGAAAATTGTGCCATTGGGACAAAGGAACGAAATCTTGCGACCCTCTTCGCAAATATGAAAGACCTGAGGATTAACCGACGCTATTAACAACCTGCTATACTAAGTGATGTGGGGATAACGCACCTGACAATCGGTTTCCATATCAGCAAAGTATCCATTCCCATAGGAGCGGCAACTGAATGTGGTCTTTGGAATGCGGGGATAGATGGGGAAATCAATGCCCGGTCGACCCACAACACCCTGGTAAACCTCATAGTCCACATCCTCGTCAGAGGCGCGCTTCTTCAAGTGATGCTTGTGCTCATTGCAGTTTGTGTGTGCCTCATAACGCTCCTCCTCGAACTGCGTGGCTCCTGTCTGCTTGGCCAGGATACGAGCCGGTGTACGGTACTAATAGATGATAGGTATATAATATTAGGTATATTTTTCACATAATTCCAATAGATTAACAACCATTAAAGCTTACCTTACTTTCAGCGCTCGTTTGGCTGAAATATGTCAGCAGGAGTAGCGCTGGAAAACAAAAATAATTTAATAAACTTTTTTGTTATATTTTGGGTAAATATAAATTTTATAAGTCATAATTTCCATTACATAAAATATCTTAACTTTACTGAAATATATGTTTTTAGTCATAACACTTGTGCACTTATGACAATTGATTTTAGTCAAAGGCTGCATTGAAATACATTTTTAAATTACTATAAACATTTTGCCGGTATAATACGATTATATAAGGAATTATTTATGCTTTTAATTATCTAGTGTCTTTGATAATAATATATATTAGACTTACATAAACAACAAATAAAACAAATCGTGTTCCAAGTCAAAACAACAGAACTTATACTTTTAATTCCAGTTAGATATAAATGCGTTAATCTTCTGATGACCAAGTATTAAATACCAAAATACCAAAAATCAAGATTAGCCTTGACTGCTGAATACTCATTGCCGAATTACGCAAAACTGTGACTGTGACGGTAAATGTGATGATGGCTGGCTCATGAGCAACTAAGACCAAGACTTAGAGCAACTGACCCCAGGCGCTCAAACGCAATAATTAAATTTTTTAAGCATAAAAACAATTAAGTGTACAAGATGTGAGCATGAGAGGAAAAGGGATTTAGGGAGAAAAGAAACCCAAGTTGCTGATGGACTACAACTTAACTAGCAGCTGCAACAGAGACAACACAAAAAGAAGTGATTCGATAGCCAAAGTAACCACAAAACTCAAGGTTCACTTGCTGTATAATCGTCGTGATTATATGAATCATTCAATTGTCCATGAATCAGTTACCGAGGCATCTGCTTTACCGAGGGTGTTGCTGCCTTATATAATTAAACAATTGCCTATAATTTGCGGACGTTGATTGGCAACGCCACACAAAATTGAAACGCCCGAAAATAAATATATAAAAAAAACGGAAAAACAAAAAACCAAAAATAAAGATGCGATTGAACACCATTACCATTACCCATACGTCATGTGGCACCGTCAGTAATTCGTATGCCACGCAGCGGGCAACCAGCATTTGCCAACTTTAATTTGAGCGCGTAATTACTCAACTATTTGCATTGTTCAATAGACAAATTGTATTCATTGTTGAGTTTGTTAAATTATTTTAAGTAAACAACCGTCTCTTTTGGGTCTGGGTCAATGGCGTGTCAAAAAGTCGTTGCTTAAGCATTTCCCAGGCATTCACCCGGGTTGATTCATTAATGAACATCAGGTCGAGACAAAAGTCACATTTAATCTCTGGTCATCTAGATTTTCCCCCTTTTAGCTTTTTTGTCGCACGCCAAAACAAAAAAGTCGGCTTAAACAAAGACACTTTTAATGCAATCCGCTTTTTATGCCCGCTTTTTTATTTCTGACGTTTTTGCTGCCATTTGCTGCCTACGTCAAGTCGCTGACACGCATGTGCGAATGCGTCAAGCGCTGGTCTTTGATTGCCGTTAGTGAAAAAAATATTATGTGGGAATCTTGTGCTTCATCAAGGTTAAGGATGCATGTGAATATGTTTTTAATTTATAAAATCTTGATAAATATTTTTATGCAAAGCGAGACGCTATAAATTTAAAAGAATATGTCTGTTCCCTTTTAACTTTACTACAAATCAGATACTATGACTTCCAGTCAAGGAGAAACAAAACAGAAACTGCCTTTCGCGAGTTATACACCCTTTAAGTTATTTTAGGTAAACAGCGGTCTTTTTGGGTCTGGGTCAACCCATGACTTATAAACTATTGCTTAAAAAGAATTTATCTATAAACATAAACACACAGTGTACTTAACTTATTTTTATTAATATTTTGATTACATTTTATTTGCATATTTCATTAACTTACCACAACACAACAGATGGAATTGTGTACGCCGCATTTTGTGTACTGAAATGCCTGAAAGTAAACAATGCCAAACAATCATTTTAAGCTTGTTAACTAATTACTTATTGCTAAAGCTCGGGCGATGCCAAGCGACACGTAAAATCACATATGAGTTTCTGAGGAAAGCCCCAAAATAACAACAATACAATGTCTAAAAACAATAAACATGAAGAAAAAATTTTACGAGCGTACGCGTTGCATGCTCAAGAGGTACAAGATATTGATTACATAACGCATTAACACACCCACAGATCAGATCTGCCCTAGATGGGCGAATAAATATGCGGATAATTCTGCGAGTGTTATAACGACGGCACAGCTGTGACTTGTACTAAGTCAGTCAGTTAGTAAGTCAGTCAATGAGTCTGTTAGTCAGTTAGTAAGTCAGTCATTCGCAACAGACATTCACTTTGGCATCGTCGTCACTTCCGTCAGCTCTTTTATGCATCTGTTGTTTCTATACTCTTTCTGCTCAGCTACTGCTGTTGTATTTGTATTTGTGTTTGTATTTGTTGTTGCTGCGTATTTTGCATAATTTGTATGTAATTGTTTTTATTTGCACAACGGCCAACAATATAAACTAGAAAGAGTCAAGTCGAGAGTGAATTTACTTGCTTACCCAGTGACACTCTTTGTGTTATTCTTAGAGTTGAAAGCTCCATAACTGTATCGAAAGACGTGTGCTCTCCCATAACAATGCCAATTTAACAAAACAATAATCGAAATACATTTAATGTCTACATAAATTTCTATCTAAAATTAACTGCAAAATAGTTGCTTGGATATCGCAGAGGAGACTAGATCAGACTTTGATTTTAGACGGTGGTTTCACTTAATTATTTTGCGAAAGCGAAACTTATGCATTGTCTGACTCGAATTGTTGTTTGTATTTAAATTAGCGGATTGCCTTGGTTGGGTTCTTGTTTGCCATCTTTTTGTTCTCACATATACATTAGGTTTTTTAATTTCATAAAATACCGCAAAGCATAAAAATATAAACCAACTTGTCATGTACCGTACCACCTGACATTAGAACTTAATAATAAATATTCGTTTCAATCAAAGATCTGTGGCTCTATTAAAGTTTAAGTGTAGCTTTGTGCTTAATACTTCTTTAATGTTTAATTTCATTGTCCGATTGGCTTCAGCAATGCACGTTTTTCAATTTCCAATTATCCGAATACTTTTTGCCATTGCCAAGGTTTCCTAGCGGCATCTGCAAATTAAATCTGACTGCTATTTGTTTTGCCCAATATTTCTACCACTGCCACAAACAAATTGTAGAAGGTCGACTTGACTTTTTTGTTATGCACAGAAATTAGATGTGGCTTTATTATGTAAGTTTTCGTTAATGTTTAATTATTTGAATTAAATTGTTGACAGCTTAATGTTCATAATGTCTTCTTTCCTTCACTAATTTATTAAAATATTTTAGCTGTTTAAAACAAACATAACACCTCTCATAACTATAAATATTATATTTTCCTCGCGATGTGCCTGCAATTATTTATCCGCATATCTCACTTTTATGCAGTTTCGTTTTGTTTTCGTCAAGCTAATTGATCTCTTGAATAGCTACTCGATAATACTTATTTATTAACTGTTAGTTGGCATACAAGTGGCTAAGCAATTCAAACGAGAAATTCATTTTAATCATCCTTGCAGAAAGTCAAGATATGATTAATGGGACGCCTCATCAGCAAAAGTGAAATGGAAATGGGGAAAATACTCGTAGTAAAATCAAAAACAAAACACTAAACGAAGCTCAAAGACAATGACAAATAAGGAAGTTGCAACTGCTGATGCTGCTGAATCATTATCAGCAGCAGCCGCAAAAAATGTCAACAGATGTTTGCAGCAGGTACCATAAAAGAAATAGAAAAAGAAAAAGACGAAAAAGCAGTGAAAATACTCAGCAGTCGGCAAACGACTTGGGGACTCGCTGCTGAGGTTGCATTTTCCTAGGCGAGGGCCGCGACAATCAACGAGTCTGTTCCGCCTTTAAGCACACACACCCACACACAGTCACACACGCACAGACACCTGTAGTGCTCAGCACGCAGTGCGGGTGTTCACTGAATGCATCGCTCAATTGGTAATGTCTAGTCTCAGAAGGCATCGCTGCCAAATGTCTGCTAAATCGTTTTAACCTTTTTGTCAAGTTGCCGCTTAACCTTTATGGATGCCGCGCTGACATGAAGGAAGCATTTGTTTTTTCTCCCCTTTTTTAGTTGTTGTTGTCCGACAAAGTGTTGAAACTGCATATAAAACAACACACGGTAACTGAAACTAAGGCGTGCATACCAATGCAGGGCCAAATATTTCAGTCAAGTGTCTATTTTGGCGCTGGTAGTGTGCAGCGTGTCGTATACGTGTTATACGGAGTTTTCATTTATTTGTTTTGCGATATTTATCTCATGCACCGCATCTTGTTTTGTTTTTTACTCGTAAGTCAAACTTTTTACTTCGCCCTCTGCTAAATTCGCAAAGTAGACAAAACAAAGTGAGATGAATTGTTTTTATTTCAATTTGTTGCTGTGCATAGAGCTCTGCACATGCGGCAGAAAATCAACAAAATTACCGAACATTTCACCTTTAGCAAAGAGGTGTGCATTATGAAACGGCAGCTGAAGGCGCATTCAGCGAGTCACTGACAATTCCTATTGCAAAAATTTCATAAAATTGCCGCGTCTTCAATTTATTCACATAATGAAAAAAGATAAATAAACAAACGTTAGAGAAAATGGTAAAACTTGATATCGACCGGAGCATGAGAGCATGGGAGCATGGGAGCGCCGCTGCGCAGGTGCGGACATTGTGGACATTTGCCCCACGGTGGGAAACGATGTCAAATTTTCTCCATATATGCATGTCCAGGAAAAGATTTTGCAGTTACCTCATCAATAAATCAAACTAAAATCAAGTTCAAGTTCGCTACTCTTCTCTTTCTTTTAGCACTTTCACATGGTATGCTAATTAAACAAATTAAGCATCAACCGCTAAACAATTAAGTCAAAGCAGAGTCAACACCAAATGGTTGCAAAAAGCGGCAAACTAAAATTAAAATGTTAATCATTTAAAAGTGTTTTTGTTATACATTCATTCATCGCTATCTGCGCTTTTAATTAATTGCATGAAACTCGACATTATAAATGCATAAAACAGACACAGCTCATCTCGCTCGACGTTTCCCATCAAATGTCTCGACTTTTAAGAGTCCAAACAAATGTGTTTGCTTGGAAAGTTTATGAGGACCTCGACAAGTATATAAAAGATAAAAGATAAGCGTTTCCAGCTCTGAGCAATTAAAAGCGTATTTCATATTGGTACATCCACAGTGCGGTAGGCATTGTCTTGAAGATAGATCTCCCCAACAATTGTGATGCACAACTTTGTATCGAGCTTAATATGCGAATATATATTTTCATAATTTTTGTATAATTATAATTATCATGAGCAAATATATATTTTGTCTAAGCAACGGCAATTTAACGGTAGATGTCGTAAGGCCTGCGAATCGGGTTACCATTTCGTCGTTGTTTATATTTGTATATAATGTTTTATTCGCTTTAACGGCAAAAAACCGAACACGGTTAATCATCGAGCGCACAGATAACGAATAAGTGATTGGGCCAGCAGCAAGTAATTAATATTATTTGTTTGCTGGAAACGAGCATATGTTAAACAACTGATGATCTAACACCTGTAGCAAGTTGATGCCCCTTTCTAATAATAAGTAAGTACATCTAAGTATAAAATGAGTTTAAATTGTGTTATTACGAGTTTTTCATACCCTGTACTTGAAAAGAAGTCGAAAAATAAGTTTGTTTTAAGAAGAGAGGCATTGAAGATTTCAGAGATTTAGGTTATAAGCACATCATATAGGGTATCTTCTTACTCATTCGCTACGTAGACACCTGGAATACCTGGTCAATTACATTCTTAACACGCATTTTGAACTGGAACTCGATTTTAAATGCAATTTGAATGAATTAAAAATGAGTAAACAAATTTTAATTATAAGCTGTAAATATTATTCTGATAATGGTAATATAGCTTCGATACATATTAAATTTTAATTCGAGCTTAACAGAAATAATTTATTGAAGCATACTCAAAAAACGTTTCATTCAGCTATTATAATAAGCTTCGATTCGGCATTCAAAGCCGGGTGTAAATATACGTCTTAGAAGCAGTGTACATTTTGCAACATCAAGACAATTTATTTTTGTTTTTTCTTGTACTGAAGATGTAGCTAAAGGCCGTGAGATAGCAAGCGAGACAGACAGACAGGCAGACAGACGGACAGACAGATACACAGGCAGACAGACAGACTCGTGTGCTCGCCCAAATGATGTAGACAACTGAAGGGGGAGTAAGATGCGGTATGCTGATGCGTTGACCTACGTGCCACAGATTCAAGATTCAAATGCTCAGAGCCAAACAGACGATCAGATGCTCAGTGTGAAGTAACTGCTGTTGTTGCTGGTGTTTTGGCTTTGGGCCAACCTAACAGTTTTTGGACATTAATGTTTTCAACAGCCGAAAAATTTAACCAAAAAAAAGTGCCCAGGCGGAATCTTCAGTTGCGGCTGCGATTGCATTTCATAGCCGCAAGAGTTCGACGTTCTAATAGATTTTGAGGTCACAAGCAATAGCTTCTTAGACCGAGTACTTAAAATTAATACAGAGGTCTACTATGTTGTCAGAAGAGAAATGTGTGTAACAGGCAAAAGAAGGCGTAGCCAACAAAGTTAAGTCAATATAGCAATGTCCGTCTGTATGTCTGTTCATTCATATAAACACCTGAAACTTAGAGACTATAAAGGCTAGTGACACCAAATTTAAAAGTCCGTTTTTGAAATAGTCGCTACGGCCCTACCTCTCCCACAAATTGTAAAAACCATTTCCATTACACAACAACTTGGAAACTATTGGAGCTATCATATATTTTGTGGGGTTCCATCATTACTATCTGTACCAAGTTTAATCCGGATCGGACAACAATATCCTATAGCTTACATGGGACATGTCGGTCGCAACCAAACTCGCATATTATGTGCATATCATGTTTGTTACTATCGGATTCGGATTGCATGTACCACGATGAGTACAGGGTTTTTAACAGTTCGCTCGCTCGCTATCTTACCAGTTTTTTTAATTTTTTGCCAATGGTAAGTATTTCAAATTCTTCTTTTTTGGGACTCTGCATTTAATACGATTTCGGTAGATTTTCTTTTTCTGTTTCTTTAGCATCTTTTTTTTGCACAAGAATTCTTGTGCATTTCCGCAGTGCGGTTTTTGTGTTCTGCTCATTTGCGATTCATGTGCTGTCTGGCAGGGCATAAAAAGTGGATGCCAGAAGTCAGTTCGACGCTTCGTGCCAGCATACCTGTCTGCTGTTTCACACTTGCCAAAACCTGGACCGCCCACAGCGCCGCCCACCGCGCTCCACAGCTCAATTCATAGACTTATTTGTGCGCAGTGGCAAATGGAACTCATTTCAGTTTTATGGGCCAACAAATTGCCGAGTGATTTGTAAAGTAAACCAAGGCATTTAACACTTTTGTTTTCGCTTGTTATGGGTCAGCATAAGGCAGAAAATTATAGTACGGGGTCTGCCCCCGGGCAATGGACCGCTCGCCAGAGGGCGCTTATTACACGTCACCTACTGCGGCTCGCTTCGCTGACCATAATCGCCCTATTTATGATTTCGTAAATTCCAACTCTGGTTTCATTTTTATTACGTATTTGTTTTCCAACAACTTTAATTAGACCGCGTACTTCAAAAGAGTTCAAGGGTCTATTAGGTTAGTTAGAATCGAAATGTGTGTAACAGACAGAAGGAGGCGCTTTCGATCTCAAAAAGTATGTATTCTTGATGAGCATTAACAGGCAAGCCGATATAGCAATATATGCATGTACGTATGTCCGTCTGTCTGTCCGTTCGTTCGACCTGAATCTCGGAGACTAGAAAAGCTAGAGATATCCAATATGGAATTAAAGTCCATCCATACGTTAAGCAGTTTATTTCAGATTGTTGTCAACACCCCCCCAAATTTAGAAAACTATTTTCATAGCGCCCTAACTTTTAAACGCCTAGAACTAACGTGACCAATTTAATATATTATGTGGGTTGTATCATTGTTCCAATCCTCACCAGTTCAATCCAGATTTGTCTAAAATATACTATAGCTTCCATAGGACATATCGGCCCTATGCTTATTTGTATTAGTACGGGGTCTTTTACAGTCGAGTCGTTCGACCTAAACCCTTCTCACTTATTTTTACCTCGACTATAATTGTTGTGTAGAAATAGCTTTGGGCATCTCTTGTTCATAAATATGGATTAGTTCAGAGCAACATTGGTTAATTTAAAGATAAGTATTCGTGATAAATGTATTTCTTTAGACTAAAAAATCCACAATTAGTGTTTTTAAATATATATACATAAACACATAAGTAAGTATATTATTATTATTGTCATAACACTGTGATAATCATTAATTCTACTAAAAGATATTTAAAAACAAGCTCAAATTCAAATGACCCAAACAACGAACTGCATACAAAAGATTCACACAAATTCACACGAACAGCATGATCGTGTTATATTGAATTATTTTGAGAATAGACTTAAATACAAATAAAATCGTCTTATCAACAAACTAAACAGAAACTAGAATAGATAATTTTATTACAAACTATTCATAAATTCATTGGAAGTTTATTTAGAATCAAGTTAGCCAAAATATTAAAAATTATAATTGGCGTTGTTTGTATGAAAGACGAGTTTACTGAATATTAATTTTAATAGTGAATTTTCTATTTCTAGCTTAACCTTTTCAAATAGAAATGTTTCAACAAGTTACTAGTTAGAACTCGTCTAGTTTGTTCTCAATTCCAAACTGATTAACCATTTTCACTTTTTAAACAGATGTTGATAAATTGTATAATTTAAATAAACAAACGCCTTCAAACGTTTAGAGACCTTTAGTGAGATTCAAAATAAAATGTATTAATTATATACATTTAAATCTTGCATGTATTTAACACACATTTATATTGCGAATAACACAAAGTTTTCTCAAATATAAATTTTAAATCTTTTAAAGCAGAACTCGATTTACGGATTCTGTGCGAATACCAAAATTTAAGGATGAAATCTGTAAAGCTTCCGTAACCAAGCAAAACAAACAAATGCCACAACAAAAGCGGCAGTTCCAATTGATATGAGGCAATTGCCGGCAAAGCGAAAACATCAGCGCAATTTATGACAACCAGAGGCGGCGCCAGCAACGCTGCCAACAGTTGCAGCAGTGGCAACAACAACAACAACAACAACTACAACAACAACAACAACAACAGCAACAATGACTAACAATTAATAGGTAATTGCTGTTGAGTCTGGCGTTGTTCTGCCGCCAGTTTGTCTGTTCGAAAATTGCCCCAATCCGAACAGTGGTAATAACTGTTGCATTGCATTTCGATTACTTCTTTTGTGTTGGCCCGATATCTGACTTGTGAACCACCCACAAAATGTGGGTCAGTGTTTCTTTTATGTTTTACCTGCTTACCTACCAAATTTCAGATTTATGTCACTTGGTTAAATAATCAACTGTGACTTCTCCTTAACTTCTCATGCTGTGGCTGCTGATGCTACTGCTGATTAATTAACCAACAACAATGGCCAACAATTTTCTTTGCTTTTGTTGCTATTCAACTTTTCTTTAATTTATACAACACCAGCGTACTTTTCCTCATCATGATGGCCACTTTATGATTACTTGCACTCATCTTCATACACTTTTGACTCTCTCTCTAACACACATACGAGTGTTCAAGGTGTGTAGATGCAGATACTGGCAGAGATACATATTACTCATAAGCCACCAGAGCCTCAACCGAAGCGGCGAATTAGTTGCTTATTGTCTGGAGTCATTGTTTCTTGTTTCCGACGCTGTAGTTGTCTGATATTTTGTCTGATATTTTCATTTTCTCTTTGTTTTTTGGACTTTGCTTCGTAAACGAAAGTCACTTTTGATATTTATTTTGTTATGAATTTAATACACATTTCTGTTTTTGCTGTTTTTGTAATAATTGTTATTTTAACTGGAGTTTAGTGTGTTAGTAGCGGAAAATGTAGTACAAGCGGAAATTACATGAGAAATTAATTTCTGAATTAGTTTGTATAACGACTGTCAAAATATGAAAACAACCTAATCAATTATTAAGGTCTATTGTACACGCAGCTATTAAACTCGATTAAGAAAAACTCAAAATGAATTGGCCTTTGAGCCCATCTCCGAATTCTAAAAAACAAGAAACAACAAAAGACTCAGACTACGAACTTGACTTTGCTGCGCAGTCTCCGCTCTGCACGCTTGTAAGCAGCAAAGCACAACAAGTTGTCGAAAACATCAAAGTGGCTAGATTATGACTGTAAGGAGCTCTTGTCATTTGTTGCCTTCGCGCTTTTAATTGTCTTTCAAGCACATAATCAAAATGACCTATCCAAGCACATCAAAGAGCCCCAAAAATATTAAAAATTGAATGCGGAATAAAAGGTGTTTTTGATTTATGATTCTTTCCGTGCTGGGCGTTTCTAATTGGCCGTGCTAGTATGAGCACATGATGCCTACTTAAGTAGTGGCTTAATAGACAATCATTGACGGCTTCCTCTTATGTACAAGTGCGGGTATATTCGTTGGCAATGACAGTTTTAAATTGTCTAATAAACTGAAACAAAACTGAATCCAAACCGAAACGGAACTGAAAGGTAGTCAACAAAACTTAACTAGATAAAGATAAACAGCTCATAAAATTTCATGACATATTTTACAAAAGCTTAGGCGCATAACTTTGAATCACCTACTGTGTCTTGAAATTCTACGCATATGAGATTATTATAAAGCCAAGAACCTGTTATTGACCATCAAAGAACTGCGTGATACGTATTGCAAAGTCGCATCCTTTGGGACTGTGATGTCATCCTGATGACACATACAATATATATGTATGTCTGTATGTCTGCTCGAAAACAAGTTGATCATCAAACTGCTAGACAGTTGGCATTAACTGTAAAGAACTTCAAAGACCTAAAGCTTCAAACTTGTTCTTTAGCCCGCAATAGATTCTAACATATTCTTAGCGCATATTATTGCCACTTTAAAGACGTTAATTAATATTATTAAGTTTTAAAATCCCATTCTATTAGCTGGGTTGGATTTATTTTATATTTCACTGACTTTCTTCACATTTAACGATTTGCTGTAGATTTATTTAGTACTTCCCAGACAAATCGGATAAGAATTGGCTGACATTGAATTATTTTTATGGGCATTGTGAATGACAGACGAGAACAAAGAAATATGCTCCAATTGCAAATAATCAATTGGACTTACTTGAGACTCGATAAATCAGAGTTTGGCAAACTCTGAAAATTGCAGATGGTCAAAACAAATGCCATCAAATGGCAGCCCTAAAATGGCATGACGCAAAAGTAGCCTGTCAGAGCATAGAGGTCAGTACTTTGGTCTGACATTTAGCCGCTTGTTGCTGCCCGTATATCAAGCTGAATGCCATCCAAGCGGGCTACACTTAAACATACGATGCGGCTACGCAATTTGCAACGCACGTGGCTTGATAAATATGCAGTTAGGTGTATGAGTGTGCAGCGTGAGTGTGAGTGTGAGTGTGCGTGTTGCCAGTTGATGCCTGCTGTAATTTAAGAACTTGGCATTTTGTTGTTAAATGCACATAATGATCATATTTAGGATCGTGACGTAACTGAACAGTTTACGCAGTCGCTAAACTGTGAGAAGTTGTGAGTGATTTTGAAATAAAATGTTGGTCATGAAATGCTCACTACAAATACCTATAGACTTCAAAGAAAAAGTATCGATTACATCTATCAGTTCAAGTTCGTTGCCTAAGTCTTTGGTTTTTACAGAAAAATACAGTAAAAAGAGCAATTTTAGAACAGTGACAAATAATTTATTTATTACATTATAAGCGCTTTAAGCTGACATTTGACCAAATGACAAAGTTTTTCTGACATTTTGTTTGTGTTTTTTACTTCGACTATGTTGTTGTTATTAGCTATAAGAAGCAAGCAAGTTCGTTGTCAAAGTCTTTGGTTTTTCAGAATGTGTGTGTTTGTTTTTTGTGTTTTCATAATTTGTAATGAAACTTGGCTTCGGGCAAAAGACAAAGAAAACTTGTTGCTCACTTTTAGAATACAACACAATGAGCTGCGAACAATACTGATGCCATCGACGCCAACAACAACAGCAACAACAAGTGTGTGGAAGGGGTAGAATAACAAGAAAAACAACAGAGAAACCACAGCAAGTTCGCATAGAACGTGTTGAAATCTTATGTCAGCATTAAAAGCTGAAAACATGTACTTTATTTACACTTCATTAATCACTAAAGATGGGCACTAAAAAAAGCTAGCAACAATCATAAGGTTACTCGAATGTCTGGGCAAAAAAAGGAAGAAAATAAGAAAAAATACATTTGGTTACTTTTACTTGTCCGGACTGTGCTCTGTGCTCCATCTACAGCAATAGATGCGGCTCATTGGCTTTTCACCGAGGCGCACGCAGTGCCAGTTAACGCATCAACACTTGAATGGATAAAAGTAAAACAACAGCAGTAATGGCAATAACAACAACAACAACGAAGTCCAATATAAAAGACAACAAAGTGGTAGTTGCTGTTGTTACTGATTGCTGTTGGGGTGTACTCCCAGCTGGGAGAAGTGTGACGCGGGGGTGAGCCAGGTGCGGGAGGGGAACGGGTAAGAGGTGAGAGGGGACCGCTTTTGAGCATTGTTGCTTGAATGACTTTTAAATTTATTTGCCATTTCTTTGCAACGTTAATGAGCAGACCAGACCAGAGCCAAGCCGAACAAGTCAGAGTAGACCCAACCAACCAACATTCGCATTTTGAACTTTTATCTGGCCATCTGCAACACCAGCAACAACAACAGCAACAACAACAACAGCTACAGCTACAACAGCACAACAGCCAGCAAAATTATATTGTATACAGCATTTTCTTACATTTAAGTCAGCTATTTTTGTTTTTGTTTTTTGTTTTTATTTTCCCCCAGGTTTATTTCTTTCTCCCAGCTCAACTTTAACCCCATGCCACATAAAGCAAAATAACTAAACACCTTCGCTTGGTGTAGGTGTATTGTACAGGGGTTCACATGTCTGTGTATGTGTGTTTGTGATGTGATGTGAAAGATGTTAAGTCACACATTTGGCCTAAATTTGTCTTCTCCTTGGCTAAGCTTTTCTTTTGTTCATTTGCGCCACAAGGCTGGAAAACTGTAGCAACTCTTGACATTTAAACCGAATTTCCTAATTCCAGCACAAACGTAAGTACTTTCTGTTTTGGTTTCTGTTTCTGTATCTGCTGTCGCTTCAGCTGGGATTTTTTCTGACTGCAATTCAAATTATCTAACCCGGTATTGCAGCTGCCAAAAAATTTTAAAACTTACGCCCCAAATGCCTTAAGGTATCCAAGCTGCTGCTGCTGCTGTGCATCCTTGAACTCTTGTCCATTATCTTAGATGCTTCAATAACAATGCTAAACTCAGCTGGAATTGGCCAATTTTAGCAGAATCCAAACAAGACAATAAAAACTGGAAAACATTGAAATATTCGGCATCAATTTAATGCTTGCAGAATTGTTATTGAACCTCACTTTTAATTAAAAAATTATGAAATCCACTTGCTTAGATTTATGCGAATTTTATGCAAATCGAAACCGTTATAGCGAATAAAACATTTAATACTCTGGGCTAATTACGGCTAGTTAATTAATTCAAGAAGAGACTTCTATAACTTTTAACTGTAATGACTTTGAATCATTATAAAATCGTTATTGCTTATTTATGAATTTGCATTTTATATTGGGTAAAACTGCAATTAATAAATAAGCGACAACACTCATCCTATTAAAGAGCACTTCGATGACTGCTCATGTTAGTTAAATTTCAAGAATACGTGTCAATCTACTTTGCAACCTCAGGACTGTGAATTGCTAAACAGAAGTCAAAACTCATGTAACAACTAGTCGCATTTGTGAGAGGCACCAAGTGATTCAACATTTTTGACGACGAGCGGGCAGACCAGAAAATTCCTGACCCCGGAGCATTCACTTACCTTTGAACGGCAGCATCGGCAGCCTCAATGTTATTTTTTTGTGGCAGAAACTTCTCCCCGTGCTCTCAAAGTTGTTTGGCTTTGAGTGTCGTGAATGGTGCAATATATATAACTTTTGAAATTTAAGTTTATTTATTTTTATTACAGAGTCTTCCGCTCTTTTTCGGAGTTTTCGTCGTGGAAGGTTGTATACAAAATTGATATGTTTGTTTTTTCGTTTTGTTGTCTCGATGGGTTTCAACTAGTTTAATTCACAAATATCACATTTAAGTTGTAGTTAAGCGTAGTTAACAACAAAATCACTTTAAATTTGTTAAGTCAGTCGTGCTGAAGAATCATTAAACGAATGCTAGTAATATTCATTATAATGTTGTAACATGCCAACAACTAAAAAATGAAGATGAAACTTAATTGATCGACAAAAGTTACATAGTAATAATAAAAGTCACTTCAGTAACTTAGGATCAGCAAAACGTAATAAATATGATAAAATTTGCAGAAACTTAACAGAACATATTTAAAGTGATTTTGTAAAAAATAAACATTTCGATTAGATTGAATTAAAGGAAACACAAGAATTTTAATTTAAGTTGTAATGTCTTCATGTTAAAATTAATAAATTAGTTAATTAACAAATTAGTATTTAATCGAAATCACAATTTTTATAGCGCAGGCACTTAGCGAAAATGATTTAAAAATTCACAAATATTTTTTTCATTCTTATTTAACCACAACTGTTTTCAATATTACTAAAATTTTTTATTAACATTTTTGGAATCTTCTGTACAAACTGAGGAGCAATCCGAACAGACGACGTCTTCACCCGTACGATATTCACATTTGAATGTTTCAATTGGCAAATGCGGCGTCTAACTTTAGTAGTGAAGCGGTTCCATTCGGCCCAGACTCGCACTCTTCTCCAGCAAAATCGCACAACGCGACTCCAGCAAAGAAAACCATTCGGCAACTTGCCGAAGCACTCGAAAATCTTCGCTTCAACCCGAGTCAGTGAACATCTTCCTCGAAGTCAACAACATTGCTATCTTTGCCAGGCAAACAGCAAAAAACAAAAACAAAGTAAACAACAAAAACAACAGCAGCAAAAGCAAAAACAAAGTCACAGCGGCAAACACAATTGCAACCGGTCCAGCGATCAGCTGTTTACGTAGAGAGAGAGAGAGATTAAGAGAGCGGTGTAACAATAAAAGAAAGAGCGGGAGAGGCCTTTTATAAGAAGAGTTAACATAAGTTTAGACTCTGTTATGCAAAGTATGTCTGTTAACTAGCAAAGCAGAGGTTTTCTTTACTGTTGGATAGCACATAATCGAATATAAAGCTACAAATTTAATATATTTTTAAAATTCCTACACTTCTCTGACTAATAAATCATTTTTAAACTTAAAAAAAATCAAAAAGTTAATTTACAAACAGGCAAAGGTAGAATTTAGTTTGCTGTGTATATTAAATATATTGCATTTCAATTCTACAACAATTGCTGATCAAACTTATTTATCAAGACGGACAGTATACTACTAGAGTTGTCGTAACTCTCATTATATATACAAATTTGTATACATTTTTATAATCTAATATTACAAACTATACAAATGAATTTTAAGGTCTTAAATTTAATTAATCTATAAACGAAATTATAACAAACTTATCTAATAGGAAAGGCTATAGTCGAGCGAGCCGACTGTAATGGACCCTCTACGCGTTCTAGTGACATTTGCATTTAGATAGGTAATTTTCGATCCGTAGCTCTATGATATAGTTGTCTGATAAAGAATAAACTTAGTCAAGATAGTTAGTTGGTTGCGATCGCTCAACTAACACTATACGTGTTCATACGAAATAACATTATTCGACCGATTTTTATGGTAATTAAATTGATCTGCATACAGTATAACATTTCTAACTGTAAGATTTCTATATCGACTCGACTGATCATTTTGCCTCTCTCTGTTTAATATACTTTTTATTGAGACATTGGACAGACTGGTAAATGTTAAAATAAAGAATACCACCATAACATCATAGTCATAAATCAGAAAGCAAACCGATGACGCACTCAATTGATGATGAAAAAGGGAATCTAGCAAACATATCATTAATGGAGACGCTTGTAGGGCCCACTCAGAGCTGGTGGAGTGAGGGCAAATAAATTTCAAATTATTGATTTGAAACGCTGTCAGTGATGACTTTATGACTGAAGTTGTGTTTCTGTTTGTGAACCACTCGATAGGCCAAAGACAGAAGACAACTGAAGAGTTGACAGTGGACAGTTTTTATTATGATTTGCTAGCTTCTTGACAATGACGGGCGCAGTGATTTTTACTTGTCGCTGTAGCTAAGACCCAGAGCTCTGACAATCGCCTTTATTGCATAACTCATTGTTTAAGTTTAGGTTTCAGTAAGAGTTCGGTCTTAGGTTTGGGCATCGGTTTGTCCGCACAGCTTCTCGAGTTCAGCTACTTCTGCTTCCTTTTGCCGCCCCATCTGCAATCTGCGTCCCAATTGCCATCCACATCAGATGGCAGGGTTACACGGCGGATTCATAGCGCCTTCGATAATCTTTTTGGTATAGGAAATGCTTAAATAATCGCAGACACAAATATTCCCACGAATTTGCCAGCAGAAGGGAGCTATCTACTTTCAGCCATCAGCACCGACCGACTGTCTGGCAGTCTGTCTAACTAGTTAACTGCTGGAAAATGAACGAATCATCAGCGGATTCTAATAAAAGCACCCAGTAATTGTCAGAAGCGTTTGTAGCAATCACCAAAAACTCAAAACGAAAGACTGCAGCAACGAACTTGTTGAGCATGCTTAACGTGATTTTAATGACGAGTTGGCTCTGCATTTCATATCGGCTTTTTGTTTTTAATCTTAATGTGCATAGTTGACATTGAACAGTTTCTTATACTGTGGACTTAATGCAGAAAGGGTTAGCACACATAGAACATAAACATTTTGCTAAAGAAAACTTAATTAATCAACGGTACAAATTCAAAATATTCAAAGTCGATTAAGGCACCTTGCTATTTATGGTTTAATTGCAATTATAATTAATTAGATGATTAATAGTAGTTAAATTGTTATGTCGTTTTAATGCAAAAAATTCCTTGTCAGAACATTTCAAACACAATTATGATTGTGCACAAGCGGATCAAAAGATGACTTAAAGATTCTAAGATTCAGCGGGAAATACCTGAAATGAGATTTCAGTTATTGGCTGCACCCAAGGTTATGGGCCAAGTAAACACAAACCAGCACAAACGATACAAAGAAAGAGTTAAAAACATGTTTACCGACTGATGAACAAATTTAATTAACTACACACACTTAACTAACACACACTACATTATCCCGATTCAGTTGCATTTAGATACTTGGCAACTGTGTCAGCATTGAGCAACAACCTTAAAAGGTCGTTTCTCCATTCTACTGTAGGCATTTAAGTGTAGGCCAACTGCAAAGTGTCAAATCATTACAGCTGCTGTTAAGAAGCCATAATCTAACCTATATTTAACCCCAAACTATCCATCAAAGTATATGGAACGAGGCGCTTCTGCTTTTTTTAGTTTCTTCATTCAACATTTTATTGTTGGCTCTTGCAATCGAATTAAAGACAGCAATGGCTTTTGTAAAATTGAAAAACCATTTAAGTCCCGTTAATTTTAACACCCATTTTCTATGGCAGCAGCTCAGTTAGATTGCCACATAGCCGAAAAAGAGGTGCAACGCTGGCACCGTAGACAAAAGCGAGAAGTAACCGAAATACGTAATGCAAGCGATAATTATTACCTACAGGCCCCCCAAAGGTTCCAAGAGACCCAAAAATCCCCAAAAAAAAATATTAGAAGCGAGTTGTTGTTGTTGTTGTTGCTGCTGCTGTTGATGATTGAAAAGCAACGAAGATTTGCATAGAAACGTGCGATTTTCGGTGTGGCTTGAGGCACATGGCCTCCATGAGGCGAGTATACGAAATTCTAGCGGTACAAGTATCTGGCAGATACCCTTTGTATCTGCCACTGACATGTTGCACCCACACACAGCAGTAGTCAGTCTGAAATCTGAAGTCCGATGTCTAAAGTCATTGTCGCCCCTGCTGTCAACATGTTCAGACCTCAGACACAGCATGAGAACAATAAAAACGAATTTGTTCATTCGTTGTTGTTGTTGTTGTTGTTGTTGTGGCTTTTGCTGTTGTTGTTGTTTTATGCTAATCTCATTTACTCAGCCATTCATGCCGTCATTTCTTCAGCCATAGTAGGTTTCTAGTTCAACGCTAGCGGTGGCAATTTGTTATTTTTTATTTTTTAATTTTTAGCAGCTTCTTCAGCGGCTTCTTCAAGTAATTGCAAATAACTGCAATTATTATAATTATTATTGGTACTAAATCCAAACAAAGTAACTTTTAATCTCGGTATTATCATTGTTAACTTAAATATTCCTATTTTTAATAAAAAGCGTCGTTTTATCGAACGGCAGGAATCTAAAATATTTTTCAGCTCTGAATTATTCTGTAGACCCAAACATGTTTGTCCTTATCCATTTCTCCGATCTCAAATGAATCCTAAAAATGTTTAGATCAAAATCGGATTGAAATGCACGTTTTGATTTATGTGGATTCATAACTCGAGGATGTATTGTGTGACATATAAGTAAAAGAATTTAAAAAATGAAATCTTGCTGGATTGTTATAAGCAAAAATAAAACTAACAAGCAGAAAAGTAAAGTGAGGCTCTCCCGACCGTAAGATACCCTGCGAGAAGTCCGCAAAGAATGTGAATTGTTAGGGCACAATTTTCGGAACCGTTCAAGAACGATCACAATAATTAGAAATATTTTGATGAAAGCACTAACATAAACTGGTGAAAAAAACTACTATAAGACAGCGGAGCAAAGTAGGTTATCGATTATTAATTTTCTTTGCGTTAAATCATTATAAATTCATCGTTAAGAATCGATCAAATGAGCTATAAAGAACTGGTAGCGATGAATCGAAACACAACGTGACAGAAGAAGAAGAAGCAAAGAATCGTTTAATATCTTGCGCTCTGTCTCGCTTGAGCATCCTGCGAAGTGGCTCTAGAAAATAATGGCTTTTCATACAAATAATATTTTATCGCCTGGGCTTTATGGGCTATAGGATAACATTGTCCGATCTGGATTAAGCTTGGTGAGGATAATTAAAATGATCATACACATAATACGTAAATTCGGTATAGCTCTAGTTTTTTTTTTTCAACTTTTGGTGTCGTTTACCTGCGCGGCTGGTAGGAGGCATGGCTAAAATTTGAAACTAACTTGATCTGACTGATATATAATTAGACATTCTCTAAGATCGTTGCGATGTTTCAACGCAATGTTCCATCACACGGTATAATACATTCATAAATTTGCAATATTTTTTAGGGTATTTTAATAGCCGCACAAACTTCTTTTCACATTCAAAATAAAACAGCATGTTTCTTCAATGACTACAACATAATTGATGCTTGAAAGTAAGCTTAAATTAAGTTGAATTTTAACACAGAGTTGGGAATCATTTAGTGGGAATCTCAAGTGGAATATTTCCAGAAAAACGAGTGAAAATAAATTTCAATGACAGTTTAAACAAATGAATGAAGAACAGTTAAACGACTATTAGCAAATCAAGCTATTGAAAGTGACAGTTTAACATTTCAAATTATAATACAATCGTCTGCTAATGATGAAAGATCTATGAAGTAGTTCGAAGCCAAAAAAAAACCTGACTTGGCAACTTTGTATTTTCCCCTGCATTTAATTCAATTTGCATTGACTGCGAAAGGATGATTATGGCTACTCAATTCGAGACTAACAACAAAAATGTAACTTTTATTGAGCATTTTACAAACTGCACATCAAACCAGAGGGCCCGACCTCTGACCCTGCGCAACTCTGACCACGATTCACGACGCAAGGCAAAAAACCAAAAAAAGGAAAAAATAACAGCAACAAGAAAAACAGAAGAAAATGTAAATGCAATGAAAATTTATGCAAGTTCGATACCAACAAGCTGGTAGCACAGGGATCCATCATTATTGGTCGAATAGGTTTTGTGGGATCGCAGAGTTTCGATTCCGACTCCAGAGTGCAGGAACTGCAGATAGTAATTTGATCATAGGAAAATCATTTATTGTGACACGATCGAACCGAGTTGTGAATATCAATGCAAGAATTACGAGTTACATAGTCACATCCAATTTAATGTGAACCTTAATTTCTCTCCCTCTCTCTCTCTCTCTCTCTCTCTCTCTCTCTCTCTTCTCACTCGGCTTGTTACCAAGTCATTAAACTGACGGCTAATACGTATCATACACGTATTTTTGTTAAATGAGTTTTATATTATCATATCATAATTTGCTGGCAATATTCCTGGTTATATTTTTGTCTGTTTACCAAACAAATTGTAAACTCAGATAAGAATGGAAGATTCTGTACAAAAATAATTGTATTTGCTGACTCGTTTACAAATATCATGAAATAAGTAGTTTACAGCTTATACTAAGAAAGGGAGAGAAAATGTTCACATATCTAAATAAAACATAGTAAAACAAACTTTTTAGACACCGTACTCTTAAAAAGAGTTGAGGGGTTTATTAAGTTTGTCAGCAGCGATATGTGCATAACAGGCAGAAGGAATCGTTTCCGCCCAATTATGTATATATATTCTTGATCAGCATCAACAGCCGAGTCGATATCGCAATATCTGTCTCTCCGACCGTCCGTGCGAAGACCTAGATCTCAGAGACTATAAGAGATATAGTCACCAAATTTGGAATGAAGCACGTCTTCTTTGCGAGAAGATCAAGTTTATTTCAAATTGATGTTGAGCCCCATTCCGCCCCCGCAAGTTGTAAAAACTTTTTTCTAAACACTATAACTTGAAAACGACTAGAGCTATCAAGACCAAATTCACACGTTATGTGTATGGTACCATCATAACTATCCTCTGTAAGTTTGATCCGGATCGGACAACTATAGCGTGTGGCTGCCATAGGACAATCCCGGCATTTGTATGAAGACATGTAGTATTAGTTTAGTAATTGCAACCAAACTCACATATCATGTGTATAATACCATTATTTTTATCCTCGCAAAATTTGGTTCATATTTGACAACTATAGGCTATAGGTCCCATAGGATAAATCGGTCGAAAATTAAGTATTTGTATGAAGACATGTATGATTTGTTTACTTAACTCACATATTATGTGTATGATACCATTATATTTATCCTTACCAAATTTAGTTTATATTTGACAACTATAGGCTATAGGTTCCATAGGACATATCGGTAAAAAATTGAATATTTGTATGGGAAAATTCGCACTAGAAGGAGAACGGGGTTTTTTCTAGTCGACTCGCTCAACTGTAGCCTCTCTTGTTTGCTAAAATTTTAATACCTCTCTTATGATAGACTACATTAAAATATTCACATCACACTTATCTGTAGTTGTTACTGAATGTATTTTATTGCTTTATTCGGTAAATAAAAATATGTTTTAATTTAGAAAAACATTAAATTTATCTGCTAAAAAGTTGGCTTGTAAATTCAGAAGTTATTATTTTCATAACACCCGAAATTCCCCAATTACCACTTGAACTTCTCACGTTCGACGCGATAAAGCAATTCTAGTAAAACAGCCGGAAAGAACGAAAATCACTTAAACCAACAGCTATCTAATCTCAGTAATTCGTTTTATGGAGCATTTATAAACAGTTTAGACCATGATTTCCACTATAAAAACATTCTCAGAGCCCATTCAGAGTGTTCAGTAGACTCGCGGAGGAAGAACTGTGCATATTAATTAAGTGTCTCACTTTTAATTAAAACAAACATTGAGGCAAAACTTTGAACACTTCAATCCACTCTTTGAATAGTTTAAGAAAATGGTGTCTAGTGTTGAGGAACAAAAGCCGAGCGTGTTCAGTGCGCGGTATCGGTGGCAGGTTATAGCCACGATGACAGGTTGGTGTTAAATGTGATGAGAATCCTAACCAAGTGCGAATCAAATCAAACCAAATCTTGCGTTATTTGCAGTACACATCATGACCTTGACGCATGGTGTTGGTGTCGGTTGGCTGGCTCCGTCTCTTCCTCTTTTGGGCTCCGAGGAGAGTCCACTCGGGTATCCCATTAGCATCGATGAAGCTTCCTGGGTGGGTTCCCTGATTGGACTTGGAGCCCTGGCGGGTAATATTGTGTTTGGCTTGTTGCTGGACCCACTTGGCCGTAAAACGTGCATGTACTTTCTGGCCATACCCAATATGGTAGCTATAGTGCTTTTATTATCAAGAAGGTTTTCCCAATGACTAAAGTTTTGTTCTGAAACGTTAGACCTATTGGATTCTTATCTATTTGGCTCAAGATGTGACGTATCTATATGCTGGTCGATTCCTAGCCGGCGTCTCGGGTGGAGGGTGCTATGTGGTATTACCCATATTCGTAGCTGAAATATCAGATAATAAGTGAGTACTACGATTAAAATAGTTCAAGTGCGTACTCTGGTCTGCTTTGTTTTGTTTATTAAATTACTTGAATTAACTAATATGAGAATATTCCAAATAAGATAAGAAGAATACGTGCTTGTTTAGACGAATTAATTTTAGTTGCACTTTTTGGGAATTTCAGCATTCGAGGAGCACTCTCTTCCATAACCATGATGTATGTTAGCGTTGGCATGATTGTGGGTTTCTCCATGGGCTCCTATCTCGATTACTATATGATGCCGTGCATTGCCATTGCCCTGCCCATAATATATCTCTTAGCTATAATCGGATTATCAGAGACGCCACAATACTTGGTGCGACGGGGACGCGATGCTCAGGCCGAAAAGGCGTTTTACTTCTACAAGAATCTGCCAGCATCGGATCCCAGCAATGAGTCAGCCCAACATGACAAAGCCAAAAACGAATTTGAAACCTTCAGACAACAAGTGCTCAGCGGCGGTGTCAGGCAACGTGTCACCAGGCAAGATTTCTGTAAGTAAACAGCAAAAGATTTAAATTTACTACTCCCAGAAATAATATGTGGCTTCTTATCTTCACAGTTAATTGGCCCACGCTAAAGATATTTGGACTCAATTTCACCCTACTCATCTGCAATCAGCTCTCTGGCAGCTTTGCTCTCTTCAACTACACATCGCACATATTCAAGGAGCTTGAGACGCAACTGGAGCCAAACACCTGCACCATAATGGTGGGTGCAGGCCAGGTCTTGGGCATTTTATGCGCCGTTGCACTTGTGGATCGACTAGGACGACGTGTCATGCTGCTCACCTCCATGGCGGGAATGGGCATTGGCGAATTGGGAATTGCTCTGTTGGCCAATTTTGGTTCTAAAGAGTTTCTGGCTGGGGTTAACTGGCTGTCCTTGTTGCTGATGTGCGCCGTGGCCTTCATAGCCTCCATTGGTGTCATTCCGTTGATCTTCATTATCATTATCGAACAGCTGCCGGCCAAGGTGAGTCTTTGCATACATGCACCCACAAATAATTTGGGACTCAATCCTGAAGATATCAGAAGTAGAGTTACTTTGTGTCTCTTTGTTTACTCCAATCCTAATCGATAAATTTCCTACTAGATACGCTCGCTGGGCACTTCCATCTGCATGGCCACATTGAGCTGCTTCATCTTCGTGTCCCTCAAGATCTATCCACTAATGATCTTTGAATGGGGATTGGCAGCCACCATGTACATGTCGGCTGGAGTCTGCGCTATCGGATTTACCATATTGGGGCTATTCCTGCCGGAGACCAAAGGCAAACTGCTGACAAACTAATTGTTGTCGCGTCTTCCATTGTGTTGGGAACGCGTGTGAAAATCAAAGATGACTTGAGCTTGGCATTAGACCCAATGGGCCACGCCAAAACGTTGCATTTGTATTAGCGTTTCATTGCACAACACGGGTATGGGATTAGTGTGAATGCTGTAACTGAAGACTGGAGACTGCAGACAGAAGACTGAAGACTGAATACTGAATACTGTTACGTGTACTCACAATTCATTTCAGACATCTTCATCAAGGCAACTCACTAAAAAAGGTGCCACAATGGAGGGCATTTTGCTCATCCCGAACTCTTGAACCTAATTCAATTTGTGTTTTGCGACTTGTTTGCCTTTCAGCCCAGCTTTGGATGATTTCTCTTTTATGTAAAATTATATTTGACTTGGGTTGAAGAAATTCGATGAGGTAACTGATTAACTTAGGCACTTGTCTAGGCAAAGAACTAACAATTAACATGACTAAGAGGAACTTTATGTTAATCTTTGCTTATCATAAAAAACAAACAATAATAAATTTACAAAGCTCACATTTAATTACTCAGCTGTATATTAAGACATTAAGAGATTAGTAAGAGCATTAATTATTTAAATTATTTATCCTGATAAATGCTAACACAATGTTTATTGAGGTCTTGCACTCACGTTTATTATTATTATAACATTAAGAGTAGTAATATCTTTACGTCTCGGTGAATTATCATTTAAGTAATAAAACTTAAGCTTTTTTAAATAATGTTAACAAATGAATACGTTGTATGTAAAGTAATAAATATTAAAAACGGAGCTATGGTGAAATGAAATAGGCAACCATGGTGTTAAACACAACCAAAGAAGTGTAATTAATTACTAAGTGTTTTCAAAACTGTTTACTATTTAAAAATATTTAAGACTTTAACCAAATATAAACCAAAACTTTTATAAAATACTTTACTTTACTTTAATTTACCCAAAGAAGGTTTTAGTTACTGCAATGAATGACAGCAGAAATTGCAGGAATGCTAGCATTGATTACGTCAAGAGAAAACTGCACAAGTTCTGACTACGGCAATCAGCTACAAGTTCAGCTGTTTTTTCGAACTCTTGTTATGATGATAATGATAAAGTCAAAAAAATACGGATTCATTTATTTCACGTTATCATTTTCATAATCACAAGAGTTGGAAAAAAGGCTTATAGAAAACAAAAAACGTATATTTTTTAATCCGCATATATTGTCGACGAAGATTTAGTACCCTTGCAGAAATTCATATTGCATTAATTTTCATACTGTAAACTTAAGAAAATTGTATGTTAATTGTATTTGATTGTTTGGTTATCGGCAGATTTTATTTCACAAGATGAGAGCAGGGTCAGAACACTTTACTTCTCATCACAGTTACCGGAAGAAGAGAAGGAATCAATGTCATCCTGTCAGTAAGTTCACTCCATTCGATTATAGATAGTTATCCTAGACTACACTACTAAGTCGATTTTTAACATCACATGCATAACGATTTATCGGCAATCACTTAACATTACTTGCATTATCGATATTCACATAATTGGGATTTTCAGCATTTTCGCCTGAATGTTCCTATGGGAGCTATGTGATAGGATTTCGTACTAAATGCGATTGTGGCATTTTGTGGGGGATATATGATTTTTATGTCCGACCTAGACATTATATGACATATGAAATGCCCGCAGTGCGAATACACATCCGTACCAAGTTTAATAAACAAAGCTTCAAAACTAACTAATAGACAGAAGGATAAACAGCCATGCCTATGTTGACTCGGCTATTGATATATTTATAGGGTCGGCCATTGCCATCTCTCTCAAGTGAAACACATTATACCTACTGCAATGGCATACAAAGTATGTTTTATGACTGGACACACAAATCAAAAATCTCTGCAGATCCCAAAAGATGATAAATACGTAGAAGTCGACACAAGAGCTACAAAAGGCGCAATTATGCACTTTTGGCTTAGTGCTCTTTTTTAGACGGTTAGTTTTAATTTTTCGGGAGTGCAATCCACTTAGTACACAGTTGGATGAGACAATGTCCCGAATGCAATTTCAATTTCATAATATTCACACGTTTTTCTAATCGTCAACTTTCAAGTGGGAACAGTATTCAAAAGTTGCTGACAAGCGGAAATTATTCAGCTCTCGGAAAATATGAAACAGTTTTTACTCCCAGTTGCACTTAAATAGTACTTAAATGGATTCAGCTAATTGTAATTCTTGAATCTTGATAAGCATATATTGAACTAATGCACACAAGTTTTTACCACATCGGATGAGTTGCCGGAAGCCAAAGAAAAGTTAATGAAATATGGCCTATTTTTACCGGTTACTCTTAGGGTAAAAGGGTATGCTGAAATCGTTGGAATGTGTGTAACGTATATGTATATAATAATAATGTATATTGAACACGATAAGAATATATTAATTGAGAATAAGAAACGACTTTAACAACTTTAGTCGGCTACTTTACAACTTTTAGGCCGCACAAATCGCCCGCTTATTTTTGTAGGGAAGCCATAACGTGTGGTGTATGCCACAGTGCAACTATACACGCATGTATGTATGTGTATAACAGGGAGAAGGAGGCCTGGCCGACCACATAAACTATATATATTCATGATCAGCATCAATAGCCGAGTCAAAATAGGTCCGTCAGTTCGTCCGTTATAAAGTAAAAAGCAATCTTACAGACAATAAAAGAATTATAAATTCGCAGACTTTCAACTGTCAACTCACTGCATCTGAATTGAGTACAAAATCTCATGTGCAAACCAAGTTTCATTCAGATCGAAGCACTACATCATATAGCTGCCATAGGAATAGTTGGAATGATTAGTATGAAAATTTTCGGTGTCTATAGAGCCATTTCAAGCAAATTCATGCATTTCCTATTATTCCCTATATGCTTTATTTAATTCGGGGTACTTTACCATATAGTTACCATAGCAAAAATTGGTAATTGAAACCAAACTAACGCAATATGCATGACTGCAAGGGTATTTAATTTTGGATAAGCCAAAGATAACCGTTTTTTCAGATAGACAGCAGAGGGACGGTCGTTTGTATATCGACATATGATGTTGGTCAAGAATATACATTCTTTATGTGGTCCGTCAATATATGCTACTCTTTCAGAGATTATAATAAAAAAAAAAATATACTAAATAAATTCATACCACTATTATTTAGCTTTTTTACACTTATTAATCAACTTGATAAAAAAAATAGATTTAAAAATTTTTTAGTAAACGTATTGTAATGCAATCAATGACTTGTGTCAGCATGTAAATTGAAAGTTGAAACAGTTTCGATAATTGTTTATATTTTAATTCAAAAATTCAATTGAATTTCAAAAAACATTTTACATATAACTATGAAATACAGTAACTCCAATTTGATCTGTGTAAGGGTACAAAAGACCGGAGTTACATTGTGTGTGGCCGAATGCATTTGAAATGGCTTCAAAAAGTGCCAAACAATTGCGGTTAATGCGAGCGATTTCTCATTGTTGTGAGAGTTTGATTTGTGGTTCCTCCACCAAATTCAATTGTTATTATTTTTGATTGTTCAAAGAAAGCACTTCGAGTAGCTACAGCGATTGCTGTTGGTATTGCTATCGCTGTTGCTATTGTTTGAACCCGGCCTATACTCTGAGTGACCATTAATAGGCCATTTTTGATGCAAAATGTCATCGTTTGTGTGGTAATAACGGTGGCAATAGCCCAACCGAGCGCACATAATTCACAATTAGCGCATTTTTTCTTTCCAATTCGTTTTTTTTTTTTTGTGTGCCAGTCACCCACTGATCTCCATTGATAACGTATAAAATTTTGTACGAAATTATATTGTATTTTTTGGGTGTAATGTAGAGTTGGCGCAAAATCGTTTCTTGATTTATTTATTGTGTCATTGTAAACATATAATTCATTTATTATACCTTTATTATACCCTTACAGAAGATTGTATGTTTTTATTATGAAGTGCGACATGTCCGCCTGTCAGTGTGCCAGTTTCTATGCGAACTAGTCTCTCAGCTTTATAGCTATCTTGTTGAATCTGTTCTGCAGATGAATATTTCTGCACACAGTTTATATGTTAAAACCGGCTTCATCAAAAGACTATATCATATAGCGCATATAAGACGCATTAGTAGGAAACAAAATTTACTCGATGTGCATTTAGTACCAAATCTCAACTTGATTTGCAAGTTCCATCCAAATAGGTCAATTGGTTGGTAATATTAAGTATAAAAAACTTTTCAGTTGTTATTAATTTTGAAATTATCGCAATATGAATAAAGGCAAGGGTATTTAATCTTCGTTGAACTAAAGATTTTTCTCGTTTTTTTTGTTATTATTTTTATATTGTTTGTAATTTTTATGGTGACGTGACGTTTCCTTTGTCTGCTCTTCTTCTCTAAAAATCAATTTTGCAATTATTAAATAAGTATTATTTCAAATATTTATCTGCTCCAATTTTGAATAGTTCAGCGCGAGAGCAGTAAATAGGATTTGACATACATTTGTGGGCGGTTATACAATCGATTTGAAGGGCTTTTTCAACAGTTTAAACATGGAAATTCTTTGTTATTGAAATTGGTACAAAAATTGCATGATAATTGAAGTGATTGTAAATCGTTTTAAATGTGAATGAGCAATTTTAAAATTGAGTAAATATAAATTTAACATAAAACTATTGTTTCTTGGTAAATGCAAAACATTCTTATTTAATTTACAAGATTAAGGTTTACTGACCTCTACAAGCCCTAAACACGAGTATAGTCGATTTTAATATTCATTAGCATTCACAAAAAACTAGTTTCATTTTAATTTTATGCCAATACCCAGTTAGGGGAAAAAGAATTGGAAGTTAAGTAAGAGTATACCCTCGACACGGTCATCATAATGATCCATAAAATATTCAATTATGCAAATCGTACGATTTGTTTAGTTAAAAGTTACCTGTCTTTACTGTGTGAAAAATAACAGACTTTTGATAAGCAAGAAGAACTGACAAGTGGCTACTGTTAAAATTTATAAAGCCAACAAATTTTCTTAACTATAAAAAATAAATAAGAGATGATTAATTAAAAGGTCAAGTGTCGAGTGTTGAGCGTTAAGCATTGAGCAAACTGCAAAATGCATTTGGAATGGCTAAGAGGAGGAAGCTGTGTAGACATTATTAAGTGTTGGAAGATATCAGCCGAATGCGTTAATTGCCAATTGTTGGAAGTTGGCTAGATCGTGTGGTATTTAAGGATGACCTTCGGTGAACTTTGAGTTGACGGGACAGTTTCTAAGGCAAAAAAAAGAAAAAGAACAATTTTTAAATAGCCGAAAATGAAATGCATTAAAAATTAAACTTCAATTAGCGCTGGCCGCCATTAAACTCTTTGTTTTTGTGTTTTTTTTTATATTAATTTCAGCCCGGCTGCTTGGTAAAGTGCCTGCCAATAATAATTAATATAATGCCAGTCACAGCAGCCAAAAGGTAATTAAGTCACGATACAAAGCTAAAAATAAAAATAATACTTTACACAGTCTCATCTCGGTTTGGCCTCTAAGCTTTGAAGTATAAATTTATGTTAGAACATTAATTTAGTGCCAAACTCTGAGGATCTTACTTGCCGCAGCAGAATCGAAATTCAGATGAATAGCACGGAATTAGCCATGATCCAAGAATATTAGAAGAGATTGGCTCCAGAGAGGGCAAAACCATCATTTGGGTTTGGGTTGGTCCACACAGACAATTAGCTAACCGTCCATCTTCGACAGTTTCTTTATCTTTTCTTTATTACCAATTTTCGCTGACCATGACAGCTTTATTTCTATAATTATATTTACAAGAATTCAAAGAAAGAGTTATATAATGCGGAATTAATTCTTTTGCAAAATACGTAGAAAGCAACGTTAGAAATGACGCAATTTGACCGTGACTTAAGATTATGCAATCACAGAGACAGAAGAAAGTTTACCTTTCAGATTCCATGCTTAGTAACAAAGTAACAAAGGCTACAGTCGAGCGAGCCGACTTTAACAGACCCCGTACTCATTCTTTTCCATACAAATAAGTAATTTTTGACCGATTCGTCTTATATGACAAGCTATTGGAAATAGTTTTCCGACTCGGATCAAACTTACTAATAATGGTTTGAGGATAGTAAATAGTTTCCAAGTTATGGTTTTATGGATCTCAAAGACTATAAGAGCTAGAGCCACCAAATTTGGAATGAAAGTCCGTCTACTTCGCGAGCAGATCAAATTTATTTCCAATTGTTGCTATGGCCCATACTGCACCCGCACATTGTCAACTTGTTCGAAGTCAACGAAGACTAAGAAAACATGTGCTGTTAGTTGAGTTATCACAACCGAACTCACATATTATGTGTATATCATGGTTATAACTTTTCTTACCGAGTTTTGTCCGGATCGGACACTTATATAGCTCCTATAAGACAAAACATACGAACTTGATGGAGTACGGGGTCTTTTACAGTTGGTTCGCTCGACTGTAGCCTTTCTTACATGTTTATTATTGCTTTTCTTACTAGCTGAAAAAGGAAAAAAAATTTACTTTCATTTCAAATTCTAAACTTTCTCTGTAAAAACGAAAATTATTGTTCTCAATTTATACAAAGTAATTAGTTTGAATTTCAGTTTTTTTGACCTTTGTTTCACGTAAATCTCTTTCTTTCTCGGTTTTCTTAAATATGTTTCTTTTTTCCTCTTTTTTTGTACCCTCGTCAGATGCGAAATGTGCGTCATAGGCAGAAGGCAGCGTTTCTGATCCCATAAAGTGTATTCAGAAACAGCGTCAACAGCCGAGTAGATGTAATGATGTTCGCCGGTCTATGCTTTAGTCTATATGAACACCTAGATCTCACATACTAAAACTGTAATACTATAGCCACCAAATTTGGAATTAAAGTCCATCTATTACGCAAAACAGATCAATGGTTGCTACGCCCCCTACCGATTGCAACCTACTGTTGTGACCAGATTAACACTGTATGATACCAAAATAACTATCCTGACCTAATTTGATGTGGGTCGGACAACTAGGTCTCCTCTACACAAATAAATGGAAATCTTTGAGGAACTGCCGAGGCGAACTCTAAAAGAGAGACAGGTGTTTGTTTGCTCTAAGAAATTGTTAACTTTTCGGCTCGTTGTCAGCTAATTAAATTTGGGTCCGTGGGGTCTATCCATCAGCTGCCAAGAAGTAATTGAATGGGAGCACAACACGATTCCAGCTAAGAAAACTATTTAAGCCCAACACTTTCCACTCATAGTTCAAATGTTGTTCTTCGCTTCAGAAGATTAACTGGTGGTGAATTTGAGCAAGTCGGCAATTATGCGAGATGCATGTTTGTTTTGCCTCTGCTTTTTGTTGTAATTTTGGTTATAAAACAAACACAATTATTCGCACGAAAAACAGGATGACAACTTGACTTGGGTTGCGGCTGCCGTTGTAGTTGCATTTGCAGTTGGTTTTATTTGTTGTTGTTGCTGCTGCTGTTGTCGCTGCCGTTAAACTTGCAGCTGTTGCCGCACGACTTTCTTCATCAACTTCTTCACTGTTGCAACGACGATTCGACAGCGACAACATTTGCACAGGCACCTTTGTTGCGCTATAACTTCCGGAAATCACGTTGCTTGTTGTGATAGTGTTTTTCCCTATCTTTACTTTTAAAGGAACGGTACACAAAATACAAAAAAGTTTAAAACAAACAAACCCCCAAAAAAATATGCACGCGAACAAAATTACAAAACTTATCAAGTTGCTACAAAATAAATGTTTGTTGCAGTTGTTAAATTTTTTCAACTCTGCAAGTAATTTTATGATGTTCAAAGAAGATTACGATTAGCTGAGTTTGTGTGTGATCGTGGAGTGTGCTGTCCCAGAAGAAAATTTGTCAAACAAATCAAGTTTTTCTCGAAAAAAATAAAAAAAAAACAAATATATTCAGCGAATTGTATTTTCTTAAAAAACTAGTAAGAAGGCTACAGTCGAGTGAGCCAACTGCAAATGACCCCGTACTCATTTTCCAAACTAATCAGGGATAGTTATACTGGGACCGTACACACAATATGTGAACTTGGTCATGATAGTTCTAGTTCTTTTCGAGTTATGATGTTTTGAAACAATTTGAACTTGATCTGTCTGACATATAGACGGCCTTTCGTTCCAAATTCGGTGTCTTACAGTCTCTCAAATCGAGCTGCTCATACGGACGTATGGACGTATATGGGGTCGGCTACGACATCTTCTGCCTGTTAAGCACATTTCCTTTCTGACAAATCCCTGTAGTCTTTTTAAGTACAGGGTCTAATTAAAAAAAAAAAACACATTTTTTTGCAAACGTCTTTGTATTTACTGATTAACTTCTTAGTCCATTATAAACCAGAACGAACTCTTAATAAAGCATTTCTTTAGAGTCAAAAAAAAAATCGGTAGGATCATACATCGAAGCTTCTCTAATAAATGTTATATGTACTCTGTTGAAATTATTTACCTCAACATTATTTAAGAATATCTCAGAACAGGCTTAAAAAAGGTTTATACAGCTTGAAATAATTAGAATGCAGCAATAATAGTGTGTTTATTGCTATGTGAAAATTTAGATTAATAACAACAAGTGTGGCCTTCAAACAAGCAGTAAAAGATCAGAAACAGAAAATGATTTCCCTTTGTCGAATCTCAATTTAGTCATTCATTTTCCTTCAATCTGTGGTATGTGTCAAATCCATCACACTATCCAACCAACTGCCAATTCTCACAATCTTGCAAAACCCCTAAACCGTCTGTAAGATAATGCGAATATAAATAATGAGCACACATAGCACAAATTGACGCCCTAATTCGATGGCAGCAAACACTCCCCGAAACCGAAGCTGAAGCTTCGACTGAAACCGAGACCAAGTCGCTGGGTAATGTCAGAGGCAACTCCCAGGCTGTGGTAATCCAATAAGTTGGCAGAGTGCAGCCTCTATGAACTTAGTCGTTTGTCAGCAATTTAAGGCAATTCTTAATTCATAGTAAAGCAGTCGAATGGCCTTCTGAAGTGGCAATCAATTTTCGGGCAATCGGAGAGCTAAGAGAGTTCCACGTGTTGGCCATAGTTTTTCCTCTAACTTGCTTTTGACTATGTTGAAATGTGAAGACGATAATGATGATGATGATTAGGATGATCCGACTGTAAAGTCGCTCGTCGTTACCTTTGTGGCATATGACCCCCAGCGTTGAGAGTTTAGACTTGAGCACGTTTACTTTTTGTGGCCGACTATTCATTTCTTTGGTTATCAAAAAAAGCAGCCATGGCATCTCCAATTCGAGCAACGAATCCAACTCTGAATCCAACAATATGTTTTCTATATGCCTTATTTCTGCACAAAATCACTTGACCTTAAGCATTGTTGTAATTTATTTGTCGTTGTCGTCATTTCCCACACACACCACAAACACTCAACACACAACACACAACACACTGCACACTACCACTTTTTAGCTAGAAGCCCAAAGCTATAAACTGTATTACGACAATTTTGTATTTTGGTTTACTTTGGGCTGGTCTTTAAGGTCTTTTGTGGGTTATTGTGTAACGATCCCACTGAACCATTGTTGCCCGATCTATACCCCTTGGGTACAGTTGCGGCTTGAGCTTCGTCTTGGCCTTATCACAACATCGAATATCTGCTGTAATAGTGCGGAAATGCTTCAAAGCCTATTCAAAATTCATTGAAATTGTATTCTTACTAAAACACTTTTCCAATTTCCGGTGGCAGACAAGTAAAGTACGTTTTGAGCTCTAACAAATCCCCTAGACCCAATTTGATTGCTAAAGAGCATAATTAAAAACTTATGCTTTGCCTGTTATGATCGGACGGTGCACACTAAATAATGGGCATTATATAACCTGCTATGGTTAAATCAAATTAAATTGCAATTGCCGTAACCATGCATCAAGTAAATCCTCCACTTGACTGTCTGGCTGTCTGTATATCACTTCCGTACTAATGAAGTACCAAACTAGACGTGGGCATCATTCGGTAACATCTTCATTAACAGCCGAGTCGAGCTAAGGCAATAATATGTAGTAAGGCTTCCAGTTCCAATTGTGGAAAGCAATGGGCCGAGATGTGATGACGCTTAAAGTGCATACTCGCAGCTGCAGAGCTGCAGAGCTGCAGAGCTGCAAAATTGGCAACTGCGCAAAAGTTTTTCACGCTTCTCCATTGTCATTATCAGCATCGTCATGAACATCATTGGGGAACAGGGTGTTGGACATGGACGGGATGCATCAACTACATTACCAATTGGCTGCCAGTGGGACGCCTATTTAAGTGTCCAATAATTCAATCACATCAAACGCCTGTCTAATGGCTCTTAAACACCGTTAAAGCATTTCAATTACACCAATTGAACCGAAGCCAATTGAAGTTCGCCCACTCAGTTTGAGAACGAGAAAGTTTCCTTCAGTCGACCAAGTGTGAAAATAAAATCGTCAGTAGGCTTTGAATTCCAAATTCTCGTTTTTCGGGTAAGGTACTGCTGTAGACCTGTATATTATTTCATTTCAGCTGACCAGCTCCAGCTGGAAGCATTGGTTTGGCATCAAAAATTATCAACACAAATAACTTGAAATGAAAATAATCATATAATGTTTTTTTATATTACACATTATATTTCGGCAAAATAATACAAATGTTTCGACTTCAAAATTGACTTAACAAAATTATTGTGAAAATTCTATTAATTTCTGGCTTTGTCCAAACGAATTCTCCATGACGATGTCAAAAGAAGAGAAACTAAATTCACCTTGTGCCGAGAGAACGGTTACCTTCTCGGATCACTGCAGGATCTTGCTGGAGGAGCTAATGGTGTTCATCATATTCTTCTCCGTAATTACTCTCATCATGTTGAGCTTCTTCACCCTACTGGCGGGTATGGGAAGCCACAAACATCTACGGTCAACGTCCTGTAGCTGGCCCCCGGAATGGTGCAGTTTTCTGTACGAAGATCCGAACACGCAGAGACCCTTTAGTATATTGGAGCGAACCGAAGGTAAACGGACTGTACCGAAGTACAAGCAATTTTTGGGTGAGATTCTAAGACTTAAATATGATAATATGATTACTTAAATTGAACTTTTTCAGATTACATGTTTAGAAGTCAATAATTATTATAATATCAATATAATATCAAGTTCGCCTCACTTGTCGTTCAGCACACAAATTGGCGTCTCTCTTTTTATAATTTCCAAGCTTTCGGGTCGTTCCTGAGATGTTTGAAGATAATAATATATATATATGTATATTAATATTTATATATATCGTATGCCACCTTGCAAATGTCTCTCGTCAAGATTGAGACATAGTCTCGGGTCACTATACAAAAATTCGCTATCTCACCAATCAACAAAGCAAAACTATTCTAACTATGAGACGAGCAACATGCAACTCTCAAATGGCAGTACCATTTGACGCACAGCATATTATGTTTCGGTGGCAATTAAGAGGTAGTACTAATCAGAGTTCAAGTTATACTTAATTAATTCATTTCATGTTCCAGCGTTTACCATACCATTAATTGCATCCCGATCCATACCCGAAGATGTCTTCCAACACAGCATTATCCCCCTAATAAAAACCCTTACACAAACACTATGTATTATAAAGCAAACAAACCCCCAATGATTTAATAAATTTGTTCTATCAATAAATTATTGCTTTCAAATGACCTAAATATAAGTTATTTAATGTTGAATGGCGGTCAAGGAAGTCATTAGACCCCGTACTATAAAAAAGAGTAGAGGAGTCTATTAGGTTTGTCAGAAGCGAAATGTACGTAACAGGCAGAAGGAGGCGTGGCAGACCCTATACAGTATATAAATTTGATCAGAATCAATAGCCGAGTCGATATAGCCATGTCCGTCCGTCCATCTGTCCGTATGAACACCTGGATCTTTTAAACTACAAAAGCTAGAAGCACCAAATTTAAAATGAAAGTCCGTAATTATGTCAGGAAGATCAAGTTTGTTTCAAATTGTTTCCACGCCCTTACCGCCCCCGCAATGAGCAAAAAACCAGACACATCTCGTAAAAATTTAAGTTTTGGGTTAATATCTCAGTAACAATTGCACTTATGAGCTCCAATTCTGGTATGTAGGTTCCTAGAGACAGCCTTAATGTAATGTCATTCGAAATTGAGCTGTCACGCCCGCTTCTCTCATATGAGCTAAAAAACTTTAAAAACTTCAATGCCGTTTTTAAGGCATTTAATCAAATAGCAAAGTAATTATAATTAAACATTCTTTTAGAGACACATCATATCAAACTATCCTGAACGTCGCATTAAAATCCGTCTATTAACAAGAAAGTTATCACGTTACATAGTTTATATAATTAATACAAATGCGCATTACTATGGGAGTACGGGGTCTTTAACAGTCGGCTCGATTGACGGTAGCCTTTCTAACTTGTTAGAATTTCAATTTAATTTAAAATAAATTTGTCTTTTTGAGGTCATTTGTCATTTTCGCTACCCGGTAAATGATCCTTATTCTGACCTCTTACCAATTGCAAAATAACGATAACCAAAATAAATCATTGGAAAAATTTAATGTAATAAACGCTACCATGTAATGGACCTATTTAGCTGTAAATAAATGCCAATTGTAACCAACCAATCGAAATTGACAACACTTCATAACAGCAAGTGTTCCATGGGCAAATAAGTTCTCAAAGCCTAAATCTTAAGGTAAGCGGGAAAACAAGCTCACAAGTGGTTATCTTGGATCTGTAGCTTCTGGAAAACGGTCATGTAATTGGATTTGATATGCATCTCTTGAGCACACAATAACGTGCATTAAGAGTTCGCAAACACACAAATAAGTTGTGCATGCGCATAATGAGTTAATTGAGGTATTGAATGCCAAGCAGGCGATGCCACATTGATGGCCACTTTCAATCCAAATGAAATGAAGTGTATAATGTTTGTATTATTACGCTTTACCGTTAGCCATAACAATGCACACTCCAATCACTAAAACAATGCCAGGCAGCTGTTGAAGTTGTCGTTGCCGATGTCGTTGCAGTTGCAGTTGCCACTGTAGTTACCACTTGAAGGGCAACAGGCGAACAACTACTTATAAAAGTCTGGGCCGCCTTGTATTTGACTAGGCCAAAATCGTGGGCGTTGCTGCAATCGACAATGGTTGGGGTCTTTGGGGTCTTAAGGTCTTGTCTTGCCTTGCTCAGTCGTTTCGGCTGTTGTTTCAATTTGCTGATAACCCCATCTGTATGTATATATAATTATTTAGCATCGGCAGAAAGACGTTAAGTTTGCATAAACCGGCAGCTGGCTGTCTGGCGAGAACCCAAGAATCACACTGATGCCATACAATTGAAGACGGAGCAAGTTCGCCACTAAAGAGATACCCTGTACGAATATTTATAATTTTTTATATCTATCTATTCCATTGCTAAGAACTACAGGGTATACCAGCACTAACCAGAAGCTCGCAAATTTTGGCATTTGTTTTGCAATTTGCCGCTGACAACGGGGTGTATGTTTCTGTAAGTGTGCCTTTGTCTTTTAAGATAATATTTAATTAAAATAATCATTGGTTATGCCGATTTGCATTTAAAATTGTAGCCGAGTAGTTGCAGCATAGAAAATGCATATTTTTAAAGATTATTAGGGTGATTTGAAAATGTTGGACCGAGTCTTAGAATAATCTACTTAGTTAACAGCTGAATGCTTTAATGGCATCCCAACACGAAATAGAACGTGCAAAATGTCTGGGGGCACTGGCAAATGTCTAGCTGATAATCTTATCTATGATTTTGGAATATTTATGAGGAACGCTTATTAGGGATGATTAAACAACATTATTATCATTCTTATGCATGCCGGTTGGTAAGACTGAGTTCAGTTCGTTGACTAAGCCTTTGATTTTGGCGCTGGGAAAGTATGCTTTTAACTGAAGATTCTTCAAACAGTTAGAATCCACAGCAAGTTTTATTGCCCAACATCTTTTGTGTTCGTTTGCGTGTTTGAGATACTTATTTAATTTTATAAATTGTATAATCATGAATAGTTTGAATGTATTCGTTGGGCTTTTGTTGGCCAGCTCCGCTAGTGACACAGATTTATTTATAGCTGATATTTGTCAAGTTTTGTTTTGACCAAAAGCCGGTTTAACCTAAGTTTTATATACGCGTCAAATGGGTGGGATACTAAATTATGAGAACTTCTTAGCGGTTACTGTCTAATAAAGAAAAAGTAATTTCTATTTTCGAATTAGAAAGTATTAAATTGAATTGGTAATGAAGCAAATTGGTAATGAAGAACATCAAGACCACTCTTAATCCAAATTGTGTACCATGCTTCACATGCACAGCGTGTGCACACCCAAAGAGCTACGCACCCATAACCGCGTCCCCAGATAATTTGGGAACAAAGAGTATAGTGTATACAAATTGGTTGATTGCATGGATTGAACTGCTTGAAATGATTAGTCTGACATGTGTAGTCAATTTATGGCTCTTTCTTTCTATTCATTTTCCCGTTTTTGGCAATTAAATAAAACATGCCGCACACGCTTTCTGCAATAGAAGTGACTGACTCCGACTGCGACTCTGGCTGCGACTGCGACTTGGACTGCGACTTACATAACCATATGTAAATGATGTCGGCAAATGAAGAAGAAATATTACACGATACGAGCATCAGTCTCCACAGCAGGAATGGAACACACCTTAAAAGACAGGCATGTCCAAAGGGAGGCTCAAGATGGTAGCTGCCTTGGTCTCTTCCATATGAACACATGCGATCCACAAAGCGCAGCCCAACCCAGCCCAAGCTGAATACATAACCCCACCGAACCTAACCGAACCGAAACGGACTCGTCCGCAATTGAAGCCCAACCATTGACAAGATAATTCCAAAGGAGCTGCCCGTAGTAAATCCATTTAAATACCCTTACACTATTTTTACCTTAGACTATAACACTTTTAAATCGAGTTGGTAACAAGAATTAATAAGTGATAAGATAAGTTAATTTAAAATTTTCTTAGGTCTTTATTTAAATAACATTTAAAATTTTTAATATTCAAAGTCGCTCAACTGAACAGATTTCTCTCAAAGTTTAGACACGTACTGCTTTTCAACATGAAGGGTAATTGAAATGGAACAAATTTTTTATGAAATAAAATTATTAAAAAATTAAATAAAAAAGAGACATATTTTTCATTTTCACTAAATGAAATTGTTGACCAGGCCTACTAAGATGGTGTTTTTTACACCTTTAATCTCTTGAGATGTTTGACACCCTGAAATAATCCTTTGACAGTTGTCTAACTGGCTTTTACACCACATTTCCCAGCGGATAGGTGCGAATTTGAAGCAGTTCTCAGACTAAGACTCTTCTCTGATGCTGTTGTTGCTTACTTTTTCCTCCTTTCATTTTTTTCCATAAATTTCTTTATTACGATGAAAGTTGCTTATCTTGTTTTTAGGCCTGATTCAATATAGCGTTTTATTTTTAATTTTTCAAAATCGCTCAAAGATTTTTCACATTCCATTTTGCATAAAATAGAATAAATATTGTTTTAATTTTAATATGTAAAAAAAATTTAAGCTGAATACTTTAACGAAGTAGCTAACAATTTAAAAACATTAATTTTTCAAACCTGTTCAGATGAGCCAGTAAATATACAAATGCACTGATTTACTATTGATATGATTTAAATAAGGAAACAAAGATTCACAAAAAGGAATGGTCTAGAAATGTAAGCCGATATTTTCAGTTGAGTGGCACTGTATATATGAAGTCTTATTGCTGAATATAAATTCATTGCTTCTGAGACATGAAAATATTACAATTTAAAAGAAAAGCGTTATTTTCTTGTCTCAAACAGTAGTTAAACACTTTAAACCTACAAATAACGCTTGTTTTGCTACATATAAGACCTTCTTTATCTAAAATGTAATTTAAAACTGTTAAGTGTTTCTATCTCTATGTCTAAATCTAAAATCTTAAAATAGATTAACAATTTAATATAAAATTTCAGTTTTTGTAATCATATAAAACAATTGGTAATAATAACGAATTTCCTTCGTAACTCAAAGAATAAGAGTATCAGAGGAAACTCCATGCGGAATCTAAAGCTTTCCGTCTCTTCATTGTCCGTCTTCTGGGCACAAATTATATGAAAGAGAAAAAATGTCTGGCCACGACTTGGCTGGTAGAAAGGCACAAAATTGGCTTGTTTCGTAGACCGCGTTAAGTTGACTGACTACCAATTGTTTTTGCCACGAAACCCCGACTCCTTGACCAATAATTTGAAATTCAAACTGCCGCCAAAATTCAAGAAGGTTCATAATTATCAAACGAAACCATTTGGCTGTGCTTATTTTTCTATATCTTTTGTTTTGGGAGTGTTGTAACCGCTAGCTGGCTAAATGTAACTTTAGGAACAGCTACTGCTGATCTCTGTGAGCCAAGAGTGCAAAGTATCGGGTTAAATGGGTTTCTTTTGCTCGCAAGCAACCTGAAAAATGTCTTAGTTATAAGCCATTGCATTGTTTGAATGAAATATTTTCTTTGACCCAATCAGCGGGTCATGTGAAACTATTTACTTTGCTTTAAATGTGGCTAAGAATGGCTAACTGCTTTAAGCACATTGGGTGGCTTTTTATATCCGTAAGACCACAGGACTGAATGAGTAATTTCAATACAAGCTAATACTAGTTTATATATTTTCTGAGGGTATCTCGGAGTGGCCCCCTTTGACTAGCGCGATCTTAACGTTAATTGTTAAACTGCTCAATACTTTAATGTGGCTAAGAATAGCTAACTGTTTTAATCCATTGAGTGGCTTGATCTTTTTATATACCTAACATCACACGCCTGAATGAGTAAATGCAATTTTGTCGGCTCATATAGGTTTTGTCATTTTCCGAGGGTATCTCTTAGTCTTCCCCTCTGACTAAAACGATCTTTATATTTATTGTTAAATTACTCAATACTTCCGCAGCTTCGTGTATATCTTTTATGATTTATTATGACTCGACTGTGGTTTATTTTTAAATTTGATGAATATGTTTTTAATTTAGTTACTCGCCCAACAATATTTGGGGCGAGGTGTAGCAAATCATAACAAAGTGTACATAATTGAACTAATACAGCAGTTGGCGGGACGCAGGTCAATCAAATCTGACACCTGACAGTGGCCCTCATGTTGGTCTACTGCTCAGACTGCTGGTCGTCTGCATAGGAACTGCACTTTAATGATTTATCATTAATTAGTGCTTCTTTTGTTGTTAAATATTCATCATAAATGTTGACTATGAATAAATAAAAAACTTTATTTGTTTTAAATAAAGTATTTCGAAACAGTAGGTAAAGTGACGAGAAGTGTTTACACAAACATAATAAATATGTTTTATATATTTACACAACAAACTAATTTGGAGCACTTGCAAAAGTAATCAACCGCAAACAACCGTTTGTATTAGCCCAACTTGTTTTGACCAAATAGTTGCAGTACTTCCATTGTTCGAAACCACAGTAATTGGCTTTTAAGGGAAACCACAAACCTTAAGTTACACATTTTGTTGTTAAGCACTTGTACCCAATTTCTCCGTGGTAATACCAGGAGCGAGTCACCGACAGTCAAACCACATGGATCGTGAAGGGCGTATGTATGGAATTCACACCATGAAAACAATTGCATTGGAGCTCCGCTATGCACCGAGTCATAATAATGAATAAACATTGATCTGCCCAAGAGACTGAGCACGTTGCTGTGATGGCGATGATTGTCTAAGCGGATCTTACATAACATCTTTTTTGGCTGGTATGAGTGTGTGTTCATCTGTGTATGTGTAACTCTCGTGTTCCCGTCCTCTTCAAAATTATCGTCATTATCTATGCCTTTATTGTCGTTTTATGAGTAGACTGTAAAAGACCCGCTACTTACTTCTTAAGCAAGCAATAAGAGGACATACATGTGAACTTTAAAAAGATGTTTCCAAGTACAAAAATTTTTAAATAGAATTTTAAAGGCACTAGCTTATATATGGACAGGCACAGCTACATCGAATCGAACCTTGATAGGATCGGCAGCACCTTTGCCTTTAATTACACACATATTTACTTACACCCGAGTTCAGTCCATACTCTTTTGAAGTACAGGGTCTAAGTACACCACAACATCATCTGAGATACACAAACATGTGCACTCATGTTCACAGATTGAAGTTGAAGCGTGCGCTACTCAAAACTTGCTCCAGTCAACGTCTCCGACTTTGGGCTTCAGTTCATTTCTTCTTTATTTTGACTTGAGTTTTATGATGTTGATGATCCCAAGTTGACTGTGATCACTTCGGTGGCAACACTTATACATTTCAGCGAAATAAAGTTGTTACATTTTTATGACACTGTAGAGCCAGACTCTTTGTGGATGTGAAAAAAGATACATTTTTTAAAAGATGAACTTTTTTTGGGTTAGCCAGCGGATATGATTAATGGTGTCTATTTATGTTTATAGACACAATATAATGCTCAAGATATTCAATGATAAATAGTAACTCTGTAGTGTTTATAAAGGTCATTTAAGTTAGTATTTAGATAGAACATTTGTCAGTTTGGAGAACACACTAAATTATTAGTCTACCAGTCTATCTTAACGATTTAAAGTGAAGAATACTTCATTAAAAGTACAAATATTGTTTAAAACGTTTAAAGCAGTTTAGTTTTTAATACCAATATAACTAACACATAAATACCATAATTGAGAATCACCTACCGTTCCACAATATTTGAGTGAAATAAAAATGTATCTCCAAATACAGAGCTATAAAAAAATGGTTTTTTAAATATGCGTGAGTTTATTACAGTAATGTTTTTCAGTCTGGACAAATACGTTAATTTTGGCATGCTCATTACCTGGTTAAAATTACAACATGAAATTTAAAATAAAACTGAAATTTATTCATCGCGTTTTGCCATGTCTTCAAGGTATTTGGCACTTGCCGCCTTAATCTGTTTGCGATTCGGAATATTTGCCATAGTCTTGTTCTCCTGCAGCAGATCTTGCTCCTGAGAAACGGCCTGTTGGTCATCATCCTCCGTGGCTTCAAAATAATACCGACTGGCAAGAAAGTCGGCATGATACTCCTCCTTATTGCGTTTAATCATCGCCGGCTTCATCTCCACCATGTAGCCCTTCATCAGTTTGTAAACCTTGCGTTTCAGCAGGTGCATCACATTGTCAACTGTATGAAAATGTTTAGCTAATGATCAAAGTTATTCAGTGGTAATGTTAACTCAACTGTTTTCCTCATAAATCTCTGGAGCTGCAGCCCGCATAGTAAGCATCTCAAACTTTAACAGTGGCAGCTTCAGATACGAGTTCGGGTAATGTGTCCTCAAGGATCTCGGCGGACGATCCACGTGCCTTAAAACTTCAATAAGGTTCCAAATGTTAACGCTGTAAAAAAGAACAAGAAAGAAAAGTACAGTCGAGCACGCCCGACCGTATAATACTCTCTGCATTTTAATCCCGATTAAATTATTAAAATCGGTATCGAGATATTACAATGTGCAGTACTTCCATTAAAACACCGTGAAACAAAAACAACCTAAGCAAAATCAAACATCTGTTTGTATGCGAATACACATACGTTTGACATTATATGTATGTATGTGTGTATTCGACGCAGACAGCGTCTGCGGTCTGCGCTGACGCCACACAAGCAGAGAAAACGTTCGATCACGCTTGTATGTTTCTGTCTCGCTTGCACTCATACCTTGATATGGCGTTAAATTATCAATATTATACCTCTTCTAGTTTTCTTGTTTGTAGTCCGATTTCAATGCGTCTTTTTAGAATAGTTTGATATAGTTAGCCTCCACTCGAATTATACAATTAAAATGATGTACTATATAAACAAATGACTAAAAACGGAACGAAAGTTGAGAATTATTGTTTTGTATTGTGGGAAAAAAAGGGGAGTGGCAGTCCAAAATTTTAAATTGCAATGCATTTACACTGTCGCTAAGAACCTCCATACCAGAATTAGTGATCCTAGGTGCCATGGTTACTGAGATATTCGCCGAAAACAACGATTTTTCCCGAGGTGTGTCTAGTTTTTTGCTCATTGTGGGCGAATGGGGCGTGGCATCGAAAAAAAAAAAGATTCTTGTATTGACTGACTAAATATGTGATCGATTGACACCAAGCTCGAACTTGTAGCTCTTACCATCTCTGAAATCTGTTTGTTCATACGGACAGACGGACAGACGGTCAGACGGACAGACGGACATGGCTATATCGACTCGGCTTGTGATGCTGATCAAGAATATATATACTTTATGGGGTCTGCCACGACCCCTTCTGCCTGTTACATACTTTTGCACAAACCCAATATACTCTTGCAGAGAGTATAAAAAGGATTTTAATAAATTTATAGGTTGTAAGTTGCTTTAAATGAGTAGATATCGATAATGTGAGTAATATTAAGTTACTTCCGATATATCGTTAAGCAAGTTATGTTAACTATCGACTAAGTAGTGCTTTCTAGGATAAAGATCGATTATCTATTGTTAAGAACCTTCAGATAGGATGCCATTAGGATAAGACTTCCGTTAACTGTGATGAGATGCAGACGTATTCTGACCCTTCTCTCACATATTTTTAAATAAATCTGCCGATAAACCAACCATCCAATACAAGTAATATAAAATTTTCTAACGTTTACATAGCATGATATAAAATTATATGGTTAATTAAATTTAATTTCATAGAACTTAGCAACTTTACCGAACTATATTATATATATATTTATATATAACGCTATGACAAGCCTAAGAGCCCTCTGCTTATAAGAAGACAATCTTACCGCAGCATAACATAGGCATCTCCTCGATTCTTTATATGCTCCAGGGTTGTGCGCTCCAGTTCCTCCTCGGTGAGCAACATCTTTCTCAAGTCCTTAATGCGCTCAAGTCGGCTGCAAACACAATTGTAAGGTACGATAGCAAGTTTAAGGAAAGCTTACTTGATTTCCTCTTCGGAGAGATTGTTCACCAGGACCCCCTTGAGCACATTGGCGCACTTCATTTTCGTCTCAAGCATTTCGTGGGCCAACATATCGTTCTCTATGAGGCGATGAAGCTTCTCATTGTTATCTACCTGGCTCTTCATGCTTCAGGTGATTGAATTGATAAGCGAGTAATTAATCGATAAGCTCGGAAGACTTACCGCGGATAAATTTCCTTAGCCTGGGAGCATAAAGTCACGAACTTCACTTCCCTAATTGTGGACTCGATGGACTTGAGGACCAGCTTAAGGATCATCATACTCCGGGTTTCACGTACATAACGTTTCGGATCGGCCGTCTTAGAGATCTCCTCTTTGGGCTTGGCATGGGTTATCTGAGAAAGCGGCGGCTTCTTGAGCGAAGCTAGCATTTGAAGCTTCGCTTGAAGATTCTTCCGGGACTTGTCCTCGAGCTGTCTGAATTCGTAGTTCAGTTCCTTGAACTTGGCTATGGCCGGAATGCCCAGATAGAGAATGTGCTTGATGAAAGTCGACTGATCCTCCATGTCAGCACTAAGAGAGCGAAGAATGGGCTCGTAGAATATGGCATCGTGTAGAAGAACTTGTATTATTTTCTTATAGGTATTGTTGATTGTCTTGATTGCCTTTAAACGCACATTTGAATTTTCTATTTTTTTAATAAACACTCGAGATTTGAGCTCTTCTTCGAGCACAAACTCATTTCTGTACTTAATGCGGTTCTCTAGCACGGCACGATCCAGCTGAAACCACACGCTTGTAAGGAACATTTAGGTTATTATGGGTTATTACGCACCAATAGTTCCCTGTACTCGTGCTTGCGCTGATCCAGACGGAACTCAAGGCGATCCCGCTCCTTGCGCAGGACGAAAGTGCGCTGATTGATGTTGTCCACCACTTGATGGATGGGCATCCTCTGATACAGTCGTTGCATGTCTCTGTGTTTGATTAAAAAGTTCTTGATCTTGTGGGTGTTATCCCCGGCGAGGATGTTCTGCAGCTTAACGCGTCCATCGCGACATTGCAATTTCAGTCGCTTACTTTCTCGAAAGTATCGCTGACGATTTGCCTTCGTCTCGTATCTTTTGTAGATCACACGACGGTCTTAAAAACCCTTGTTAAAACCCAGTTGTGGTTATTTTTACTCGATTACTCACTTAGCAAATCTGTCATTCCGCCAAATTGCTCGGTCAACGAGTTGGGAGTCCACCTCTCATCGACCATAACATGTTGGCGCACGTAGGACATGCCAAACAGTCCATGGAATCTAAGAGCCCGAGGATGAACGGGTTTTGGAGCCAACACATCCCGATCCTTTGTCTTGTCCCGACGTGATCGATGGCAATGACTCTTCTCTCGCACAAAGCACGGCATTTCTTGTGTTGGAGTTTTTATGTACTTATCTTTTTAATTGATTATTTTATTTATTTATTTTATGTTTATTTGATTTATTTGTGTTTATTATAAATGATTCTACAGTGTGTAATTTACGAATCAATTTAAATATATTATTCATCTACAAATTTATTGCTATCGAAAGGAATTACATGGGTTACTACATATTAGATCCTTTGTTGACTTCTATAGTTCGGTGTCAAGCTTATCTACAAAAAGTGGTTCCCATCGCGCCTTTCCTCCAGTCTTCGGGCTTTTTGTCCAATTTTGGTCAGAGTACCTCCGATAGATCTACCGACTTCTGTACAAGCTACACGTGAGCCAAAATTATATAGTTTTATATCAAGATTCAATATTCCTATATGAACACTCCGCATGATTTTGGGTAATTTGGCATAGCTGCTGTTCAGTGTAGGTACGTGTAGTCGTGTTAATCGACTAAAACATGCCCTCTTCAATTTTTAACACTAATGAACCTTGTTGATCAGTTTTTGATATATAATTTTCAAGACATCGGTCAAAACAGTGGCATTATAGCTCTTTATAGCCAACCGATGAAATACACCACTTCATATACCTGATTTTAATACGATAATTGGTAGAGCGGTTATTGCAATAATATTAATCATGTATTTAAGTTAGTGTACTAAAGTAAACAATTTTAATACACAAATTATTACAGTGGATCATCACGCTTAGCGATAGCCTCCATAAGTCTGGCACTGAGAGCCTTGATTTGCTTGCGATTCGGTACATTAGTCATCTTTTTGGACTGGAGCAGATCATCTTCAGCCACATGTGAATGGCGATCTTCCTCATCGATGCTATGACTTTTATGGCTCTGCAGAAATAGATTATGGTACTGATCCTTGCTGCGTTCAATAGTCGATTGCATATCCCCGTTATAGACCTTCATCAGCTTGTGTAACTTGCGCTTCAGCAGTACCATCACCTTTACCACTGTAAAAATAATTCAATGAAAATTATATCTTTTATAAATATAGCAAATACTCAACGGTCCTCCTCGTATAATTCTGGTGGAGCAGCACGTATGGTCAGCATCTCGAACTTCAGCAGAGGCAACTTTAAGTACGAGTTGGGATAATGAGCACGAAAGGTTCTGGGCTGTCGATCTACATGACGCAGGATCTCAATCAAATTCCAAAGGCATAAGCTGCAGGAATGTTAGGTAATATAGACTATTAGGGAATATAGAGACCTTACCGGAATATAACATAGGCACTAGCGCGATTCGTAATATGCTCCAGAGTTTCCTTCTCAAACTTCTCGTCTTGGCTCAGTATCTTTTTTAAATCGTGTATGCGCTGCATTCGACTAAACATTTATGTTAATTTACAATGTTTATTATTCAACTATAACTACAGCTTACTTGATTTCTTCCTCTGACAAATTGTTTACCAACACGTCTTGTAGAATTGAGGTGCATTTCATTTTGTCGTCGAGGCCCCGACGCCTCAAAAGTTTCAACTCTATCAATCGTTTCAGTTTCTTATTGTTTTCCACTTGGTTTCTCACACTGTACAGGAAGGTTTAAACTATAGTTTTCTCTTGCTTAGAATCACATACTCACTTTGGAAAGATCTCCCTGGCCTGTGAGCACAACGTCTCAAATTTTAATTCCTTGATTGTCTTTTCAATGGACTGAACTTCTATTTTTAGGATCGCCATACTCTGTGTCTCACGCACATAACGCTTTGGATCCGCACTTGGTGGAATTTCTTCTTTGTGCTGAAGCACTGGAATCGATCTACGAAGAGGCTTTAACATTTGCAGTTTTCGCGACTTGGTCTCCAGCTGTCGAAACTCGGCGTTGAGCTCCTTAAACTTGGCTATAGCCGGTAGACCCAAGTAAAGAATGTTCTTGATAAAGTTTGCCTGATCCTCCATGTCCCCATCGAGAGATTTTAGAATCGGCTCATAAAATATTTCATCTTGTAGAAGAACTTGTATTATTTTCTTATATGTCGTATTGATGGTTGTGATGGCCTTCAATCGCACATTCGAGTTTTCAATTTTCTTCAGTAAAACGCGCGATTTTAAATCCTCTTCGCGCAAAAATTCATTTGCGTATTTTATGCGATTTTCCACCTCAGCGCGATCAATCTGAAGAATCACAAATAGGAAAATTATAAGAAAATAAAATTCATATAATTTTTAGAAATATTAAATTCAGTGTTGTCTTTTAATCTGAGTAAACCAAGAAGTCATATTTTTGATGGTATTTAAACAGTTTACTAAAATTTCTTACCAATAATTCCCTGTATTCATGCTTGCGCTGGCCCAAACGAAACTCTAAACGATCCCGCTCCTTGCGCAGGATAAAAGTGCGTTGATTGATATTGTCGACCACCTGATAAGTTGGCATCCTTTGATAGAGACGTTGCATATCCCGATGGTTGATTAAAAAGTTCCTTATCTTATGTGCATTACTTCCAGTTGATATCTTTTGAAGCTTGGCCCGTCCATCAGAGCACTGAATCTTTAATCGCTTACTATGCTTCAGAAGCATTTTACGGTTCGCCTTCGTCTCATGTCTCTTGTAGATCACGCGACGACCTTACAAGTACCCTACAGTTATAGTACTTTATTCTTGTACGAATACTTACTCAGTAAATCTATGAATCCCTTATACTGATCTGTGAGTGAATCCGGAGTCCACTTATCATCCACAATCAGATGCTGGCTTGCCGTAGACAGTCCAAAGAGTCCATGGTACCGTATGGCACGAGGACGAACTGGCTTGGGAGCCATCAGATCCTGATCATTGGCCTTGTTCCGCCGAGGCCGAAAGTTTAGACTCCTCTCACGCATAAAGCACGGCATTTTGAATGTGTTTGTGTGAGTTTGTTTTAATTGTCTTAATAATATGTTGTGTACCTAACCGAGTGTATAGTATGAATGAGTTTTTGAGCTTCATTAGAGCTAAAGTATACAACATTTTTTATATACTCATAGGCTACTCAGGTTAACAATAAAATCCTGAAAATTGAAAATGTTTATAAACAAAATCTTGGCAAGATTATATATAAAGGGAACAGTTTTTGATCCCAATAGTTTCCTTTTGTAATAGTTTTCTAGCTTACCACATTACACTCTGATTAAATTAGAACACAGCTCTTTGTATATTATAATAGTAGTTTATTGTGTTATTAATATTTAAGTTAATAATAGTTTATGTCAGTTGTTAAACCTAACCACTGTTCAAGGAAATGTGTAATTAACTGAAATTTGCAATTTGTTGGTTATAAAGGAGTTTGTATTGAAGTATTTGTTTTGGTGTAAACTAAAAGTATATATATAAATAATTATAAATACATATACTACATAGCAGAATGTATGCATATGTCGGGTTAAGTCAAAGGAATGGCACTAACTGTCGAATGCATAAATGATTTACTCGGCGTCTCGTCTGGAAGCCTCCTCTACAAGCCGGGCACTTTGTGCCTTGATCTGCTTTCGATTCGGTATATTTGCCATGCCCTTGTCTTGATCGTCCTCGATGACAGGACCTTGCTGTTGATCTTCCTCTACGTTTTCTTGATCCCGGCGAGTTTCCAAGAACAAGGTGTGATATGTATCTCGATCCCGTTCTATCATCGCCGGCGTGGTTGTTCTCTGATATTTCTTCATCAGCTTATATACTTTTCGCTTCAGTATATGCATTATCTTATCAACTAAGGGAGGAAGTCGTTAAATTGTGGTGCTATAAAAAAGGAATGCACGACTCTACCATCCGTCTCGTACAACTCAGGAGCCACTGCACACACATTCAGCATCTCGAATTTCAGCAACGGCAACTTCAGATACGAACTCTTATAATTAGCTCGAAACGTTCTGGGCTGGTGATCGACATGTCGCAGTATGTCTATTAGATTCCAAAGGCTTATGCTATGAAAATAAATAAATATATTGTTTTAAAACAAAAACCATTTTAATGCCCACCGCAAAATCACATAAACATCAGCACGATTCTTTATATGCTCCACAGTATCGATCTCGAACTGTGTGTCTTCTTCCAAAATTTCTTTTAAATCATTAATGCGCTCAAGACGACTGATTTGACAGAAAATAAATATTATATAATTAATAAAATATTTTTTAGTAATTTAGTAATCACAAACAAATCGCTTAAAAAAATATTTCACTTTAACTTTATGTTTCTACTGAAGGAAATACCCTAACACCTCCGAAACACTAGAACATCTACTTTGCCACTGTCCTGCTCTAGAGCGAACAAGGCTAAGATGCCTAGGTGCACTGGAAATTCGAAAGAGGCTGCGCTCGCTTAGAGACTAGAGACTTCTAGAGTAACCAACCTGCGCGCCCGGTCCACCAAGGGCCGCATGCGGCCTTTGTACAGTACCTGCGAGGGCGTCCGGCTTAACCTAAACTAACCTATGTTTCTCCTGAGTTATTATCCAAACCATTACCTTGGACCAAACCCTAAGATTATTTATGAAGTACACAAAGACTGACATAGCTGTTAAATATATATTACAAGTATATCTTTTATAGTAATGTTGAGAAATCTATTTTTCAATAGAGCACGTGGATATAACAGTTAAATGCTGTATAAGCAACCTACAACCTAGAAGAACCTGCCTAGGTCCGCTCGTCACTAACGGGGACTACCACAGCTACAAATGTGAAGTGCTACTTACTTTAGCTCCTCTTCGGAGAGGTTGTTAGTCAAGACGCTCTCCAACAGAGCTGCGTACTTGGTTTTGTTTCTAAGCATCTGGCGGTTCTGAATATCTGTCTCAATTTTAAGCCTAAGCTTTAAATTATTCTCCAACTGGTTTTTGACGCTGCAGAGCAGATACACTTAAGGTAAATTTGATAGCTAAAGTGGATTGGGACAAACCGCGGATAAATCTCCTTGGCTTGAGAGCATAGTGTTAGAAATTTCAAATCCTTGATTGTGCTCTCTATAGTTGCCAGTTCCGACTTGAGTTTCATCATACTCCGCGTCTGTCGCACATAATGCGCATTGACTTCCTCGGTGCTGATCCGGTTAGGCTTCTCAACTGGGGCAAAGATGTGGGTTGGCTTCTTTAGGGACGCTAGCATTTTCATTTTGGCCTGAAGATTCTTTTGCGACTTATCCAAGAGCATTTGGTACTCCTGATTGAGTCGCTTGAATCTAACAATCGCTGGTTTGCCCATGTAAAGAATGTTCTTAATAAAGTTTGCCTGATCCTCCATGTCCCCATCGAGAGATTTTAGAATCGGCTCATAAAATATCTCATCTTGTAGAAGAACTTGTATCATTTTCTTATATGTCGTATTGATTGTTGTAATGGCCTTCAATCGCACATTCGAGTTTTCAATTTTCTTCAGCACGATTCGAGAGGCGATTTCTTCCTCCAGCACGAATTCGTTTTCATATCTGATAAGGTTTTCCACCTCGGAGCGATTGATCTGTTTGTGGTAATATTGGTGAGTATAAAATGACTAAAGCATGCGACTCTCTACTAACAAGTAAATTCTTGAATTCAAGTTTCATTTGCTCCAGGCGACATTGCAGACGATCCCGCTCCTTCCGCAGCACAAATGTGCGCTGATTGATGTTGTCGGCCACCAGATGAATGGGCATCTTCGAGTAGAGTCGCTGCATATCTCTATGATTGCTGAGAAAATTCCTTATCTTGTGTGCATTGTTTCCAGTGGAAATCTTCTGTAGCTTGATTCGACCATCGGCGCACTGTAGCTTCAATAACTTGCTCTTCTCCATGAGGCGCTTGCGATTTGTTTTGGTTTCATGGCGTCTGTAAATCACACGACGCTCTTAAGGAACCCACAATGTAGTTATCAAACCGTTATCGAATTATAGTCAAATTACTTACTCAGCAAATCTATAAAATTGGTAAGTTCGTCGGTGAGAGAGTCCGGAGTCCACTTCTCATCAACGACCAGATGTTGAGTCACAAATGACATGCCCAACAGACCATGATATCTCATTGCACATGGACGAACTGGTTTAGGCGCCATTGTTTCCCTGTCGTTCGACTTCCGACTCGGACGTACCGATATACTCTTCTCTCTCTTAAAGCAGGGCATATTGTGTGTAGTATATGTATTGGAGTTTTGGAGTATTTAAGTATTTGAGTATTAAGAGTTTATTGTAATGCTATGTACGTATTATATGAGTTTGAATGGGGACTGTGCTCTCCGAAAGCTTCATCCAGCTGAGATGTGTTGCAAGGGTTGCTAAATTTATTTTTCAAAAACTAGGAGTTGTCCCCTTTGGAAGTAAGCAGCTACTGTCTATTGAAATACCCGACACGAAAGGCAAAAAAAGCTATTTATTTTACACATTTATTTTGCACTAACATTTCTCATGTTTATGTTATACATTATTTTGTTTTTTATTTAACACAAGTTTCTTTTAATTCGTGAATTTTTTCTGGATTTGTTGTTTAAAGTATGAGTGCATTTACTTATCTAATAATTTTATAATATTTATAATACAGACATTAATCGAAATCCTCTTTCAATTGAACTCTCAAAAAGATCCGATTGGAATTACAATTTCTCATTTTTATAAAGTTCGCTTCATATATTTTTGTGGATGTTTTTGAAAGTGGAAATCGGGACAGGTCTGTTAGAATAAATTGGTGTCGTTTTTGTCATGAAATTGTTATTTCCGGATTAATAGAAATAAATAGAAATTTGTTAACATTTTGAATGAAAGGTATTAAAGTTTGTTTGCAGTTGTGACATTTATCTACAAGATACATTTGCATTCGTTAAAACTTTGGATACAAATGACAGAAATTTTGAAATTTTGAGTTATATTATTATATTTATCCACGTAACTTCTTTTCTGCAAAACTTTTATGTGTTGTGATTTTGTAAGCTGAATTATTAGTTATATATATTTTTCTTTTTTTCGTAAAACATTAACAAATGGTCGCTTCTATCGTGGCTTTCTAGTGTCAGTTTTAGATACAAACATTGTTGATTTGTTAGTACAATTAAGTTTAGAGTAGAAATATTGTCATAAAACATTTTAATAGTTTGTAATTGTATAATTTTGCTAAATATACAATGATTTGTTGGGATTACGTTTTTAACTACAAGTTTTATGAAAACTCCATACATGATTGTTGCCTCTAATATTATTGCATTTGGTGTTGCCTACTTTACGGCGCCCAGTTTTTCTTTCGTTAAGTCAGTAAAGTGTTGCATATGTCCTCCAGTTAGCCGATGCACAAACCATATGAAGCAAAAGTTTTAAGGTACATTTTGTTCTCAAAATATTTAAGTTGAATCTTTAATGGAAACCAAAAGTTTCATATAAATTATAAATAGTGAGTATATACTTTGACAACGCCTACAATCCATCTGTACGTAACTGAAAAGATTTGTTAAATTAAAAAGATACAATCATGTATAATATGGGACTTTTATTAAACATAGTTCGGCATTCAGCCGCCCCTTATGTTATTAACACAATTTAAAAATGAACTATATGTATACAAATATTTAGATTTGATTTCTATTTTAAATAAACGCCGCACGCAATTAAATGAATGGCTAATACAACGTACGCCCTAAAAGATATTATAACATACACTTTGATATATAGTATAAATATGTTTCTTTTCAGATTTACAATAATTATAAAGCGTTGCAGTACGAATGCATATAATTTCAGATTGAAATAATACTTATACATATACAAAATTCAATACGCAAATTAAATTTGGGCCAAATTGAAATTAGTTTGGAATGCTTTACATATAACGATTAACATTTCGTTTTCTCATTCTAAAGATTTTTAACAATAAACAGAGTTACACGATAAATACTAAAAAGAAAAAAAGAATGCTACAGAAATAACAATAAGTAGGAAATGAAAATCGTTTTTAAGACGGATTAAAATATTGCAAAATGTTCTGAGGCTCACACTAATTAATAAATTTTCTCTCACTAAAGCTTATTTAGTACATATAGTTAACCGTTTAGTTTTCAAATTTCATATAGCTGGGTGGCTTCAACAATTTTCTTGCTGCGACATTATATATTCGACGATTTACAGTGTTATCCGATTTAATATAGTAGTTTCAACGGGATTAGCTTTAGGTGTTAATGTTTAGTGATTGGCGTTAGACACAACTACAGGTTTTTCCTTATACTTATTATGTACTGTAGATGTACATACATACGAGTATATGTAAGCATATTTCACACAATTTTTTCTGTTTTTGTTTTATTTTTGCTAATTACGGAAATTGTGTTTTTTTCGTGTTCTTGTTATTTGCATAGTTATATAAATTGTTGTATACATTTCAATAGTCAAACTCATTTGTTTTTCTTTAATTTTTCACTTTATAATATTAATATAAATATATATATTTTTTATATTTTCTGCTCGATGCTCAACATATAATAGAATTTCTATCTGCCACATACATGCATTTCTTTTCATATATAGCATAGTGTAAATATTAATAATTTCTTCGTTTTGTATTCTTGAATTTAGTTTTAATATCTGCCAATAAGTTTTTATATCGTATCTTGTATAACATATATTATATATGTGTATAATTTTATAATGCTGTTTGCCTATGAGGTTATAGCGCTTAATGTGAGTGTGTGTGATTGTGTGTGTGTGTGGGTATCTGTTGTGTACAACTGATAGCGCCTTATAACGCACCAAATGGATCGAGTGGAACGTTTTTATTGCCTCCATTCAGCGTTGCTTGCGTGGGTTGCATGATCCCCGTCGCTGTGCCCGCATTACTGTGCGGCGCGCCCATCATCGTCGGTTGCCCCCCAGTCAAAGGGGCTGGCTGTGCCATCATATTCGGCTGCTGCTGGCCCATCACCGGCATTCCCTACAATATCCAAAAAACTTGAATTATTATGTGACGAGTCATTGTTGCAGGAACTCCAGATCATGCAGGGGTACTTAAATGGCTAAGAGAGACGCAATGGCTACAAATCGGTGGGTATTAAGAAGGGTCGCCATGAGCTAGTACATGGCGAACAACTGGATCGGTTTGTAAGGGATACTGATTTCTACAAATTAAATTAAATCATTAACAAAAAACACAAAACATTTCTACCATATTAAAGAGATAACCTCAGGTGATAGAGCAACTCTTTCCTCGAAATAATAAAGCATGGCATTAAGTCTTAGGCAGAGACCTACATAGTACACGTTGATAGGGCGAGGAGGGGAAGACATAGGAGTCAAGCAGATCTTTCGATCTTTTAATACACAGAAAAGAGGACAGTGAAGTCGAAAGTCAAGATTATAAAAGAAGAAACCGATAGAAATAATTATACAAGTATGTAATTAGAGTAAAATAAGTGTTAAAAGAACATAATAAATAAAGTAAAAGCAAATTAAAAATATACTTATTAAGTATAAACATTAATTTTATTATTGATTATGTTGTTCAAAGTTTGTTTGTAGTACTGTTTTGCGGTTTAGTTAGTGTTTTTATTTTTCATTTCGGTTTTCAATCATTCTTACCTGCATATAATTTGGCATTACAGGATAACTAGCATGTATATACGGATGATTGATAGTGATTGGCGCAGGACTTACAGTCATGCCATGTGCCTACGTATTGCATATTGATATACACATGTTATATATAATAATAATCATAGTATATATAAATAAATACATATGTATATATATTATATCATCAGAATATATCATATATATATGCATGTATATATAGAGTTATTTATTGAGATATCACAAACATACAGACAGCGTAAACACAGGCGCATCGTGAGTTTTGTCATTTTGTGGTATAGTTTCGATATTATTATTCAATTTCGGTTTATTTCGATTTTGATATTGGTATTTTTGTTTATTGGTATGTATCGATTTGCAGTATGCGTTGGATAGTTGAAATATAAAGCAACATAAAATAAAGAAAAGAAAGTGATAGTTTATATATATAAGTTTATATAAGGAAAATAAAATAATAAATGAAATTAAATTAAAATAAATGCATATGCATTCATACATATGATTAGTAAGTAAATATTTGTGTGTGTATGTGTCTTAAGAGTGAGTTTTAGAGTGAAAAACGTATTTGGCCTGTTGTGTAGAGAATTGTTTGCGTAACTGCTTTTCAGACCTACACTTGCGAGGTGTGCCACGATAGTTCAAGTTTAGCCCTTGTGCTAGGTGTTGTGTTTGCTGGTGCTGTAGGGTTGTGTGTGTGTGGGTGGTTGCATGAGTGGTGCATAGTGTACGCGTATTATTACCCAATACATTTATAGTTTTAGAAAAGAATAGTATCAAGTAAATCTTTTAACTTGCTACAACTTGGTTCAATGTGGGATAACTCAAGGACCCCAATTGTTGATATCTTAAGCTAGTAAGGAAAAATGGCACAACATAAAGATTTTATAGATTTAGCTCTGCATAACACAATTTTGGTTAATCTTAAGTCAAGTATAAATTCAACACATATCAAGACAATGATTAAAAATAAACCAAGTAGCTTCAAAGTTGTAACTGCAAATGCATTGTGCAATAAATATATTAATTATACAAAACATACAACTAAAAAAATTAATAAAATTAAAAAAAGAATAAAGTAACTTGTATTGTACACGGGACGAGTAGGAATGAGTCTAGTGTTGAGTGGCACATCATTTTTACATCAGAATATATTGATTTTGGTCTGATATATGTTTTTGTAGTTATTTTTGTCTTTCTTTGTTTTTGGGCACAAATTTAAATTTATTTTTTAATTTCTCTCTCTGTCTAGTTTATTTAAACTGGCATATCGCATTTGTCTCTTTCTGTAGTGGTTTTTATTGTAGTACATAAGTAGTAGTAGTAGTAGTAGTTGTAGTAGTAATAGTAGTTGTGGTTCGATGGAGTAGAGAGTAGAGTTAGTAGAGGCATAACTCACCATTGGACGATAGCCAGCACCAGTTGTAGCCGCCATTGGTTGTGGTGTCCAATTAGCACCTGGTTTCGCTGTATTTTTAGGTGAATTCCATTGCACGGGTCTATGAGATATAATGGGGTAAGAGAGTAATGATATAGAGACGAAATCAATGAAATTGGTTCGGGATTCCATTTACATTTACTAAAGGCTTGAATCTTTTAAATACTCGAACTATGTAAGTTTTTTTAGTGGACAGAATGGAATGAATGGAAATGATTTGAGATGGACTTTACTTTGGATTACTCGATTGAGGAGGTTGAGGGGTTGTCTATAGTGAGTTAATTTCTTTTACTGGGCAGAGAGTTAACTTTGGGAAAGAGGGATCTTGAAATGAGTGGATAAAAGCTACTGATTTTTGGGCATGTTGGTTATTTGATTGAAAATTATTATGCATTTTTCACACTGTTAACATTCGCTCACACAGTAACATACAGTCAAGTACTCGTTCACGCACGATTAACTGGTGTTTTCATTATTTGTTATTTGCTGCATTTATTTATACTTTTTAGCTCGCTTAGCTTGATTTTACTCACTTTGCACTTGCCGTTTTATTAATGTTTAAATTATCAACTAGTGACATGAGTGAACTATCCAGATCGCCGGTTATAATCTTCCCAGTGCCAGCTGGTTGCTGCTGCTGCTGCAGTTGATGCTGCTGCTGTTGTTGTAGTTGTTGGTGTTGGTGTGCATGTTGTTGTGAGCTTTGCTGCTGCAGTGTCAGCCCTGAACTGCTACTATTGTAGCCCTGGAAGACGGCACCTGTGGCGACAACATTCATTTGATTGCTGTTGCTATTGGCTGTAGCCGGTTTGAGAACATCACCCAATGCATCAAAGCCTTTATGTTGATGTTGTTGCGCATTTATGAATTTTCAGTTCAACAACATTATAGTTATGTTTTTCGATGTTTTTGTTGTTGTTGGATAACCAGCGCACCATTTAGCAAGACATTTACACAAAGAGACATACACAGTTGATATGTTTAGAGCATGAGACAAACGAAACCCACAAAAATGTTTTCATTGTTTCCCATTGGTTGTAATTGCATAGTTATAGCGATTTATGTTTTATGAATAAATGTTTATACATCATGGATTTGTGCCACCAAAATTAACGTATTTAACATGAGACAATGTGAGTTATCGTGTCAATTTGTTTGTTTTTTGTTTTTGTTTTGATTGTTACGAACAACATAAAAAAGAGAAAAAGAGAAAATACATTGACAAAATAAATATAGTGAATAAAATGTTTCTTATATTAATTATATGTGCACATTATTAACTTGAAATATTAATGATTATTGTTAATTGGAGTAGTTATTATTAGTAGTGCCTTGTGTGAGAACTTTAGTGTAGAAATCAAGCAGTGAAAGTGCAATTTTATAGCTTTAGTAATACAAGGATCAATAGATATTGGAATACAATTTTTATGGGATGGGGTTAAAAATTTTAGTAATTTCAAGCATAAGTCAACCTCAATTTTGTTATTCCATAACCTCGTTATATTTTTATTTATTATTATTTCTATTTCTATAAGGCAATTTCAATTAAAATTTGCAATTAAATCTGTTGAGGTTTTTAAAAACTCACCAGATTACGCAAAATATTCTAGATTTAACCAGACCTTCTCATGGCAAAGGGCAGACTTATTGTTTTTTATTTATATTTTTAATTGACAATTAAAATAACCAAATGTACAAGCTATTATGGCTTTATATTGTCCTACAAAATAATATTAAATTTTCCATTTTTTTCCAGAACTATCCATGAGAAGGTCCTTAAGTTTTCTTGTACTTTTTATGAATTTTCTTTACTAATTTAACTATAACACTTATGGCACAGCAAAATCACGACACAGTCACGCAATTTGTTAAACAATTATTTGACATTAATTATAATATAGAAAGTATTAATAAAGACACAAAGTAATAAAAGCTTAAGAAATTATTGCAGGGCAACTGAAGGTGAAAGGTAATTTGACTTAGTCTTCACTATTTTCAGCAACTAAAGTGTGTAAATGAGTTCAAATGAGTGTGTTTTATAACCCAATTCTCACAAAAATTCTATTGAAGTACTAAAAACGGACAGGTTAAAACAGTCCCTGTATTGGGAACTGCTGATATATTTTTCGAAAGTTGAGCTAAATTATATCGAACACATACCAAGATTGAAAGTAAATTACAACTCAGAAAGTTTTGTAACAAACGTTTTTACGGATATGGCCTTAATACCAGACTTGGTAGTTTTAGTTCTTAGAGATGAGTGACCTCGAGTGCTCAAAGACATCTGAACATAAATGCTTTTATGTGGAAATTTTTACAATTTAATATTGAAAGTTGACAGTTTCTAGGCAGTGATTTAAATTGAAAGTATATGGACAATTATTTGAGCGAATACGCAATAAAATACGCAATGACGGTATACAAAAATTGCATATAAAACACGATTAAATTAAAAATATCGATCCTATGGGTGCGGTATGATGTGTCGCTGTGTGTTTATGATGTAATAGTGTGGGACTTCAGCACTACAAGGACAACAACTACAAATTTGATCTGTGATGACGAATTGAAGCTTTTTACAGCAACAAAGCACACAATGTAAATTTGGATTCTGTTGTGACATTTTGACATTGCTCCTCTGGAGATGATCACCTGTGGCAAATTGTGGCATCGTAGTAGTAGGTAATATATCCAAATTATCTTGATATTGATAGAGCTGCGGTTGTTGCTGCTGCTGCTGCATGTAAAACATGGCTGGAGGCGGCTGTTGCTGCGGTTGGTCCATAAAATTGTCAAAAGCAACGCCTCTTGGTCGCATATCATCGAAAAAGGGATTTGGCAACGATGCTAATTTGGTCAACACAAAAGGGTTTTTTGGGGGTAGCCATAAAAAACATTAACAAATTATAATAAAATAAATACTTAAATCTGTTCAACAAAAGTGACTAAACAAAATTCAAAACTCGAAAAATGCAAAAAATTTCATTTCTCACATACGCAAGCACAAGTTTTCTGAAAGTTTTCTATATTTTTCTGAAAATTGTGGGAACTTTAAATAATTTCTGGGTTTTTGCATTTGCAACTAATCCTTAGTTTTTGCTAATATTTAAATATAGTACATCTAAACGCAGAGTTTCGATAAATTGTTTGTTAAACTGTTAGTACAGCATGCTATTAACTGAACAATAAGTTGATGAAGTGCAACTAGGGCACCACGCCATGTAAACACAAGTGCAGTTTAATTGTAACCCAATTCAATTCAAACTCAAACTGAGCATGGATTAGTCTTAAGCATAGTTAAATTACATGAGATGCATTACAGTTGAATGGATTAATGACAAAATTGCTAACTGGTTCAAGGAAACTTACCTGCAGGTTCCGTATTACCAAAAACAGACGTGAAGTTACTATCAGAAACGAAGGCATTTGTCGCGGCAGCTGAAGAAACTGAAGCGTCATTGAAACCTATTTTATTTTATTTATGTTTTTGTTGTCGTTTACGATTGGATTTTGGTATTTGTAGTGTTTTTTTTTTCAGTGTATCACGGCATTGGGCGTTAGACGTGTTTGAACATTGCGATTTAGTTTATTAAGTCAAGTTGTTATAGGTTGTGATTGTCATTGTTGTTGTTGAAGTTGTAGTTGTTGTTGTTGTTTTAGGTAAGGAAAAAAACAGTGATGAAAATGAAGAGTAACAATACATTAGAGAAGAATCGAAAAGAAAAAACAAACTTACAAAATAATATTATACACAATAATAAAATCAAACTTAAACTTTGTAGCAAATCAATACAGGAAAAACGTCATTTATGATGTAAATTATGTGCATCAAAGGAATGTGCTAAAAGACGGACATAGAGCTTAATTTGCTGATTTTTTCACTTGGGTCTGAGCCAGCTACAAGGCCATATGGGTAACACATAGTATACAGATTTATAGATATATAGATATAGATATCTATACATGTGTATGCAGATATATAAATAAACTACACTTAAGCGCCTTACTATTATCCACTTAACAAACTTAGTTATCAACATAAAATAATAATTAAAAAAATCATAAGAAAATTATAGCATGCTACCGTTATTATGCATCCACAAATTATTGGCATTTAATGCAGCACCTGTTGCTCCTGGGGCAGCTGCAACATTGCCACCACTGTTGCCACTGGCCTCGAACATGTCAGCAAATGGATTACCCAACTGCAGCAAATCATCGGATGCCTTTGTGGCCAGCGCTTGAGACGCCGATGCTGCAGCAGCAGCGGGCTGTGCCGACGCGGCACCAAACAGATCAACTATCGGCTGACCAGCTTGAGAGGCTGGTGGTGACGATAGGAATGGATTTGTTAGTGCAGCGCTAGAGCCTGCAGCACCGCTACTGGTGGGCGACGACACCTTGGACTTGGAAGGTGCAAAGAGAAACAATATGATTAAATATCCGTCAAATAAAATCAATTTCACATATTATATTTCACTCACTTTGTACTGGTTCATGGCGGCTTCTTCCTCGGCCAGCACCTGAGCTTTCAGTTGCTCATCAATGCCATTGGTGGTATCAAATTTATTCGAAGCAGCTGCAGTGCCAAATGCCGAGCTAGTTGAAGAGAGTGCAGAGACAGCGGATTTAACATTCGTGCGTTGATAGCTTCTCAACAATTCAAATCAAAGCAAATATACAAAATCATAGAAAAGAGCAAAAAGGTAAAAGAAAACAATAAATAACACAAAAATACAAATGTAACAAAATATAAAGCAACTCATATTAAATGAAGATTCAACTTTCAATTTAATAGGAATAGCAACACACCTCGACGATTGTGTTGGCGTATTGGCAGCCGACACCTTGCGTCCCTCCAACGTAGCCAAATGCTGCTCCAAAGCATCTAGCAATGAGCTGGGGGCCTTTGTCAAATCGGGAATGTCCCCCTTATCGATGCCCACGTTCTAAAGTGCAATTAATAAGGCTGGTTAAAAGAAAGAACTGTAAGAAGCAATTGCAGGTCACCTCACCTCGGCCACTTTTAGGAATTCACCAACGCGATCCATGCGAACCAAGAACTTCTTGTACAAGTCTAAAGCATCGCGTGCCTGCTTTTTGTTCATGTCGAAGTATTTCTCCAGCAAATTGATAATTCCATCATTGTAGCAGGCAAACAAACGGATCAAATCACGGAACAGCAACATGAAACTCATGTTGATTACAGCTTTTAATAAAAAAAATAGCTTAAGAAATGTTTATAGCTTTAATTTAGAGTGTAAGTATACGCACCGTTAGTCAAATCATTTGACTGACAATCAAACTCAAGCAAACCGTCCAATTGTGCCTGCAAAACTGGCAGAGTTTTCAAGAGTTTGTCCGCGTTCATGCTCCGCAAGGATCCCTCCTCTTTCCTAAAAGATCAATTATATGATTAACAGACAATAAATGTAAATAAATACAATACTTACCCGCGCTTTACTTTGCAGAAGTCGAAAGCCATTGCGCGATAGGAAAGCGACTTCTCATTCAAATACTTGGCATAGCGTCGTATGAAGGGCGACATATCGTAACCTGTTGAATTTCGTAGTTAATTATAAAAAGTTGGCATTGAAGTCATAAGAAATCACAGTTATTCTGTCTTTGGTTAGGTATGTTAACAAATTTTGAACGCCAAATATGGAATCGTTACGATAGTTTTAGTGGTTTAGTAAAGTTTTTGAGTTTAGCTTGGGGCTTGAGTTTATGTTACAGTTACAATTATTTCATCTAAATGTAGTAGTCTGTTTCAAAGCTGTTCTTGTTACCCGTACACCGTTATGGAAGACTTTGGAAAATACTCACCCATTCTGCCACCAGGAACTCCCATGCCACCATCTGTAGTACAGGTTTAAAATTCGCATATTCGTATATATTTATGTTGTTTAAAGTCAGATGAGGTTTTTAGCACGATATGAAGTTATATATATGTGAGTAAGCAGCGCATATCATTTCAAATCGAGTCACAATATTTATTTGTTAGATTAGATGTTAGATGTAATCGCAGCATTTACATAAAAAGATAAAGAAAGAGAGAGAGTCAATGACAGATAAGAGAAGGAAGAGATTTAGTTGAAGCATGAATCATAAGTCATTTTTCAAATTATCAATAAATGAGTGTGAATTTGTTGTTAGAAAGCATCAATTTTAATGAATTTGCATTTGGTTAATGTCCAGCATTGATGTCCACTCTGATGGAAGTGTATGAAATGTAGTCGGTTATACCTTGCACAGTTCCTTTGTCCAAAAAGGAGCTGAGATTGAATGTAGAATTGCTCGATGCGAGATATTGCATAAAACGCTGAAAGTAAAAGACGATAGTTTGGTTTAGATTGAAGTCACAAGTTTGATTAAAATAATTTTGTTAAATTTTTTTTATTTATCTTAATCAGTTTTAAACAGATTAGTGTTATCAGAAAATGCAATTCCATATCAAATATGGGAAAAATCGGTTGAAAGTGAAAGAAGATAGTTTGGTATAGTTTGAAGTCACAGGTTTGACTAAAATAATTTTTTTAAATTTATTTGTTTTTACTGATCAGTTTTAAACAGAGTATTAAAGAGAGCTATAATATGCACTTCCATAAGAAACCCAATTTTGATTCAAATCGGAGCAATACAGCTGATATGGGAAAAATCGGTTGCAAATATGAATCGGTTATTAATATGAACATTTTTATGAAGATCGGGCTACCTTTCAGAGAAACAATCAGTTGGATATCTTTAGCCATAAAGTCCCCCGAATATTTCATAATTCTTTAATATCCCCTGACTTATGTATATATGGTATTTAATCCTAAACGTATATCTAATAATCATTTTGAAATATCAAACGAATTCCTCTAAGCTCAGATCACATAGAACAACAAATATTGTTGCCTGATAAGCCCAAAACCCCAAAAATAACAATTAAAAATGGCAATCTTTCCCTAATATAGCTGTATGCACAAGAGAAATAAAAAATAACCGACGATAACACAAAGTTCACAAACAATTCAAACAGAATAAAAGATATATGACTAAATGTTGATCTAAAGTCAACAAAAGTTAACAGCAACGAACGTGGCATTTAGATATATCTACTTAGTTAAAGTAACGCCCCCAAAAGAATGAAAACTGAATACATTACATTATTTATACATATTTTTTTAAACATACCTCATTGCCATATGCCATCAAGTGATGTGTTGTTATCAGCGATTTATAGACGACCACCCAATTGGCGTTTTGGGAACGTTCGATAAGTAAATTGGCCAAATGCGGTATCGAGACATTCGGCTCGTTTGTGCAATGCACCAAATCTGCAATAAAACAATGAATAAACTTAAAATCAGTAAATGGTTGTATAGTATAAACAATGTGGGTACAGTTTATAAAATGTTTATTCCCCTTATCATCGAGAATGACGCCTCCACTCGCGACTTAAAGTACGGCTTATCGTTCATTGCGCTTCTTATCGTTCCTATGCTTTCAATACATGCAACTTAATACAATTGTATACGCTTATATATCATTTGTATAATATATATATATTTATGAATTCTCATTTGATGGGCTATTGTCTGTGACAGATGCCCCAGTAATAAAATGCATCTCTTTCATAGATTATATGTATACAGATATACAGTATATTAATTATTCAAGAATCCCCAAATGGTTGATATTAAGGGGCGTTTACTTGCATATTGGCAATCAAATGCCATTGAAATTCACTTGTTAACTGTAACACACTTCCACATGAACATACGTACATATGTACTCAATATAAATGATTTAAATCAATTGAATTATTAAAGTTTTTTTTAAGTAAGAGCTTCAGTTGAAATCTTTACATTTTTGTGTGTACTTGAGGTGAAGCTTTAATATCGACGAAGTTTTTGTTCTAGATCATCAATAAAACTAAAATATATTAATGAATTTTAGTAAGTACTCAAAGTCAATTACAATTCAATATATCTGCAATGCTTTACAGTGTCTTTCTTTGAAATTTCAACTGGTTTTAGCTAGAGCTTTATGTTTTTGTTTATTAACAAAGTTAACGAAAGAAAGGCGAAGAGAGGAAACCGAAAAGTATTATTTACACTCTACCTGCTATAAAAATGTAACCCGAGAACGGGTTTCTTCATTTCTAAACTCTTTTCTGCGTTTGGATCCAATGTTTATGTGTATTTGATTGAATTTTAATAGTTATACGATACAAACATAATTTAGCTATCAATTTTAACTATTTGGTAAAGACGGAAAGGTTACATTAACTTAGTTTTATTAGAAGAAAAGGTCAGCGGAGGTTGGAAAATAAAATAAAGAATTTCTCCCGCCACTGTAGCTGAAGCATGACGAGGGAAGACGAAGAAACCGCAAGCTGTTAGCCACAAATGCGATAACTGACCAAAACATAACTTGATTTATTTTTATTATTTGCTTTAAGAGCAAGAAGAGCACACACACACCTACATACGTGTAATAAACAAGTAAAAAAGGCTACAGGCGAGCGAGCCGACTATAAAAGACCCCGTACTCATTACAGTGCTAATATTTCCATACAATTTTTTTATTTTTGCCCGATTGGACATATGGGAGCTATAGGCTATAGTTGTCTGATCCGAAGTCATGGTGATTTTAACATAGTTTTTTGTGAGGTAACCATAGTTTTTTTTTACCTGGGGCGATAAGGTATGACAACAATTTGAAATTAATTTGATCTGCCTAGTCGAATAAAAGGACGTACTTTCATTCCAAATTTGTAATGTAGTTTAAAAGATCCAGTTGTTCATACGGGCAGACGGGCTCGGCTGTTGATGCTGATTAAGAATATATATGATTTATGTTGTCGAAAAAGCTTACTTCAACTTGGTACGACAAACGTAAAATACCCCTCTACTCTTTTCTAGATACGAGGTCTAAAAATATAGAATGCACTATACATAAGTTACAAAATGACATTGCTAGCCAAATTAAAGCCAAGTTATAAGCTGTGCTCATTATGTGCCCAATAAATACAAAAAGTTCCCATGCACACACATATAAATAGTTATAGCTGCGTGAGTGTGTGTGTATGAACGGTTCTTTCAACGAAAACTTCTCATGAGTCACTTTGCGCTCTTTACAAAAAAGTTGCAAACGTGTGTTCCAAAGAAGCGGCGAACGTTAAAGAAAAACAGGTCAGCACACACACAAATACATATGGACAGAAAAGTTTATCAAACAAGCCGAATAGCTAGAATCTAATAAGAAATAAATCAAAACATCTAATTGTATGACCGATAAGAAATGCAATACAAAATGCATAAAAGACTAATTGTAGTAAGACCTGCATAAATTTTAAAGGAACCTACATCGCATACTTTAAGCTAACAACAATAACAAAAACAATAAAAAAAACATTGTCATACACACACATACGTCACCAGAGGCACTCTCATTTTGAATCGTACACACGTGCAGCCGTGAGAAAGTGACGTAACATTAGAAAGAGACGCCCAGAGCCCACTGAGAGCAGAAGACAAGCGATGAATGACAAAGCAAGCTTAAAAACAAAGACTACTAGCAATAGCCAAAGCTAAGGCATCAGGTGCAGTACAAAAACTCTATTTAGACATATGTATATGCACTCATGTGTATGTATGTAATTGTACTAGTCCTGGTGTGGTGTGTAAATAACTTGTGACAGTTACAAGTCCACATCGTTCAGCAAATTACAGTTATTTAAATAGCGGTGATAAGCAAGATAAAATTTGAGACACTGCAGCCCTGGTCCTATTCAAATAAGAAATTTACACATGTACATATATTTGTGACATACATACACATGTAACTTTACAAATCACATCAAGATGGGAAAAAATAAATAAATGTGACGTTCAATAAGAATGTGTTTGAGAGCACTTGCTCTTAGAGGTAATTGAAAGAATGGTAAAATTGAAAAAGTTCACAGTTTCAATTATTCCTCTGTATTCAACCCTCGTTGACGATATGACGATATTTGATTTTGCATCACACACTTACAATCCAAGTGCTTCTTCTTTGGTCCAATGCATTCCTCCGTTGTGGCCTTGCACACAGATTTTGCCAGTCCTTGGCCAGCAAGGCTGTGACGGGCAGCCAGCAGCCTGTCGTTGATTGTTTGCCCAGCCATAGTCATGATGATGCTGTTTTTTTGTTGATTACGCTGTTTTTACTTCAATCACTTTTATTTCCAATCTAATTTGATTATGTGCACCAAAGAATGGACCAAAATTTACACACACTCACACGCACTGAAACAGGCATACAAATACAATAGCTACTCTATGCACATACATACACACTCACACACACTGAGAGACGTATTGATATTGATTAGTTGTTGTGGCAATTGATTAACAAAAAACACGACTAGATGGTGGTACACAAACAGTTCACTTGTTATAGCTGGTCCACTATAGAATTTAACGTCGCGTTTAATGCGCTCTTTAGCCGGTGCGTAACGTTGTAACGCGATCTTTTAGTTCTCTATTTTTTTTTTGCCACAAATCGATAATGGCGACCAGCACTTTTGCTGCCGATAAGAATAATAATAATGAAGTTATCGATACCATTCGAAAATACATTTTCATCGATACATTTGAAATTTTATTTACGGTATTCCTAAACATTAATTTTATCGAGACTTCCAGACCTTAATTTTTACAAATCTGTTACTATAGCTTGACTGTTTTTAATATTATATTGCAATTTGCGATGCTCATTAGTAAGACTCCAGCCTGGTCACACTGACTCAGACAAAGTGAAGCTATCGATAAACGATAGCAATATATCTATGCAACAGAACCATTAGAACCTAGCAAGTAAAAAGAAACAAATATAATTTTTAGCTACAACCTGGCAACTTTTAAAGCAGCCATACGGTCTGTTTTTCGAAATCAAATAAATTGAAACTGAAACTAATGCTAAAAGCGCGCAAACCCTAAAGCAAAAAGCGAAAGAGCAAACATAACCCAAGCAAATGTGAACGGGAGCGCTTAAAAGGCGCAGCCACCACACGCACAACTCAACGTTCAACTGCAGAATCTAGAAGCCGATAAATAATAGAGAATAAGGAAGAAGATAAGAGCGCAAGGATGAATGCACTACGCCAATTCTACATGGAGATTCCGATAGTGACTCGGGCATACACCACAGTCTGTGTGCTCACAACGTTGGCAGTGGTGAGAGTCCTGAAGTTGTTGTTTGCATTCGCTGCACGCTGACGTGTCTGCTTAACCCACTTTTGTTTTATTTATTTTTGCAGCATCTAGATCTAGTGTCACCACTGCAGTTGTACTTCAATCCTACACTAATAGTACGCAAATTCCAAATTTGGCGACTGGCCACCACATTCCTCTACTTTGGAACTATCGGTATTAGTTTCTTCTTTAACATGGTGTTCACCTATCGCTATTGCCGCATGCTGGAGGATGGTTCATTTCGCGGACGCAGCTCGGATTTTGTTATGATGTTCATATTCGGTGGCGTCCTGATGGCATTCTTTGGTATATTTGTTAATCTTTTATTCCTTGGCCAAGCGTTCACGTTAATGCTGGTCTACGTCTGGTCCAGACGCAATCCCTTGGTGCCAATGAATTTCTTCGGTGTGCTCAACTTTCAGGTATGTTTATACTCAATGAAATTGGTATAGCTTATCAAATTTCTTTGATTTCTATAGGCACCTTATCTGCCTTGGGTCCTGCTCTGCTGTTCTATGATACTGGGTAACACTGTTTGGGTTGACATTATTGGCATGGGTGTTGGTCACGTCTACTACGTCCTCGAGGATGTTTACCCGCAGCTTTCCAACGGCTATCGACTGATCAAAACCCCATACTTTCTGTAAGTAGACTAAATTCATTCTGAAACTAAACCAGCTACTCATCGTATAAAGTTTAAATTGAATCACTTTTATTTCTTTTTAGTAAAAGACTTTTCAACGAGCATATTGAACGCAACTATCAAGCGGCTGCGGAAGACCGTCCCGGCGGATTCATGTGGGGAGGAGGAGAGGGACAACCGTTGATCCAGAATCAGGAGGCTGAACGTGATGAAGCGAATCCTCCAGTTGATCCAGTTCCACCTGTCCAATAACAAACAAACAAAAATATTACATTGTTTACCAAACTGTTTAATTGTGCGCTTGATGGCGATACGTCAGAAAGTGCTGAAAACCCTCCGCTAAAAACACCTAAAACTTGGTGCTTGGTAAGATTAGATTCATATTGAGAGATATAAAAAGCTTAAACAGAGACATCGTGTGTGTAAAAGTGAGACAGAGAGAGGCCATATGGCATGCAATAGTTAGCCAAAGTTAATTCAAGTGTCTACGTATTTATTATTGGTTGAAGTTCTGAAGCGGAGCGATCATAACTCAATTGTACAATTAACGATTTACAATTGGCCTTAAGTTTTCCTTTCATTGTAGATTCAGCACATGTGATTATATATTTATATGTATACAAACATGAAAAAATAAATAAATTCTGAAATTGTACGCGGCTTTTTAATGGTGGCGCCATCTGTGGCTTACTAGCAGCGTTCGATTTGCGCCACTCGTCTGGCAGACATCCAGTTAAACATGCATCTGGCAACCACTTTGCCATACAAATCGGGCCAGATTTAGTCTGGCAGCGCCACGCTTATGCCATATGGCCATACAGTTGTCGCCAGATAAAAGTTATTTTGTAAACGAACAATGGAATTTGAATGGGTAAATTTTCTGCACTTTATGTTAGACAGCTTGTCACTCAAGTTTGCTTGATAGATGCCAGTGAAAAAGCGTCCCCGAAAGCCCCGGAAAGTCGAAACGGAATGGAGTCCGTCTGACGTGAAAATGCTGATACAACTAGTCGAACAACGAGAATTGTTATGGGATTCCAGCAAAGCGAACCATAAGGACGGCAAAATGCGAGAGAAGTCCTTCCGGGTCATATCCGAGGCACTAAACAGATCCTCAGCCGACTGCAAGGCAAAGTGGGACAACCTGAGGGCTCAGTACAGAGGTTATCAGTCGAAAGCATGTCAGAACATGTCTATCAAATGGCAGTACTTCGAGTCCCTGAGGTTCCTGAGCAAAGTCTGCGAGCCTCGCAAATACAAAGTGAATGCAGTGAGTTTGCCAGACAACAGACAAATGTCTGACAACAAGAGCAGACCTATTAAAAAAACTAACATTTTAAAATTATTTTTTAGGATCTCTGCAACTCTGGTACTAGCAACGATCCCTCCATGTTTAATCATCAGTACATGGACGATTTGAATACTTGCTCCAGTTTCTTCTCTGGCCCAAGGCGGAGAGCGAGGCCAGAAGAAGAAGAGAGTCAATCAGTTAAGTTTAGCGAAGATTCGGCGAACGACAAAGCGAGGGTTGCTCAAGAGCAAAGCAATACATCGGCACAAATATTTGGCGATTTTGTGGCCGATCAAATACGTACGCTTAAGCCGCATATAGCTGCCGATCTGAAGCAGAATATTCTCAAATTAGTCCTTGAGGCTCTTCAGGAAAATAAAAATGCCATTTAATTATTAACTAATGTAGATATTTATTTTATATCCGAAATATAACATATACTTAAGCAGATGTTAATAATAGTTTTTATTTTAGGAAAATGTTTATTTATTTGGCAAAATTTTTAAAAATGTACTTGAACTTCAACACTGTTAACGCAAAAGAGTTAGCATTACTGTTAACGCAAAATGATTCTGTTATTGGGCTTTGGCGTTGCCACAAGGTCTGAATGTTATTAGTTTTTTGTGGAATGCGGCAGAACACAAAGTCAGAAAACGTCGAGCCGGAAAGTAAAATTTACTGAATAAAAGTTGTTTTCATAAAAATATAAACATTCAACATGGACGTTGATGCTGCTCAAAAAACATGGGAGCTAGAAAACAATATACAGACTTTGCCAAGCTGCGATGAGATCTTCCGCTACGATGCCGAACAACAGCGTCAAATTATTGATGCCAAACCCTGGGAGAAAGATCCACATTTCTTCAAGGATATCAAGATTTCTGCGCTGGCGCTGCTGAAGATGGTCATGCACGCTCGTTCGGGCGGCACTCTGGAGGTGATGGGCCTTATGTTGGGCAAGGTTGAAGACAACACAATGGTAAGTTTGATGTCTTTCTTCGCTATTATTGTTATTGTAGCTGAGAATGAATTGCAGATTGTGATGGATGCATTTGCTTTGCCTGTGGAGGGCACTGAGACGCGCGTTAATGCACAGGCACAGGCCTATGAGTACATGACCGCCTACATGGAGGCTGCCAAGGAGGTTGGGCGACTGGAGCACGCCGTGGGCTGGTATCACAGCCATCCTGGCTATGGTTGTTGGCTCTCTGGTATCGATGTGTCCACACAGATGCTTAACCAAACCTACCAGGAGCCCTTTGTGGCCATTGTTGTGGATCCTGTGCGCACTGTCTCTGCAGGCAAAGTGTGCCTGGGTGCTTTCCGCACGTATCCAAAGGGCTACAAGCCACCCAACGAGGAACCATCTGAATATCAGACCATACCATTGAATAAGATCGAGGACTTTGGTGTTCACTGCAAGCAGTACTACCCACTGGAGATAAGCTACTTCAAGTCGGCCCTGGACCGCAAGCTACTGGATTCATTGTGGAACAAGTACTGGGTGAACACACTGGGAAGCTCTGGACTGCTTACCAATACAGAATACACAACCGGACAGATTATGGACTTGTCCGAGAAGCTGGAGCAAAGTGAAAACTTCTTGGGTCGCGGTACATAGAAACTACAGAATTGGTTTAACTTGAATTAAATATTTGTGTTTATCTTTTAGGAACCGATGTGAATGAAAAGCGCTCGGAGGACAAGCTGTCGAAGGCCACGCGAGATTGCAGTCGCTCGACCATCGAGCTCATCCATGGTCTGATGGCACAGATCGTCAAGGACAAACTCTTTAACAAGGTCGGTCTGGGCAAGTAGGAAGATCCTGTTCTCTGCCCTCATTTAATGATAAGGAACTGGAAACTTATTTGGGGATACTTTAACGAAACCATAAAAATAAATATAAAATAAAACGCTTTAAAGAGCGCATGATCTGAAATATGTGTATGGTAAATCCTGTTTGTCTCATTGTTGCAAACGTCGCAGCTCATCAATCACCAACAGCGTTGTTCAATCATCCAAAGTTAAAATACACCTGTATTTGCGTGGCAGTTACTCCACCAGCCACTCAAATCTATAGAATAAGCCACAAGTGAATTACCAACGTTCTACCTTCCTAACCAAAATCGATAGCAAGCCAGCAGCCGCTTGCGGGAAGGACTTTTGGGGAGAATCGAGCGGCGGAGAGGAGCAAAGGAGGGTCCAATAATTAAGTGCGTTGTCACGTTTATTTCGACGGGTTTGGGGATGACACACGTATCCTTTAAACACATCCTACATAACCGTTGTCATCAACTGTCAACATTTGTTTGTTTGCTCCTAAAAAGAACTCGGCTTATTAACAGTAGAACGAGGTCGGCATTTTGGCTTTCAAATTAAATTGGACTTAAAATTCTTATTATATTTACAATGATTTGGCTATTTTGCAGGTAATGATCCAGCTTAATTTTTAATAATTCCTTACTTTATTTTTACTCACGTCTACGACTTTCTTAACTTTTATATGGTTTTCAATGATACATTTTTTCTGTTTTTCCCAACTTTTCTTTATTGATTTCACTTACATACAAAATAAAAATATAGTTTTTAAAAATACGATGAGTTTCGATATTATAGCATAAGTTCGATTCGATTATAGTTATTTAGCAATACTAGACTATTTTTATTTTTATACTCTATTCTAAAGTATTTTTACAATGTTAAAAGTCACCTGAATATCATTTCGGACCTTAATTCGAAAACTTAAAACTCTTAAATAGGGGTTTTTCCAGAAACTGTAAAAAATATGATTTACTATATGTTAAAAATTTAATTTCCCGAAATAATTTTGTTACATTAAAATACAACGAACAGGAAATATAGAAATTTGTTTAGCAAAACATTTTTCTTTTCCCACAAAATTAATAAAAATTTCTTTCATTAAAATAAATTTGCAGATCTTAAATCATTAAAAAAAATTAAAACTAAAATAATTTCCGTACTTAAAGGTAGTTAAAGTAGTGCTACATACAAGATGAAAATACCTGATATTAGTATTATTTACCTAGTATAATCGCACAAGACTAATTAAAGAGGGAACAATATATCAAGGTTTAAGAATGGGAAACTCGAACGCATTTTGTGCGTGTGAATAAAGCAATAAAAATGTATTCGAAAGATAGTTCATGGTGGAAAGCCGGTCGAAATGAGAGCGTCAATTGGTATTAACAAGGAGCAATGACATCTAATGAAGCGTTGTCAACGGGCAGTACGTCTCCTACTCCGACTGCGAATGCGACTGTGGGGGAGTCCAACTCCTAGTCCAAGTAGGAATCAGGTATGGGGTCGTTGACAACCAAGCTCAAAGGGTTGCGAATGAAATACTGAAATGACTGTTAGTTGGCCGGATATAAAAGTGCCGAGTAGCAAGGACACGCGCTTCATTCGCAGGACGAACACCCGTAGAGGACGACACACAATTACACGAGGAAAATCACATTGAAAAAACCAAAGCATCCTGCGGAAAAACAGCTTAGACTCGACGGAAAGTAAAGGTCAACTTCGGGCTCCGTGTGTGGAAATTATGTTAAGCATTTCTTCTGTGCTGGCAAATTAAATTTGTTCGAGTTATAAATAAATAATCTCCCGGGAAATGTGTGGAAAACTTAAATCCACAACGCAATAAAAAAATCCCAATTTTAACACAACTTTAAACCTCACCTGTTGCTTTCCTTTAAGGGAAACACTTGAAGAAGTAAGTTAATGTGTATTTATCAAATATTTAAATAGAAAGAGTGAGTGAGTGAAAAAAGTAGTTGGAATCTATAGAGGAATGGCTCAAGAATGCACTGTGGTATTTACTCAAAGAGTCTAAACTCTTTGGGAATTATGAGAAGAAAATTGTGATTTGGCTTTATGATTTCAATATAAATTAAACTCACTGAAAACGTGTTCGGTTTGCTTCAGCTTAGTTTAAAAATAGTATATAAAGGTGGGTTAAATATAAAAATATATATTTAAAGGTAGTCCAAACTAATTTAGTTTGGGCAGTTAAACATGTTCCAATTTGTATGACAGGCTGAGGAAAGGAGATGTAAATTATTCTATTTAAATAAACACTTTATTTTTAGCATTATTATTAATGTAAAGCATTATTATTAACTTTAAATCGGTAATTTTAAAAGTTAATCGCAAAAAAAGTTAAATCTTTTCTCTGATTAACGTAGGTAAATAGGTTTCTGTATTTATTAATAAAATCAGGGAGATAAAGTTCATTTTACTTTGCCCGACTGAAAGTTGAAACAAAGTTGCTTATATATGATAGATCCAAAGTGAATACGACTCAAAGAGAATAGAGGGGTCTATAAGTCAAAAGCCAAGTATGCTTAACATTCAGAAGGGAGCGCTTGCAACCCCAGAAAGTATATATATTCTTGATCAGTATGAACAGCTGAGTCGATATAGCAATGTCCGTTCGTTCGTATAAGTGCTAGAGCCATTAATAAAGAAATCGCAAATTGATAAAATTTAAATAAAATTGTGTTCACGCCTCTACCATGCGTAAGTTGTCAAAACGCCTAGAGCTTCCGGGACTAAACTCTCATTTTATATGTATGGTCACATTATCTGCTCCCCATCTCTTTTGAAAGGCCTTAAATTCATTATTCCTACCAGGGTAGGCAGGTTCTACATCCCTTTATGTCTTCTTAAATGCATTACGGACTAATTACAATGAAAACTACAAATTAATGGAAATATCTCTGTCTCCAACTCCATTATATCTCAGATTCTCCAAAGCATCAGGAATTGCGTTTTTGCCGGATTTTTAAATAAAAATTTCTTTCCCTTAGATCAGGGATCTTTCGTGATACTTTTGGATTAATTTTTTATTGATCTGGTTGGGGTTTTCTGGGGTTTTTCCAATCAGTGCAATAGATGCTGAATCAATTTCTTTATTTTTTAATGCCACAATATTTGATTAATTAATTAATTTACTTTTATATTTTCAATTAATACAAATTTCTTGGCGTCGTACTCTAAAAAGAGTAGAGGGATTTATTAAGTTTGTCAGCAGCAAAAATGTCCAGAACAGGCAGAAGGAAGCATTTCCGATATATTAATGATCATTATCAACATCCGAGATGATACAGCAATGTCCGTGCGTCTGTCTGTATAAATACATGGATTTCAGAGACTATAAGAGCTAGAGCCACAAAATTTTAAATGAATGTCCGTCTACTTCGCGAGCAAATCAAGTTTATTTCAAATTGGAGACACGCCCCCTACCGCCCCCGCAAATTGTACAAAACTTGTTTTACATAACCATAACTTGGAAACGACTAGAGCTCCCGGGACCAAATTCACACATTATGTGTATATCTAGTTATAACTATTATCAAGTTTAATCCGTATCAGACAACTAAAGCCTATAGCTCCTTTTGTACCAATTAGTTAAAAATTACATAAATGCATGGAACAGGAGTTCGTGGTCTTCTACAGTCTACTCGCTTTCTTACTTGTGTGTTAGGCAAATGGGTGGTCTAAAATAAAGTAGAGTGAAGTTTTGTGATTGCACAATCGGAATAACAAATAATATTTACTTTCCCCTTTTTATAAGACTAAAAATATAAATTAAAATGTTAATACTTATTTTCAGTCATTGCAAACTGCCCTTGAGATGTATGGAATGCTGTATGAGAGTGTCCAGCACTACGTGCAGGAGGAGTACGGCACGGAGATATGGACAAAGGTTTGCCGGATTGTGGACTGCAAGCACAACAGCTTCAAGACCCATCAGATATATCCGGATAAACTGATGCCGGACATTGCGGCCGCACTGTCCGCCTGCACGGGAGAATCCTTCGACTTTTGCATGAACTTCTTTGGGAAATGCTTTGTGCGATTCTTCAGTAATTTTGGTTATGACAAGATGATACGATCCACAGGTCGTTACTTTTGTGACTTTCTGCAGTCCATCGACAATATCCACTTGATCATGCGCTTCACCTATCCAAAGATGAAGTCTCCTAGCATGCAGCTGACCAGCATGGACGACAGTGGAGCTGTTATTTTGTACCGTAGCGGTCGGACCGGAATGTCCAAGTACCTAATCGGTCAGATGACGGAGGTAGCCAGAGAGTTCTACGGCCTGGAGATCAAGGCATACGTGATCGACAGCCAGAACGACATTACTGGAGGAACTGCCGGTCCGATCAAACTCACTGACGGACCTTTGACAGTTATAGTCAAGTACCGCTTAGATTTTGACAACAGCGAATACATGGCCAAACGGGTGAACACAGATGCACATCCCTCGCAGGTGAAAATGCCTCCAGTGAACTTAAATGTGTTCCTCGAGCTGTTTCCTTTCACATTTGTGTTGAATCACGACATGAAAATAACACATGCTGGTGAAAAGATTGTCGAGACATGGATACTGCATAATCCGGGTGCCAATCCTAAAGCCTTTATAGGTGCTCATGTAATGGACCTTTTCTACTGCCGACGACCAAAGGACACCACCATCGACTGGGACACCCTTATCCAAATGCGAGCTGTCCTCTTTGAATTTGAGCTCATCCGCACAGGACACAATCGGGCTGCCTACGATGCAGTGCTCAACATGGATTTTGAGAACTACGACGACATGCTTCTAAACGAAGCTCAGACCATGGCCCTGGAGAAGGCCAAGGAGTTCAGTGAGAAGGATACGAATGGAGACGATGATGAGACGAGACCGGAGGAAATTGACCCTGCCACAGGTGAACGCCGATCATCGCAAGGTCTTCGATCCATTTTGCTCAAGGGTCAAATGTTCTACATAAAGGATGTGGACTCTTTAATCTTTCTGTGTAGTCCCTTGATAGAGAATCTGGATGAACTGCACAGCATTGGCTTGTACCTAAATGATCTCAATCCTCATGGTCTCAGTCGAGAACTCGTCATGGCGGGTTGGCAACACTGCTCCAAGCTGGAGATGTTGTTTGAAAAAGAGGAGCAGAGATCGGATGAGTTAGAAAAATCTCTGGAGTTGGCCGATTCCTGGAAACGTCAAGGTGATGAGCTGCTCTACTCCATGATACCACGTCCTATAGCCGAGCGCATGAGGATGGGACACGAACATGTCTGCCAAACCTTCGAGGAGGTTTCCGTCATCTTCATCGAGGTAATGAACATCTACGACGGCGGATCGAATAACATTGAAGAAGCCATGCAGGCAGTTAACACCTTGAATCAGGTTTTCTCTGCTCTGGACGAGGAGATCATTTCGCCCTTTGTTTACAAAGTCGAGACTGTGGGCATGGTTTACATGGCAGTCTCCGGGGCTCCAGACATCAATCCGTTGCACGCCGAACATGCATGCGATTTGGCTCTACGCGTCATTAAAAAGGTTAAAAATCACCATGATCCTGACGTAGCCATTCGAGTTGGTATTAACTCGGGTCCAGTTGTAGCGGGGGTTGTGGGCCTAAAGGTGCCTCGTTACTGCCTGTTTGGGGACACTGTAAACACGGCCTCGCGCATGGAGAGCAGCTGCGATCCCTGGAAGATACAGTTGTCCAACTTTACGGCTTCTAAGGTGCGGGAGGTGGGCTACAAAGTGGAGTCCCGCGGTACAGTCAAAGTCAAAGGAAAAGGTGAAATGGAAACATTTTGGCTGCTGGATGGACCTGAAGACAAATGATTTTAAATTACTAATTACATAGTATATACAAATATAACTTAATCTTGTTCACTACATCTTAATATTGAGCACTTGCATGTAACCTGAATGTAACACTAACGAAAGTCCAATAAACTTGAAAAATCTTCTCCTTGAGTTGAGCTTTGTAAAGCTTTCTTGATCTGTGGTTATGGTTAGGTCCTATTGGTCCAATGGTCATTTAAAGAAAAGAACACTTTGAAGAATTTTCTATTGAAATTCAGTTTTTCCGCCTAAAACAAGGAATTCATTTGGACAAATTGTTGCACTTCTTGGATATCAGATAGGTTTACGTACCAGTCTCTCTCCGCTGTCCTCTTTTCAAAACACTCTCTCTTACTCGCTCTCCCTCGTGCTTACTCTCTCTACCTCGCGATTTGTCCCTCTCCCTCGTGCTCGCGCTCTCTCTCGCTGTCTCACTCTCTCATTTACAATCTGTTTATAATAATCTTTGATAATGTAACCATTACGTGCCATAAAGTGTTGTTTTGTCATCCGTTCCCAAGCAGCAGGAGTCGAGTACTCCCACAAATGCCTACATGTATGTGTATTTGTACACTTACCCGTATTCATGTTCTCGTTTTACATCCCAAATATCATTTTTAATAACATTTATGAGTTGTTCGCGTGCCCAAAGTGCTCACAAACGAAGCTGGATCGGGGGGAAGGGATCGGAACAGGTTGACAAACTCATCAGGAAGCGTCAGGCTATCATAATCGTAAAAGCATTCTGCTCCTTGCACGCTTTCTGTCCAATAAAGGAGACAAGTCCCAATTGTGGTTTCCCTCTTGAGGCACAATTAAATTAAGCTATTCCGCGTGACCAAAACCTGCACGTAATATATCAACTTAACCGAAGCAATTAATTTTAGTCTCGAGTTCAGTTTCAGACATCGACTTTGGGTCTTGTGGCTTTTGAAGTTTTGCGTGTCCAATTTTTACATCATTTGTCGTTGTCTTCCGATTGTCTTAATGCCATTTTGAGTGTCTTATAAATGTCGAAAACGTCACAATAAACTAAAAATAAAGAGCCTCAAAATCGTAGCCAAATGCTCAAACTCATCATACACAAGTGTTCGGGAATTGTCAAAATTTGTATAAAAGCTATTTCCAAATCCTTTTGGTTTACTCCTCTCCACAATCCGCATTAAATTGCTTTAAAACAGAATATAAAATGCTCCCAACAAAAACATGTACAAGCACACATACATAAAATGACACAATATGTACATGTATATGTATATTCGTGCAGTTTATAGGTATGCGTGGAAATGTCACAGCATTAAATACAGAAATAAGGACCCGAAACGAACTCACAAAGCAAAAAGGCAAAGGCTACACAATGATACATATATTTTATGAGCATTGACCAAAACGAAAACGACAAAAAACATAACGGAAAATATCCAGGGCTGCAGCAACAGCTTCAAATTAATAGTTAATGAGTCAGTAAGGAACTTGTTCAATTCTGAACCTGCTAGCAAAAGATCTTCTTATTTAAGATTAAGTGATCGATAATTCAAATGTTTTACTTAAAGTTTTTATTCCTAATTTTATATTTTTCTGCTGTTAGCTGGACAACCAATTAAATTGTATGGACTACTTCAATTATTATGTAGCCTTAATTCAAAAACGCGGAAATGCTGCTTTATATGACTTGAGTATGCATCCCTGTGGCAACACTTAAGTTGAACTCACAATGAAGCAAGCAGCAATATTTTCTGGGAAACGCCAAAAGCGTAAGCACATAATGGAAAGGACCCAGAAATTGCTCCCTTACACTTGAAGCTCTATCGAAAAGCGAGCGTCAATTGGCATCAGCCATAGACGAATAAGAGGAGGGGCAGCAGAGGAACGTCACAGAGCATTGACATGAAATGTAACACTAACGATGATGATGGGGGCGTTGTATGTGTGCGTGTGAAGAAACCTTGTGAAACAGAGACAAACAGAGGAAAGGCGTAAAGTGCGCTGAAAATGGGAAACAGGCGCTCCCAGCTATAAAAGACCTGGGCTACAACGATGGCCGATTCATTCGCACGACAAGTGCTGAAGAGCTGAAAAGTTGGCCATCAAAACACGAAGATACACGACGAAGTTCAAGGCGACTTTCAGATGGAACCAACATGCAGCAACGCCAGCAGAAGCAGTGGCTGAAGCAGTGGCAAAGGCTGGAACAGAAGCAGCAGAAACAGAAACAGAATCATCGTTAGGCACTGAAGCAACAACAAAAATTAGTCAAACAACAGCAGCCGACAGCGACGGAACGTCAAACAGCGAAACAGAGTGTTAACGGAAAAATCAAAAGCGTGAAATCCGGGATACTCTCACTCTCTCCCAGTGTGCGTGTGTGCGCGCGTGTATGTGTGTAATTGTGTAGCATATGCTTGTAGGTCTCCATGGCCAGATTTTTTGAAATTTATAAATAAATAATGCGCTAAAGGCAGGCGTGTAGAAATTAAAAACTAAAGCTGCCGATAAAGTGAATACGTGAGTGATTTGGTATTAAGACTTCTCCCTCCAAATGAGGTTAATACACACACATATACAGTAAGCATCCTATTTTTATACCCGTTACCCGTAAAGTATATTGTAATCGTTGGAATGTATGTAACAGGGAGAAGCAGGAGAAGTATATATTCTTGATCAGCAGCAATAGCCGAGTCGATATAGCCATGTCCGTCTGTCCGTCCGTCTGTATAAACAAAAGGATCTCAGAGACTATAAGAGCTAGAAATGTGAAATGGATCGCAATGAAAGGATTAGATATTAAGCAGTTCAGTTTTATTTTTGTTTTTTGCCACGCCCACTTTAGAGTGTTCTATTTTCAAGAAAAGCTAAATGTTCCGTGTAATCTTATCCATCACCTTCACATTTGCACCAATATTATTATTATACCCCATTGTTAAAAACATATTAAAACTGAGTATAGGGTAACTTGAAGTCGCAAGGCGAATTTAGCATTCTTTCTTTCTTGGTTTCAACTGTTAAGAGAGAGTAAATATGCTAATTTTAGTGTCAAGCTTTATCCAGGATTTACCCAAGTAACTGTCAGAGAAAACTTTGTGTGCCCCTTTGATAATAAAACAAAATATTTCAAATTGTTGCGAACTCACATTAGTCGAGTCCTGAGTGTAGTTGAGTTATTTGTTTTTTTTTCCCTTTTCTGGACTTTAAATACGAACTTAAACGAACTGCACATATTTAAACAGACTATTTTGAGACCGAATAGTACAAGGGCAGAGTCTGCAAAATAGTATGCTCGTATAATAATTTAATTAAATTACATCGTGTTGGCCAGGTTCATAAAGTATAAACTGTAAAAAGAAATTTTTCATACTTTAAATTTTTGGTTGATTTTCGATTCAGAAGAAAAATTCCTATAAATATACATAGCTGTCCGGTTTGGATCAAATTTTTGTCAAATGTAGTCCCTGGACATGCGCCACCCCTATTTTAACCAAATTTACACTTGCATAAGCTTAGAACGCCCCAAAGTTGTATTATTTCAGCATATTATCTTTCATTTGCGGGCCTTCTTAGCTCTAATTGTCGTTGATATCCTTTGGTTCATACAGACAGATGGGCATGTATGTATGTATATAACGGGTTAGGGTTTTTTACACTAAGTTCAAAACTAAATTCAGTTTTTCAAGTTAACATGGTCAAGTTTATGACTTATCATCCACACATTAAATTTTGTTAAAACGGGAAAACTATAACTTACCAATGTTTAGTGCAGAAAACTAATTTTGGTCTTACAAAATAATTGCTTGATTTCCTTTCACATCTGACTCAAATGAAATTTGTTAGTAATACACGACTATGCAACTGCAGTTGTAACCTTCACTCGTCGTGCATGCTCCAAAAAAGTGCCAAAAACCTAAGTGGCAACGCATAGCACGCCAATGTGAGTCTCGAGCGAAGCACACGGGGAGTCTCAGTTTCACAGCGGTGGTCGGGACCCTTTAATATCCTAGTTCTTTCGGGGTGGGGTGGGTTTGCTGTGGCTTAAGATTCCGTGACAATTTTGCTATTTCTCCCCCTGATCTTAATTTCCCCTCGATATTGGTTATCTCTGCATTACTTAGGTTACAGCGCAGGCGACAAATTTGTCAAGACAGGTTTGGCCTGTATCAACAAATGTATTATATTTCTATTTGCAGTTGCCGATCATTAAACTGCATCCGTTTAGTTTAATTTTATAAATTCCAAATACTGAGCAGAGTAGATCAAGTTAATTTGACGAAATGTTTCCTGTGAAACTCGTTACTAAATAAGATAAATTTAGTGCGCTGGGGATTTTTCAGAAGGGGGAATTGAAAAGTACACGGAAAAGACCGCAGTTCCCGCCGCAACAAAAGAAATTAGCAGGGAAAATAAGTAAAGAACACAACGAGCTGCTGTAATTTTGCAGACGTGACAAGCAAAAGGACATTAAGTAAAATAAGTAACAGAATAAGGAGCAGAAAATACAGTATAAACAGCAAGAACAGACGTCAAAGGACGCGCGCGTGCCTTCCGCGTGAAAGTAAAACCAAATTAAACTGCCAAGACAATAAATCAAAAGATATTTTCCCAAGCCTCTTATCGTTATACGAAGTTGAATGCTTCGTTGGCTCTGTGCTTTGACTGATACACTCCACGTTTTTGTGTGGGTGTGTGTGTGTCCCACACATGTGTGTGTTCCATACAGGTCTTTTGACGAGTTACAAATCCTATTAAATTTTCTGCTTGACAGCCCGGTTTAGCGGGTTAAGTTAACCCGGTTAACTTCAAAATAAACCAAAGAGATCCCAAAACATTAAACATGACTTTTCTGAGATAAATTCTATTTTAATATAGAAACAATAAAAAAGACTATTTTCGTCACGTCTTTTGACATTGTTCTTCTGCTGAAATGATCTTTATTTTTGTCCTTCGGTTCGATTTGACCAAGATAAAGTAAATTCACGAGAGCTTTGTAAACTGGGTGGAGACTAAGAAGTGCTTCATTCTAAATGAGTACCTTCGTCCTTTTAATCCAGTGACAGCTATATGGAAGAGTTATCCTGTTAGACCAAAATTTAGTCGGTGTGTTTAGAATAACTGTCAACTTTTGTAGGAATTTAATTGAGGTTAATTGGCAAAATTCAACTTCCCTCTGTCTCTACGAGGCAAATCAACTGTCGATTGATTAAGTAAAACTTTACTTAATAAACATTACTGAATACCTCAATAATTACTTAAAATTAGTTAAGATATATTCTAATTATCTGGGTTTCTTCTTACTAAAATAAACATTGGAAACAACCTTTGGTATCCAGGTATATCAAAATAAATAGTCTTAAGCTTATCGTATTAGCGCTAGTGCTACGTAATGACCTTCGACAACCCCTAACAAATTGACTAAAGTTCTTGACCAACTTCTGTTAACTGCTGTGAATAATGGGAAAACTTTGTAATTGGCTACCCTAATTATGTGCTTGCTAACTTTTGGTCGTTGCAGATAAACTTGGCCTGCAACTGAACAGTCAATCATCTCACACCGCTTACCCAAAGAGCCGCCCCAAGGGAATCGAGACTTCATCATGTATGGCATGCTGTACGAGAGTGTCCAGCATTACATACAGGAAGAGTATGGCATGGAGACATGGGAAAAGATTTGCCAGATAGTGGACTGCAAACACACCAGTTTTAAAACCCATCAGATATATCCGGATAAACTGATGCCGGACTTTGCGGCCGCTCTGTCCGCCTGCACAGGAGAATCCTTCGACTTTTGCATGAACTTCTTTGGGAAATGCTTCGTGCGATTCTTCAGTAACTTTGGTTATGACAAGATGATACGATCCACTGGTCGTTACTTCTGCGACTTTCTGCAGTCGATAGATAACATCCATCTGCAGATGAGATTCACCTATCCAAAGATGAAGTCTCCCAGCATGCAGCTGACCAATATGGACGACGATGGGGCCGTCATAGTGTATCGGAGCGGTCGGACGGGAATGTCCAAGTACCTCATTGGCCAGATGTCGGAAGTGGCCAGGGAGTTCTATGGTCTGGAAGTGTCTGCCTATGTCATTGAGAGCCAAAACGACATCTGCGGAGGAACAGCTGGTCCAATAAAGCTAACGGATGGACCACTGACCGTTATCGTGAAGTACCGCTTGGACTTTGATAACCGGGATTATATGGCCAAACGGGTTAATATTGTGGCCCATCCCACGCAGCTAAAGATGCCTTCTGTGGATCTAAATGTTTTCTTGGAGCTGTTCCCATTTACGATTGTCCTAAATCACGACATGAAAATAACGATAGCGGGTGAAAAGATTATCGAGACTTGGATACTGCACAATCCTGGAGTGAACCCAAAGAGCTTTATTGGCACCCACATCCTGGATGCCTTCAAGTGTCGACGGCCAAAGGACACCAAAATCGAATGGGAAACGATCCTTCAAATGCGAACAGTCCTTTTTGAGTTTGAACTAATTCGGACTGGACACAATCGAGCTGCCTACGACGCTGCTCTGAACATGGATTATGGGAACTGCGACGAGGAGAGTCTGAACGAGGCTCAGACCATGGCTCTTGCCAAGGCCGACCAGTTTGAAAAGGAACACGAGAAGGATGAAGAACAAGCTGCAGCAACAAAGGACGAAATAGATCCGGCCACTGGAAAACGTCGACAGTCTGTAGGATTACGTTCTATTTTACTAAAGGGACAAATGTTCTACATCAAGGATGTTGACTCTTTAATCTTTCTGTGCAGTCCCTTGATAGAAAACCTGGATGAGCTGCACGGCATTGGCTTGTATCTAAACGATCTCAATCCTCATGGCCTCAGTCGAGAACTCGTCATGGCTGGTTGGCAACACTGCTCCAAGCTGGAGATGTTGTTTGAAAAAGAGGAGCAGAGATCGGATGAGTTGGAAAAATCTTTGGAGTTAGCCGATTCCTGGAAACGTCAAGGCGATGAGCTGCTCTACTCCATGATACCACGTCCTATTGCAGAACAGATGAGAAACAGTCAGGAGCATGTCTGCCAGAGCTTTGAAGAGGTCTCCGTTATTTTTATTGAAGTAATGAACATCTGCGACAGCGGATCGAATAATATTCAAGAAGCCATGCAGGCAGTGAACACTCTAAACAAAGTCTTCTCCGCTTTGGACGAGGAAATCATTTCGCCATTTGTTTACAAGGTTGAGACTGTTGGCATGGTCTACATGGCAGTGTCTGGCGCTCCTGACATCAATCCTTTGCATGCCGAGCACGCCTGCGACCTTGCTCTGCGTGTCGTCGAAAAAGTGAAGGGTCACAATCTACCAGACGTGGCCATCCGGGTTGGTATCAACTCGGGTCCAGTGGTAGCCGGAGTTGTGGGCCTGAAGGTGCCACGTTACTGCCTGTTTGGGGACACTGTAAACACGGCCTCGCGCATGGAGAGCAGCTGCGATCCCTGGAAGATTCAGTTGTCCAACTACACGGCCATGAAGGTGCAGAAGGTGGGCTACAAAGTGGAGGCAAGAGGATTTGTAAAAGTCAAGGGCAAAGGTGATATGGAAACCTATTGGCTGCTGGAGGGACCCAAATAAAGTTTAACTTAGTATTTATCACTTAAATATCAACTATCATTAATATATAAATTATAATAGTACAAAAATAAACACAAAATATTAATTGGCAATGAATTCTGTGAAAATTACGCGATATTGCTCAGTTTGAATAATAGAAATATGCGATGACTGATAACCGATAACCTGTCTCGAGCTATCGATCAAAACGTGACGGAGGAGCAAGGCCGATAACTAATCTGCTCACTTTAAACAATTGAGTTTTACTGCTTTTCTGATTTTAAGACAATAAAAAGATAGGCTGAAGATAAATCTGGGCAGTTGCAATTGTTGCACAAGATGCTTAAGTACAGTTTGATCGTTGCCGTTGGCGAAAATTTAGGCATTGGATTCAAGGGCAATTTGCCGTGGCATATCAAGTAAGTTCGTAGTTACGGCGTGTTTTGATTTTTTTCTAAAACTTTGAAGCAACATTTAGATCGGAGCTACAGTACTTTAGTCGCACGACAAAGCGGGTGCGTGATCCCACAAAGCGTAATGTCGCCATCATGGGCCGAAAAACTTATTTTGGCATTCCAGCCAGCAAACGACCGCTGCCCGGGCGCTTGAACATCGTGCTGAGCAAAACATTGAAGGCTGAAGATTTGCCCGCGGACGTTATACTTTGCGACGATCTGGAGTCAGCTATGCAGAAGATCGAGGGCAAGGAGTACTCCGATCAGATTGAGAACGTTTGGATTGTAGGCGGTAGTGGTGTCTATGCAGAAGCAATGAATTCGCCGCGTTGCCATCGTTTGTATTTGACAGAAGTGGAAGGCAAGTTCGAGTGCGACACATTCTTCCCTAAAATACCGGAAGGATTCCACGAGGTAGCGCTCGAAGCCGACACACCACCTGGTGTTCAGGAGGAGAACGGTATTAAATACGAGTATAAAATTTTGGAAAAACAATAAACATTAAGCAAATACTTTATTTGTTACTGCCACGCACATCATCACTTGTTATTGTATCATTGTGGAGTCCTTTGGCAGCCAGCATAAGCTCATAGAGCTGCACCACTTGGTCATCCTGAAGCATTTCAACAGACTTAACGTCCATCTGCTCTCCTAGTTCGCCCTTTGGTTTGCCCCGCAGTCCTACCTGCTCGGTGATCGTGGAAGCATAGCGCTGAAAGAAAAGCATGGTTACGGAAACGCTTTGAAATCGCTTACGTAAAACTTACAGCCCATTCTGTCATGAATAGTTGTGCCTCCATAGGATTACATTTTAGATGCCGTCTGAATTCATCGCGTACATAGTTGTCTCCCAAAGCGCGCAATTCAATTGGCAAGCCTAAAAATCAAGAGTTTTGAGATTAAGCTGAGTTTTTGTTTATGTTTGTTAGTTACACCAACCTCGATGCAGTCTTAATATGGTTTTATACAGTAACCGCACTCGCTGCGGATGGGTCAGTTGGTTCATTGTTATTTTCGACATCGAATTTGTTTACTTTTAACAATAACGATAACTGTGTCATAGATAAAAGTAATTTTAAAATACAAAATGTTAGTAAGCGGTGCCGGTTGGTTGATGATTCCAGGGCTGGATGATTGTAATATATGTATCGATATTTATTGGGGTCACACGGGCTTTCGATATTAATAATTGTAATTTTAAATTACCATATAATAATCTTTGTATTATGAATAATTTACTCTTATCACTAAAAAAAATTAATTTTTTATGATATGTTAAAATAAATAAATGCAATACAGATTATATTCATCAAGTTGGCAGCACTCCCATTCACAGAAATTCAATTCGTTTGAATTTAACTGCATATTTAACTACAAATTATGTTCATCAAGTTGGCAGCACTACCATTCACAGAAATTCCATTCGTTTGAATTTAACTGCATATTCAGTCAGATTGGCATGTCCAAACCGCGCGTCCCTTGCAAAAAAGAATTCCTGTACAGAAAACCGGGCTGTTTGTGCCACAAAAATATACATTTGTATTTTATTTTGAATATTTGTTTTTAAAAACAGTGAAAATTTGTGTGTTATTACTATAACAGTTGAATTGTTTTACAAGCGAGAAAGTGTTTCGCCAAAGCGACGCTGTTTTCGCAAACCGCTTCCTTTTTTTCACAAAGCGAAAGTTACAGCCGCCGCCAACTCGCTCATACCGCCCACAATACTTATTTTCTTAGCTGCATTGTGTACAATTGTCGGACATAACGCCAATGTATAATGTCGCTGGATGGCGCGAATCTAAATTTTGTAAATGCCGCTGGCATTTTAGTAGAATATGCAGCCAAAGGACGTAAATTTAGCGTTGGCTCCTTTTTGGGCTGCGATTTGGTGCTGCCCGACGCCGAGCGCGTACACTGTGAAATACAATGCGATGCATTTGGCAGGGTAAGTACTGTGTGAGTGTGTGTGTGTGTGTTTTAATGAAATGCGCGCGTCTTCTGTGTATATCGATTTGCCATAGCATAACAATAATAATACATGGTGTTAAACCTTCTTCGCTTACTCTATAAAAAGGTAACCATTTACAACCATTCCTGCAATGAGCCCGTTTTACTAAACGACCAAGTTGTGCATGCCACATCGAAGCGTCCGTTGTTCCATGGCGCACGCATTAAAATATTGAATGATGTGTACACCTGGAACTTTCCCAGAAGCGATGAGCATGGCACTCCAGATCGAGCACCACCCGAGCAAGCACCAAACTCATCTCCAACAGTAAAAGTAAGTTTATTCGAATCCTTGGTACAGTTTTGGTCACTAAAGTCATCCGCGTTATCGTATTGTGTTTATTTCTCAGGGTCACCGCCAGCGTCGTCAATTTGACAATCGGCTCACTGTGCACAAGTAAGTAAGAGCAAACCAGGTAGCCAGAAAATGTGCGAGAGGACCCAACCCCTAAAAATACCGGCATATGCTCAAGATCTCAACAATCAAGACCTTTTTCTTACTTAACACCAACACAAATCCATTGTACAAACACATTATTTTCTTCATATCTGTGATAACTTACCTACTAAAGGCATACCAGTACACCAGGGTGCATTTACTAAACATTTTCATTTTACTTATTAAACATTTGTTTGAAAAGTTGTAATTTATTGTCTTAACTGTTAACACACTTTCAACACTTTAAATTCGATTTGTATTTTAATTTACTTAATAAATAAAGTTCTGTAAAATTTAATCTTTCTGTTAACCTACTAAATTTTACTTCATTTCATACTATTTATGTTAAATCCATTAACTTTTAACTTTATTCTATTGTTTTCGGGTGCTCAACTTGCACTTTTATTGCTTGAAATGCTTATATTGTTTTATTGTTGCTTGCAGATTTCGGTACTCGATTAACTCGGACGATGAGGGAAATACATCGATTGAGTCGCGGGAGCTGGAAACCTCGGCAAGCTGCCACAGTGCAGAGATCTCCACAGCAGCAGAGTCCGTGTGCACCAATGAGTCTCCAAGCAAGGATGCTGACGAGACACTGCCTAAAGTGGATTTACTGGAGGCGACACAAAACAAGGAAAACACAAGCACTCTCGGAAACAAGTTGATGCTCCAAATGTGTGCACGCTCTGATATTGTTATAACCTCCTTTTCACCACGTGAGACAGGCGTTAAGATTGAAAAATCATTCACGTGTGTCATGAAGCCAACTACGGTCATGGGAGTATCGATTTCGGCGACACCGAAGAGCGTTTACAACACGCCCAAAGGCGTGCTCTCAGAGCTAAATGAGGATAGCTCTAGTCGTGATGTGTTAGAGTACAGCACACCTTCCACATCGAAAGAAGTTTTGAGTGGCAAACGGCCAAGTTCCATGTACCTCATTGATCTGACAACGCCACAGAGACTACGACCAACACTGGGTGCGACTCCAAAGCAAACGCCAGGCAGTCAAAAATCGGGTATTACTCCCGCTGATTCCACAGATGAGTCTTCTGATGTCTCTGTTATTTTGATAGACACATCATGCTCAACAGCGCCGTCATCAACACCAGCCAAGGGACAACCACGAAAAGTAATGAAAACTCCCAAGGAGCAACTGTCGGCTGCGGGTACCACGCCCAAACGAACACCACAATCCCTGATGAAAAGAGCACTTCTGACCAGCGCTAAGAAGCAAATATTAGGCAATCTACGGACTCCGAAAACACCACAGGACGTACCCAACCGACAATCTATCATCGATTCTCGTCGGCAATGCCTTACAGCCCCGCGTCGTCTCCCTTTCCATCCCCATCCACAATGGCGCACATCAGTTCGACGGCAATTGCCAGGCGTGGATGGCAGAGAAACTGCTCAGACATCTCTGCGCAAGCGCCAATCACTGTCATTAATCACACCACGCGATAACAAAATCTCCAAGATCCGCAAGTCTCTGGCAGTCAATGCAAAGATCAGCCCTACTGTTGGTATGAGCAACAAGTTGGTGGCAAAGGCACGACGTGCTCTCAACTCGCCCAAACAAGATTCACCTAAACGGATTGCTTCACCTCAACGAATTCTATCACCCCGAATTGACACTCCAAATTCCAAGCACCTGGAAAGCTTTGAGCCCAGACAAGTATCAACTCCAGATAAAGCAAGTAACTCCAATGCTGAGCTTAGTCAAACGTTTACCATTGATGATGACAGCAACGCAACTGGTTTAGCTTCGAAGGTGCTGGAGGAGGAAGCAGATCGTAAGAGTAGCAAGCTATTCCCAGATAGTATGCCAGCTGACAATAATTCTGAAAAGAACAGCAGCACAAATGAAGCCAATGTGGAGACCGTTGAAGACAAGGACATAAATGAACAAAAGGATGCATCGGAGTCGGACGTTCTAAATAGAACTTATGAGTTGAATGCATCCCAATCCAAGGCAGTCTTGGAAACCACAACGGCTGAAGTAGACCAATGGTTTAAGCCAAACGTAGGCAATGTGTCTTCTAAGGTTACCAACGAAGTCGGTGAAAAAGTCGAAATAAATGCGACTCAGCTGAATAAATCCACTGAAAACTTGACAGCAGAAATCAATGACAAAAGTCTTGAGAGCAGCGAAGCAGTTGATGTTATTGAGGACAACATCTGCGAGGAGGTGCCCACAACGCCGACATATCAGGATCAGGAAGGTAAGTCCCGGCGTCTGGTATTTACTTCGATCAAAGTCTACAAAGTTTTTCAATCCACAGAACTGGTCACGATGCTACGCCTAGCTGAGGATACAATTTGCGAAGAGGTGCCCACTAGTGGGAAAGATACACCTGTTGCCAATGGTAAGTGTTTCTGACATGTTTAAACTTGAACACTTTAAATGTCAGAATACAAATTTAAATAAATTTAATGATTCAGAAAATTAAAATGGTCAAAACAACAAAAGCCAAATCAAAACGTAATTTGGAGAATTGTCTTAAGTTTGAAATCAAATTACATGCATATTCATATATTACAGACAATGCTGACCCTGAAGATGGGCATGGAGAGGAAGTTGTGGCCCCGCCAGGCGAAACTCCGAGACCAAGGCGGTCTTCGCGACGCCTTTCTAGCCAGGCAACTGAAGTGCCTGTGACCACAAGGCATAGCTTGCGCCGAGCCTCCATTGATGCCCAAATTAAACTGGGGCAATACAGCAAGCCAACTAGACGAGCCTCATGCTCAGCCGCTGTGGAAAGTCAACCAATTGCGGCTTTAGCAACGCCCAGGCGTAAGCGCCGCCTCACGGAGGAAGCAAGCACTCCTACACGTAAATCTCAACGATTGCTGTGCAATACTCCCAAGAGAGAATTGCCAGTAGACGATTCAGTTGGGGACATGGGCGTCATCATTGAGGAGGATGGTGCGAGCGGTAAGCATACTTTTTTCATAGAACCGAATTGTATTTAGAAACGAAATTCGTCATTCTCTTCCAGTTGACAAGCTGCCAACGGTGGCGGATGAGGATTACGGCAGTGAACTACCCGATAAGGACGGCGATGAGCCAGATAAAATCGACTATCAGGGCATGCGGGAGTTACTGAAGACTCCAAAGAGCTGCAGCACACCACATTTCAAGGGTTTGCGGGAAATGATTCGCACTCCCAAAGTGCATCCATCGCCTATGCTGGGTAACATCGATGAACTACTGGAGACACCGTCGAATGATTCGTCCACACCCAAGCGCTCAGTAACTGTAAGCCGGTTGGCATTGGAACTAACTAAAACTGAAACTACTCAGGACCAGTACTTTAAGACACCACGTGGGAAGAATCTCATGATTCCGAATAATCCTGCTAGCGCAGTATTGAAATCGATGGATAAGTCACTAGCGACGACAACCGAATATGACCTTAATGCAACAAATGCTACCCCTAAATTGGACAAAATATTTGACGATGTGCTGTCAGCGGATGCAACGGATCCGTCAATTGCTGTGGATGATTCGGAAACCGAGATTAATGTGACGGCAATTAGCACTGTTACGGATTCCGAACCTGATCCCTTGTCCACAACTACGAAGATTGTGGAACCCAGTGACACGGTTCGGTCCGAGGACCTAATGAGCGTTGCCTTTGCGGATACTTCACGAAACGATCCTCTGACGAGCACAGCCTACAAGAAGGGCACTGAAATGGATGCAAATCAAAGTGAGATCTATGAAGAGGAGAGCAAATCTCCTGGCATTTGCGACGTGAGTGGTATTCAAATGCTGGATCGAACAACAGACTCGATGTTCTCCGAACCATTAATTCTTTCTCGTGCGGATTCACTTGACTTAACACTAGAGGAAACGAAAGCTTCACCAGTGGTCAATTTGGCCGATAAATCTAACAAGACCGAAGTCGTGGAAAACTACTCAGACTCTGATTCAATGGCTGGTTTGGCTGAGCCATTAATTCTCAGTGACGATGATACGGATGCTGAGGAAGTCAAGTTGGACACTCAAAAGGAAACACCTGAAATTCAAAGCATTAACAACGAGGATGTGCCTGTAAAAGAAGAACTGGACAAAGCAGAATCGAGTACATCTGAGCATTTGTCACGGGACGAACAGAATTTGGTTGAAGGCAATTCAATTGATCTAACGGAAGTGAAATGTGATCTGGATTGTACACTGGAACCGAAGGATAAACAAAACCTAGGTGCGGCCACTGATGATTCACAGATTGACAGTGAGCTGGCCATTGAGTTGGGTTCGAGTGTAACAGCAGCTACAGATGTGTCCTTAGTACAGGCTGATTCAGCAACATCTACGATTTATGGAGCTGACTTAAGTCAAGTAAACCAAACACCAACCCAAGATAAAGCCGGAGGTGAAGAGGATTCCATTATTGAACTAGATGCCTCAATCGCAGATACCATAAGTCTAGATGCTGATGTTGGAAGTGGTAATCAAGACAGTAAATTATCTGCTGAGCTCTTAGCCAAAGACGGCAATGAAGACAATAATAAACCAGAAGCGTCTGAAGATTCGCAGACTCCCCTCGATGCGATTAACACAGAAAAACCAGAAAAGCAAGATATCTCAAATTTGGAGGTGTCACAAAATTTGCAAAATTTAAGCAATGATAACGAAGCCAGAGCCCCAAAAGATGCGACAGTTGAAATTGAATTAAATGCATCGCGTGATGTAACACCAGATGAACTATCTACAAAAGCTGCTGAGAGTTCATTCTCCAATGACTCCATTGAAGATGGTGGAAAATCAAAGGGTAATTTGAGTGAAACCGAAGAAATCCCCGATAAGGTAACTGTCGTCGCTACAAACATCTGCGATTACTCTGAAGTAAATAAGAAGGAAGAAGAATCACCACCGGAGCAACCAATCAAAGATGAATCCATAGTCAAGCACAATTCAGTCACATATGAAGCAGATTCTAACCAGGTAGAAGTTCAACAAGACGTCGCTTTGATTCTTCAGGAGTCAGCAAGTCAAGATGAATCAATAATTCAAGCTGAAATCAAGGAATCAAACGCAGCAGCGGAAGAAAAGAAGGCAGAGTCTGATCAGGAATCTATGGAAAAGAGAGATGTTGTTGAAATTCAAGAATCAATCGAACCAGCAGAAGAAATGAATGCAGAGCCAGACAAGGAATCTGCGGAAAATAAAGTTGTGATTGGAAATGAAGAACCGAACGAATCAGCACAAGATAAGAAAGCAGAGTCTGAGAAGGAATGTGTGGAAAAGAGCGATTCAATTGAAATTAAGGAATCAAACGAAGCAGTAGAAGAAATAAATGCAGAAAAAGACAAGGAATCTGTGGAAAACACAGACTCTATTGATATTAAAGAATCAAACGAAGCAGCAGAAGAAAAAAAGGCAGAGTCTGACCAGGAATCTATGGAAAAGAGAGATGTTGTTGAAATTCAAGAATCAATCGAACCAGCAGAAATGAATGCAGAGCCAGACAAAGAATCTGTGGAAGGGAAAGATGTGATTGAAATGGAAGAACCGAACGAATCAGCACAAGTTAAGAAAGCAGACTCTGACAAGGAATCTATGGAAAAGAGCGGTTCCATTGAAATTATAAAATCAATTGAAGCAGCAGAAGGCAACAAAGGAGAGTCTATGGAGAAGTCAGATGCTAATGAACTTGAGAGCACCTCTGAGATCTCAGCAAAGCCAGTTGAGGACGCATTCTCGAATTTGGACTCGCAGCCTAACAATGAAATTGAAATGCCATCTGATGATATAAACACTGTTAATGGCACGTTTGTTCCAGAAGTCATAACACCTTCAGAAGAGTCGCTATCAGACAGCAAAGATAACTCTTGTATCCTGACTGCATCACTTGTAGCCGAAAATGACAACATCGGAGCAGAGGCTTCAAACATTTCATCACCTGTAGCTGAGATGCCATCAATGCAGGACGAAATCGAAAATGTGACTCAAGGTGACTTGGAGTCCAATATTCCTGAGATTTCTCCGTCTTTTACAAATCAACCTGAGCCAGAGGAAAAAGAAATTTTATCAACAACTTCGACAGAGCCTATGGAAGAAAACTTATCTGGAGCTATTGTGGAAGACTCGAATATCGATAATTCATTGGTGGAACTGGATGAAGAAAAGACAAAAGAGGATGATGATGTTGCCTGCCTATCAGAGTTTACTAAAATCTCGTCAAGCCAGAATGATATCGGAAACGTTACACAAGTTAATTTGGAATCCACAAATCCTGATGAGTCTCTGGCACCTGAACCCGAACAATTAGAAAATTTGTCAACTATTGCGCCAGTCCCTGATGATGAAATGATATCTGAAGCTGTTGTGAACGACTCGAATGCCGATGATTCATTAGTTGAAGACAAGATGGAGGAGGAAGATGCTGTTCAAATGCTTCCAGCATCTTCTGAAACCCCGACAAATCACAAAGATGTCAAAGAAAAGTCCAGTGACGAGTGCATGATTTCGTCACTTGGTGCTTTTGAAAAACCATCCACCAAAGCTAATGATGAAGACACGATGAAACACCTTGTGAAAGCGGCGAATACCGACAATTCAATGGATCTATTTAATGAATCAGAGACGGATGATGAAGATGCTGAAGTTCCCACTCAAGATGATTGCGACAAACAAACTGAACGCGAAGTCAAGTCGCCGACTGCTTCAGTTGAAACTGAGCCAGAAAAATCAGGGGTTCAACTTTCAAACATTTCAACCAAATCTTTGCCCGAATCTGATGATGAAATGAAATCGGGAGACGTCGACAATCCGACAGATGATGTAGATGAAAGCCAAACAGATAACGAATCTGCTAATAGAATTTCATCAATATCTGCTGTAATCCAGCCAAGTCCAAATGATTATGACGACAAACCTGAAACTGTCCTGGAAACCACAAGCGCCGACGAAGATGTGGTTATAACTGATGCATCAATTGTAGTTGAATCGAAAGTAGAAGCGAAAAAGATAAATGAGGAAATTGTTGATATTTCACAATCGCTGGAGAACTCGCCAAATCAAGATGAGCCGGAATCAAAAACTCATGCAGAAGTTAATTCCAAGCAAGACGAACAATCTGATAAAGAAGCTCAAGCAGATAGCGATGCCTCGGCTAAGAAGGAAACAAATACCCCTATCAAACAAGTTCCGAAAGCATTATTAGGGTCTGAAGGCACTCAAGGCAAGTCACAGTCCCAGAATGAATCAGTATCTGAACAGGAGGCATTAGAGGAGAGCTCTGGTCCGGAAGTGTTATCCACATCGATTCTGGACACAGAAACTCAAGCAGCATCCGGAAAAGAGTCAGGATCTGAAGCACCACTCGAACCGGAAGCGGATGCGTCAGAAGTTATGGCTGACAGAAGCACGACCCCTGAAAATTCACCAATGGAAATTAATTATTCAAAACAAGAAACTGATGTCGAGTGCCTGGAAAAAGAGAATTCTGGCATTGCTTCTAACACAACAGCAGATGAATCAGCACTAGGAAAACCGGATTCAGGCAACGAAAATGTAATGGAATCTGTTGCAGATGAGAAAGAACAAAAATCTCCAATGGCAAACTGTACAGAACAAACTGCAGACACAAAATCAAGCGATTTAAATATTGAGAAAGAAATGCCACTGGAAAGCACGCCCGAAAATAATGAATCTGTCCACACTGAAAGCAAAGAAACAGATTCTGAAAAACCAGAGCAAATCGAATCAATGGTTCAAAAGGAAACTATAGAGGACCGCAGAGCAAGCAACGAAAAGAAATCACCCAAAGTGCAATCAATCGATGAGATAGAAGTAATTGATTTGGATGACAGTAGCTCGGAAAATCCATCAGAAGAAGAGGGCTTAAATACCGGTGATGAAAGTAATCTGCAAAGTGTTGAAATGAATTTGAAAGAGGAATCAGGAAAGGATAATGCTGGAGAAGGAAAGTCCGTAGAAGTTGTGACAATCGATGACGATGAGGATTCAGATCAAGAAATACAGAGAACTGAAAGTCAGGAAGCAGCTGATCAGACGAAGACAGAAGGCTCTAAATCTAAACAAGACATGGAAACGGAACCACCGATGACACACGATTTGAGTTCGGAGGAGAAATCAAACGTTGAGAAAGACAAAGTATCAACTCAAAAGGACGAAGACCAGAATGCAAGTAGTGAGGAGATAGAATCAGCAGCAGTGGGGACAGAGGCATCAAAGAAGCCTGAAAATTTCATTACTTCTGATGATAAGTCGTTTACACAAGATTCCAGCAAAGCAAGCTTAGTATTAGAAAGCAGTACTTCTCAGACAACAGAAAATACACATTCGGGGCAAACCAGAAAAGTTCCTGATCGGAAACCCTCAACGCTTATAGAAGACGACATTATTATTGTAAACAAGCATATTATCAAAAAGGCTAACACCTTAGAGGAGCAGAAAGGTGAACTAAGCGTGGATAAAGACGTCGCCCCTGAAGAAATTATGAATGCTGCACCGTCGCATGTGGAGAAGGAAATTAGCGAGGATAAATCCAAGCGTCGTCGTCAAAAGTCTACCTCGAAAGAAGTTGAAACTAATAAACCTATGGATTCAGATAAGCCAAAGCGACGTGGACGCAAGCGCACGCCAGATGAGACCGAGGCCACAAACAAAGCTGCAGCAGAAGCGGAACTAATCGACCTTACAAAGCCTAAGCGACGAGCACGAAAATCAGATGTGGAAGTTCCTGCAACAGTAGAAGAACATATTGGAAACAAGGAACCTTCAACACTAGAACTTTCAACAGAAACGCCTTCCAAGGAAGAAATACAAAAAAATGTAGACGTGGAGAAACCCAAGCGTCGTGGACGCAAACCTTCTGCGGAAGTCGTCGAAAGTGATATGAAACTAGATTTGAAGAAACATAAGAAAGTGGAAACTAAATCGTCTTTGGAGGAGAACTCAGAGCAACCACACGGCATGGACAACCCTAGACGAAGAGGACGGAAATCTTCTGTGGAAATTGTCGAAGCGGAATCAGGTGCACAAGAAAAACCTGGTCAAGTGGAGGACTCACATAAGACTAGCCGAAAAGGACGCAAACCTACCGAAGTTGAGGATACTGAAGGCAAAGCGGATGACTTGCTTAAGTCAAAGCGACGATTACGCAAAGCAACAACGGAAGTTGTCGAAATCGAACACCAACTAGACAAACAAAAGGAGAAGGATTCAAAACATCAAGATGAACCGGATGATCCAAAGCGACAAGTGCTTGCAGCTCAAGTTGTCGACATTGAAACTGAGAAGAAAATCATCTTGGTGAAACCCGGAAGACGAGGACGAAAACCAACCACAGAGCTTGTCGAAGTGGAAGAGAAGGGCGAAGAAGCGGCAGAGCACAAACGACGTGGAAGAAATCCAGCTGCGCATGGTACCAAGCCTGAAGCTCCTCCTGAGAATATACAAGAGACAACGGGGCCGGCTGAAGAGGAAAGTAAGGAGAAACCAAAGCGTCGTTATCGAAAGGCATCATCGGAAGTCACAGAAACTAGCGAACCCGCAGAACCGTCGCTGCCGGAAAAGAAATCCTCTAGAAAGACGCGTAAAGCTTCAGCGGAGACAGTGGAGGACGAAAAGGCTTCAAATGTACATTTGGCTGTTATTGATGAATTAGATGAACCGGACCGTAAGAAGTCGAGGCTTCCGGAGTCACAAGATTTGGATTTGGAGCCACATCCAGTCAAGGGCAGGGGTCGCAAACCGTCTGCATCAGTGGAGGTAGCGGCACGAGGAACTCGCGCAAAGAGCTCCACACGCCGAGGACACAAGGCGGTTGTCGATGAGGTACCAACTGAGTCAGCAGAGCTCCAACCCAAGCGGCTTGGACGCAAAGCATCAGCTGATGTGGCACACGCTGATGGACAGCCCATGGAACCAAACGAAAGGCCAACTGGGCGAGGCCGAAAGCCCAGCACGGAAACTGGTCTAGAACCGAAAGCGGATCTTATTGCCGATAAGAAGACCTCGCGACGTCTTCGCAAACCATCCGCAAATGTAGAAATTATCGTGGAAGAAGCTGCTCAAGCCAAAAAGACAACAGTTCAAAGACGACGCAAAGCCTCCATTTCAGCAGCGGCTGAAGAGGCTGATAAGGAACTCGATATGCAGAGTCTACCAACGCCCTCCGTGGAGTCTGCCATTGTTGTCAGCGCTGCGGTTTCGCCGAAGCCGCAGGTGCTCAGCTCGGAGGATGAACTGACGCCGCGTCGCCGTGAGGGACGTAATCTGCCACGCAAAAACTATGACGAGACCTCTGACGAGGACAAGCCGAGCTCGCGGAAAGGACGCAAACCCGCTGCCAGTAAAACAGCTGGAACACCCACACCTAAGCCGGTCGAATCTGACGCATTGGCATTGCCCAAACCTTCGACTCCGTTGCCCGTGAAGCCATCAGACTTGACCGTAGAGCCAGCGGTGGAGCCAAGTACACCTGTTACAACCATCGTGCTCCCAGATCAATCGAGCTCCCAGAAGCGAGAGGGTCGCAACATGCCGCGCAAAAACTACAGTGAAACGTCGGACGATGAGAAGCCATCCACATCCCGTGGACGTCGTGTGCGTCAGCCTACAATTAAGGCCCTTGAGCAGTTGGTGGTGGATTCAGCAACACGACCAGCAACGCCCAAGCGCAAATTGGCCAAGGCAAAGACAGCTGAACCAGTTGACGAGCATGCTGTGGAGCCGCCAGAGAAGAAGGTCACAACAGAAGCAATTCCTGTTGCTAGCAAAGGCCGTGCAGCCACACGACGTAAGGCACATGATGCGGACGAAGTAGCAGAAGCCGATACTATTGCGCCCGTGGTGGCCAAACGAGGCGGACGAAATCGCAAGGAGAGTGCCAGCAGTCAACCTGAGGAGCCCGTCGTGGAAGTGGAACTCAAACAACCTGTTAAGCGCAATGCTCGTGGTGCCAACTCACGCAAGGCAAAAGCGGCCGTGGATGAAGTAACGGACGAGCAGCCGGCAGAAAAAAAGCCACGAGGAAGAGGTCGAGCAAAGACTCCGGTCGTAGTTAATGCGGAGAAAGTCGATGTGGCTGAGAAGCCAAAGGAAGGGGCGGCCGCCAAAAGAGAGCGACCTACACGCGCTGTTAAAATCGCTAATGAAGCTGAGACCGTTCAGGAGACGGTAACGCCATCACGCGCAGGACGTGGTCGAAAGGTGCACTTTGAGACAACCGAAGAGGTGAAGTCGGCGGCCAAGGATGAGCAATCAGCACCAGCTGCTGACGCTCCCAAACGCGCAACTCGCTCTCGCCGAAAATAAGCATTTCTAACTTTCTTTTATTATTTTAAGTTTAAGTTTTTCTAGTTAAGTTGAAATTATTTAGTTTTTTTTATGCCTCCTGTGTACCATAAATGTTAACAGAACGGTAATATAGCCACGTATTGTTAGTTTTAAGTTTAACAAGATAATGCATAAGAGCATCGTTATTCGGATAAGAGAAATGAAAATTTACGCTCAAGAACACACGTACAATTATCTCAAATAAAGGAATGAAAATTACATAAACAAGAAAAGAAATATACTTAAACATTTAGTTATCCATGTAAGGGTCTCCCGAGGATTTCCAACTAATAAAGAAGATTTATGATTTATCAATAAAATGTTTGCAATTTCGTTGCTTTAATAATCTTTTAGTTTATTTGCATCTATTTAAATTATCCATGTCCAAATGTTTATAAAATAGTTTTGTTTTGTTTTTTGGTATAATCGTATATCTAAAGTTTTGTTAAAAAATTTTCAAGTCGACAAGCATGAGAAGAATGGTCGATTCTTCGATTCTACATAACAAGGGATTACAAAACTTCGGTATAATAAACGCTGCCTACATCTAATACACCAAGTGTTGTGTATACTTTAATGTAGATAGCACAGGTAGTACTATAAATAAAGAACAACCTTAGCTTACAAGGCTTGAGAACATATCGTGGCAGCAGTTTTAAGTTGTAAGAACTTTGTGCTGAATTGAACTAAGCACGTACAAATATATATAAATAAAATATTCAAAATAACAACAAAATAAATAAGTTTAAGGACGTATGTAAAGTAAAATAAATTCAGCACCAGCTCCATTTACAATACTAATAATAATAAAAATAAAAAGCATCTACGTCAAGTAAAGCACAATAATCTTAACATTAAACATAAATTAGTTACAAGTTCACTGGATAATACTACACATTTCCGAGTATGTAAGTAGCACATACGAGTACACAAAATAAATAAATAGAAGAAATTGTGCATTAAAGCTAACTAACAAATAAATGTAAATGCAAAATAATTTGTGTTTTCAAATTTTCTCGCTTTTCCTTGTTCGAATATTAAATCGTGCTTTAGGCCTTCATCAGCAGATGTGGCTCGGAGCGCAATGAGTCCGTGAGATACTGTGTTTTCATGGTCTTCTGAAAATAGCGCTTCTCATTTGGAGAATTCACCATATAGACGATTGGACGCACTCCCACATTACGCCAAAGATCACCAATGTGCCTGAAAAACACAATAATCAACTGGAGAGTTAGACGATACATTTATAGGCCTATTTAAATGTACTTACAAATTGAACTCCTCTTTGTTCAGAAAGACAATCGTAATGCCTATTACAGGAGCAATAATGTTGCGGAGAATTGCACCGTAAATTGAGGTAATCAGCGTGGAGGATTTCAGCACGGACAGCGATAGATAACTCTCGTGCCATAGCCCGCAAATTATTTCGGGTCGCAGTTTGCGTAGCTGTCAAAGATAAGAAAAACATTAGTCGTTAGTACCAGTTAGGTTAATTTGTAGACCCCGTACTCTGATCAAGTGTTGGGTCTATTAGCTTAGTCAAGTATAGAGAGGATTTTCATACACCATAAAGTATATAAATTCTTGATCAGCCAAGTCGGTGAATTAATGTCCGTCAGTCCTTCCGTATGAACACCTGGACATTCTAGACTACAACAGCTGGAGCCACCAAGTTGGGAATAAAACTCGGTCTGGTGTAAGCAGATTAAGTTTGTTTCAAATTTTTGCCACGCCCACTACCCCTCCTCAAATTGTAAGAATCTATTTTAACATCACGTCATCACGACCTTATCTGAGTGGTACTATAATAACCATTCTATATAAATATGGTATGGATCGGATAACTATAGCCTATTGCTTACAGAGGAAAACACGCACTGGTATGAGTACAGGCACTTTTACAGTCGACTCGCTTGACTTGTTTTGTTTAAAACCAATTGGAAATAGTTAAGTGTGTGCTGAAAGCAACAAAGCAACGAATCCATTAGGTTCTGATACATGTTATCTATCAAGGTAGCAGAAAGATAATGCAAAATAAATGTTTTCTATATGTGTTGGATGATTCAGGTAGATTTTAACAAATTATCCAAATTATCAGACAGACCGAAGGACAGTAAAGTTATTTGCATTCCCAAAGGCAGTAACCACCAACCTGATAAATGGCCAGAGGAGATCGACTTATGACAATGGTGCGTTGAGTAAATGTTTCATGAGCACCCATAAACTTTTGCAACTGGTCGATCATCACGGCACTCGTGTCCTGCAGGTGTAGGAAGAGTGTGGGTGCTGTGTTCTGCTCCTCCAGAAACTCGGCAAGCTGCTTGAGTGTGGATACGGATTCGGCTTCATATTGAGATCTGAACATACGACATAAAAAGTTTATTAATATAGATAAAGTTTAATTAAAATTAGCTTACCCCATGGGATGATGCTCTGTGATGTTCAACTGTTGCAGCTCGTGCAACGTGTGATGTGAAAGGTTGCCACTTAAGCTGGCGCGTTCCACTGTCAGACGATTGGCAATAACAATCTCATTGCAGGACGTGATGCCGGCATCCAGGAGGACATTACGATAGCCACGTGCTAGACACTAAACGCATAAAAGAAGGGATGTTATTGATTTTCTGTTCAAGTGTTCAAGGGCCTGGGTGTTTGTCTGGGGAAACAACCACCCGAGTCTGTGGCTGTGACGTCACCTTTTTCACAGCTGCCTTCGAGTTCTCGGGGGCATCGTAGCCGGCACCCCGATTCGCAATGGGCCAATAATTAGGCCAATCGTCTGGGGTATTGAGCACACTAAGAAGCCGCTTTTCGTTCGGGCTGCGCTGAAGCTTGACGAATTTTGATGCTACACAGACGATCAGAAGCGTCAATGTGCACCAAGGTATCGCGAGATTGCAGAAGAACCAGAGCACATTGAAGCAGAAGAATATGAGGCTCACTGAACAGCAGAATAGCTTATAAATCATCTTTAGGCAGAGCCAGAACCAGCGCCACCACATTCACCAAGAAGACTGTTTGATGGATGCAGATTTAAATTGAAATTGTCGAAATTGTTGTTGTTCTCTGGTTTATTTATAAACATCTACAGTGGCTCTCAACATGCTTCAACCAGCATGTAGAAAAACTTAAATCAGCTGTAGATGGTACATCGAAAAGTGTAACATAGTAAAGTGTTGCAATTGTCTTGCTTTAAGTTATCAAAGAAATGTAAATTCAATTTCTTTTGTTTTCTTTATGTGCTGATTGAAACAATTTGCTAGCCACTGTATTTTGTTAGTTTGCCTTTTGCATTTACCCCAATAAGAACGCGCGCTGCCGACGACGACCACCCTTGCCACTCCCACAGTTGTTGTATTGCTTTGCTCACAGAGCCCGGTATATGTATAAATTGATTGTATTTTACTTTCTAACAAAACTCGTTGCAAAAAAATACTTATTCACTTGCGTTAATTTGTTTAAAAAGTAAAAAATCAAAAAAACCGTCACAATCCAATTGCAGCCGAAAAGGTGTGTGTGCGTAAGTTTTCCAATAAGAAGTCAGACTATCGATTAGCAAAGTCTATTTAGTACAGCGTAGCTATCGATAACATAATTTGCTTAGAGATGGGCGCCAATAATTTGAAATACATTTAAAACAGCACCACGTTCTGATATTTGTAAAAAAAAAAGTTTGACACAGATTTTATCACGCTATATTCTGGTATTTATTAACTTTAACTAGCATATCAGTTTATATCTTTGTCAGCAAGCGAACCCAACGTCTGATCGACGGATGCGATAATCGTGTGTAAACACCTGGATAAAATGGATCTGGAAGGAACAGAGAACATATAAATTAAAAAAAAAAAATAATCTTTTGAAAGGAACTAACCCGCACATCCAACGCCCCAAGACACTATGCCAATTAGTTTCCCTTGTGCGGTAAGTGGACCACCGCTGTCACCTACAGTAAAAACACATTAAAGAAAAAATTTAATAAGAATTTTGAGTTTTCAAAGTGTTGGAGCAGTTCTGACTCACCCTGGCAAGCGTCGGTGTTGCGCGCTGCGGCACAAAACATTCTGAACAACAGACAGTTAGTAGTTAATTAAGTATTTCCAAGAGATAACTTTACATTACTTACGCCTCGCTGACTCCGCCGTGGAAACTCAAATCTCTTTCGCACTTCTGCTGATTTACAGTGAGCACCGTCGTGTACTTCAGCACCGAGGATAGCATCGGTTCGGCACTACTCATATGTCCCCACCCGGACACGACCGCGGATATGTTCTCCTCAACGGGTTCTCCAGACTCCACCATTCTTATTGGGGCTACATTGGGATCCAAGGTAAGTGCTCCAGTTTCAGTCCGAAGCAGGGCTACATCAAAGTTCATGTTACTGGCGTCGTAAGAGGGATGCTTGAAGATCGTTCGGACAGTCATGATGCTGCCACCACTAGATCGTTTCACGCTACCCAGGCGCAGGCTGAACTCATGGGGCTGGTTCTCGTGGCCATCAATGCAGTGGGCAGCAGTGATGGCCCAACTTCCATCGAGAACAGAAGCTCCACAAATGTGGATAGTGAGACGACGTAGGGACAGTTGGTAGGGAAACTCCCCCTCACTCGCCTCCCGTCCATTAACAATGCGTCCGTCAGGCCGACGATTGACGGCTGCTCTGGCGCTGATCCAAAACAGTGAGGTGAAGATCAAAGTAACCCGTAAGGAGATCTGCATGACGACGTTGACTCTTTGAAACTAAATCATCATTGGAGTTTCGCTTTGTAAAAATGATAAGTTTCTTCTGATGTGCATTATCAATTGGCAGCGAACACCGTTATCAGTTCCTGTACTTCATTTCAGCTGAAGTCGATTGTCTGTAGGTAGCAATAATTAATTAGCAATTGTCAGTGTTGATTTGATTGTTCTTGATTTTTATAAGCATTTCTTACAGACGATGACAAAATCAACATTGAACTTGAGTGGGTGGAATTGGGCTTGGGAAATCCAATGAGGCATTCAATCAAAGACCAAGCATGAACAATGCTAATTAATGTTCATTTTCTTTTCATGTTTATATGTTTGCAATAAAAGCCAATTTACTTAAGAAAAATATAATTATATCTTATATCTCATTAATTTTGAAAATTTAAAAGATTCTTAAAAACTGTTAAGTACTCGATTAAAATGAATGAATTCAGTATAAGAATGGAGATTTATTATTTTGGTTAATCGATAGTTTTTTATTTCGACTGAGTATTTTCCGCTTCTCGGAAACGGTCACACTGGCAAGCAGTCTCGCGCTTACAAATGCCCAAGAATCACGCTTGCACTGGGCACGCTCCGCGTTATATTGATTTAGAGAAATGTTTACTTTGACAACGCAAGGGTCAAACTTCTTAAATTGAATTATTTTTGATTTTTGCTCCTTTAAATAAACATATTTACTTGGAAGCAAGCAAAGCAAAAGTGCAGTGTGTGAAGTGCAGTGCTTAAAGGTTTGTGACTTCATTGTTACTGCAAAGGATTACGCGATACGTTGTGTGTGTGTGTAAACCAATTTAATAAAATGCATTTCTGTTTCTAAGATATTTGGCAAACAGTAGAAAATAATACAAGTATTGAACTACACGAAAAGGTGCGTACAACGTGCAGGTCACAACAATCAATACAATTTCAGTCCTGCCATCACAGCCAAACATACGCACACAAACACATGTGCATACAAAGAATTCAACCCTAAGCTTATCATTTTGACAAAAAACCGGATTGAAGGTTTTTGCAAAATTTAATCAGATTGAATATTAAAAGTGCGGTGTTTGTCTGTATGCGTTCAATTATTGTTCAAACGCACCTGCTACTGTTCGTCAAGGCTGTCTCCAACACTCCTTTACCCCTGTCGGTGTATATTGAATTTATAAAGCTAAAAATAAGAGCAGTCTGTAATCTGGCCACACCACAATATTTGCATCTCCTTTTTGCTTTTCTTTTCCTTTACAAATCGTTACAAATTTGCTGGCCAGTGGCCACACAGGCGTAAGACTTTAATTTATTCAGCAGCAGCAGAGGCAGCTCATCTTTATTTAGCTTTTGTGCTTACTCATTCATTCATTGAGACACTTTCAACTATCGCCGGTGCAAAACTCGTTTCTCAATTCTTTTTAAGTGTTGTATTGTTTGTATTGTATAATTCAATTTAAATTGATTTTTATTCTCTCATGCCAGGCATTTTTATGCTCTCCCCTTTGTCTTACTATTCCCTACGTACATATGGACATACAAAATAAGTACGCGTACACGAAGGCACCAAAAAGTACATTGCATTCTCTTTTCTTTGCTTTCCTTCGCCTTTTCTCAATCACCTTTGGAAGTGCCCCCCCGCGGCCCAAGAACAACAACAATATAAACATACATACATACATATAAGTATGCGTATGTGCTCTTTAAACTCATTCAAATTTATTATCTGTTGTTGTCGTTGTATTAACATCTGTTTATGTCGTATAAATAGTCGGCTTAAGCTTAGAAAGGTGTGACTTATTTCGGATTAGAGAAACTTTTAATTTGTGTTAATTGTGACCTGGCTTATTATAAGTATTTAACATGCAAACTGTGGTTCCCATAACGAATACCTTTAAGTTACTGTTTCAAGCGAATAAAACACCCGGTTTTTTTTTTTCAACCTAATGGGCAAAACAAATTCCAATTGAACTAATTAAAATCTAAAACGAAACTTTAATTAGCATCTTCACCAATAATACTTTTAAACCGCTAACAAAACTTGTAAAACACTTAAACGTGTAGTATTTGTATCTCTGCTGTAAACGAAGCGTGAATTTCCATTTTAGAGCGGGTTAACCAGCCGCATTAACAAATCGATCATTAGATGTTGATTTATTAGAAGGAGTACGGAGTTTTTTTTTCAGTCGGCTAGCTCGACTTTTCTTTCTTTTGGACCCTGCTCCAAACATTATGGACATGACATTTAAATGGCTATTTTGTTGTTTTAGTGAATAAAAAAAAAACTGCACTCTTCAATAAAAAATTAAGTATTTTTTTATAACTATCAGTTTATGTTTTTATACCAAACAATTTTATTTAAAAATAAATATTTGTATATCTCGATCTTATACAGTTTTTACCAGTCCTTTCAACAGTTCATTTTTTCCTGAAAGCGAAATTCGCTTTTGAATGGATTTTTTGCTGCAATTAAAGAAACTTCTTAATAATTTTACAAGTACTGCACTGACAAGCTTGGTCGGTTCCGTGTCTGAAACCGGTGACCAGGTCAAAGATGGCGAAGGGGACGACACTGCAACAGTTATATGCGAACAACAACTGCAATAACTGAGCAATGTCAGTAGCAAAGCCAAGCGAAATAAAATAAAGAGTATGAGTACAATATACAAACACAATCCATGCAACAAAAAACAATAACATAAAATGACAACAAGAAGAACTCTCAAAGCAAATAAAACGAGATTTCAATGCAGAAATTTCCATTTCCATTGCAAACGTTGTGGTTATTGTTACTGTTGCTGTTGTTTTTGTTGGCTGCTTGGCTGCGTTTTGTCAACTGGCAAGCTACCGGTTACGGCTGTGAACCAGTGCTGGCAGGTTGTCATAGACTTAAGTAGCTAGAGTTGAAAAAAAATGTCTAGAAAAAGCTACAAAGTTACTGAATTTTACACAATTTTATATTGCGAATAAATATTATCAATGAATACAAAATAATTTAAAATTATTTTACAATAAAATAAAAACAAAAAAGAAAAGTAAAGTCAAACATTCCCGACCGTATAATGCTGTCTGCATTTTATTGTACACTTGTTACTTTCCTGATTGTAGTCTGAGTAATATGCAATTTTCAGGATAGTTTGATACAATTTTCCTCCAAACGACTTTGAAATTACAATAATGTACAATAAGACAAATGCATTAAAAATAGTATGCAATTCGGAAAGGTTTTATATTTCTTGTGAAAAATCGGGGCGTGGCCGACCAAAATGTTTAATGGTATTGCATTTGTGCTGTCTCTAGCAACCTACGTACTTGGTATTGGTATTCCTAATTACTACCGTAATTACTTGCCATAATTACTCAAAACATTTATTTTTTTCGACGTGTGTCTAATCTATGGCTTATTGTGGGCAAATGGTGACTGACTAAATATGGATTCGATACTGACTGAATTCGAACTTGTAGCTCATACCATCTCTGAGAGAATGTTTCTTCATACGGACAGACACGGCTACATAATAGTAATAATATTAGTTCAATTATTGAACTTTATTCATTCAGGTTTAAATTATTGGGCGAATGTATTCTGTTTGGGTTTGATTAAAATAGTTAGAAAAATAAAGTAACTTTTAAAACTAATTCATATGTAGTTAGGCTTAATTTCCGACCATTCTGGCGAAAAAAAGATATAAATTCCTATTTTAGAAAAATATTAATGCCAAGCATTTAACAACAATAAAACTGCTCATTGTAGCTATAATTTGGCCATAGTGCCAACTCTACTGCGGACATTACTATGAATTGGTTTGGGCCATGTTATCATGATGTCTGCGGTTGGCTGGGGAAAAGTGGAAAAGCGGGAAAGCGGTTTGCAATTTGACAAACGCTGTACGCACTCAAATGACTGACTTTTCTACCGTTACGTTTTAGTTGAGTGCAACTTGACTGTAACTTAGACCATATCCAGAGAGTATTGCCAACTAGGGAGCAGCTAAAAGTCGACGTGGACGAGACTTGAAATAAAAATGGCAACTGGAGTGTTGTGGGTATTGGGAGTGCTATTGGGGACAGTGACCGACTGGTGACAGCTACGCAATTGACCTGCAAATCAAGTGAAGTATTCTGCCGGAGCGTCTTTCACTTGCATCTCTAGTGAAACGTTGCGATTTGTGAATGTTTGTGCCACATTTGGTTCTATGAGTCAGCAGCATTTTGGGGCACATCTGTCAGCAGTAACCCAACAACATACTTGCAAAGTACTGCTGCAACAACAATAGCATTTGAATAGATGTCCAGATTGTCCTCTTTGTTGCCGCTTTTGTAACCCTTGTCGCCTCCAATTGGTGGCAGCTGCAGATTGTAGACAAAATAATATTGCATCATTACTCGGTATTTTTCCATACAAATTTTTTATTTTTGACCGATTTATCCTATGGGAGCTGTATGATATAGTTGTGCGTTCCGGTCCTTATGGTAGTTATATTGGGACCATAAACATCGGGCAGATGGGCATTTTTAATAGGCCCCTGTACCATTTTAAAGTACGTGATCTAAAATTTGTGAAACCTACTGAATCTTATATACACATTTTGGATTCATGCAAACCTCCTACAAAACTATAGAATTTGTCTAAGTGTGGATGGGGAACACCACTGACTTTAAGCTTTGCCCTTACCCCACTTTCCCCGTTGTTCACTCTTGCACTTGGTTGTAATCCACCCGTCGCTTTCTTCTTCTTCTCCCTTCTTTCCTCTCAGCATAGTTGTGGTGCATTTTGCGTGAGCCCAGCAACACTTTCAAGGGCCTGTGCCAATTCTCGGCAGCAGTCGCTGTTGCTTCTGCTTTCTCTTGTTCTTTTATTCTTTTATTGTTATGGCTGTGTGTTTTGGTTTGTGCTTTGACTTTTGCTTCGTCGCTGCCGCTGTCGCCGTGACGTCGTGGTCTACACAACTCTCCGCCCGCAATCAATAAACAGCGACCTTCTTCTCTCTGTTTTCTTGAAACTTAAAAGTTGTCTCCAGTCTTTGTTTAAGTCTTGAGTTCGTAAGTTCTTTGGGATCCTTCTGTTTTTGCCCTCTTCCAAGCACTTCAGCTGTATTCTGTGTTGAGCTTCCCTTTCCATGTTCGACTTGTGCCATTGCAGATTTATATGCTGGAATTCCTTAAGAGTTAATTGCTGCACTGAAACCAACTCAACTGTGCAAAGTTAAGCCGCTGAGGTGAAGATTGCGAAGGCGAACAAAGTGCACTCTTGAGTCTTGCCAGCATTCAAAAGGCAAGGACTCGCAGTGCTAAACGGTTCGCAGATTAATACCTTGGTTAAGATTTCCCCGTTGTTGCTGTACGTCCATTCAAAACTGAAATGGCTCGTAGCGAACAACGTTCAAGAACTTAACTACAAGCTCCTAAGTTAAATTTGTAACTAAATTAAAGTTAGCACATGCTTGGACTATTATTAAAGATAAATGATTGTATTTTTGGTAAATCATGATATATGTAAAACATTTGAATTTAAATGAACTTCTAGAACAATATTTACTTGGCTCTTTAATATAAAGTAACCCCATTAGAAGTCGGTAACATCTCCTTCTGACTGTTACGCACATTTTGCATATTCATTTCTTTATTTAAATATTTTAATACAAATACTAACTTTTCTCAGCGAACTCTTTATAGCATATACATACCTAAGTTGAAAGGCCCTATTTTATTTTATAAATTTACGTTCATAATATTTATACTAAATATTCGAGGAATTATATTTATATCTAATACATTAAATTAAATTATTAATTAAAGTACACAGTACTCAATTTAGTGCACATATTAGCACACAAAGAAGTAATTTTTGACCGATTTGTCCTATGGGAGAAATAGGATATAGTTGTCCGAACCAAATCAAACTTGGCAAGGCTAGATATGTAACACTATAGTGCTTCATACAAAAGTCGACTATAGACTTTAGTTGTATCTTTAGGATCAAAGTGGGTAAGGGCAGTAGTAGTGGTACTGTACATATAATGAGTGATAGCTCTGGTAGTTTCCATGTTATAGTGGTATATAAATTGTTGAACTTTCAGTCCAAATTTGGTGCCTTTAGCTCTTGTAGTCTCAAAGATCCAGGTGCTTTTCCGAACGGTGGACAGACAGACAGACATCGCTATATCGACTCGGCTGTTAATACTGATCAAGAATATATATACTACATGGGGGGCCACGCCTACTTCTGCCTGTTACGCACATGTCGCTCCTGGCAAACCTAATAGACCCCTCCACTCTTTTTTAGAGTAGAGAGTTAGATGGAAATTTTGTTCTTACAAAATAAAACGAATTTAAACCCATTTTCATTAAAAACCCAATTCTATGGTTTGGAAACGATCCTCAGAAAATTTAACACATGACACTGCAGATAAAGCAAATCTTCTGCATTCCGAAGATTAACTTAAGGTCTTTTAACAAAAGATTGCAAAAAGGCAATTTCGTGGTTTAAAATGCGCCAGAGCAAAAGTGTGCAAAAATAAAGAGAAGCACGAAAAAAAAATGATTTTGCTGTTAGCCGCGGGAACCCCGAGCGACCGAAATCACCGTCGCGACTTGCCCCTCATCCACTTTCATACACTACTGAAAACAGAGACCCGACTCCAAACATCAAAGCAGCGAAGCAGCTGTTGCACTTGCTGTTCTTGTTTTCGTTTTTGTTTTTGTTGTTGGCGTTGTCGTTGTCGTCGTTCTGGTTGAGCCGAATAAAAGAGCAGACGAAGTTGAAGTCAAAGTCGAAGTTGATGAAGTCGCTCGCTGCTCGCTTCGCTCAGTTGCGTTTTGTGCGTCGTCGGCGTCAGTTGCGGTAGCGTATCTTGGACAGCAGTAACTGCAGATACCTGTGAAACTTCCAGTGGTGTTTTGTGTGTTTATTTACCTGATCCATCTGAGCTCGGAAGGACGCCGAAAAGAATTCTGAATTGTAAATGTGAAACGAAGTTGTGGAATTGTTTTTAATTTACGCCCAGTTGGAGTATTGCAGGGCACAAATTTACGCCAAGACAAGTATTAAAGTGAAGCTATTAACGTGAATTTCAATTCACTTTTTTCAGTTATTTTGCTTTTGTGTTTTGTAAAATATAACGCGTTGATTTATGTGAATATATTTTTGTTTTCTGCCTGACGGCATAAGGACGCGTGGAATGGCGTTTAAAGTTAGACCACAATTTTCCTGATTTGTGGGTAAGTTGCTGGTTGGCATTTATGCAATTTTAACGGAAATGTACAAAAAACTTTGGACACTAAATAAGTTTTATCAAAAGGGAAAAGGAGATCCAAGAAGAATTATGTTTGTTGCCTCAGTTTGCAGGGCTAGCAACACTTTTTTCAAATTTAATTTCCTTTCCGCATTAATTTGGGAGTTTCCCGTTAGGGTTTCATAGACTTCCTGTTTCCTTAAAACAGCGAACCTTAAGGCTTCCTTTTTTACTAACATCCTGTGTTTGCTCTGTAACTGAATCTTAATGTTATTGCAAATTCCATTTGGTCTCTTGCTAACTATTTAGAAAAAGTTATTGAGTTCAATAAGAAAATTAAACACAAATGCTTAGTAAAGTAGAAGAAACTCCAATCATCAAATTAAAATAAGCGTTTAATCGATATCTTGGCATCATTAAAATCACTAGTGCTTCGACTCCTACTAACCCGTACTCAGTGCTTGCCACAAGTCCGGTGCATGCCGCATGTAGCAGGCCAATAATGTCCCCACAACTGAGGCCTATCGATTGCCTTCCCTACTTTATTCATTTATGGTATGTGTGTGTGTAAGTGTGTGCGTGTAGGTATTTTGTCGCACAAACACATGCACACTTGTAATAATATCTCGTGTCACTAAAATTAGTCTCAAGACCCCCACGAGGCATACTTAGTGCATGCTGTTCCATTTATGTCATTACTTATACCTCCTGTCACCCCCCACTCTTCAATCCCGTTTTCCCCCTTCCCCTGAGGCCATGGTGTATGGCGATTTCATTCGGATCGGTAGTTGTTGATGGCGTGCTGTCAATTTTCCGGTGGCTTCGCTTTTCCACTGCGGTTGTGTCATTCTAAAGACACTTTTTTATTTTTTATATGTCATGTCATCATGCAATCATATCGTTTTACCATATAAACCGAAGCGCGCCATACAATCAACAGCTTTTACTTTGCTCTCCCGTTCCCAGTCCCCCTTCTTAGCCAGTTTCGCGGTGTTTGCCGATTTAGACAACAACTCTTTGACTCACAATTGCTTGTTGGTAATGATGCGTAACGAAACATGTCAAGAGAGAGAGAGAGAATGAAAACTAGCGGAGTTTGCAGATCATCATTAGTTGACCAATATGTGTGGCATGTGTTCCGGTTGTGTGCTCTGTTGGATCATGTAATGTCCATTTAGCTTCAGTTAACTGATCACAGTACAGTATTCGAGCATGACCTCAATACGGCTCTGATCTCCCAGAGTTTATTGTCTGGATCAGAATCAGATTGACCAGAGTCATCAGACCATTTCTAATGGTCAATTAATGAATGAATCTGAAATACTTGTACTACATTCTTCAAAATATTTTAATTCACCACCTTCCCATTGAGTAATGAGTATTTCACACACAACAATTTATAAGGAAACGTATACATAGACTTAATAACTAACCATAAGTAACTGTAAACCTGTTACACACATAAGTGTAACAAGACTGCCAACGTGTGTGTGTGTAACTGAATTTTCCCACCATTTAACCTGTATAAAAATGAAACACTGAAATTTCATAATCAATGTAATAAAATGCGCTATTGTCTGTACTCTTTCCACCTTTACACCGTTTTTACTGTGTACTCTACGCTATGTATTTTCAGTTTCGAAACTTGTGTGAAGAACTGAATTTTAGGCCATCTGCAGCTGAAACAATTTTCAATATTAGTTATTAAATTAGGCCAATGAAACGTCAACACATGTGTTTTCCAAAAAATTAATATAAAACCAAGAGTATCTAATCTTCGGTTATTCAAAGTTTATATTCACTTATTTTTTCCACTGTTTGCTTTTTTTTGCATCACAATGGGAGCCAAGCTATGAACAGAAGTGAAAGAATAAATTTTCATTTTCCTTTCCCCATGCGAATGTTTTCATTTCTCTACCACGATAAGGGTGAAGTACTGCCATACGCCCCATTCACGTTGTGAAGCTCTCTCTCACGTCCCAAATTTTATGAGCTGGCGTTTTGTGTCTTATCAGCGTTTTTGAGAATTTTTCTTTGTTGTTTGGCCTGTTTTAAATCTGATATTAAGGGGACCTTCTCAAAGATTGTGTTCGAAAAACAGCAAAATTTGATCATTTTTTTGTTGGACAATGAAAAGACATAGGAGCTGACGGATTTGATTACTTTGTTAGTTAAATATTTAAAAAAAAATAAAACGGCGCCTCTGTATCTGCACAACTTCATGTGTGCCTCTTGTAGTGAACGGGAAGTCTGTTAGAAGTTTACAGAATGAAAGTTTATTATATTTTCTATGTCTTTTACCTAACTTCAATTAATATAGACAAACAAAAAATTAACCAATTTAAAATATTATATTTTGCACCTTTTTAATACACTTGCAGAGGGTTTTTTTTTGTCGCAGTTCATCTGTTTAAATCGGCCAGATTGGAGCACTGTTGAAAAAAAAAACATTTTTTAATATTTCACATTGAAATTATTTAGATATTGACCTTTAAGGTATAAGTATTTGAATGAAGTTAATCGGATGGATCGATCGAGCCCTACTCTTGATGTTCGGTTGAAAAAAGAGTTTTGATAAAAACGCGTTCAAAATTTTATTTTCGCAGCCGTAAAGCGAGTGGAAGGCACAGGTGCGCTCGAGTTTTTCCGATCGAAAAGTTCCATGTGAAGGTCCCCTTAATAAACCCAAATGCCAGTCTGTCCATACTCACAGCGTTTAAACACTTGTGTATAAACCTTTCTGCCAAACAAAGGAAGTTTACTTAACCAGAACTATGTTAATAATGTAGATTATGTTATAATGTTAATGTAGATAATGTTAAGTAAGAGCGTTTACGACATTATTCGACGTTGGTAATGAGTAAATATCTAAAAATTCGATTACGAGTAGAAATAACCTTCGTCTTTGATGCACTAGTAAAAATTTTCGATTGAAAGTCACAATTTTGTAAGAAAAGTACGTTAAGCGGAGTGAGTGCTGCATATGCAGAACGCAGTTTTTCTCTGCACCCATCCGAAAGACCCAAAATGTCGAAGACTTTTTCTCAGAAGTGGATGTAACGCTACAAGAAGTCGAAAATAGTCGACGACCTTCAACATCGTGGCTCAACAGGAAGCGTAGCCAAGAAAGATGAAAAAAATGATCGTGAGCTTGTTTTCGCGGAATCCTGGCTTAAGTTTGCATGCAGGTCAAGCAAAATTTAAAAAAAGGGTATAACTATATCGCACATAACGATTCGAAACTATTTGCGATCAAATTATTTGAAATGGCGAAGTATTTTAAAGAAGTCACTGTTGTCGTACACGCTCTTACTTAACAGACTGTAAGATATTGTGCTCAGAGATTGCAAAAAAAAGAGGTTAAGAAGAGTTGAATAACAAACTCCCACTGCAAATTATACAGACAATTTTTAATAAATGTAGATTAGCCGAGTCAACTGTTAAAGATCCCATAGTCATTCTAGTGTGCATTGCCGTCTCACTGCCGTATTATTACTTTCTTAAATTGATAATCTTATAAATAATTCAAGAGTTACATATGTGCAATATTTTCAAATTTTGCCGAGTTAATTAACTAGATCTATAAGAACTTAAAGGACTGCACAATAATTCATTTTAGATTCATGAGCCGATGTTTTAACTTTAATTTCTATTAGCACTAAATGAAACTAGATTCTACATGTCAGTTAAAACAGAGAAAGCTCAATGCAATATGAATAAAGGTTAATCGAACAAATTACTAATATGTGTGTGAATAACTGGAGCAATTAATCAAATAAAACCAGTTCATAATTAAAGTAAGTAATGAATTAAATAAAGTTTAATGCTCGTGCCTCTTTTACACTCATTAGCCTGATAGCGAACGGAAGAAATTTATAGCCAATGTTACAGTATCCGTTTAATTGCCTGCTTTGATTGCGACTAAACTACTGACAACTGCTGGTACCTAGAGACCATTAAACACACGTTTTTAACGACATTAACGTGTAGGACGAAACCCGCTTAGAACGAAGAGGTGACAAAATCAGTTTAATGTGTAAACTGCAAACAGGCAACATGCTTTGGCCAGGACTTTGATGACTCCTGACCAAGTTAATCCGCTGGGGAGTCAAAAAGAGTGCACACACAGTGTGAGCTAACAGTGCAAGGTCAGAAGGATTAAATTTAATTCTCGTTGGGGTGTATTCATAAATAAAGAAAAGTTGTTTTTCGCAAATTAACAAGTTTAAAATGTATACATAATTTTGAACTTAATTTAGATCTTAATTATATCATGTCTTTCGCGCAGTGTGTTACTCTGATAGGTCATATGACAATGTTGTATTGTTGTTGTCACCAGCGGTGCTATAAAAATGAGAAACTGCTCCCAAGCTCTGATGTGACTTGGTTCTGCCCGTTTTAATATCTTTTTAGACCCCGTTCTCAGAAAGAGTAAAGGGGTCTACTAAGTTTGTAAGAAGCGAAATGTGCGTAAAAGATAGAAGGACGCTTTTTCGACCCCATGAAACCAAACCTGAATCTCAAAGACTATAAGATATGGAGGAAAACGACTACTACTGTCGGTACTACATTCATATATTATGTGTGTGGTACCATTATAACTATCGTCACCTACAACTATGAACATATATCCTATAGAACAAATCAGACGAAAATTCTTACTTGTATGAAAAAATTCACACATGAGTTCCAGGTCTTTTACAGGCCACTGCAATTGGTTTTTCCCTCCCACTTGAAGAAATGAATAAATAATATTAAAATATGTACATAAATATGTACAAATATAGTAAAAATTGAAATTCTTTTTTTTAACACTCCGTTAAAAAACACTTGAAATTCGGCGGAAGATTTAATAGTATTTCGAACTTGCGACGAAATTTATTTTTTCAAATAACTGATCTAACATGGAAAAGATTATCTTAGTTAATTTAATAGTTAATTTTCTCTGGGGTTCTTTCTATCTCTAAAATCTGCAAACTGTTTAAATACCTAATTTTAAATAGTTATGTAAATCGGTTTAGTTCAGTGTTGTCTTACAATGTTTTCTGGATTGTTTGTTGTTTTCAGCTTTTGTTCATGTTCGTTGCCTCGGGTAATGACCAACAAAAGGGCACACGTCCAACAGCTCTGCTGAAAGTACCCATTACTCAAGCCCAGGTGGCCCTGGTGGACCCCGTGAAAATTGTCATCATTAAAGTCCTATCTTTTGTACAACTCCCGGTTTAGCTGCCAATTGTGCTTATATTTCAGCTCTTGCTGCTTTGCTTCGGCTTTTAGCCTTGTCTCCAAGACCAAAATGAGAGACTAGGTTTTTGTGACGCTTTCTTACAGAACATCAATGTTTTGTCTTGATAATGAACTTTATAAATTATCAAAGAGTAAATATAATAGTTTAATAAATTAAAGTTCAAGCGAAAAATTTACCTTTCATTTATGCAAATATTCGGAAATTAAGCTTTCGACAGTCGAGCACCTCGTCTTGAGTGTTTTCATGTTCATTTTCAGTTGTTCGGTGCTTTGTTTAATTAAAATGTTCAACTTTCCACTGTTACGAAGTGCCATTGTGTCTGGTGTCGACACCAGAACTCTTCAATTTCCCGCAACCCCTTGTCCCTTGTAGTGCCGTTTTCACCATCTTTCCGCCGGAAACTTTGCTCTGGCATTTTTCAACTGCAGCTGCAATTGATTAATGTCATGTGATGTTTGTTTCTGAAAGTCTCCAACTGCGTTTCTCTCTGATTTTGGAGTTGGGGCTTAAAAGTATGCTAAAATGCAACAATATATTAAAGGTAAATTTGTTAAAATTACTCTTGATACATTATAGTTGTAGCTAAAAACAGAATGCTTGTTTTATAAGTGCTAAATTCCCCCCATCAATCTTCGTTTACTATGGGACTAAAAATCATTACTTTAGCCGACACAGAATACTACAATTCCCACAAATGGAATCAACTTTAATTTAAATTTATTGCAACATTTGGTGTCCCGCAAAATAACAAAGCACTACACCAGAACAACAACAATTTATAGTGCACAACACGCAGAACTCTGATAAACAAAGTTATAAATTGATTTCGAGTGCTTTTAGAAACTTTTAGTAAAAGCCATCACCCGAAAAAAAGCAAAAATCTCAACATTTATTCGGGTTGCAGCACAAAACAACAAAAGGAATAATTGCATTTGAATTGAAGAGTGTGTGTGTGTGGGTCTCTGGGTGTGTGTGTGTTGGTCTCTGTGTGTGTTTGAAATTTGATCAACAAACTGACGACTTTGTTGCCGCAGAAACAAAAGCTAACTCAGCACAAATGACAGGCGGCAAAACTTTACGACTTTTGACTTGGGTCTCAAATTGCTCTTGTTTTTGTGTGCATGCAGATTGCGCTGAAACCAGACCAGAAAAAACGACTAGAAAATATTCCAGAAACGTTCACGAACCAAAATTACTCGCACATTGTGCAGAAAAGTTCCACAAATAGGGCAACATGTCAAAATGCCGAGAAGGACCAGAAAACCGGACGGGATCTTGAAAGCAACTGCCTGCCCCTGGCTATATCCTGTGTAATTTACAATGAAATCAAATTTGTCAAAACTTTTTGCCCTACCAAGTTCGAGTAACTCATAACTCGACAGACACTTCGATTAACAAAGTTGTGGACACTTTAAATTGAATAGAAACCGAGGCAACCGAATCCCTTTTAAATACGGAAATCATAATGATCAGAAATGGAAGCAAGTGTATCCAATTAAAATATACTGTCCGTCCGGAAATTGTAAATTACTTCTGTGCCAAAGTTAAGAAAGCAACGGCAACTTGTTGATTGTAAAAGGCTAAAAAATTGAATTCTGTACCTAAGACAATACAGGGCTCCGTTATGTTTGCCTGACAAAAGTATGTATATATCTTTACATGGACCGTACCAAATACTTATCTTGACCCAATTTATTAAGAATATACAGTGAAAACTCTTAATAGCGGGGTGTCCGTCAATAAGAGAGGCGAATTGTTCAGAGAAAAGTTCTCTACGTATGAGGTGCCTCCGCTTATGAGGGGTGTGCGTAAGGAAAAATCATGTTGTGCAATCTATATAAATAATCCCTCATATTGATTGCCGTAGGTTTTATAAAAGTTAAGTATAACAGATTTATAACTGTACAATTTACGCCCCCTGAAAAACTGATAATTATTCGAATGTTGAATGATTTTTTTTTTTTATTATGACTAAGTCCACTATTTTAAATGGTTCACTATATCCGCACAAGATCGGACCACTATATCATATAAAAACAGTACCGGATTAAACACGTTTATGTCATGGGGCTAGGTATGTGGGAGGCACTAACAAAAGGGCTCATTATCCCATTGATAAGAATGAAATATATATAAGAATCACATTCATATGTACTTGGTTTCACGGAGAATAAATCAGCTTTCTGGGATTTTTGTGCTTAAAACTTTATGATATTTAAATTAAACGTGCAAAATGAGCTATTCGACAATCAAAGGTAGTTCTAAGATGGGTGACCAGCATTGACATGTACATGCGAAGTGCAACTTGCACTTGGAAAACGTTAAGCAAGCCCGAAAAGTTGTTTAAACTGTTGAGCCAGAGAGGCGAGTTAAACCAACACATTTGCTAAATCATCTTGTAAATCTTTGAGCTTCGATTAGATTTACTGTTTCCCTACAAATCTTTGCGGGTTTCATAGATGTCAAATTAGATAAAAATTCTATTTGTTCGCAATCTACTTTGCAGGCCGACAGTCTACTTGGGTACATTCATTTTGAGGGCGTACATCATTGCACCGAATCTTTCCAAAATGTCACACAGTTAAATACTATTTTAATAGCTGTTTCCAAACGACATATGATTTTAGTAGGACAGGAGCTTCATACGATCTTCTTTTGCTCCACATCGTCGACTAGAACTTTTAATTGGTTCAGTATTTATTACGTTATAGTACTAGGGTACAAACGTGACCCTATTATTTATTTACCCTGGGGGACTGGCCCCTATGAAAATCCGCCCATGCATGGGAACAACCGGTTTTAAATGTTGAAAACGCTTTATGCAATTTGCATTTGCTAATATTCCCCATCTACGGGGAATATTATATATATGTATATATTATATCACATCTTTATCTATGTATATATACATATATGAAAACCACAATCTTCATTACTGTTAGGCAATTTAATTGTTGTTCTTTTTAGTTGTCATTATGTTTTTACAATGTAGTTTAGTTTTCAAACAAGACAAATCATAAAGATTTTTGTCGTAACCGTCGCCAAAACGATTTCTACAACACATGCGAAGCGTGTCTTCAAAGAGTCGTAATTCCAACGTCAAGATGTGGCAAGAAGTCATGCAATGTGGCAGCTGAGAGGAGAATAAAGAAAGTACCCAACTGAAGTGTAGCACGCGCAGTCGTCAGATCCACTTCCAGCTCCCAGTTAACCCCCACCTTTGTCCCCTTACGCAGTTCTAATGAGCTTAAGCATTAGTTTTTCTTTACACTCTGTAGAAATGGAAATGGGTGGACAGGAGAGGGGAGTAACGGAGCGAGTGGAGAGTGCGAAACGTTTAAATCAACTAGCGAACGAGTCGGGAGGGGAGAACATTTGCATGTTGCTGGTGACAGGTGGCTACGGGAGCTAGCACTGGCGAAGGGCGAAGGGGAATCATCACTTAATGGCCACTGATTAGCATGCGACTGGTTGCTTCAACCCGTGCTTTCTGTGGTTTAACTGCTGGGTAGTGTGCATTTATGTCTGTGTGTATGTGTGTGGGGAACTAATTGAAGCATGGGCAACCGGGAGGTGACACTTTAAACACTTAAGCTGCTAACTGCATAGGTCACAACACTTTGAAATTCTGATTAAATTAAATGCATGCCAAATTTGATGCTTTCTTGCCAACACAACTCTGAAATGGAATCTGACAAATGCTCTGCGATACCCACAATTTTTCCTGCCATATTAAATTAAATGTTTCACAATGTTTGACATGGCGTATGCGTGTTGCATTTTCATGCATGTATTCGCACTGTGCTTTCTAGCCAAGTTAAGCGGAGTCAGCAGCTTGAAGCCAACTCCGAAATGCATTTATTTCATCATTGCAAAAAAGTTGAACAAACTTTTTGCGTGTTTGTGAAGAGTTTTTGATTGAGTTTGCAGTCTGCCTGCCCGAAACCATTGCAAAAGCATTAAAAATGGTTTTTATAGACTTTTATAGTGAATAGACGTTAGAAAATAAAGTAATAATTTGCGATGCCAAAATCAGCAATAAAGTTGGTTGTATTTCGAACTTTAAACTTTAAAGATTGTGTAAAGCAAATGAATTTATTTTCTCATAACCTGTCAGCAATTGTTATTTTTGGCAGTCCAATTTTAGAAATAAATGTTTTAAGATTTTAAGCTATAAAGTATTAACACATTGGAAAAATAATAATGTATACATATATTGAAACTGGTAGTGAAGGGTACAGGATAGCGAGCGGACTGTAAAAAATCCACGTACTAAATCTATTTCGCATTTTTCCACACAAATTAGCAATTTGCGTTGCCTATAATTTTTAATTTATATATTAATTTAGTTGAGTCAATTAATTAAAACTAAACATTTTCATACATTGATTTTAGATGTGGTCTTTGTAAGCTATAGAATATAGGATAAAGTTATCAGACCCGAATCAATATTTGCAAGGGTTTACATACAATTTGTAAATTTGCTCATAACTCTAGTAGTTTAAAAGATCTAGTGTTATAAATACTTTTTTTTCTACATGAAAATGTATTTTTTTTTTTTTAACAAATTCGGGGGGCGGCAGAAGATTAAAAACAATTTAAAATAAACTTGATCTACACGACAAATGAACCGACTTTCCAAATTAGGGTACTCTAGCTATTACAATCATCAAGATTGAAGTCCTCCATAAACATGTGCATTGCTTTATCGACTTGGCTGTTTTTGCTGATCAAGAATATGTATACTTTATAGATTCCGAATCGCCTCCCCCGTTTGTTACGCTCATAAACCTCGGTAAAAGAGGTAAAGGTAGAGCAACATCACAGTCGCATGTTTTACAGTAATTTCCATTTCACGGCAAATCATGTCTTAACTTGTTGAAAAGGCTATTTCATTCAGAACCTTATATTTGTTTATTATGTGAAATGAAAAACTCATGTTGAACAAGCTAATATGATTTTTAAATGCAAAAAGGGGAGAAATAAAAGAGAAATAGCACAGAGTATAGAGAGTAATAGATTATTTAAGAGATCTAATTGAATTGATAAATAATATTAATGTTAATGGCCTTGTCAAAGGCCTCGTGCCTGGCACTGTCACGAACTGTGTTAAACGTGATTCGTAATAATTAAGTCATTACTAAAACCATTTGCAATTTATGCAGTTAGTTATCTCGCCCTCTGAGTGTGTTCGTGTGTGTTTGTGGGTTTGTGTGTGTTTGGAATTTAAAGTATTGAAATTGATGAATTTACTCTTTTCCACAAGTGCGCACACACAAAGCCGCATCCGTGCCGCTTCTCTTATTCCCGTCCGCCGTAACAGCTGGTGTTCCACATGTATGCACAACATCCGTGTCAGACATTTCCGAGGCATTTTCGGGATGTGCCTTAATTAAATTTTTGCAAGCATCGCTCCTTGCCCTTCGGCATATCCTGCATGTGCGGCTAGTCCTTTCCTACTCATTCTCCTATATCCCGTAGTCTCCCCTTGTGCCTGTGTCTTACCAGCTCACTTGGTTATTGCCTGCATAAAATATATGTTCAATGTGATGTGAAATATTACAGCACTTGATTTCAAAATGAAGAACCCGCGCGGCACAAAGGCTCATAAAGGACACCAAAGAAGCAGCCACATCTTAAATTTATGAAACGAACATCAACTGAATTTCATCAAAAGAATCTACAATGCATCTGAAACACTTGTCGTCTTGAATAAGACAACAGAAAATACTTTGACTTGATGATTAATATATTAACAAATGTCCATGGAATTATTTGCTAATTTCAATTAGCAGCCAAAGTTCTTAACACATTTTGCAATAATTTTAAATTCCTTTTTCAGTTTCGTAAGAATATGGTATCGTGTTTCAATTGTAGATAATACAAGGAAATAATCCCATAAAATTATTAAATAAAATTAAAGAGAAATAAAAACAAATGTATATACATTTTTACTAGGAGGTCATAATAATGTTTTAAATTATTTATAAAGTGTTAAAGGAATTGAGTTTCAGAAAATATTAGAGTTATAATTTCTCTTTAAAATAGAATCAATTTTTAAGCAATGAAATATTGAACAAGTAAGAAAAGCTACAGCCGAGCAAGGCGACTGTAAAATACCCCGTACTCTTTCTAGTGCGAAGCTTTCCATACAAGTATGCTATTTTTAACCATTTTGTCCTATGAGAGGTATAGGCGTATTGGTATAGTCGGCTCAAACTTTATGGTGATAGTTATAATGGTACTATACATGTATAGTGTGAATTTGGTCACGATAGCTTTAATAGTTTGGAAGTTGTAGTGTAATGGAAATCGTATTCATTCCAAATTTGGTGGCTCTAGCTCTTGGACTGAGGACAGACAGACAGACGGGCATCGTTATATCGACTCGGCTGATGATGCTGATCTAGAATATATGTATGTATATATACTTTATGGGGTCGGTTACGCCTCCTTCTGCCTGTTACGCACATTTCGTTTCTCACAAACTTAATAGACCCCTCTTTTCTTTTTTAGAGTACGGGGTCTTTAAGTAGATAAGACATTTTTATTAAATATGTATTTATTATTTCAATTGAATATAATTATTTTATTTCTTTTTAAATTCAAATTAAAACGATTTACCTTAAGAACTTTTGAATAAAGATTAAATACCTAATGCCTCAATTTGTTGTTTCTATTTTAGATGTACAGTTAAACCAAAGAGCAGGCAACCCTTAATTACACCGTGAGAATTATACTTTAAAGAAGGCAATACCTTGGCTATAAGCCTGATCCCAAGAAATCCGGCCAAGAACGAGATGACGTTCAAGTTATTGCGACGCGGATCGGCGCGATGCATTGGACTGTTATCCGCCTTTGTGACAATCCTGCTTTGCCTGTACTATATATCGATTGGGCAACCGAATCCTCCCCACATTCCGGATGCCAATACAATAGGTGCATCCCGAGGACAGGCAGCCGCTTCGGCTGCACTTAATGGCTTCAGTGTGGGAGGAGGCAGTGCTTCTCAACAACTGCACCATCATCACCAGCAGCAGCAGGAACAGCCACAGCAACAGAGTCATCAGGAACCCAGACTGCAATTGCAAACAGTGGAGCATGACAACTTGAGGTCTGATCCCGCAGAAGAGTCCCGGACTAATGTGAACTGGGGAGACAAGTGTTACATGTTATTGCAGAGCGAAACCAACATTACGGCCTCGGAGGAGCACAGCAGATTCGATTTTCAGGTAGAGTTTCCTTCTTTACCAACCCATCAAGGGATTGTCTAACATGTTTGTGATTTCTGAAACAGCCCGAATGGATGCGGTCCAAGGAATACTGGGATCGGGGCTTTGAGGAGCGCTTTGAGGCCCAGAAGAAGGACAAACAACGCCCACCATTGAAGGTCATCGTGGTGCCGCATTCCCACAATGATCCCGGCTGGCTTAAGACGTTCTTTGACTACTTCCAAATGGATTCACGGCAGATTCTTAATCTGCTGGTCACCAAGATGCAGCAGTATAAGGACATGACTTTCATATGGTCTGAGATTAGTTTCTTGCAGCTCTGGTGGGATCAGGCACATCCCACTAAGCAGCGGATGCTGAGGCATCTGGTTAACTCCGGTCGCATTGAGATCACTACGGGGGGATGGGTTATGACGGACGAGGCCAATGTGCACATTTATCCCATGCTCGATCAGCTTATCGAAGGCCATCAATGGCTGAAAAACAATCTGAACGTCACGCCCAAGGTGGGCTGGTCCATTGATCCCTTTGGACACGGCAGCACCGTGCCGTACTTGCTATCGGGATCCCAGTTTGAGGGAACCATCATACAGCGCATACACTACGCCTGGAAAGAGTGGTTCGCCCGTCAGCAGACCGGTGATTTCATATGGACACCCTACTGGCGTTCGACCAAGGGCCAAGGTCAACTTCTGACACATAACATGCCCTTTGACATATATTCCATCAAAGGATCTTGTGGTCCCCATCCCTCCATATGCCTTAATTTTGACTTCCGCAAAATACCCGGCGAGTACACGGAATACTCCCTCAAGGCACAATACATTACAGACGACAACGTGGAGGAGAAGGCGCAGTTGCTGCTAGAGCAATATGCCCGAACCGCCTCCTTGTTTCCACACAATGTGGCGCTGATTCCGGTGGGCGATGACTTCCGATACAACAAGGAGCGCGAGGTGGATCAACAGTATCACAACTACAAGAAGCTCATCAGTCACATTATGGCCAACAAGCGATTGTACAACGTGGACATTAAATTTGGCACACCCAGTGATTACTTCAAGGCAATACGACAGCGAATGGGCGCCAAGGCGTTCCCCACTTTTAAGGGTGACTTCTTTGTCTACTCCGACATTTTCTCGGAGGGCAGACCCGCCTACTGGTCAGGCTATTTCACCACCCGCCCCTTCTACAAGCTGCTCAGCTCCGAGTTGGAGCACAATTTGCGTGCTGCCGAGATAATCTTCACTATTGCATACAATACGGCTCGTCAGGCACGGCACGAGGACTCCATCAAGATTTATGAGAAGAACTATGAGCACATCATACACGCCAGACGCAATTTGGGACTGTTCCAGCATCACGACGCCATCACAGGCACATCCAAGGCGGCGGTGATGCTGGATTACGCCATGCGTCTGTTCGAGAGCACCCAGAACATGATCCGGATGCAGGAGGCGTGCATAGAACTCTTGCTCCAGAACAGTAGCTCTCACAATCATGGATTTTTGCTCAACGAATACGAGCGTGACAACTTTAATAAACTGCCACGTAAAATGTCAATTCAGCTGGTCACTCCCGGCTCTATTGGCAGCGATGAAGCGACAACCGCGACAGCTGCAGCTACAGGGGCAGCGGGAGCCGTAACGGGAGCTGCTGCTTCATCACCCAAGAAGAATGCCGAAGCCAGCTTTGTGCTTTACAACTCTCTCGCTCAGAAACGCATTGAAATTGTAGCGATACGTGTACAGCATCCAAACGTACGCATCTTCAATGACCAGGGCGTGGAGCTGAAGCACATACAGGTCAATCCTGTCTGGAACATAACTGACGTCTATGAGCAGGCATACAACGACATGCTCACAGCAGGCACCGCCAACGCTGGACGCATCCGCACTTCCCGGCGCCAGTTTGAGGTGCTCTTTGTCGCTGAGCTGGAACCGCTGTCATTGACCACCTATCGGGTTCAAGTAGATGAGTTCAACTACAAGCGGAACATTGCTACCGTTTATTGCGACGACTGCACGGACAAACCAAATGCTGAGGAGGGAGGATCGGGCACAGCTACGCCTGGCAGCCCCAAAATGGGCGTCTTTGAAGCTCGGGCCAAGCCAGCGGGTACGCACAAAACACGCTTTGCATTTTTATGTTCTCTTTTTACGATGTTTATTTTTCCAGGGGATATCCAATTGGAGAATCCGAGCATGCGACTGCTGTTCGACGAGAAGAGCGGCTTTCTTAAGACCATCACCAGAAAGAACAAGAAGCATCAGCTGTTGCAACCGATGCAGTGCACCATCAAGTTTGCAGCCTATAGGAGTGCACAGTTCCATTCAGGTGCCTATCTCTTTAAAACGGACCCAGAGCAGAGCGAGGCTGAAAAGGATGTGCTCGAGCAGTACGAGGATGTACGCATCATTATCACCTCGGGTCCCATTGCCAGTGATGTCACTGTCATCTATGGTCCCTTCATGGCTCACACTGTTCGCATTTTCAACACTCACACCCATTTGGACGCTGCGATCTACATTGAGAACGATATTGACTTTGAGCCGCCTCCCAAGAATCGGGAAACGGAACTATTTATGCGACTTGTGACGAACATCGACAACATTGCACCTGCGCCAGTGCAACGTGATCCCCTTAAGGAACCAGCGGAGCCAAGTAGCATCCCGGAGCTGCCCGTTTTCTATAGTGACCAGAATGGTTTCCAGTATCATGAGTAAGCTCACATAAACAATCAATCAATTCAATCGATCTTAACAACAGTTTATTGCAGGCGCATTAAGGTACCCGCTATTGGCATTGAGGGCAACTACTTCCCCATCACCTCAGGAGCATTCTTGCAGGACTCACGACAACGTCTGACATTGCTTACCACACATGCCCAGGGAGCTGCCAGCTATGAGCCCGGGCAACTAGAGGTAATGCTTGATCGTCGCACGCTCTACGATGACTATCGCGGGATGGGCGAGGGCGTTGTGGACAGCCGACTGACACGCCACAAGTTCTGGCTGCTTGTGGAGGATATGCCGGCTGGACAGCATGTTGACAAGCCACCCAGCTATAAAGTGTTGAGTCTGCAGGCCCAACAGTTGGCCAATACAATTCGTTATCCACCGAATATCTACTTCTTGAGTAACTTTGAGCAGCCACAACCGTCGCTACATTCCCTGGTGCGTCTGCTGCCACATGGTGCGTTGCCCTGCGATGTGCATCTCACAACATTGCGGACACTTTCTGATCCGCAGCTTCAAATGTTTCCGTCCGCCTCGGCGTTGCTGGTGCTGCATCGTCAGGGATTCGATTGCAGCGTTAGTTCACAGCAGGTGGACATGAACAGTCTGTGTCCTCAAATGGGCAAAGGCCTTGGAGACGTTCGCTTTGGAGAACTGCGATTGAACAGTATCGAGTCCACAACTCTGACAGGCATGGCACAAGTGAGGCGGCCACATCCATTACGTTCTCTCGCCGAGATTTCGTTGGAGCCCATGGAGTTACACACCTATAATCTCACTTTTCATGGCGAACTGTAAAGTAATTCCTTTTGTTCTCATCGTATCTTAATCGAATCCAAATAGGCAAATATTTATCCTCTTTATTTGATGTTTAGTTACAGTTACTTATAGATTTAAGGACCGACTACGTACGGTTTATTAAGCTTTATTTACACAGCTCTCTCCGTGTCTAACATTTTGAAGTACAAAGCCCACAGTAAAGACATAGTAATCTTACAGCTCATAAAAGACTATAGACATGTCCACTGCCCGTTTACCAACCTGCTCCCAGTTGATTTCTCTCCATGTCTCTACGGCCCACACTTAGTGCAATATGTATTATAATGAGACCTACTAATTTGTGTAAACTGCAAATACTTTTATTTAGTTCAAAGTTCGAATATGACTTTAATTGAAATATTCCCCACATTCGACTTTTCCTTAGCTCAATTTTAAGAGCTTAAAAACCATTGCAGTTAGACTTATTCTTATATTTACAAGAACATAGCATAAACATACATATATATAGCATCAAATATTTAGCAAGCGAATTAGACAATTTTTTTTCGTTTTTATCAGATAAAAATTGTTATTTTTATTGCCTTCTATTTAATTTATTTAGACTGATTAGCTTAACATAGTTGGAAATTCCATGCATTCTTATTAAAAAAATTTAATGTCATCACGAGCATCATCATAGCAAATAGAATCTCAATTAAAATGAAAAAAAAAACAGAAAAAGAATCTTTTGAGCATAACTTAAGATTTTTAACTGACGATGGATAGCAAGAAAATTAAGCCAAATATTGAAATAAATTTTTACATATACATACGCATTATGTATCTTAAGGCGCCTGTTTGCTCGTTCTGTAAATAGATCTTAATGGCACGGTAAAAGATAGCTCTATAACAATCTAAACTAATCCCCATAGATTAAGCCGCGACTAGTGTAGTCTTGTAACCGTAAACGAATCTTTGATACACACATACACAAAAGATACATAGTTACTATTAAGAAATCTAAAGCCTCACATGTACCGAAATAAAAAAAAATAAAAATACATTCATATAAATCGAATACATGTAAACATAGCATAATCGAAACCTTAAAAGATAAAAGACATTTAATAAATTTGATTTTACACTTAAGTATGACTATGTATTTATATTTGATAATACGGATATATGAGAAAAGCTAGCATAATACATTCAATGTAATTTTATGAATAAAGTATTAATTGAAACCAATATTATTTAGTATTATTACCATTATCCGAAAAACTGTTGCTTAACGGGTAAGAAAGACTATAGCCGAACGAGACGATTTTAATAGATTCATATTTCTATACAATTGTCTGATCTTTATTAAACTTGGTAAGAATAGATATTATAATGAACTAGATACAATGTGTTAGTTTGGTTGCGATAGCTCAATTAACACATGTTTTCATACAAATTTTATGTTCTAAACCGATTTGTCCTATGGAAGGTATAGGATCTGGATGATACTTGGCGAAAATAGTTACAATGATATAAACACAACGTGAGGTTCCGGTAGCTCTAGTAGTTTCCGAGTTATGGTGCTATAAAAATGGTTTTTGCAATTTGAGGGACGGCAAAGACAGTGGCAAAAAGTTGAAATGAACTTAATAGGCGGACTTTTATTATTAATTTATTTATAATTTGACTTATCTACCTCTTATATTCTCTCTTGAACTGATAGACAGACGGTATGTGGATGCTGATCAATAATATGAATACTAGATGGGGTCGAAAACGCCTCCTTCTACCTAATAGATCTCTGTACTCTCTCAAAGCACGGGGTATAGAAATTGTATTTTTTTTCCAAGCCACAAAGTATGCAACAGCTTTCATAACATATTAGTTACACTATCTGCTGCTGGATGGCGCTAAATGCGTTTCAAGCTGTTTACAATTAGTATCACCGGACAAACGATTTTTCTTGTAACTATAACAATGTAATTAATTTATTAATCATGATAATTGTTTGTTTAACAAAAGAAATACTTACATTTTGGATAATTAAGATTTAACGAGTTCAAGTATTAATAGATGTACAAAAATGACAAAAGTACTTAGAGATTTGTAAACAATGTTATGAGTTTAGCAGGGACAAATTCCAATTAAATATGGAACCGTTTGAAATCACTGGAGCTGAACAAAAGTTAATGCATTACTTTTACAATGCTCTTTTCACAAATATTTGCTAATCAATTCCCTTAGTCCGGCACAACTTCGTACATGTTTACGCCCTTCTTGAGCAAATAGCCGCCCATGTTAGCGATCTCCACCAGCTTGGCAATGCCCGTCATGATACCCGCTCGCGTTCCGATCTCCTTTAGCTCCTCGTACTCAAAGATGGAACGTCCCAAGGCACTCGATCGCAGCTGTATCATCCTAACAAAACTTTGGAGCTGTGAGCTCTTGCTTGAGCTGCTCACTACCTCTGACTGTCCACTGTCAAGACGCGTCTGGGCTATGCTTTCCGTGAGCAGAGCAATCACATCACGCACGTGCAGCGGCGTCACTACGCTGGACAAATCCAGTCGAGCTCGTGCCTCCGATAGTCTAATCATGCCGAGCAGATGGCTGTAATATAGAATAAGATCGAAGGTTAGAGTTGAAATAAAACAAAGTTCATTGCTTAAGTCTTTCGAGTGCTTCTGGCACTTTGCGAATTAATTATGTTTTGATTTGAAATTTTGCTGTTCTTTTCCACTCTTTCTAGCACCTCCGGCTGTTACGTGAAATTCTTCAATAATTCTAGAAGAAAAACAGGTTAATGTTGTACGAAACGTGCTGTTTACTGTTTACCAAAAACTTGATTACATTTTAGTCACTTATTTGGTTGCAGAACCTATTATGTAATTCCCGATAGGGTCATAATGAGAAAATTATAATTAAGGCGTAAAAAGAATCGGTTCGTTACAGCTGACCTCACAGTAACTTACAATCATAGCCACTAAATGTGGGCGCTTCGAACATGTTCCAACGCATTTTATCGGAAGAGTGTTTCAAAACTCATCCGCAACGTAAATAACGAGAGATGCTGTCGCCGTCGTCGTCGTCGTCGTAGTCGCTGTCTCTTTGCTTTTGAGGGGGCTTTTGAGCCGCTAACCTGAACTCCGAGACAATCGCAACGCACCATAATTTCCATTTCCAATTTGTATTTTCATTCTCGACCCGCACGTTGAGGCAAACAGTTCGGTTCGGTTGGGATCGGTTCGGTTTGGATTGATTTTGAATTTAGCTTCGTTGTGGAAAAGTGCATTGAAAACAAGCGCAATTTCCTAACATTGGCATTGAAGACGCTTTATTTAATGCTCGGGTTTCGTTGATGAAATTTTAGTTGCCTCTCGGCGACATTTGGTGGCGCAAGTGCAAAGAGTTTCTCACAAAAAACAAAAACAAATTCAAAACACAAATAAACAAAAGTGCAGTAAATTTAAGTATTGAATGCAGTTCACGATGCAGCTCCAATTTTTTTGTGTTTTGAGCCTTTTCCTGGCAGTGGCTCAAAGTTTTGAGATGAATAGTAAGTAACCAATATATTTATGAACTTTAAACTAATAGTTTAACAAAACTGCATTACAAATTATGGATTCAAGTCGACTTCAAACAAAGGTTAAAAACAAATTAATTAAAGGGCTAAGCAATGCGATTTCTTCTTGTTACGAAGACGATAGTTTTACGACGTCTTTAAACAAAGCTGTAAAAAATTCTTATTAGAAACTCACACAATTTTAAAGGAACGTAAATTAATTTAAGGGCTAATCAATGACATTTCTATTGGTTACGAATATGATAGTTTTACGACGTCTTTAAACAAAGCGTAACATTTTTTTCTTATTAGAAACTCAAACATTTTTGAAGGAACGCAAGTAGTATGAGGGTTGAGCAATGAGGTTTCTTCTGGTTACGATAGTTTCACGTCGTCTTCAAACAAATCTTAAAAATAGTTTTTTTTATTTGAAACTCACACAATTTTAAAGGAACACAAATATATTAAAGGGCTAAGCAATGAGATTTCTATTGGTTACGAATACGATAGTTAAACGTCTTTAAACAAAGCGTAACATTTTTTTCTTATTAGAAACTCAAACATTTTTGAAGAAACGCAAGTTAGTATAAGGGTTAAGTAATGAGGTTTCTTCTGGTTACGATAGTTTCACGTCGTCTTCAAACAAATCTTAAAAATAGTTTTTCTTATTAGAAACTCACACAATTTTAAAGGAACACAAATATATTAAAGGGCTAAGCAATGAGGTTTTTTCTGGTTACGAATACTATATTAATATTTGGATTACATATTTATTTAATTATTTATATAATATTTTTTAACAAACACTGTATTGTTAATTATGGTTTTACGTCGTCTTCAAACAATGTTTAAAAACATTTTTCCTAATTAGAAATGTCCACATTTTTGAAGGAACACAAATGAATTAAAGCGCTAAGCAAATAATGGTTTCAAGTCAAGTCAAACAAAGTTTAAAAAAACGTTTTCTTATTAGAACTGCACACATTCTTGCAGGAAAGCAAATTAAAGGGCTAAGCAATGAGATTTCTTCTGGGTACTAATGCGATTCCAATATTTGGATTACATAATTTTATTTGCTTGCAAATAGTTTTATAGCTGCGACAAATTTTAAAGCAAAGTCATTAAGCTGCGAGTATTGGCAGACTAAATCGAAATCAATGGAATTTTCTACTCTTCAAACTACTTATACGCAGTGACAAGGAAAGATTTGTACTTTTTCATTTACAGACGATGATTTGACAAATTTGTACCACAAAAACATGTAATTTGCATTTTAAATGCGCCAAAAAATGTTGAATTCTAAAAAATTGAATGATTTTGAGGCCCGAAATAAACGCACTCCTGAATAAGCTTGTGATCAATTGTGATCAATCGCATTATCTGAGAATACTTGACAAGCTTTGACTGACATGCTCAAATGGCAATAAACATAATTATAAATCAACAACAATAAGTGAATGAGAAATAAGAAAAGACCCGAGTTGGGACTTAAGTGATGCACTCCAGTCAGGAATATGATGAATTCGCAATATTTGTTTACTAATTTGTGTATTGCAAATCAATCAACAAACATTTCTGTGTGTCTAGAAGGCTTAACACTTGTCGGAATGTGAATAACATTCTTTTCTTCCACTTGAGATGCAAAAGTTCAAGGACTTTACACGCAAGTTCAAGTTCTATATGTTTAAGAGAAGCCTCCCTAGAACTCAAAGGGAAACGAGTTTCCTTTCACCTGGCAGATGCCACGACTATTCTGCAGTTGTTGACTAATAAGTAGGATTGTTTTGCCACCAAACTTGTTTTCTGCCGATCGCTGAGTCATTCGATTAACTTCCTTAATTATCGTTTTATCCCCACTACAGTGACACAGTACTATGAGATGCCACAGCTCTATGACTTTGATGACTACGATCGCTGCCTCCAGGAGTTTCCAGTTACAGCCACCTACTGCTTTGTCCGGGCCGATGTACAGCCCAACAACTCAGCCGCTGCCTGGCGAGCCATCGAGGAGATATCCAAGTACAAGAGGCATCACTTCAACCATCGCCATTTATACTTTGGCCTCTGCATCCACAAGTGCGAGCAAGAGCTGGCAGAACTGGACGCCAACGCCATACAGAAGCTGCAGTCTGGCATCTTGACAGATAATCCCAAGGTAGGTCACTAATTTTCCTAGTTAAATTAATTAATAGCACCTTGTTTGAATGCTCCAATGGCATTCTCGGCCAAATTGAAGTAACACCACTGTGTTAAAATTAGAGATCTTAAAACAAAGTCAAATTCAAACTGAAACTCAAAATCAAATAAGAAAACGAAACCCGCTTTTCAAGGCATTCAAAGACTGCAGATACCCGATGGCTGATAGCAGACAATTTAATTCAATTTAACGCCTTTGCACTCCAAAGAAAAGCAATGATTTCAAAACCATCGACAAAGACAGAAGAAAAAATAAATAAAAAATGAAAACGAAAACGAAACGAACACGAACGAAACACGATAAAGTGTCGAATGATAAATATAAATGTTTGAGCTAACAACAATAAAATCCAATAAAACAGCGGAAAAGAAATGAAAACAAACAAAAAAAAAGAAGCGCACAACGAATAGTTTATGCTCTTCATTTACTCGTTAACTTTTGGAAAAGCAAGTCGAGTGTTTTGTGTGTGTAGTTTACTTTAATTTTTTATTCAAATGTATCTCTTTTGAATCAATATATGGTTTAATACGTTCATTAAAACTGGTTTTAAATTTCAGAAGTTGAAAGAAATTAAATGGGGGAGTTTGTTTTATTGAGTGTAGTACACTTGTAAACGAGTACAGACTATGTATATTAATCCTGATCATCAACCCTTTCGTTACATTTGACTTCCAAAAAGCAGAAATATTGGCAGTTCAGTTCCATAAACGCTTGTCAGCGCGTAGCAACCGACGTATCTGACGTATCAGTTATACGGGGCCCCCGGGCTACGAGGGCCCCCAACATATTAATTAAAACTTTTAAATTTTGTTTATTTCCTAAATTCGGTATATTGGCTATAGGATTACAACGTTTAAGTACTTTATGAGTTAAATTTGATGACCAATTATATGCTCAAAAAAATCTATAAAATCTGATAATCAAAAATAACATCTTGATTTTTATTCCCTTCCACTCACAACTACTTAAAGAAGTTCTTTCAAAATTAAAACTGATAAAATATTACTCTATAACTTTGTTGGTAAATAAGGCAGAAACTTTAGAAAAACGTATGTCAGCTATAAATGATTCAATAAATCAGTTTGCCAACAAAAGGAGAGTGTGCATTTAATTTAAAAAGTTTGGAAAATAATAATTTGGTAAAAATAGTAATTATAATGAATAGAAATCTTTGCCAAGGTAGGCTACGTCACTGATGCTTGTATGGGGCATGGGGACTAACCAAGAATTGTTGGCGTTATAGGCGGTCGATCACGTTTAGAGAGTTTAGTTTATGAGAATTATACTTATCATATTTCTTCACGCTACCCTATATAACACCATTACCTAAAAAAGGTTTTTAAAAATTTATTGAGTATTTTTGAAATCAAACATTTTCATTTTTTAAAATGTTACAAACCGCATAACAAAACGAGTGTACCCAAAAAACATTTGATTATTCAAGATTAAATGGTTCACAGTTTATTCAACCCGATTGAAACTGATTTTCGGGTGTGCTCCTACGTATGGGAGCTTTAGCGGGGTGGAGCGTATGACACTTGTCGAGTAGCTCACCTGAAATGTAAGCTACTTGTCCCTGATCCGCACTACTCCACTAATTCGGAGTGTGTCCAGGTGCGTCTTAAGATGCATCTGCATACATTGTGTGAGCGTGGAAAAACCACTGATTGACTGATGTCAGTAGGTGGAGCAGGTGAGCCAGTGACAAGCTGATGATTAGGAATGCGATGGGTTACACAAACAAGTGGAGGCTGGTGTAAATTTTAATTTTGGCCAAGACAAAAGCGCCACTAAAAATAAACAGATGCAATTATTCAAATTGGAGCATTCAAGATGCAGTTGGCAAGGTCAAGGCTGTGATGTTTAGTGGCCAATTTAATAGCATTTTGATTGTGCATTTTGATTGGTCTCCACAGGTGAATGTCTACCTGGAACTGTTTGCCATGGAGGGTGGCAACCGGGAGCAATACAATGAACTGACCAACGCCTGCCTCAACTGGCGCTTGGCGAGACGAGGTCATGGAGTGCAAGCCAAGAGCGTGGTCGAATACTGTGATACATCCGGTACGGCTGGCAAGGTCGTCCAAGAAGGTATACCAGCAAAGTGTGTGTCGGGTTACAGCCGTCGATTAAGTCAAGTGTGTTTTTATGCGCAGATGGATGGAACCTGACCTTCTATGTGGTGCTGGGAGCAATCCTCTTTCTAGCCTGCTTGAGCAGCCTTATCGACTTGCTGTTGAAGCGTCGCCGGCACGACAAAATGCTCAAGGAGCGGGATCACTACAAGACTCCTCCGCAAGGGCTAAGCACACGGCTCTTGACCACCTGGTCAATGGCTCGCAACTGGTACAGGCTGAACCAGGAACCCAATGGCAAAATTGGACGCGAACTTCGTTTCCTCGATTGCTTCAAGTTCTTTGCCATGTTTCTGGTCATCTTTGCCCACACAAATTGGGTGATATACGAGGGCGCCATCAGCAATCCACAGGATCCGGAGAGGCTTCTGCACACCACTGCTGGCACTCTGCTTGTTTGCGGCACTTTGGTCACCGTCACCTTTTTCGTCATCAGCGGATTGCTGCTCACAATCAACTGGCTGGCTGTGATCCGTGCCACCGTGGACAACAAGAAGTCCACCTGCAGTGTGGCCACATATGCAGCTCTGTTTGTCAAGTTCAACGTGTTCCGATATATACGCCTGACTGTACCCTACGCCTTTGTGGTCCTGCTCAGCGGTGTCTACTTCGAGAATGCCGGAGGACCCCTTTGGAGGCACATCTACGAGCGGGAACAGCTCGCCTGCCGCAAGAACTGGTGGACCAATTTGCTCTTCATTAATAATGTTGTGGGCACCGATGAGCGAGTAAGTAGAATCCCGCCCAGAACTAAGCCCCGTTTAATCCTAGTGCTCTTTCTCTTTGCTTCAGTGTCTGCTCCAGGGCTGGTATCTGGCCGCTGATACCCAATCCTTTGTCGTGAGCTTGTTGATTCTGATGGTTGGACACCGCCTGGGACGATGGAGTAAGCAGTTATATGCCCTGGTGCTGGGTATCTTTGTTGCAGTGACCATGTTGTGGACCTACATGAGAGATTACTTTCCCGTCTTCGTACCCACGCCGCAGTAAGTAAACATTCCTTCACTTCAGTTTACCTACCTAATGCCAACCCACACAGAACCCAGAGGGATTCATTTATTGGGGATCACCAATTTACGGAATTCTACACATCATTCCACATGAACTTTGGTACGTACTTCTCCGGAGTTCTCGCTGCTCTGGCTTATGACCAGGTCTCCCAGAAGCAGTACAAGCTGCGTGAAAGGATGAGCTTCCAGATCCTTTGGTTTACCCTTATCCCAGCCGGAGTTTTATGGCTATTCTCAGCCCACCCGATATTGCAGAATTACACTACCGAAATACCTCGAGTCTGGGCAGCTATTTTTGCAGGAGTCCATCGCAATTTGTGGGGATTCGGTCTGAGCATATTTGTCCTGGGCATGGCCGCGAAAGTGGGATGTGAGTAAACCTATTTGTTATTTTGAGGCTTTTATTAATTCTTAGCGGTTCGCTCATTAGGGATTCTACGCAAATTTGCCTGTATGCCCATCTTCCGTGTTCTCGGACGTCTCACCTATGGCGCCTTTATCATCCATGTCCTGGTGGCACGCGTTGTGCTCTCGACCGTGCGAGAACCCATCTACTTTGGCACAGGCACAATGGTAAGCATACAAAATGATCCAATACTCTATGATCGAATTAATGACTAGGGTATAAAAAGAAGAACTGAATACGATTGATTGAAAAGCATTGTGGACAGGAGAATTGATTCTTCGTGATAAATGATTGACATAGGTTATATAATGTCGATATTCCGATCGAAATTAATTTAGAAGCGCAATACATTAATATCAAGGGCATAACAAATAAGAAAGGCCATAGTCGAGCGAGACGACTGTAAAAGACCCCGTACTCCTTCTAGTGCGCATTTTCCTTAATTTTGAACCGATTTGTCCTATGGGAGCTATAGGCTATAATTGTCCGATCCGAATCAAACTTGGTGCGGATAGCTCTTCGTGTTGTGAAAATAGTTTTTTTTTTCAATTTGCAATCGCGGTAGTGGCGGGACAAAAATTTAAAATAAACTTGACCTGCCTGACATATAGACGGACTTTTATTCAAAATTTGGTGGCTGGCTTGTGTAGTTTGGAAGATCAAGGTGTTCATCCGGACAGCGGACAGACAGACATCGCTATATCGACTAGGCATTTGATGCTGATCAAGAATATATATACTTTATGGGGTCTGCCACGCCTCCTTCTGCCTATTACGCACATTTCGCTTCTGACAAACTTAATAGACCGCTCTACTCTTTTTTCGACTACGGGGTCTAAAAAGGAGAAATTAAGTAGATTGATTGAAAAGCATAAAGGACAGGGAATTGATTCTACCTGATACATCATTAATCATCTTCCGATTGAAATTACTTAACTGATTTTTTAAACAAACAACATAAGTTAACTTCAATTGACTTACAAAGCTCGTTACATTAGATTTCTCCAAAATGCTTAGTCGTCTATGTACCGGATGCCTTATCGACTACCAAGCCTTTGGTCATTCAATCGATCCTACTAGGGACTCTTTCGCTTCTTAATTCTTTTAAGTCTTTAACAACCTTTTCTAATTCTTTACAGTTTGCTTACATTTTCTATGTGCTCTGTGCATCGTATTTGAGCTCCTTGCTCCTGGCTTTATTTGTGGAATTGCCGGTTTCTTCGCTTCTCAAGCTGATGCGTTAAATTTACAAAGGTTAATGATATTAACTTGATTTAATCATTAGATTAAAATGGAAGCATTGCAAATTTAAACTTCAAATAGTTTGAATAATGAGCTTATCAGTGCCTCAGTGCAAATTTCAATAAAATCCAAGATTAAGTGCTCTTTGAAGTTGCTAAATTCCAATTTATGGCGATGCCATTAAGCTCGTGTCATTAGTGTTAAAAGAATAATACTAAACACTTAACTTATTCGAAAAATTTGTAGTACTTTAAGTTACTTAACCAAATAAAAAGACATGATTTGAAATATACTAGAATTCAACCGGAATTCATCCTAAAACTTACCCCAATCCGATCTGGCTGCGCTCGTGCTCCGCCTCGCTGCGGCGAACCAACTCCAAGAAGTGCCACTTAATCTGATTCGCGGCGTCCTCGTTGAGTTCCGGTTTCACATTTTGGCGGGCATAGGCAATGAATTTCTTGATCAGGATGGGAGGCAGGAGATCCAGCTCCTCGGAATTTAAAGGATTGTGTTCCAAGCGCTTGTCTAAGTCATAGTCCTCCACCATAATACTGTCCTTCTCGTCCAGCAGCGAAACGGATGCATTGGGTTTGTCCTCGCAGACGGAGTCGTTCATCTTGGCCTTCAGGGCAAACCGAGCTGCGATCTGGGCTCGTTTTTTGGAACCAGCATGGAGAGCACGAACATGCTCTGTCAGGGAGACATCCCGCGAGTTCGAAGGCTTGTCCAGCAGCACGTAGACCAGATGGAACTCCTTCAGCAATGCGGGTCTAATGCGTATGTTCTGGAGCAAATAACGGCCCTTGTCATATTGGCCTCGTTGCGGATTTGCGCAGGCAATGATCGAGGGCTGTGCATCGAAGGACACAAAGGCGCCCGGAAGCGGCAGGTTAAGTTGTCCTGCTTGCATGCACTGCTGCAGAAGGGTCTGCTTGGAGGCTAGCTTGTCCACTCCGTCGACAAGACAGTGTCCAGTAGTGTTGGCCAAAAGCAGAGCACCTGCATCCATGACACGCTTGTTACGTCCACTGAACGAGATACCCAACTGCTTGGGGGATTGCGTACCACGCTTGCCGTTGATGTATGCACCACGCTCTGTGGTTTGTGCGCAGTTTAGCAGAACTGTGGACTTTCCAATGCCCGGATCGCCAACAAGAAGAACATTGATAGAGCCATCGTCAGTACCGCCCAGAAGACACAATAAGCAGGCGGCCTTGGCCATTTCATGTCCATGAACTTCGGGAGCAAGTGAGTGCACCAGGAGCTTGAAGCTGTTCGGCTCTGAATTTATCATGTCAATGGCCTCCAAGTCGAACTTGCTGAACTCTCGATCCACCTGACTCGCGTCCTGCACGCTGCAAGCACGCAGATAGGCCTGTAGGTTACCTCCAACTGCAGTTGGTCCAGCTGCTGAAGTAGTCGTTGGTAGATCGTTGCCCTCGCAGAGTTCTCGAAGCTTTAAAACGCCCTCCACAACGATTTCCTGACCCACGTGCACTGCATCCACCAGATCGTACCTAAGCTCAATGTCCAGTTCGCCAGGCAGCGTGTTGTCGTAGTCGGTCAGTAGAGAGAGACTCGATTCCTCCAGTCGTATAATTTGTCGCAGCAGGAGTCGCGTGTATGGCGAGTTGCGCATGGCCACAAAATTGTCTTTAGCTCCACATCTTGGCTTGAGGCAGTGATAGGGACGTGGTGTGAAATTACCACGCTGACGCAGAGCTTGCTCCATTTTGCAGCGGGTGCAGCGAAAGGCGTGCCATGATAGGCAGTAAATGGGTTCTCCCACGCTGCTGACAATGCCACGCACAGCAAATAGTTTGTCCACGCGAGATTGGGAGACGCTGTTCATCAATTCCACGTTCGTAAAGTTCACGGGACGCACATATATCTTCTGTGTGCGTTCAGTGGGCGGCACATACTTCTCTATTGTAGACATCATTGGCAACGCACTGGTCAGTATCCCGTCAGCCGTATCGAGACTGTCGTTATAGACGACCGTGTGCATCGCTAATCCGATGATGGACAACGTACGGAAAGGTTTACTACGTATATCATCCTCTAACGTTGGCCACACCGACTTGAGCTGCTCGTCGCTTTGAGCACAACTCGATGAGAATTTAAAGAATCCGCACTTGCGAATATTTTCCACACTGTAATCATCCGGATTACGCTGGAAGTGAGCTTCCACGGCAACGATGCGGTTGGCCAGCTCAGTATCCTCTTTATACTCTTCTCGCAAAAAGTACAAGCGCCAGCCTGGATACTTCCTGGGATTGTCAACAAGTAGACTGCGTACCTGCATCGCATCCTCTGGAGCTGCATAATATTCTGGACGCAGGAAACTGCAATCAGAATTTCCACCACGCTTACGCCGAGCGACGCCATTGTCCGAGCGAGAGTTATTCCAACCCCTTGGTCTTGCTCTGTTGGGGCCTACAGCTGGATCCTGGACCGATTCCGATGTCGTTTGACCATTGCCTCCTGCAGGTATTACACGGCCATTACGTCGAAAGTAGAAATATGGTCGGTATGCACCGCCGCCTCTTGCTCTTCCACGTACAAAACGCGATGGGGCACGCCCACCCCTTGGTGGATTCATTTGGAAATCGATTCAACTCAAATTGTTAAACTTCTTAAGGCGATTCAATCATTACGCGGTATTCCTTTCATATTCACATTCGATTACATGGCAGCTGCTATCGATAACAAAAATACTAAAATACTAGCTATAGATTCTCTGAAACCAAACAATTCCGGTTTCAGCGCTACGGTTAAATATCGATAAGTTCGGTATTATTCTTAGTATTTTTTGCGTAAAACAACTTTGAGTAAAACAAATACGGTAATACTGTTTAATATGTTAAGTGTGTGTTAATGCAAAAAGTTTGTTAAAACATAAATAGGTACAATTAATTTAATCAAGGAAACATTCAAAATGCCGGTGAGTAGTTTAACTATTTGTCACGTTAAATAAATAATCTAAAGAATTCAATACCAGCGAGTTAAGTTTTCGCTTACAACTATAACGCATGCATACAGCTTGTTAAATCCTTAACCTTTGTTTACATTCTCGCAGGCATACCACTCACAAATCAAGGACTTTCGCCAACAAGTTGGCAACATGGCCATTTTGCCGTTGCGAACCCAGGCGCGAGGACCAGCCCCAAGTGCTAATGTGGAAAGCGACATAATTGATGAGTCACTTTATTTCTTCAAAGCGAATGTTTTCTTCCGCACATACGAAGTTAAGGTCGGAGACTTAAGGATAAGAAATGTAGCAAGTAATAATTATAAATTATTTTATGTAGTCTGAAGTGGACCGTGTGCTGATTTATATCACGCTCTACATAACCGAATGCCTAAAGCGGTTGACCCGCTGCACCAGCAAGGCTCAAGGGCAGCAGGAGATGTACAGCCTGGCAATATCCAAGTTTGACATACCCGGCGATGCGGGTTTTCCATTAAACGCTGTTTACGCCAAGCCACAATCTGCACAGGATTCCGACCTTATGCGCCAGTATTTGCTACAGCTTCGTCACGAGACCGGCAACCGTGTGGTTGAGAAAGTGTTTGGTACAGAGGATGGTAAGCCAAACAAGTGGTGGACTTGCTTTGCCAAGAAGAAGTTCATGGAGAAGAGTCTGGCCGGACCAGGTCAGTAAACTTAATTATGGCACTATGGAATTAACAAGTGCGTTTTCCCGATTTTGAAGTGTATTATTTAAATATGGCAATGTTTCTATTTGAAATATATTAACCAAGTAAATGTTTGTTTGTGTATTCACGTTGTTAACGCAATCCAGGCAACGACATTTTTTAATTGGAAAATCCTTCTAAACAAAAATTCTAATATGTAGAATAAAAATTAACGGTAAAGATGATCGGCTTGCAGATTGGATGCAATTTCCGACTCCCATTTATCGCCATTGCACAACAGTTTTTCCTTGTTATAAAGCAGCTCCTCGTGTGTCTCTGTGGAGAATTCAAAGTTGGGTCCCTCCACAATCGCATCGACTGGACAAGCCTCCTATTTAGGGAATATAAACATTTCGGTTAACGATTTCAAACAAAAATGTATGTAATAATCCGTTCACCTGACAGAAGCCACAGTAGATGCACTTGGTCATGTCGATATCGTAGCGTGTTGTACGCCGGCTGCCATCGGCGCGTTCTTCAGCCTCAATAGTAATGGCCTGTGCGGGACAAATAGCCTCGCAGAGCTTGCACGCAATGCATCGTTCTTCTCCACTTGGATACCGACGAAGTGCGTGCTCGCCGCGGAAACGCGGGCTGAGAGGCCCTTTCTCGAACGGATAGTTAATTGTGGCCGGCTCTTTAAAGATGTGTGCCAGAGTTACAGCAAAACCACGGAAGAGTTCGCCAAAGAACATTGTTGTTGCAGCACGATCTGTGATGTCGTCCATTTCCATACTCAGCTCTTTGTTGTTGACATAAACGTATCCCTTGGGTACTTGCACAATGTCTTTTGGTTCGGCCTTCTGGGCAGCCAGCATCCGTACGCTGTTAGTGCCAAACATGCGCTTACCTGATAGGAAATCATATTGTTATTAATATATTAAAACCAAGATTTGCATTTTTGCAGATTTGTTATACTATGACATAAGGTTACATAACCTCATTCAGTCAAATTTGCAACCAAACTAATTGCTAATTTAATTTATTGCTCTTTGGAAACTAACCACTGCGCGATGCTGTAAAAATACGCATTGTTAGCGACATGTTTTCGGCACACAATTAAATAACGAGTAACACAATTTCTAAAGTTGTTTTGTTGTGTATTTTTGACCGATAGACAAAATTGTTGTTAGAGATGAGTGTCGCTGCCATTATGTATCGATTATTCTATTACATATCGAATGTAGGAAAGCTATCGATACGCCGAACATCGATTTAATTGCTGGAGCAGCGATGTTTTTCTAGTTTTATTCCATAAATTTTTGTATCGGACAGCGAGTCAGCAGTCTTAAATTGTTATCTGTCGTTTGTGGTAATGTATTTTTAAGATAAATACTATCCAGAAAGCGGAAACTCGAATTTTTTGCATTTTGAACAGCTACTGTGCAATCTAGTAACTGTACATACATTTATTCCAAAATAAAGTGAAGGGCAGTGAAGCATTTAAAAACAGTGACGACATCGCTATTTTTGTTTACAACAAAAATTCGAAATTTCACAAGGTCTTGTAAAATGTCTGACTTATCCTATCTGGACACGATTTCAAACAAAGAACTTCATGCCAAATGCTTGCAATATGGCTTACCGAACATTCCAGTCACCGATTCAAGCCGTGCAGTAATTTTGCGTCGACTGCGCGCCACCATTTTAGGCGTTCCCTTGAACAAGAGCAAAAATGCTTCAAAGCCGTCGACGCCTAGACGCGAAACTGTCCACGGTAGTAAGGCGATACCGGCAACTGATGTAAACAAGAACAGAAGTGCGGCCGGTAAAAGTCCAAGTCGAGTCAGCAACAACAACAATCGCCGAACGATTGATGTCACTTCAAGCAATTATTATCCGTTGGAAACTGGAAACTCATCAGTGCGATCTCTGCAGACAACTACAACAGTCTCTGACGTCGGGTCACAGTCGGAGGACGATGAATATTACGCAGGCAATTTACCTGGCATGAAGTACTCAAATACCGCACAACGTGAGAAAGATCAGCGACGTTCAGTTTTGTTGACGAAATCTGGAAAGCTGACTACTTCTTATACACGTGAGGTGGATCAGCCGAACTACGCAGTCGATGACCAGCCGCAAAGCCATACATATCAGCGTCCGCAAGCTGTGCCTTCTAATACGGTTCCGAGTTATGAGCGCTATACCTCGGCACTACCAAGACAGCACCTGACTCAATCGCTGTTGAACTCGACCAGTTATTCTGAGGACACACGCGACTACAATGAGCAGCCTATTTCGCAGCGCACACACACATACAATGGATCCGCAGCTCCCTTCAAGACGGGTGCTGTGCCCAGTGCATCAATTAGACAGCGAAATACCATGGAAGGCAGTGGATTTGTCAGAGGACAGCTCATACAGCCCACGTATAAGGTGAACTCACTGTATCCCCAACTCAACCAGTTCTACGAACAAACCAGAACTAATGAAGAACCCATGGACTTGGACACGGACAGTGAAACCGAGGCAGACGTTCGGCAGCAGAAGACTTTTGGAAATACCATTGAATCCCCTTATTTGAGCCGCTTCTCCAAGCAGCTGAGCGCAGAAAAACGTTCCTCACCCCTGGCTAGACCACAGAAGCGTCAAACTATAGGTAGGGCGGACTCATTGTCACCCATGGAACAATTTAGTGTGTTGTTTAGGTCCTTGAACGAGAAGTACCACATCAAGTTTTACTTCTTTCTAATACTGGCTGTCATGGTCACTACCTTGATTTACGTGCTGGTGACTCCCTAACTTAAATAAAATTTTAATAAATCTTTCTGTGGTTAAGGCTTAACTATGATTTGTATGTAAATTTGCTATATACAAAAGCTTGTTATTATCCTGATCATTAGAATTAATATTCTGTCAGGAATCTTTAAAATCAATTGTTTGTTTTTAACTAAAAAAGCCAACAAAACAATATTTTAAAACTTTAATAAATCAAAAAAAAATGTCAAATGAATTTGTTTAAATACGTGTAGTTGTTATAAATAGACAAACTGTCAGATAACAAAAATAATCAATCGAATGACATTAATCTCAAGTTATGGGACACGTATGCGGAAAATTCTGTGGGTAACGATTTTCCCCATGATATGAGCAAAAAATGAAACTGTTCTCGTTTCACTTATTCATTTTTTATATAATTAGAAAAACGTACTACATTACAATTAATTTATTCAATAAACTAATTAAATTTAATTGTTTTCAGTGTTTTATATTGTTATTTTGTGTCTTGCGTTTCAGTTATCGGACATTGTCTTTAGGCTACTATTTACAAGCTATTCAAGGTTTGATTGCAGCACAAACAAGTGTATAAAATCGTGAATCTGGGGATTGGGAGGAATTTGTGAAATGTGGCTAACTTTGTGGATTGTAGGTTGTGGAAAGTGGGCAATAGCAAATGCAGGGGAAGAGGGAAACTGACTGAATTGAAGAAAATCACAAAGAAACCTGCTCAGCAATGGCATCCGGCTTCTGGCCGCAGTCTAGAGCAGTCCGTTTAGTTGAAGTGGAACTTAAACTGGAACGGAGAGCCGTGTTGGAAGTGCGCGAAAGGATCTGCACCGCGGAAACCTTGGCTATTGCTCTCTGGGTCCAGTGGGTCAACACCACTGTCGAACTGTCGCCGCTTTTCTGGGTCTGTGAGCACTTCTTTGGCAGCTGCAATGTCGATGAACTTCTTTTCCGCCACCTTCTTTTCATCATCCTTAAAGTTGTCAGGATGCCACTTTTGCGCCGCCTTGCGGTATGCCTTCACGATCTCCTGTTTGTTTGCATTACGCTTAACCCCCAATATCTTATAGTAATCCCTGCGCTCCGCCTGCTTCTGCAGTTTCTTGGCCTTTTGAATGCCCTCCTTAGCCCTCGAGTTGTTCTCATCAATCTCGATGGCAGCTTGGAAATCGTGTATAGCATCGTCATACATTTCACTACCCAACAGGGCATCGGCACGGTCGCAGTAAACTTGGGCATCCTTCATAATATCCAAAGCTTGTTTGCACTGTGTTAATGCCTTTCCGTACTGCTCATCCGTTGTATAGCAGGAGCATAATAGTTTGTGTGCCTCATAGCGGATCATCGTCTCCTCGGGTTCATGTTTAAGTACTGCCTCTGCGGCCGTTATGCATTCCTCTGGTTGCTTCTCTTCGCGAGCCTGTTCTGCATTCACAAGCTGTTTTTCCACCTTCCGTAACTTTTTGTAGAATGGAAAGCAGAGTTTGTGCTCAGGATCGAACTTGAGGCACTCGCGAATTTCTTTAAGCGCATTTGTGGCATGCCCAATGTTGTACAATAATTGTGCAATGTTAAAGTGACCCTCAGTGCTGTCCTGGGAGAGGCGATTCACCTGACGCAGATCCGCGATAGCCGAGAGTACATCGTTGGTTTTCAGATATGCATCAGATCGAGCTTGTCTGAATGCCACTGACCACGGGGATATTTCCAGCAACTGTGTTATCATGCCAATTGCATTTTGCTCATCGTCATTGTTCATCAGGTGTTGCACTAGGGTCCACTGCTCCTTGGCAGGCCTTAGCCTCGCATAGTGCTCGTTAACAACTCCATTCTGTGGCTCCTCTCTCAGCACTTGCTCGAAGTCAAGCATCGCCTGGTCGTAATCACCGCTCTTCATGTGCACAAAGCCCCTCTGGCTGCGTGCAGCAGTAAAGTCTGGTTTAAGCTCCAGCACGCGACTGAAGTCCTGGATGGCAAAGCGAGTCTTGCCAAGGGCCAGGTAGACAGTACCACGTTTGAATAGAGTTAAGTAGTTGTTGGGATCACCCTCTGAAATGTGGATTGCCTTTCATTATTAAGAACTATATGAATGTCACCTGTGTCCACTCACCAACAGCCGCATGGTAGTGCGTTAGAGCATCCGACAGTTGACCACGGGCCAAAAAGTCTTTACCCAGCTCCAGATGGTTGTCAATGTCAGCTTGATTCGATGACGCTGCATCAGCACCTGCATGAAGTGACGTATTGGTTAAGCACATACTAATATGTTAAAGTTACTACAATTATGGTTAAAATTTACCTTCCATAAACAGCTCTAGAAGCAGCAACAAAACGCAAGCGGCCAGTTTTTTTTCACCGCTGCCGAGCATAAGCAGATCGCTCAATGGCAATGCCATGATGCGGCCTTCTTCTTCTTCACTTCCACTCTTTTTCGTGCTCTTTCCCTATGTCTATATATTGGTGCGTATGGGCGTGTGCGTGATTGTGTGTGCGTTTGTGGGCGTCTTGGCCAAATGTGACTAGAAGATGAAGTTAAATATCTTGATCGAATGCGACACACACGTCACACTTGCTTCTTCTTCTCCTTCTTCGTTGATTATCTGTATCTCTTAGCTGCTTCTTTTAACCGTTGCACCTGCTTTCTAGTTTGTCTTCTTGTTATTATTGCCTCTTTCGCAGCGGTGTATATTTATGTCGGTTTTTTGGTTAGCCAATATGTTGTAAGTTCGTTTCAACTGTATTAGATACTATGTATATTACACCAGCAATTGCTTTGTGTCCATTTCGATAGAAAACCGACTTATTACTGCAATCAGCAATACGTTTCCCTTAATTTGAATAGAACTATTTGCTTAAAAACCTAAACACTGACGTGTTATTAGAGCTGGAATTTAAATCGATTCCTGAAACGATGCATCGATGATTTATCATAATCGCGAAACATCGATTACAATCCAAGAAATATTGGTACATTTCGTTGACGGTACACATTTACACTTCATTTTAAAATGGTGAAAGTTCATTTATTTCTTCTTCATATTTTTAATTTATTTCTAACTCAAATTTCTTATTTATTTTAATCATAAACATAAACATAAATCCGTTAAATACAAACAATTTTTACCATTTGTGTAATACTGTAGAAAAATGTCAATAACGAACACAAAAATAAATTTATTCAAATTATTAACAATTAAATCCCTGATCTAAGCGTCCCGTTTACTGATGAAATGAACATGACACTGAATAATACACTATTTTTTAAATCAAAAATGGCGTATTCATTCTTGTTTAAAAATTGGTACAGAAACTACTTTTTATAAACTATCGTTTTCGAAAAATTTCCCATGCGTATTTATTTGCTGATACTAAATTTTTAGAACAGATGCACATGTATTTACGTTCTAATGCACATTAAGTGTAGTTTTTAGTTTTAGTACGTAATGCCAAACACAATGATTTTTGGAACACAGATGTCTAAATAGTTCATAGAAAATGTGTGCAACAGGAAGAAATGGCATCCATTAGGTCCTAGCTCAAATAAATAAATAGGAATAAGTTTCACATGTTATTGAATAAAATGTAATGCGATAGTTCTAAAAGTCCAGCATAAAAAAAAACAATGTGTTAAATAGTTAAGTGCATTTAGATAATATTACTAACACAAATAGAAATTAAGTCGACCTTCTAATATTTTTGTTTTTATTATCAGAAAATGAAAGAGATGCCATTTTTCGAACACAATCCGTGCGAGTCAGTTTAAACTCGAAAGGCCTCAGTCGATCGATCGATTTGGAGAAGGCACCATAATTACGGTACATAGGTATCAAAGCCCGTACAAATATTTTGAAAATAACTAACCTTTAGACACAATATTGGGTTTCCATGATAGCGTTGCCAGACAGTAGGATGTTTGATTGTAATTTCGGGTCTGTTTCATTCATATATAAATTCACTTTTCCAAACAAATAAAATACATATGTACATATATTGTAATTGATCAGTTTATTGGTATGTACATATGCGTATGGAACTGAAATTTGGTAAATATATATTGCACTACTACTAATACACATAATATTCATATTTCTTAAAATTTGTAAACACGTGTCATTTGTGTTTTAGATAAATGCAATATTTTTGAGCATTAAAATGTTGCTTGCCTGCCTTTAGCTAAAATACTTTTTAACATTTCAATACTTAACACTAAAATGGTCACCAATAATCATCCTATCATATGATGAATACCACTTGAGAGGTTAAGAAAATATCGCAATTATTTACGGTTTGAAATAAGTATTAGATGGATGGAGGCTTTAAGCTAGTGATGTGAGAGGAAAGCGTTTGTAGGATAAATATTTGAGCTATCGAATGTGGTCGGTCCACAGAGTATAAAGCTTGGAGTATAGCACTTTCGATACTTGTCAGCCCTGTGCATGATCCGTATAAATATATTATATATATAGTATGTAGTATGTAGTATAGTATGCAGGTTTGTTAGATTTTCTGATACTTTGAGACATACATAGTGTATGTACAGGCAATGATGGTTATTCAAGTGATAAGGATAAATGGAGGGTACGATCTATTATAGACTTAAGGTGTGATATATTAAACATATAAAAATCTTCTATATGCATGGCTTTCTTAAAGCTTCATAGTTTCGGTACTGTTCAATTTTTCTGTTCCACTTGAGTAATTTCATTGCTACAATTAGGAAATCACAATGTTGATCAAATCATCCAGCGAATCCTTAGCTTGGGACTCGTTTGAATCGTGCGCCTTCTTCATGTGAGCTGAAAACATTATGGGATCAGCATAAAGTTCTTAATAAACAAATAAGACTTTATTATTACTTTTGAATTTGATGTGGGTCACAAATCGTTCCTGGCACAGGTCGCATTTGTAGTAGGTATTTCCGGTGTGTACCCGTTGATGTAGACGAAGAGACTTCTCGAATAGATAGGTTCGTCCACAAGTCTCACACTTAAAGTTCTTCTCAAGAACTGAAACAATTTGTAATTGGTAATATAATAACAAAATGAAAGGGGATGGTATGCCTCAGGTATGTATATACCTTTGGCCGTGTGCTTAAATGTACATATTTGTATAAATAAGTAAAGCGGGACAAATTATTTTCTAAACAAGCTAAGAATCTCAGATAACTCTTTAGTAAAATACTAGTTCACATCCCGTTTACTTAATCTGTAGGGGTTTGCTCTTATAGCCATTGAATTGATTTTTCACCTGACTCTAATTCAGGTGTAATAAATGGTGTTCCGATCGTAATCAGATTTGGTAAGATAGCTTCAAAAACAACTAACATTCCCATACTAATTAATATATGATCTTTCACATCGATAAAGTTATTAAATGTACTTTGTTTGAAAATTTCATCTTTCTAGGACCTTTTTTTGGGTCTGTAGCGTGATAGGTCAGTCACTTACTCAGTGAGGACAAAAAGTTTTGTATATATAAATGAGTCGGATATTTCAGCTAATTAAGCTAGACGACTGAAAAGACACGCGTTTCTTCTAGTAGCTGTATAATTTATTAAAACACGCCATTTACTACCGAGATAACCGATTAGATCTATATTATATACTTAATTCTTCGATTCCGACCAAATAATTTAAAAGTTTGGTAGAAATAGCTTCAGTATAACACAATTTTTTCATACTGAGATTTCAAACGGGCAGACGGTCAAGGCTTGTTTAAACAAACGCACTGTACCCTCACGTTGTATACAAAACTAGACAAATGTAGAATTGGGCAGCCAAAGTATAAGGGTTTGGCATGTGTCAGACTTTGTCCGAGGGAGATGTGATCCCCTGTACAGAGCATTCAAATTTAGCTACTCACCCTCATGACTACGCATATGCTGGGTAAGCACATATTTCAGGGCAAACGCTTTGCCACAAACATCACACACATTGGGCTTCTCGTTGGCATGGGTCTTCATGTGCCACTTGAGATCCTGGGCACGCTTATAGCGTTTGGAGCAGTGGGTGCAGGCGTGCAGCCGATCTGTGGAGTGCACTGCCATGTGCCGTTCCAGTGCTGATTTCATATTGAAGCGTTGGGGACAGCTGCCGCATTGAAAGAGACCAGTATATTGGCGCTCCCGCTTCCGTTGGAGGACACGCTTGTTATTGGAAATTATCGGAGCAGCTGGTTCCCGCTGAAGATGCTCGTCAGCCATATGCTTAATGAGATCCTGTTCGAAATCAAACTCTTGGCGGCAGGACTGGAACATACACTCACTGCGCTCCTGGTGGGTCAGGTTCTCCGTGTGCAACTCAAGCATGTGAATGCGTTTCTCGGCATACGATGCAAAAACTTGGAGTTCATCAATCAAAGCCAAAGAGAATTAGTCTGAGATTCTATTCTTTCCAAAAACTAAGTTAATTGGGTGATTGCATGCTGCTTTACGGGATGAGTAACTTCGATTTGATCTATTGATGATGCATGGTTTTGTGGTCTTGAGGTTGGGATACAAGCTAAAGAGCCATTTATTGTACACATTGGCGCCAATTAGCGGGCAATTTTAAATTTCCCTTTATTTAGTTAGAATTGGGAAGTTGGAATTTGGGAATACATCATAAATGAACCGTTAACCGGAACACATTTTAAGGTTATGCAAATGTTAATGGAGTTGTTTTTCGCATGCGTGGCTAAAAAGTGATGAAAAAAATAACTAAGCCATGATTACCATAATGTTGGTCAAATAACTCGACACAACACACAATTAAAAGCAGCGGGTTTTTTCGACTTCTTCACAGTTAATGGTAAATCTTAAATCGTTTGCGATGAAAGTTTTGATGATGCGATAGATGAACATAATTAATTCCTTCTTATAAATATTAAACGTATTTGCATTGTTTAAATTAGGATTGTTTAAGCTGATTTGATATTAACAAGATAATTCTGGTAAAAAGCGTACACAAAATAATATTTATACTTGAAATTGTTCCTTTTCCACAATACAGACATCACAATAATCACTGATTAATGATCTCATAAGGTTGAGGAAATGCACCAGTATCTGAAAAAAATTCTACTCACCATCAGTACAAATCGAGCATTTAAAGGGCTTCTCTCCACCGTGTTGCCGATAGATGTGCCACCGTAAAGTTTTCACGTGAATAAATGCTGAAAGATAAAAATATATATATTTTTTAGAAATATTCCTTGTTTTAACACACTCAATCTCAGAGACTGTAAGAGCTAGAGACACCAAATCGGACTCATCAGCGAAAATCGAGCTGAATCAGCGAAAATCGAGCTGAATCAGCGATCCAAGAAGAACATACTCGTATGTTATGTACGAGTATATATACATATAAAGTATGTACATTTTCGATCACTAAAGACCGCCACGACCAGCTCTTATATCAGAATATAATATACTGAAATCTGAAACTGAAGTGAGTATGATATTGGGACGTTACCTTTGCCGCAAAAACCGCAGTATTCACTTTTCCGGGATCCAGTTGTGTGAGTCGCCTCGTGACACTTGAGATGACGTTGGTTGATAAAAAGTCTGTCGCAGCCATTATGCCTGCAGCTCAACTGGCGCTCGGGCTTGTGCCAGTTCATGTGGTAGAGCAAGCTTTTTCGGGTGAAGAAACGCTTCTCGCACAGACTGCACTCGAAGTCCGTGTCCGAGTGATACTTCTCAACATGATGGCGTAGATTATGACGGTCCCCGTACTTCTTGCCGCACACCTCGCAGGCGTAGTGCTTGACGACGTGAAAGCTCTTCATGTGGACTGTACGCGATGCGGCATCCTGGAAACAATCTGTGCATTCCGGACAGTTGTAAGGTTGGTCCGGATCGTGGGCGTTACTTATGTGCTCTAAAAGCATGTGCTGGAGCTTATAACTTTCCTCTGACTTGAAGCAGAATTTACATGCATAACTAATGTTTACGGAGCTGTGATCTGTTGATAGTTTCTCTCCCTCCACTAATTGCAGTTTTTCTGATTCGTTGATGCTTATGGTCTCCACATAGATTTCAATGGTCTCAGGCGATTTGCCCTCAATAATGGCAGTGTTTTGTTTTAAGTCCTCAGCATCCCCCCCAACATTTCCCTCATCATTCACATCCACTTGGTCTTCCTCATTTTTGTCATACAATATGTTGGCATCGATTTTATCAAAGATATTCGATAGCTTCAGTTGCGCATCCTGACAGGCAATGCGAAATGTGTAAATAGAGCAGAATTTTGTAAAACAGTCGCTGCATATTTTTTGTGGCAGTCCATCGTTGGGTGAGATCTAGAGTTAATATTTAGTTAACAACAGATAAGTCAATCAATCAAGAATAGTATAGTAGCGCTTGAAAACCGATAACTTTGGCTTCGCTGTCCATCATTATCGATAACGTTATCGCGATATCACGATATCATTGTAACCACCGTTGCATGATCAAAAGCTTCATTAAAATGCAACGCACAGACTTTCCCATATTTGTGTTTGGCATTGGCAACGAATAGAGTTAAGGTATAAGATATAACTTACCTGTAATTTCCAGTTAACGAACTCCATGCGAATTTCAGCCATTTCACTCTGCCATCGGTTTGGATGGAACAAGTCCAGCCAATAGTTGTTGTTGCCATTTTCGAAATCGCACTTTGCACAAGTGCGACACGTTTCCATGGCTGCAGCAATAAACAAACTGAACAGCCAACATCAATCCAGGTCCAAATTGCATTTGTTAACAAACATGCTTAGATTCATAGTTACATACGCACATACATATGCACATGCATATACACATACACATACATAAGTGGGTGCAAGTACGTGTAAGTACTCATGTGCTTGTGTTGGGCTCGTGTAACATTATGCAACTTTAGAAATAACTCCAAACGTACACCCGCGCAGACCAAGCCATACACATGTGCAAATACTTATTGCTTGCGCCTATTGCAATATTATTATTGGCCACAGCTTGATGGAGTAGGATGAAAACATCTGTTCCATGTACAACTTTTACCAAAACTTTGGCACTTGGATGCTGCCGACTGTGCCATGAACCTGGGTCACTCAATAGTGCTTTGTGTATGCACTCGACTTATGGAGATGCCTCAGCCACAACCTCAACCGCATCCTAGACATCAACGAGATGTTGTCCGCAGCACACTCCCGCGTTAACTGACCTTCAATGTTTATTCAAGACATGATGGAAACTGCCAATCGACGCAACGAGAGTGTGGAGAGATTAAATTCCCATGCACATACACAGACTCTCTTGTATATGTATATGTATGGGCGTATGTGTATTGCTGCAAACCCTCCCAGCTGAATCTACTCAGCTGTTCAGATTTGTTTGTGTACTTGCGCAAAAGCCATGTTGCCAAATACAGAGTTTTGAATTTGTGTTGTTTGTACGCAGATAGCAAACTGAAAACCCGCTAGACTCAAAGTGCACTGTTTGAAAAGCTTGCAATGCAAACTGTCAACGCAAGAGTAGTTTCCACTACTACTAGTTTCCTGAATTATATTCACATTTCATGAAATTCAAGCCCACTGTGCTCTCTTCAATTGCTCGTTTGAGCGTAGAGAGAGCAAAAGCTTACCACAAGAGCTTTTCATGCAACGCATTAGGCTTTTGGGTAACATTTGAAATGTACCAATTGCTAGTATCAATTTATTATTATTTATGTACAGAAACATACAAATATCTCTACCTATAGCCTTAAGAGTAAACAATTTTAAAACTACAGACGATCCGCATCCATGGAGAGCCAATTGATAACACACTCCTAGCTGGGCGGTAGAATACCCAACGCTCTTAAGCACAATTTGGCCGCATTCAGCTTCGCTTCCTTCTTGTTGTTGCACGCCTGAGTTGGCGTATATGTCTGTCCATTGATTTCAACGGAGAAGAGAAACATGCGACTGTGGGATGGACCTGAATCTTCCCTAAGAATATACTGCGGCGGCGTCCATTTGTTCTTCGATGTCAGTTCATTGAGCACACAAACCGGATGCTTATCTTGGGCAGTGAGTGCAGCCTGGGCCATGTTCATGGCATTTGGGTTTTTCACTCCTCGCGGATTCGTTTGCCGCGGAGGCTGCTGCTTGATGTCCTCGCGGGAGATGAGACCACGCTTGTCCAGCTTCACAGTCAGCTGCAGTGGTTGCAGTGATCCAGTTTTGGTGCGGCCCAAACCTTCGCCCGGTTTCCAGCCCATTTTTTGGAGCAGCGTCATGCCCATGCCACCGGTAACCGGCTTTGTCGAGGTTAGCTGATCACGTCGTGCCCACAGCTGTGGCCCACTGTTCAGCTCGTGCACTTTCATTACCTGGGCACCTGTGCTCCCAGTAAACTGACCTGGCAGATGCTTCGATGATGCCCAGCTGGTCATATCTCGTTGAGCATTGTACATCATTTCAAGAGCTTCTGAATCCGTTGGATTGTCCTGTTCGTTGCGACAAAAAAAGTGATCATTAGCTTCGGTGCACATTCTTGATTCAATGGACATTTGGAGCTCACCTGCAGGCGCCGTATGGCACTTAAACGTTGCGTGATTATGCTGGACACATCCATGCTGGGTCCAGTGGACTGTGGAAATATTGATGGACTTGGTTGCGGTGCTACCGATGGTATGGGGACTTCGGGCACAAATGCCTGTCCTTGTAGATTGGGCGAAACTGCTGGTGCCACCGGCACAGAAATACGTGACGCTGGCTCAGGCACTGGCATTGGTACGGGAACTGAGGCGGGATCAGGAGGAGGAACCATCGACGGCACTGACATAGCGATTGGTGTTGTATTAGATTCGCTAGAAACCTGACCATCAGCAGCTGTGGTAGCTGGCTTAAAAGCGGGCTCCTGCTCCTCCTGCTGAGGTATGGATTTGGCAAACACATTTCGTTGTACATCTTTGAAGATATTTGTGGCCTGCTTCGCCGGCGGCAATGTGGGTAGCGGTGCCAGTGGCTCCTTGGGTTGCACCGGCACCCAGACTTCGGACATGCGATGCACTTGACCGGATGAGACGGGAAACTGCATTGTTATGGCCTTGGTTTGTTCCTCCCGACGCACGGACGGAACGATAGGTGTTGAGTTTCGGATGTGCATGACTATGGGTTCCCGCTCCTTTAGTTGAAATGGATGATGGAATGCTTTGGCATTTCCATTCTTATCCACATCCGAATCCTCGTCGGAACTGAGATCTGACAGCATTTCGCCGTTAGAGATTTTCTTGCAAAAGTCTGTAAGATCTTGAACAGTGCGTCCGCCGTACCGCATCTTCAGCAGCACCTTGTCCTTCACCTCCGGCGTCATGTCCGCCACACCCGCCATGTTCCCCCGCTTAAACATGCTGATGGCGTTACGCCGAGCTATCTCCAGTAGACGCTTCTTATCTATGCCCAGATCACGCGATCGCGAGCGGGATCGCGTACGATTCCTAGAGTTTGACCTGCTCCGGAATCTACTGGTGCTTGTTGTGGAGGTGGTATTGTGTCGCTTGCTCTCGCTGCTATCCGGTTTGGATCGAGTGCTCGTATCTTCGCCGTAAAAACGACGCCGACCGTTGGCCTTCTCACGTAGATACGTTTCCTCATCCGAAAGCGACAGATCGTCAGACTGGCGACGCTCAATTTTTATTTTGGAAGATCTGGCATTGCCGTCTTTGGAGTAACCACGACTACTATCGTGGTATCCGTTGTAAAAGCTATTATGACCGCCTTCCCGTTCACGGTCACGTTCGCGATCTCGTTCCCGTTCACGCTCTTTTTCACGTTCTCGTTCTCTATCTCGCTCCCGTTCTCGTTCCCTCTCCCGATCTGTGCTGTGACCGTGAGGCAGCAATTGTTTTTTAGTCGGCGCTGTTGATATGTCGCTACTGGCTGGAGCATGCCGCTTCCGATTACCGGAGTCTGTTACTTCCTCCGTCTTGGGTGCCTGCCCTGTTGCTCGATCTTTAGACTTTTCGCGATCTTTATCCTTGTGTTTGTCCTTGCTGTCCTTGTGTTTGTGCTTATGTTTCTTTCGTTTACTCTTGTGTTTGTGCTTGGCCTCTCCAGGCACCACATCGGAATCAGAGCATTCACCATCGGATTTATTCGACTTACTACGAGACTTTTTCTTCTTTTCTTTTTTTTGTGATTTCTTATGTTTCTTTATAAGGTTTTTGTCATCCAACAGCACTTGCGGTGGGGCCGCATTAAATACACCAAACAGCTCTGCTAAGATCTCATTGGATGACTTTACGGGAGTGACTAGTTTTTTGTCATCTTGTGAAGAATCGTCACTGTTGCTATTGCTGGCGTCACAATCTGTGTCGGCATCATCGTCAGGAGGCGGAGTGGCACTTTCTGATTTTATTTTGGCATTCAACGCTCTCAGCTTCGCCTCAATTTCGATGTCAATCTTTTCACTTTTTACCATAACAGTGGAAACAGTCGGAGCACCGCTTCCTGCAATTGCTTCTTGTTTCGATTCTGGTGAATGTTGTGGTTGATCCAGCTTGGTAGCACCTCCCTCTTTTTCAGTCATTTCCGAAACTGCGTCAAGATACACAGTGGAAAGTGTTCAATTGTCTGCACATTGAAGATTGCAATTAATTTAACTTATTAATGCATATATATACAAATGATAAAATTTGCACGCCTAAACCATTTCAATCGATAGATAAATACGGCTCACTTTAAATTGCGATAGTTACATATCGATAGCTTAATTTTAGCTCTTTACTCGTGTTGGCATCCCCAGATTTTCGAAGCGCAGCCAACTTCAGTCACGTCGCTGTCACGAATTGCAATTTTTATAACAAAAAGGTTTAACATTATTTGATAGACCTATAAAGTGTCAGTCTGGTCATCAAAACGTGTGAAATTGACAGGAAACGTAAGTGAAAATTTATAGAAAACTTTAGATTTGGTGCAAATCTGTTGTAAATCTAATTATTTGTGTGTATAATTTGTAATCGCCATTTCTTTTTTCGCCTGGTGGCTCTGCCCTCTTCTATCTACTGTCATTGTCATCGTGCTGCGTGCTGCCTTCCATGTAATTGTATTGGTTCTTTCTCGGCGTTGATTTTGTCGAAACTTACGAATCGGACGGACGACTACGTTCCCATGTTTTCCTTGCATCGGTATTTGTGCGTGTATATGTTGGTTAAATGTGCATTGCGCTTATAATTGAAATAACTAACCAGAAGTGGAGAACGAAAAATTCCCTTAATTGAAAATAACAACAGCACAAGCATTTCAATTTTGTTTGGAGGTTATTGGCAGACACACACAAATAGACACAGCAAAAATGACGTCGCTGGATCAGAACCGTTTGCAAAACTTTAAAAACAAAGGAAAGGATCAGGATGTAAGTATTTGATGCACTTAACGCTTTAGTAATATTGAATTAATAAACAATGCTAATTAACATAATATACAATGTTTTCGAATTACAGGAGATGCGTCGTCGTCGCAACGAAGTGACCGTGGAACTTCGTAAAAACAAGCGCGATGAGACAATTTTGAAGCGACGCAATGTACCCAATATGGATTCGAACACAGATGAGGACGATCAGCTGCCCAACTCCATCAATCTAAATAAGCTTGCTTTGGCAGCAGCTGATCTTTCGAAGCCGGATCAGCAGTTGGCAGCTGTTCAAGCCGCTCGCAAACTGCTTTCATCTGATAAGAATCCCCCAATCAATGATCTGATCAAAAGCGACATATTGCCCATTCTTGTTGAATGTCTAAAACAACATAATCACACAATGCTGCAGTTTGAGGCTGCTTGGGCATTGACTAACATTGCCTCTGGAACTTCCGATCAAACCAATCAGGTAAGGTGATACATCATATTATGATACTTAAGTAAACGCAATTTGCTATCAAAGAGAGGGAGAGAAGTGCAACCGAGGTGATTTCCTGCTAACGTGTATTGTATTTTTGCAGGTGGTTGCTGCTGGTGCTGTACCGCTCTTCCTTCAACTATTGAACTCACCCGCTCCAAACGTTTGCGAACAAGCCGTATGGGCATTGGGAAATATTATTGGCGATGGTCCTCTACTGCGCGACTTTGTCATCAAGCATGGAGTTGTACAGCCGTTGCTGTCATTCATAAAGCCCGATATTCCCATATCTTTTTTGCGCAACGTCACCTGGGTGATTGTAAACTTGTGCCGAAACAAGGATCCGCCTCCCCCAGCAGCCACCATTCATGAAATCCTGCCCGCACTCAATGTGCTGATCCATCACACCGACACAAACATTTTGGTCGATACAGTCTGGGCCATCAGCTATTTGACCGATGGAGGCAACGATCAAATCCAAATGGTAATCGATAGTGGTGTTGTACCCATGCTGATACCCCTTCTAGGCAACAGCGAGGTAAAGGTGCAAACAGCAGCACTCCGTGCTGTAGGCAACATTGTTACCGGATCGGACGAACAGACACAGGTGGTGCTCAATTATGAAGCATTATCATACTTCCCAGCGCTACTGTCGCATCCAAAGGAAAAGATACGCAAGGAGGCCGTCTGGTTCCTGTCAAACATCACCGCCGGCAACGAATCGCAGGTTCAGGCTGTCATTAATGTCGGCCTGCTGCCAAAAATCATTGAAAACCTAAGCAAGGGTGAATTCCAGACACAGAAGGAAGCGGCCTGGGCTATTAGTAACTTGACCATCAGCGGAAGACCAGAGCAAGTCTTTACATTAATCAAAGAAGGTGTTATTCCACCATTTTGCGATTTGCTTTCGTGCCAGGACACTCAAGTGATCCATGTAAGTGATTTAACTTACCAAATGACTAGGTAAATTTGAGTAATTGAGTTTTGTTGTTTTTGCTTTGCAGGTTGTGCTCGATGGTCTCAATAACATGCTCAAAGTGGCCGCATCACATGTTGAAGAGGTTGCCAATCTGATTGAGGAGTGCGAGGGACTGGCCAAGATCGAACGCTTGCAGAGCCATGAGAACGTTGAGATTTACAAGTTGGCATACGAAATAATTGAGAAATACTTCACAGAGGTGATTATTATATTATTATTAATGAATTATCAATTGAGAGTTAACCATTTCGAATAATTTTCACAGGGCGAGCAATCCAACCTGGCACCAACCTCAGACGGCGCAGAATACAACTTTGATCCGAATACTGACAAACTACCAATGAACTCGTTCAACTTTTAACATAATGATGAATAAGGAGTAACCAACCAATAGTGTATACATCCGAAATGTGTATACTTTATTGATAGCATAGCAATAAGATTTCGAGCGATACTCTGTGCCCATCAGAAACAACAACAAAATTAACACTGACAGAAAACAAAATTATGCACATTCTATATGACAGCTTGGTTATATAAACAATAACAATCGAACATACATACAAACTGCTACACCTACACTTGAAAATCATTGCAGCAATTATTTTTTTAATTTCTGTGTTAACAAAATTATTGTGCGTACTACATAATGCTTTATGTAAATGGAAATTTAAATCAAAAATCCAAAAAAAAAAAATTAGCTTTGTTGAACTTTGTCTAACGAGCGTTGGAAACTACAAAGTCTTTAATTATTTATATTTTAAATCAATTAAATATTTACAAGTTTTTATGTATGTAGGTCTCTTCACTTCAAGTACACATACATGGATATTTTTCTCCAATAGGGCTGCCAGGGCGTAAACGAAATATCAATATTGCAAGAAATGTGCTAAAACACAGCAAACAACAACAACACAACACACAGGAATAATAAAATTGTAGAACTATTTGATTTGTAATGATTAATTTTAATGATATATACGCCTTTGGTTTGTAATTGAAATTACATAAACATTTCTAACATGAAAACGATAAAAAACTGCCTAGTTTTCAGTTTCTAGTTTTCATTTACATTCGCAGAAAACTTAAACACATTCGTCTGACGTGTGCGTCTAAAAGAAGAACACTTGTATACACTCCACAGTTGATCGGGCGATAATAAATCAAGTTACAAATAGTCGTACATACACTGTATATAGAATATGGGACCTGTATTCTGGAGTACAGTAGTTTAATATGGTATAATAAAACCGTTTGATTTCAACCGTATTTGATGAGTATCCGTATTAGTCTGTGGGCATGGTGCTTAAGCTGATTTTATAAGTTCAAATTCAGTTCTACTTATCCTGCGTATTTACCGTTAAAGTTCTTTAAAATACCCAGAGTTGTTACTAATAACAAATAGAGGAGATAATTCAGTTGAGCCTATTACACAGTCTGAAATCCAAACAAATTGCGTCTTACTGTGCAGTATTAGTAGACTTTCTAAGTATGGTATATACATATATAAATATAAGTATATGATTGTTTATGAATCACAGTGCATAAACAAATCTTATTTCGATTGAGAACACATAATCAACAAACACATTTAATGTATGCATGTGTATACGGCATGTGTCTTACGGTTGTGTGCATGAATTCTTAGTACTTTAGGGTGAAGCCGACCTACCATATATCTAATAAGATTTACTCAAGTCCAAAATGTAGCTATCCTTTTAGTATTTCTAACATCGTTCGTACGCATCTAGCATGAGGGTATCATTTTTAAGATTAATCCAAATATTTCTTCTTGCCAGTCCATGCAAACTGCAAAGAGCTGTTCTACCTCTACTTGACAGTGCTTTGGAGTTCCGCAAAGAAGATAAATGTTGCATGAAGAGCCTGCTACATTTAAATTGAGAAGATTAAATATATAGCAAATATGTAGCTTTCATTGAAAGCCTTTGATTTAGTCATGATAAATTTCTTTTTTAAACAAAAGCTGCCAAGTGTATACCGTTTAATCACATATGAAAACTGAGTAATGACTATAACATTCTTTTTCTGTTTGCTAGCATATTTTAAGAGTCAGGGTCTAAAATTGTTGCCGACCCCAAAAATAGTATAATTTCTTGATGAGCATCAACAGTCTAGACGATGTATCAACATCTTGGAATGAAATTCCTTGAAGTTTATTTAAAAAAATTGAAAAAACCATTTTAACCATAACTTCTTCAAAGTTTCTTGTCGCCGAATCCGAATCCACTAGTCGACGATCACATCTATTGGCTCTTTGCTCGACCTAGGTCAGCTAGGCTACTCCTCGAAAAAGTCTTTGAAAAGCTCAAAGTTTTGGCCCAGTTTTTAACACTTTTAGTAAAAGACATCTTTCATGCAAATTAAAATTTTATTTTATGCATCAATTTTCCAAGTTTTTATATAATAATATAATTTTTTCGATTAAAGTCAGATTTTGCGTATATAAAAATAAGACACTCGTTATCAACAATGTTCTGTATACTTTTACATCGTTATTTCGATTTCATAGCAATGACATTAAGTAACCATTTAGTATTGGGATTTGACAAAAGTTTGAGTCATTTATGATGCACTAAAGCATTAAAAAAGCATATCGAAAAATTGACATTATCAAACAGTGCAGACTAGTACAGGTGTATATCCAAATCCAGCACGTAAATTATTATAATTTTAGAATAATAAATGCATTCAACAGATTAAGATAGGCGTTGTGGTGAGTAACCTATATGTTAAATGTATACTATATAGTAAGTATATTTGAGGTTCAAAGTTGATTTTTTGACATTCAATGCCAATTAAATAGCCGGTGGAGGTGCAGTGGGGTTATGTAATAGAGGCACATCTGATGAATCTGGCGGTGGAGCCGAGGGCTCAGCAAAGTTGGTGTACATGGGATATCGGGGGATGAAATCATCAGTCCGATCATGTTCACCGACATCCGTATCAATGAACTTTTCGCCAATGTGTGTGGCTTGCTCGAATGAAGGAGGCTCTGCAATAAAAGGATTGATGAACTGGAAAAGTACATGGACTGATCGAGAATACTCACTGCAATTGTCATAACTTGGAGGTAGATCTCCAGCTGCTCCGGCTGGAGTATCTGGTGTTTGTGGTATCCATTGGGCAGCATGTTCTGGATCCTGGGCACTCTGAACCAGAGGAATGGTGCCAATTATAATGGGCATATCAATTTCCGAATCCGTATGGCAACCCCCGGTTTTGATGGCCATTGAAATTTTATAGGAGACGTTTATTATGCGATTATCTCTGGATGATGGTGGCACAGGAGGTATGACAAGGCTGGCGTTGATCAGCCGTTTTGATAGACGTCTGCATTCTTCGGCCTGAAACTCGGTGCAGAGGGTATTACTGTGGGTCCGTGTCTTGTGACGGGGTGAGCTGGCCCGGAATTCGTAGACCTGTATGAGAGAGAGCTCAATGCCATGCAGATCGTAGCCTTGTGACTGATTGTCAATGTGTAAAGTGTAGTTAATTCTTTGGCCTGGGGCGTAGCCCCCAAAAGGTATGGTTAAAGTTGAGATTACGGGTTCAGACGAGCAAGGCCAACAGCAAAAGTACTTGATGTCCTCGTTTTTTAAAGGTATCTAAAAAAAAAAGGGATGAAATTGACGGTATGTATAAATTTTGAGCTTGATCACCTACCAGCATCTCTGGATACATGTTGAGATTATAAGATTGTAGTACAGTTATTGGTTGTTTAAACACATTGTTAAACCGCCAGGACCGATCGAGTACAAGTGAGACTTCATAGGATATCTTTCCGTACTTTTCCACACACGAAGTCGGGCATTCCGGTGGCAGGGGAATGCAGAAGGTATAGACATGAGATCCCGGTGGAAAGTCTCCTTCGCCGAAGACATTAGTTCGACTATTTACGTATGTCTCATTTCCTCGAAAATGTTCCGTATAAGACTGAGATTTTCCATTAACGGACCTCGTGCGACGCTCCTCCCAACGCACCTTCGCCTCCCCCTCGAACAGTATATAGACCTCTGATCGGAAAAGCAGAAAAATTAAAAGAGTTTAGTCGATTGTTCATGCGATGCTTGAGCTCATTTAATCTTAATGGTGCGACTCAAGTCCATTTATAGTAGAAACTAAAACGGGCTCAATATGTTTTCTGATAAGCTTTGAGTTCGATGGTATAAAATAGGCGTATGATACATATTTAAATAGGTTTTAATTGGCATGAAATCATCCCATAAGTACACAGCGTCAGCAGTCACATCTATATAGCCTAATCTGTCTGTCGGTTTGAACGAAAGTCAGATCCTAGACTAACTTTAAGAGCTAAAGAACCCAATCGGTCAAAAAATATAAAACTTTTATTATACCCGTACTTAAAAAGATTAATAGAAGACTAACTTTCTTTTCATATTTTTAGTAAATTTGAGTGCTCAATTTTAATTATTAACCTTTAATTTTACATAAAGTTTATAATTTAATGAATAATTAAAAACAAAATTGAACCAAATCGGACTTATATAGTTCTATTATATGTTGCCATTTATGTTGAATGTAAAACTTTATTGTTTATTGAGTTATTTTAATCAATTACACTTAAATATACAGACTAAATTTTATTCAAACACGACTACTATATCGTATAGCTGGCATTATAAGCTGCCGAGTAGTACAAAAAAAATGTCCGGGTATTTCGATTTAAAACAAAAGCAGATCGAGATTTCATTAGCTGAACGACTGTACTATTATACGAGTATGCTATCTTTATGCCACATTTTTAGTCACATATCACAGTAATGGGTATCCTAAAGTCGCGAGACGATAATGAACTCTGTCTTTTATTTTTTATTTGATCTGCGTTCAAAAAATACATATATTTGTATATTTTGTTTGAGATAAGCAGCCCCTATACATACATACATATGTAGAAACTGATACTTTGATCTATGCATACATGTATACACATACATACATATATGTAAATGATTAGTAGTGCACTCTACCATTGATACTAAAAGCTTTTTAGCATGTTCTGCTGAGCCCGAAATTATTTAAAACTCGTTTATCGCATGTCAAATGAATATAAACATTTAATTTCGTGTCCAAACTTTTTGCTCACTTAATTTAAAACAGTTTGTCTTGAGTTTAAATGAATTTAAATGTACATACATATACATACATATGTACATAATATATCGTATTGATTCCAATATGGACGTTAAGAAGAAATGCGGAATAATGGATGACATTTTTTAACTTTTATATGCACTGCGTAGACCGGTAAAAAAACGAAAACGCCCAAAACTTCATGAAAACAGGTTCATACACTTGTGATGCACAAAAATTGCCGAATCGAAAAATGCATTGAAATCTCTCCAAAACACTTAGCACAATTGATGCTCCTTTTTGTCTTATCGCTTGATTTGACATATAAGAAAACTGTAAATATTACCATTAACAGACTTGTTGCTTGTTGTGGTTAAAGTAACACGGCCATTGACTGTCTCGCCGCTATAGTAAATCGGATTGGGCCGATCGAATTCGAACACACAATTTGAAGGCATTGCAGAGGTCCAATGAAAAACTTATTATATTAAGTAATATTTAAGTGTGTATTCCGTCACACATATTTTGGGTGACACAATTTTTAATTAAACTACACACACTGCAGTCCGCTTCTCTAAAGAATTCAAACTCAAATAAAATGTGCAAAATAAACGGGAATGCTTTGGGAGAATGAGAAACAGTCGAAGAAAAAGCTTTATTTGTGTACCATACGTAGAAATGTGACATCATCACTTCAGAGCGGCAAAATGCAGGCAGAAAGCAAAAGCTCTTTGCTCGTTTGCTCTCTCGTACTTGTGACATCATCAATTAAGAGCGCCAGAGAGCCTTATGCTTTTGTTCTCTTAGAAGACTTATCAAATAATGAGCGTGAGGCATTCAGCGTATTGTTGTACTTATAATATTTAAGTGTAAAACTAAGAAAATTTGATATTTTGAATCGCCTTTTTAATAACATTATGCTCTGTTATTACAAGATTCCAAAGCGTTACTTCTGTATAGTAGTGGTGAGATTCTTTCTTCGAAGATCAGTTAGATGAGATTTCTTATAAGTAAAAATTTATTTCTCATAAACAATTCAGCTTAAAAATATTGAATTAAAGCATAGAAGTATTTTTTTGTATTATTATTATTTTATGCTTTACGGTTTTCTAATGAAAATGAATTTGAACATAGGTTTATGGCTAAGTTAGGGTGTTTTATAGTCGCGATACTCTGTTGTTTTTCATTCAAAAGGTAAACTATAGGTAACGGTCTTGACAACATTATACATGAACACATGCTCACATTTTCAGAGCAGAATATCGCGTGATACAAAAAAAAAGAGAAGACATGAAAACAGAGCGCGTGTAATTGCAAGAGACAAACTACAATTTATTTTTATTTTTAGTCGCCAAGCGTTGAAACGAAATGATAATGTGGTCGCATTTAAATGCGTTTTTATCCGCTTCCGTCAACACTACGCTGCGGAAATTGGCACAGCTGCAGCTGCAAGCGACGGTCAAGGCCAAGGACGACGCATTTCCACATGATTTGAGCTAAAAACAAACTGAGTGTTCGTGTTGAGAACTATTTTCGAATAGTTGCTCGAAAAACCAGTTTTTTTTTCGTATCATTTTAGAAAGTCGGAAACGGCAAACATGTAACAACACTCACAGCTGACTTTGTGAGTGTAAAAGCATATGTCAAAGTATCTACGAGTTTAGCTCTCTCATAAACACACACAAACCCACACACACATACATAAACAGAGATGGTTAGCTCAGAGCGCCGACGCCGACGCCGACGCCAACGTTAATGAACTCAATGCTAATGCTATTCACACTCATATTCGCCGTCGAAATCAGTTTTCTCACTGCTGCGAACAGTACGGGTGAAACAGTCTGTTCATTCGCTGGTCAGAGCACGCGTTAAGCTGAGTGAACATTTTATTGGAATATTCTGAATATTTCGCACAAACAAAAACAACAAAATGTCAACAGCCGTTCAGACACCAACGCCACCACCTGCTCCACCACCACCGCCGCCAACAGCTGGAGCCTCCGCGGGAAAGGGCATCCACTCAAAGGTCTACAATGGCATCATTGGTGTCTGTGACAAGTTTGTGCCAGCAAAAATGCGACCGCTCTGGATGCATGCGGCAGGTGGGTACAATACGAAGATTTGGAGTATAAATAAATGTATTAATAGAGTTCTTGTTCCTCAGGTCCCAAGACGATATTCTTTTGGGCTCCTGTCTTTAAATGGGTAAGCAAGTAGACAGTCTGTCAGTCTGTTACATAATCTTGACAGAATGACCTTCGCTAATTTTCATTATCTCTCTGTCTGTCACTGATATAAAGAAGAAATTCAAACAGCAATAATAATCTGTGTGAGAGTGTCGCCGAGTGATTAAGTTGTATGCATACGTATTGCCTTTTATTATTATTTGTTTATATTCGCTCTACAACTGGTTGGGTCTGCTTATAAAGAGAGCGATTGCGATAATTGCGCATTTGTGATTCGCGCTTAATTTGATTAGTATGTGCAAGTGTGTGTTTGTGTATCTGTGTGTTTGCGATATTTTACATACCTTAAATTTTTATAACAACTGCTGATATAACAAAATTCTGGACTGATAATGACATTTATTGGGGGCTATTTACTAATGGGCTCTTTACAATTGGCTTCTTTACAATTGGGCTATTTACTTGTCGACTAACAGCAGCATTAATCAAAACATTATACTACTCATTTATTTTAAGGGCCTTGTTATTGCCGGTCTGAGCGACTTGGCGCGTCCAGCGGACTCAATTTCCGTATCGGCTTGCGGTGCATTAGCTGCCACTGGAATTATCTGGTCACGCTACTCGCTGGTCATTATACCCAAGAATTACAGTCTGTTCGCGGTAAATCTCTTCGTGGGCCTTACGCAATGTGTGCAACTGGGACGGGCATACAACTATCAGTTGGAGAAGGAGAAGCTGCAAAAGGAACAGGAGCAGGACAAAAAACCAGCTGTGACACAATGAGTGTTTTCGCTCATTGCTGAAAGATAAATGTTAGATTGACTTGTATGGACACGCACATAACGCGGAACTAGCGCATATCAATCACCGGCGTTGCACATTGAGTTGTGTTTAGTTTTAGCAAAATGCCACACATTTATTTGTGGTCTGTTGTCGCCTTAAGAACGTGATTCATATTTCTTAAGTTGTAAATGTTGGAGGCTTCGAGTATATTTTAATAACTACCCGTAGCGAAATTGGACTTTTGGTGATTTTTGTCAACAAATAAATAAATATATTTCTTAAGACTGTTGAAAAATAATTCGTAAAAAATGGTCTTTTAAAGAGCACGCTGCAATTCGGATAAAATTTGTAGCAGCAAAGAATGATCTCTCCGAATAAGGATATTGACCACGCCCACCAAAATAATATCCCTTGGCTCTTGATACAACGCGTATTTGCTCGGGACTAATCGGACTAAAATATTAAAGCCCGTGATAATAGTGGGTAATGCATCGATATTTCTTTATTCACGCTATCGATAAATTTCAATATTTCACAACACATCTCAGCCGCTAACAGCTGTTTGCACCAATAAAATATTTGCATTGCTAAATCAAATTATATTACAATTGAAATCTAGCTTTAATAATGAATTTAATAAGCGGTATTAAATTATACATTGAAAAGATGTGCGCCGAATCAGGACCGGGCATGAAAATCATATTGTTAGACAAGGAAACGGTGAGAAAACAGTACCATATGAATGTGAAAAACTTATCGAAGAGCTTAATTTAATTCTTAAAACTCCAGACTAGCATTATCTCGATGGCATTTAGTCAGTCAGATATGCTGCAACGAGAAGTCTACCTATTCGAACGCATCGATTCTGGACGCTCCAACGAGCGGCTCAAGTACCTCAAGTGCATTGTGTTCATACGCCCCACAAAGCAGAACATTCAACTTTTGGCGAACGAGCTTCACAATCCCAAATACAGCGCATATTTTATATGTAAGCAGTGCATGTACCAAGTTAACAAATTTTGCTAATGAAATTGTCCATAAAGATTTTACTAACATTATTCCACGGACGGACATTAAGTATTTGGCTGAATGCGATGAATCCGAGTCTGTGCGCGAGGTGAAGGAACTGTATGCGGACTACTTGTGTGTCAATCCCAATCTCTTCTCACTGAACATTCCAAACTGTATGGCGAATCTTAATTGGCTGCCGGATGCACTAACCCACAGCATGCAGGGTATTACAGCGGTGCTGTTATCGCTTAAACTCAATCCAGTTATACGCTATCGGGCTGGTTCTCAGGTGGCCCAACTCTTAGCCAAGTTAATCTATGATCAAACTACAAAGGAGTCATCACTGTTTGACTTCCGTAGCAATGTTGATGGTGCCGCACCGCCCTTGCTGCTTATTTTGGACCGAAGGGACGACCCAGTAACTCCCTTACTGCATCAATGGTCGTATCAGGCAATGGTGCATGAACTGCTGCAAATACGCAACAATCGGGTGGATTTGTCGGATCGTCCCACAGTGCCCAAAGAGTTCAAGGAGCTGGTTCTCTCAGGTGACCAAGACGAGTTCTATGGCAGCAACATGTATGCCAACTACGGTGAAATAGGTTCGACAATTAAACAACTAATGGAAGAGTTTCAACGCAAGGCCAACGATCATAAAAAGGTCGAGAGTATTGCAGACATGAAAAACTTCATAGAATCCTATCCGCAGTTCAAGAAAATGTCCGGAACAGTCCAGAAGCATCTATGTGTAATGGGAGAACTATCGAGTATTACGAATAAACGTAATCTATTTGAGGTGTCCGAGTTAGAGCAGGAGATGGCCTGCAAGGCGGATCACACAGCCCAACTACAGCGCGTTAAGAAACTTATTTCGGATGAGCGAGTTAGCATTGATGACGCCGTCAAATTGGTGGCCCTGTATGCTCTACGCTACGAGCGCCATGCCAGCTGTGAAACTTCGGCTCTGCTGCAGGTCATCAAGTCCCGAGGCGGAAACACACAAATTGTGCCCGCACTCATCGAGTACGCCGGCATGCATATACGCCAAGGAGATCTATTCAACATGGTGCGGATCACAGACGCCGTCAAACTGACACGTATTCTGATTAAAGGTCTGAAGGGCGTAGAAAACGTATTCACACAGCACACGCCGTTGCTTAAGGAAACACTCGAAGATGTGTTCAAAGGCCGCGAACTGGATCCCCTGTATCCGGCCATCAATTCAGAGCTTGTGCCATTCCGACGACCACCTCAGGAGGTGGTAGTCTTTATTATTGGCGGCACCACCTACGAGGAAGCCTTGACCGTTCATCAACTAAACAATGCTGGCTACAAAGTGATCCTGGGAGGCACGACCATTCACAACTCCCAGAGCTTCATCAACGAAGTGCTCTCGGCCACGAGTGGCACTCAGTTCAAGCACACGAAGTCCATGCTGAAGTACTGCTCCCCCGACAACATTTAAGAGTCAAATACATTCCTACCAAATCTGCAAAGTATTGCAACTATATTGTTAACTATTTATGTACGTACATTTATGTGTAATTTAATCCAAGTAATGTATTTAATCCTTCGCTTAACATTGTTATAGTATCTAATATGCATGTATCATTTTTTGAAAACACATCCATTAATAAAACTTAACTCTGTGACTGTAAAAACTAATCACAAATGAAGGAGGGATGAACAAAGAAAAGTAAATTATTTATTAAACTAAGGAATGAAACCACATCGGCTTTGCTGCAAGTAATAGAGGTGGGCGTAGCGATCGGGATTATCGGGACCGGCAAAATTTATCGGGATGGGAATGTTTTAAAAAACAACTGGGACGATCGCGATAAGTGATCGATCCCGGAATCCCGAAAAAACAGTCGGGACCCAAAAACCAGTTTTGACCCGATACAATTTCCTTTATTTATTGAAGTAATTCATTATTTGGAGACACGAAATATTTCCCGTGCGTGAAGAACTCGCTTAATTGGAAACAATTTTGAAAATATATTGTTTTTAATTAAAAATGTTAAATGTAAAATGAGTTAATTTAAAAAATAACTACTGACTATTTTAGTAAAAAAAAAAATTCGGGTAATGTCGGGACCCGCGTGAAAAAACTGAAAAATGTTGGGGTCAATCGGGATGGAAAAAGCAAATTTGATTTCGGGACGGGATGGGACATGAAGCAATTTCGTTCCCGATCTCTAACAGATAACAAGCAATGTATTCTACACTCCCCTATAAGGTAGAGACCGATTAGCTCTAAATATTTATAAATGCATTTAGTATGTTCCACTAAGATAAATACCTACATATATAGATATTTGGACTGTTATGAAAAATAGATACACCTATGTATTTCCCGATTTAGATTAAATTCTTTCGGTATATTTTCAAGGACCGATTAATTGATTGCTTATATAGCAGCTATGTATATGGAATGCCCCAAGGATGGAGTGGTGAACATTTCAAGAACACCCAATTTGTTTGACCGTTCTCTAATTCTAAGTAGCATTCTTGGTTAACTTCAGGGGCCTTCCCTGAGATCGGACAAGATCAAGAAAATATAACCAATTTTTATGGCTAGTGATTACAAGCATTGTAGCCATTTTTAATTCGACCTATGGGAACAAAATGAATTGGAAGAGGTCCTTGGCAACCATAACAACGGTATCGTGGGAGATCCAACCTAACACCGCTTTGAATAACAATCAGTGTGAAAAAAGAGTTGGTCATGTCCAGTACATACTTCAATGAGATTTGGCATCAGTCGCAGCACGAGTGTGAGCAGTTAGCTATCATCGACTACGAGAGGCAGCACCAGAATGTAGACACCACAGTGGCCACCATCTCTGGAGTAGTCGGAGTCGTTGCCAGCTCTGTAGCTGCCGCGGCCGAGTCCAAGGCTCTGCTGCAGGCCAGTCTCTATGAGTTCTACCTTCGTTATATTTGCCTCAGCAACCGCCTTGAGGATGTCTACGACAATGCAAGTATTCAGAGCTAGCTAATCTTCTTTTGTTTCTTCAATGTCTGCACTTTTGACCACAGATGATCCAGCCACAGAAGCGAGAGCTGGTGCGAAAGCTGCTGGACGCTTGTCTGGGACGTGTGGTGGAGCTGAAGCACGATTTGGTCAACATAGATCTTATGGAGTTCAGCTATAACGATGATGTCGTGGAGCGTTTGCGGCTAACGCCCATGGAAACGGAGCTTCGAATCCCACGCTACTTTCTGCGGGAGCGGGAACAGGAGTTGGAGTTTCGTAAGCGCACCATGAATGAGATACTGATCAAGCTTGGTTGGCTAGAGGAGCATGAGCTGGAGGAGCCTCTGACGGAAATGGAGGCAATCCGGCTGCTGCAAATGCACGAGCGTGCCCGCCAAGGACGACTCCGTGCACACTTCATGAAGGAAATACGCAAGGAGAAGGGCAAGGCAGAGGAGCGCAGTGAGAAGGAGCGCACGGATTCCGGTCTCATGGCCGCCATGAAGATCCAGAAAATGTGGAGGGGGCACACGGCTCGACGTATCACTAGACGTCGCAAAATGGATGAGATGATACTGATTGGCATGGTGCCACCGCCAGCAGCAGTGCTCAAGGAGCGGGCCGAGAAGTTGGAGAAGCACAACGAGCACAATGTAAGGCGTCGGCATGTAGCCCAGCAAACCTATGCGGCGCAGTTCGAGGCAAGGCAGGTGACAGTTCTGGAGGAGATTAGGCAAAAACATGGCGCCACCATGAAGGAGGACATTGCCGATGAGATTCGTGCTTGGATCAAAGACTGCTACGACAAAACTGGCAAGCTGCCAGACTTCCCCTCCGAGGATCAAGGCGGTTCCTTGCACATCTTCAGCCGCCCGGGCACTGAGAGCGAGCACAGTCGCTCCTCAGCACGATCCTCCAAGGAGTCGCGCAAAACCAAGGACAAGTCCAAGTCGCCTGCACGAAGCGGAGACTTGAATGTCAACGAAAACCAGGAAGACGATGTCAACTTCCAACCAGCTCAATCGGTTTGTCTTCCCGACATTCGCGCAGAAATAGAATTGTAAGTTAATCCTCAAAGCAATACCGATCTCATCTCCATCCCCCATACCCCATCTTAGCTTTAATGACACTTGGCGCGACAAGGACGAAACCGGAATACTTAGTCAGGCTGCCTATGAGGACATGATTTATGCCGAGAAGTATCAAGAGGTGGAGCTGGAGTTCCGACGCGCTGTGGACGATGTAATGCGTCAGGAACTGGATCTGCTGCAGACCATGGTGGGCAAGAAGGTGAAGAAGAGCAACAAGAAGACCCGACGATCCGGCAAGAAAAGCAAGAAGAAGAAGGAGAAAGATCTGACGCCGGATCGGAGCACCGAGTCGCTGTACGAGGAACTGGTCACAAATGGCATAATTCGCAAGTATCCAGAGCTCAAGCTAAAGCAGTTCCTAGGTGACAAGGCTTTAACTGCCCGTAATGGGATCAATCCCTCTCCGGGTGACATTCGCCAGATCCTCACGGAGTACTGCATTCTTCCACTTGGCTCCGAGGGCATACACGCCTGCACGCCCCTCATTCGATCCGTGCTGCTGGCGGGACCACGCGGATCTGGTAAAAAGGCTTTGCTCCATGCGATTTGCACAGAAGTTGGAGCTGTGCTTTTTGATCTGACACCTGCAAACATTGTGGGCAAGTATCCCGGCAAATCTGGTCTCATCATGCTCATACATTTGGTGATCAAGGTGTCCAGATTACTGCAGCCTGCGGTAATCTACATGGGTGATGCAGAGCGTCCGTTCATGAAGAAAATACCCAAAACCGATCGAACAGATCCCAAGCGCTTGAAGAAGGACTTGCCCAAAATGATCAAGAATATTGCACCAGAAGATCGGGTCATCTTCATAGGCACCTCCAATCTGCCCTGGGAGGCAGACCAGAAACTCTTGCAATCCGTCTACAATAGATTCATTTACATTCCACGCCCGGATTACGGTGCCATGTCGCATGCTTGGAAAACACTGCTGCAGTGAGTACTACCCATGGCGTTGGCCATATCTATTCCTAACTGAATGTTGTTTGCTCTGCAGTGAGTACTCTGGGGGCATCTCCAACTTGGACACCAGTGCCATGGCCAAGATATCCGATGGTTACACTATAGGCGCCATCGATGCTTGCCTCAAAGAGGTAATGACCTGTAAGCGGAAGCTACAATTGCGTTCCCAGCCTCTCACAAATGCTGAACTTATTAATGTGCTCTGGTGAGTAGAGTAGACTGGATAAGGTGGAAACAATCCTCATCACATTTTATCTTTGTAGCACGCGTGATCCAGTCTATCGGGAGGAAGAGGAAGCTTTTGAATCATGGTGGTCCAAGACTCCACTGGGACGACGTCGTCAACGTTTTCTGGAACTGGAAGAGGAGCGCCTAATCGAGGAGCAAGCACAGCAGGCCAAGCAGGGAAACGGCAACAAGAAGAAGGGCCTCAATTAAAGCATAAGTGGTCGATCAAATTTGTTTATACATATATTCTTCGATCCTATTAAGTATATAAATATATTTTTTGGTCGTGTTCATTCAAGTCCGACTGTCTGTCCGTCCGTATGAACACACAAAATTGTCCGTCTGCATGAACACAAAAAAAAGTTGATAACTTGGAGCGCTCCGGACAACCATCGACGTCAATAAAGTGAAGGAATTAGTGCTCAAAAATCGTTGGTTGACTGTTAATTGCCTTACTGATATGATCGGAATATCAGAAGAATCTGCGAAAACCACTTTCAAATACCATTTGGGCTTACGAAAAGTCTAATCTTGTTTGGTACCGAGAGACCACTCCGGGCAACGCATTTCGAGTTGATTAAACAGAAAAAAACAGAATCGAAGAAGGCGCTGATGGCTATACCGGAAATTGACTGTTTGGCATGTTTCGAGGATTGGAAAAAACGTTGATTTAAGTGTATTTAATCGAGAGGGGATTACTTTGAAGGGTATGAAATTGATTTAAAAGAATAAATAAAAATTTTTAATTTTACAAACAAATTGAACTTACTTTGAAAATGCAGACTGTACTTTTCTTTCTTGTTCTTTCTATTTAAGCTTATAAACAAAATCCTTGTTGCCACATTTGCAATGTATTTCGCTGACGGGCAGTTTGAGCGTGTCGTGATCCTCCAGCATTTGCTGCAGCTCCTTTAATTGTTGGCTTAGCAGATCCTCCCAGTCTCCGACGCACCACAGCAAACTGACGTGGAACGAGGGATTCTCATAGAACTGCGGCAAGCGATAGTCGCGCATTACCGAGTCCACGGGTTGCAGAAGACCCGACATTTTGGTTACAAAGGCAGCGTCCAATTGGACGGCTAAAAATGTACGCGTCCGCTCCTCATTCGTGTAAACTTCTAGCTGGGTTGCATGGGATAAGTAAATACATTAGAAATTACGTAGTGGTAAGCGTATCTTTATAAACATACCGAGTGCAGGCTGCTGTTAAAGCTATCGGAATAACCACATAATAAATACACGATATTAACATTGTATGGATTTGTGCTTACCCTGTGCAGCTTTGGAGCGCCTGCTGCAGATATTTGGTGAACTCATCAATCTGGTGATATTGCAGAATCACTGTTCTGCTCAAGCTGAGGTGCAGTGACTCATTAGCCTGAAGTTGGAGCTGTGGTTCAAGCTTCTCTATGACCTCCAATTGAAAATCCTCCAGCTGCTCGGAGCACGCTAGCGCAGGTATATACACAAAGGTTGCCCAATTGCCCCGCTCGTGCTTGAAGCTTCGTATGCGGCCACCGTGCAATTCAGAGTTATCTGTATCGTCGTGGTCGTCCTCTTCCGATGCCGGTTTTGGCATCTTTGCTCCCAGCAATGAAATAGCTGTGGGTAATGCCGGTCTGACGGGTTGGAAATTAAAGAATCATGTTGGACTTATGGTAAATTACTCTACCTCTTAAGAGACGACGCAGTTACTATATTCTCAGCCTCATCGGATTCTGAACCTGAGCTGCTGCCATAATCCACCAAAGCCATCGTGTGCGCGAAATTATTTGACCATTTAGAAAATCATAGGAACAAACAAAAATAATAATTTACTTTTAGAAATATACCGTACTTGGCGCCTATCGATATCGAATATCGAGTTGGTATTTTGTTTGGTATAATTCAGGTTGGTTTTGTATTTTCTGCCAACGGTCACACTGGCAGTCAGCAGTGAGTGTCAATCTGAAACCTCTCCCTGAGTATTCCGGCACATTTTGGCACTATTTAATTTTTTTTTTTTTTGAATATAACAATGCACATGCAACAGCACTGCTAAATAACCACGAAAGTACATACAGCAACAGTCACAGCGCGGTACGGAGCAAAGCGACCATTAAAAATGCAATTGGGATCCAAACTACATGTATACAAGGGGGAGTGGGGATTGCCGACAATTGATTTCGAATGTATGCGAGTCTTGGTAAGTTAGGTTGCATCATAATCAGTGACTCGACTCCTCTTGCTATCAGTAGTATCAATAATTATTAATCAAAGTGTTGTCACTTGTCTATTGTATACCCAACAACAGTGCCTGCTACGCTTCACCCGCTGCCCTGTTGAAATTGAAACAAACGCAAATCCATTGCGCTCGGGGGCCGGAAAGCTTCCCTATTTACAGATCGGCAACGACAAGTTCACTGGCTACAAGGAGATAAAACGCGTGCTGGATCTCGAGGTGAGTGGCATCTGAGTACGGACGGACGGGGTGAACGAACCTCTTGGCTATTTTTAGAATCTTTAGAATTGCTGATTTTCGGAATTATTCATTTCCTTTCAGGGTTATCCGGTGGATACGCATTTAACAACGAAACAAAAGCATCTGTCCACCACATACTCAAATTGGGTATTTACACAACTGCACGCCTACTACCACTACTTCCTCTATGGAGAGCCCAACAACTATGATACGACCACACGTAGCCTCTACGCCAAGCGTACTCCATTCCCATTCAACTTCTACTATCCATCCACGTATCAGCGAGATGCCACCGATGTAGTCCAGGTGTTTTGTGGTTTCGATATAAACGACAAGCTGGAAAAGCACGAGAGTGACTATGTAAGACACAGCCTGATATTTGTAATTCGTTAATTTATCAATGCAATACTTTTTAGCTGGTGAGCAATGCCAAAACCGCTGTCAACTTGCTGTCACGTAAACTGGGACGCAAACTTTGGTTCTTTGGGGATGTATTTAGTGAATTAGACGCAATTGTTTACAGTTACTTGGCCATAATATTTAAAATTTCACTGCCCAACAACCCGCTGCAAAACCACATAAAAGGCTGTCAAAATCTTATGAATTTCATCAGCCGCATCACTAGGGACATATTCCGTAACGAGTGCTATAGTTCCGTAAAACTAACCAAATCATCTAGTCATCCGGATAGCACGTTAACGCCGTCGGAGCGCAAGTTCATGGAAACTGAACTAAACACAAAAATTGTGGCGGGAGTTGGAGCAGCTTTGGCCATGGGAGCGTTTGCCGCTTGGCGCGGTATTTACACCCAGGTAAGCATAGTTTAATTGTTCAATTAGTATTTCAACATCGTTTTGATAGTGCTATTGGAGTATGTTGAAGTCTTTCGGGTTATTTCAATTTTAAATTCGAATTTCAAAAAAAAAATTAAATGCAAAATTTTAAGCCCAAATTGCAAGGTAAAACCGTGTTTTAAACTTTTACTTGATCTTTAAATATGCTTGTGTCTTGCAGTTAACACGCTCATCAGCGGACTACGACGGCATCGATTATGACGATGATGAAATGGAGGAGGTTTTGGAATAGTTAGGCCTGAGTAAATTGTTAGATATAATAATAGTCCATGTATTTTTAAAGCATTCAAAGGGAGTGACACACGAGTGTCCCTATTATTTAATAGCGCACCGGGAACTATTTAGAGTCACACTACTATATTCTTTTTAAAGGTATATTTTATCTGTAGAGTTATATAAATGGATAAAACCCCCAATTGTCATTTGTTTTTAAAACTATCTACTATATGTGAAAATTAATGTTAGAAACAATCAGCGCAATAAACCAAAAAGTGAAATTACTTTTGAAAGTCGAGAATATTTTTTACAATTAATATTTATTATTATTAAAAAGCTAAACTTATTTGTAAACTTTTTCGCATCGTCGTTGGAGAGAGGAAACAGGACGATCAAGCAATAGATTGGAAGTGAATATAAAATAGTATGTATACTAATTATAGAATATATGTAAGCCGTTATGGAATTTCGTTCATGTCTTAAGGGCATCCTGCAGCTTTCGTCGTGCCAAACCCACACGGTCCTCCTGCTTTCGTATGTCGTCCTCTGAGATTATAACCGCGTGCATAAGCGGCTGTTCCGGATTCATGAATGCCATGGCATTCTTCGTTAGCTCAGCCTTCGTGGAGCTCTGTCCATGCACCCCAGCGTTGAGCATATGCAAAGCCGTGGCCACCGATTGGAGAACAGTTTGTTCGTTGACATTGGGGCCAACGGTTCTTATGGTCTTTGGCAGTGATATATCGTCGAGCTCCTCTCCGTTGTCATGGCAAGCGCGCAGTCTTTCCAGGCGTTTCTCCCAGAACAGCTGTTTGGGCTTTTCCTGTCCACCGTGCTTGGCGTCGTGCTTAACCTTGTTAGGCTCATGGTTGCGCACCACTGTCACCGGTTGTTTAAAGATGGAGGCAGTCTGTCGTATCGGGGGCACCAAAGAGACATCTGTGCGCAGAGCGCGACTGTTCAAACAAATAAAAATTGCGTTAAAAAGGCAATCAAAAACAACATTAAAGTCAAGATTGTGGCTTCAAAAATTGATTTGGTCATGTATATAGCTAAAAACATCAGTAAGCGGGAATTATGGTCTCGTAATTAGCCGAAAATTAGAAAAATAGAATTAAATAATTACTAAGTACATTTGTTCTGTGTAAGTATTGCAAAAGTTGTAAATTAAATTTAAACAAACAGATAACTTTAGTTCACTTTGGAACGCAATCCACTTTTCATGTTTAACATGTGTTATTAGCTAATAATGACGTTAAATCTTCAACTGAATATTTTTAAGATAATTACATGGACCACAAAAAAGGATTACACAAGAATTATGAGAAGACATGCAATGATTATGAGAGGAAATACACAGAGCTAACCCAACAAGGTAGGGTTTGACCAATTTTTGTTAGTTGTCAATTTTGAACTAGGAATTTGTTGGTTAGTTTAGAAAAATGAGGTAGTCAGGCACATGCAAAAGAGTTCGTGGAGCCAAGGAGATTCGACTTGGCTCTACCTGATTTCAAATTGTTGCTGTTGTTGTTGTTGCTGCTGTTGTTGCTGCCGCATGTTAGCTGCCGTCACTGCAGTCGTCGCTGTTGTTGCTATCGCTGACGCTGCTGCGGATGACATCGACGGTACAATGCTAACGCCGCTGCTGCCGAGATTGTTCGCGTTCTGGGATTGAGCTCTGCTAAATTTACGTTTAAGCGCATTTGCAGCATTTCCTCCAGTGACAGCATTGCTTATAATTGCTCCAGCGGCATTGCATCGGTATAGTGATATGGATGGCGAGGGCATTTGTCGATGCAATTGCATTTTGCCGGTTTGAAAATCAAAGTTGCTTATGTCAAACATCTCGGCGCCCAATTGACGCGCTAATTGTGGTTTGCTTTCAATTCTTTTGCCTGTGGGGCTGTACATATCGCGTCCAATGTTGTTGTGTGAATATTAAGTGGATGGGGGCAAGAATTGTGGAAGTAGGTTTGTTGGTGTTGGTGTTTGTGTTTGTGCGTGTGCGTGTAGTAGATGTAATAACAAAAATAGTGAGAGCGATTAAAACAAATTCGTTATCACATGTGCAGCCTGGATGTGTATTGGTGTACTTTAATGTTTACATTAGTTTCCGGGTCTTCACCTTCACCGTGTAGCAGTTTTTGTTTGTTTTAAGTTCAGACGATTTATATGCCTGTTACCTGTAGTAGAAAACGTCAACGCCCGAGTTGCAGCCCGATTTTCTGTGTACTTCCTCGCGTTGCCAACCTTTTGGTAATGCGTTGCAATCAACGCGTTTACGTTCAATAGTAATACTCGGATTCATTGGCAAATTTCTAAGTAATTTGCACTTTTGTTTGTTTTTTACATTTGCTTTTGCAGACCGAGAATAATGTCCCCGAATGGGTAGCCGTGGTAATACTGGGTTTTTTCATCAGAGCCGCTTTCGACTCGATTTCAGTTCACTTGAACAGTGGACATTTGAACTAAGAACTACTTCATTCACCAAATAGTGTTGTTAAACATCGAAATGTCGGAAATAAATGTGAATGGGCGCGTCAAGAAGAAGCGCGAGTCGACGACGTAAGTAATTTTCGTGTGACTAAACTTAATTCCACTTGCGTGGTATAAATTGACAAAGACATAGAAATTACTATAATAATGTAAAATAACAGTGCTCGCAGTCCATTCGACATATCTTTAAACTTAACTTCGACTTCGCAGGCTCACAAACGCATCAGTTTAACATTCCCATTGTTGGGGAAACGAGAACAAGTGGCAGCTGGGAGTTTTTAAGCCAAAAAGAAAAAAACGTAAAATGTCTTCATCGGCCATATTTGTGCTGGACGTGAAGGGCAAGGTGTTGATATCCCGTAATTATCGCGGAGACAACATTGACATGGCCGTGATCGATAAATTCATGCCACTGCTCATGGAGCGGGAAGAGGAGGGACTTGTCACGCCAATTCTTCAGACGTCTGAGACTACATTTGCGTACATAAAGACGAACAATTTGTACATTGTGTCCACTACACCGCGCAACAAAAATGTGAACATTGCGCTGGTTTTTGTATTTTTGCACAAAATCGCACAGGTGTTTGTCGAGTACTTTAAAGAGCTGGAGGAGGAGTCTATACGGGATAATTTCGTGATCATATACGAACTACTGGATGAACTGCTTGATTTTGGTTATCCACAAACGACGGACTCAAAAATACTGCAGGAATATATAACGCAGGAGGGCCACAAGCTCGAACTGCAACCTCGCATACCCGTCGCCGTAACAAACGCCGTTTCCTGGCGTTCCGAGGGCATCAAGTACCGCAAAAACGAAGTTTTCCTTGATGTCATCGAATCGGTGAATCTTCTGGCAAATGCTAATGGTAATGTCCTGCGCAGTGAAATTGTTGGAGCCATCAAAATGCGAGTTTACTTATCCGGAATGCCGGAGCTACGATTGGGCCTCAACGACAAGGTCCTCTTCGAGAGCACTGGACGTGGTAAATCAAAGTCAGTGGAGCTGGAGGATGTCAAGTTTCATCAGTGTGTTCGTCTGTCTCGTTTTGAAAATGATCGCACAATATCGTTCATACCACCCGATGGAGAGTTTGAGTTGATGTCTTATCGCCTCAACACGCATGTAAGTCAATGATTTGGCATGAAATCGTGACTTCTCATTACTTTATTGTCTTGTCGGTAGGTGAAGCCATTGATCTGGATTGAATCTGTCATCGAGCGACATGCACACTCCCGAGTGGAGTACATGATCAAGGCAAAATCTCAATTCAAACGAAGATCGACGGCCAACAATGTGGAAATCGTTATACCAGTGCCAGCTGATGCGGACTCGCCAAAGTTCAAGACAACCATTGGCAGCTGCAAGTATGCGCCAGAACAGAATGCCATTATCTGGACGGTTAAATCGTTCCCAGGTGGCAAAGAGTATTTAATGCGGGCACACTTCGGACTGCCCAGCGTTGAAAGCGAGGACAATACCGAGGGCAAGCCGCCCATACAGGTGCGCTTTGAAATACCCTATTTCACCACATCGGGGATACAAGTGCGGTATCTGAAGATTATCGAGAAGAGTGGCTACCAGGCTTTGCCCTGGGTGCGCTATATCACACAGAATGGCGACTATCAATTGCGCACCAACTGAAGTGCTCCCACATAGACACACATTCCAGCCAGGCTTTTTGCAAAGAACCATTTTGTTTCGTCTAATCCAATAATGTTAGATAGCTTCACCTTCACAGTGCGTGCCCGAATTATGTGCATTAAGTCAAAAGTATATTAAAACGTATTCCCGCAAACTTTGAAAACTGAATTTATAGCAAATCTTTGATTTGTTTTTCCTTTGTGTTGGATGCAGAGCTTTTGGCCTAATCATCAACTACAAATGTGGTGTTTTATCCGATTCGACATTAGTCAATAGTGTGTTAGTATTGAAAAAGCAAGACACACAAGTTAAAAAATTGTTTTAATCACTTAATAGGTCAAATTTAGTTTAATTGTTTGCAGGAATACCCCTAATTATAAATATGTATTGTTTTTCTTCTGCGTATTGTACTTGTATGTAAATCATGATAATAAATTTTAACACTTTCCAAAACATGCATAAACACCCAAACCCACACCCGCACACACACAAATGTAATTAAAGTCAGTTTCATATATATTTATTTAGTATGAATGCATTTCCCCATACAGTATTCTTAACAATTAATTAAACTATTTAGTGCGCGCTGCTAAGAGGCCAAAAATATATATTTAATCGGTTTGCATAGCATCTCTCTAAATAAAACAAGTATTTAAAAATTTGATTTGATTCGGGTTCGACCCTAAACACAACAACAGAAAGGATTATGAATTGCTTAAGCTTAATAAATGCACTTTTGATAAAGTCTCTCGGAGTAAATTTTGTAGAATCGTTTGCTGTAGTCTCATCACAATCACACATAGTTTACTTGAAGTTCTTCACCGGATAGAACTCCTTGTGCGCCTCGATATGCTGCTCCAGTTCACGCTGCTGTGCCTGCAGATGCTCGGGAGTTGTATCGTAGACGCCCTCAAACATCTCACGCCAATTGGGCTTCAGCTTCTTTTCCGACACCGCAATTTGCTTGAGGACCTGCTTCCGAACGCCACTAACAAACTCGGTTTCCTGTTGTTCGTTGAACCAGCCCTTATGAACCATGTAGCGCTTAAGCTTGGAAATGGGATGCTCCAAGGTGTTCCAAATTTCAATCTCATCCGCCGATCGATAGGCGGTGCTGTCATCCGAGGTGGAATGATGTCCCACCCGATATGCAAGTGCCTCAAAGACAATCGGTTTGTTCTCCCTTAGCACATATTCCCGTGCCTTTTTCATGGCATTGTACACGGCAAACACGTCGGTGCCATCGACACGGATTGTGGCAATTCCATAGCCCATTGGGCCACGGCCTGCAATGCCATCGCCCCTATATTGCTCATTGGAAGGCGTTGATATGGCAAATCCGTTATTGCGGCTGGAAAAATGAGAGTCAACGGTAAAATTTGGAAGACAACTAGTATATCCAACTCTTACCAGAACAATATAACTGGACACTCGAGCGTCGATGCAAAATTGAATGCGGCATGTGTATCGCCTTCGGAAGCGGCTCCTTCGCCAAAGTAGCAAATGACGCATGCGTCGTTTTGAGGACGAAGCTTCAGAGCATAGGCGGCACCCACAGCCTGTGGTACTTGTGTGGCTAAGCGAGTAATGCGAGTTATAACGATGCATATAAATAAGGGTCAGTTTTAAGTGCAATCAATTCTATTTGCTTACCCAATGGACTGGAGATGGTGACAAAGTTCAGCTCCTTGGAACCGTAGTGCACTGGCATTTGCTTGCCACCTCCAAGATCGTCAACGTTACCGTAGCATTGATCAATGAACTGATCGATTCGGAAGCCACGCCAGACCAAAACTCCAGCCTCACGGTACTGACCATAGATAATATCACGCATTTCCAAAGCAGCTGCGCTGCCAATGTGAGACGCCTCCTCCCCAAAGTTAGTCATATAGAACGAGATTCTGCCCTGTCGCTGAGACTCGTACAGTATTTTATCCATTGTGGACAACAGCAACATGTCACGGAACATTTTCTCCACTACCTCCTGGCTAAGCTGAGGATCCTCTTTTTCATTTAGTATATACCCATCGCGATCCAATACCCGATAAATGGGTATGGGCGCATAATCGTCGGGCATGGTCAGCTTCAAGTCGCTTACGAATGCAGCATCACGAGCACCTGGAAACGTGGCGATATCATCCGCGGACCTTGAACTGGAACTGTAGCTTCTGAGTGTGTTCACGGCGCCTAGCTGAACAAAACAACAACAGCAATTATTGCCAATTTACACACTGAAGAGACTTTCGGTTATTGAACACATAATGCATTACCACTTTGGCATTTTGTCTGGCGTTGCTTAGGGTACTAAGCAGTTTAGCGGATTTACGCAGGAATGACATGTTTTGCGAATGAATACAAATTTACTAAATGCAACAGGAATATTTGCAAAGAAAGTTTATAATTATTCCACTGCGTGTTCTGCCCAGAACTGCTTCAGTCAGCTGCGTTACGCAACAAGTGTGCGGTTGGGGAATGTATGCTGGTACGCAGCTCACACCAGCTGTTTGACTATGCAGTCAATTAAATTTCCAACAATTCTTGTTAATTTTTTTTAATTAGCAATTTTAAGCAATTGGTTGATGTGTGGTTGAATCTGTGTTATTAGTTTTGATCACCTATTGGGCACGTTTTGCTTAGTTGGTTGTGTTTTGCTTGGCTCTTTTCTAAGCTGCGTACTGTCTGTTAAGTGTTGGTAAACATTGCAAAATGGCAGCCAAACACATTGACGACAAGCAATTCTGGCTGGCAATTGCAATATTAATAAGAAACTACCACGCTCTGAATAAAAAGATATTCGAAGTGCTTATTACAGAAGTGCAAAAGCAACAACATGGTCAACTCTCTGAATCCAATGAAGATGAGCTGGAGCAACAGCTGCAGGCGGAAGCACGGACATGTGAAGGATTTAAAATTTACTTCAAGATGCTGACCAAAAAGCTGAACACAAACATTTTGGCCAATGGAACGTTGGGTTTGTCGAATCTACGTTAAAACACTCCAATTGACTTATAAAAACAGCAAACTTCATTTACAGATTTCCGAAAGCAACGTTATGAATGCCATTTTGTAGATGACGATTCATTTGATGCCTTTTCAGTGCATTTGGATTCAGGAGATTTGAAAGTGGAATCAAAGTCAAATTCCCGTTGGGCAGAGTTCGTTCTGAAGCCCAAACTCTACAACTGGTCTCAAAGCAAACGCCAAGAAGGTGTTCAGAAATCGTTAAGTTTGGTGGATGTTGAAAAATATAATGACCTCTACAAGCACCTTAAAAATAAGTATTCAGAAAGTCTGAAGAAACTGTGGGAGACGGCAAACGAGTGTACAGATCCGCTGAAGTTCATATACGAGGACTTGGCCATTGCTGCGTACCTGATTACGTTGTGGACTAGCACTCAAACGGAACCCTCTGCATTTGCCGACTTGGGATGCGGAAATGGTCTTCTGGTGCATGTGCTAAATTTAGAAGGATATAAAGGATACGGATATGATGTACGCAAACGTAAGCTTTGGTCTCTTTATCCGGAACAGACGAGTCTCAGTCTTATTGAGAGAACTGTGGTGCCCAATAGCTTTAGTTTTGAATTCGGAGCCATCGATTGGATAATAGGCAACCACTCCGATGAGCTATCACCCTGGTTGCCTGTCCTGGCAGCACGCCTCAAAACCAACTATTTTCTGCTTCCATGCTGTCCTTTTGAGATGTCGGGTGCCAAGTTTCAGCGTCGGAATACTGCCATTAGCGCCTATCAAGACTTTATCGACTATGCCAGACAAGTGTCCCAACGATGTGGCTTCGAAACGCAGCTGGACCGCTTAAAGATCCCGAGCACAAAGCGCATTGCTCTCATTGGACTGAGATGTGCGGCGAAAGCGCATCCAGATTTGGAAAGTTTTGTACAAAACGAGCTGCAGAAATACCAGCCAGGAGAATCGAGTACGGGGAATGAGATCAAACTCCGCGAGAAGTCGGAGAGCGTTCGAAATTGTACACAGATCGAAAAGAGCATTATAGATTCTCTAGTCAAAAAAATCTTTAATCTGCTTCTGCATAACACAGAGAAAGCCCGTGAAAATACTAGTTGGATGCCAGGAGGACAACTCCCAATGCGGGAAATTGTTCAATCCCTGACCAAGGAGGAGTTGAGTGGTATCAAGACAGAATGCGGAGGCATCAAGACGCTACTTCGTAACAAGCATGAAGTATTTGAGTCCCGTGGCAACGATTTAATTGGCATAAGAATGCCAAAACCTATTTCTAACATTCGTTTCTCTTCAAAGCCACTGACCATCAGAAAACGACCATGTTTCTTCAAGCTACACCATCCACAGGGCTGTCCTTTGGAAGCTAGTGAATGCTCATTCATTCACTAGTTATTTAAGTTATATTTAAATTGCTATACCAGTATATAGTAATAATTAACATAATGTAAAGTCGTCCATTTGGGAATTTTTTCAAGCCATTTTACTTTCCCGCCTTCCGATGGGGAACATTTCAAATTCCCTGTAAATAAAAACTTAAATTTGAACTTAAAATGCTTTAATGTTGTGGCCATAATGGAGCTTACATAATTTTTGGTTAGCCCAAAGTTCCTTTTTCTCTTTCAATGCTGAGATTATATATTTAGATTAACTGGTAAAAAGTTTCTAAGTTATGTGGGAGGGCAGAAGTTTAATTATTTATTCTTGGTATTTCAGATTCTCGGACGAGAAACAAGTTATTCAAAAATAAGCATTAAGAAGAGAGGATAAATAACTAACATATAAAAGATCGTTGATGGATTAGCATACGAATCACTTTACCAAGTTTAGATATAATTTTAAATATTTATATTTCATGACTACTTTTTGATTTGAATATTCGGATTATTCATTAATTTGAATCAAAGTGCATTGTTTGTAATAATTCTGGTTTTTTTTCATCACTATGATTAAGAATGAATCATAGCTGTAACCACTTTTACTTAGCGGGAGCTGTCTGAACTATCGCTGCGACGTCGGCGTCTTATGGGGGAGCGGGATCGGCGGCGTGGAGATCGGCGTCCTCGGGGTGGAGAGTTACGACGTCCACCGCCTCCTCCACCACCACGGTTGTTGAAGCGATTGAATTGCGCCGGGGAACGCCAGCGTCCACCTTGTGGACGCCGCATCTGTGGCGATGGTCGTCTCATTGGTGGTCGTTGCTTGGCGACAACAACAGGTGATACTGTTATTTCCTGGCCATCAATTTGCCCTCCGTCCATGTGCTTCATGGCAGATTCACAGTCTTCGGCCGTAGCGTATTCAACATAGGCCATACCGCGTCCAAAATTCGGATGAAAACGATCCGTTGGGAACTCTACATTCTTCACAGTGCCGAAGCTACTGAATATCTCCAGCACATGGTCTTTATTAACGTTGCGAGTAAGACGACCCACGTGAATTCGCACTGGCTTGGGTGTAGGCGAGCGTGAACGAGTCCGGCTTCGGGAACGGGAGCGTTCGCGCCGCTTTGGTGGTGGTGTGCGCTCGACTGTTCCACGGTTACCTCCACGACGACGTGGAGAACGAGATCGGCTAGCAGATCGGGATCGTTCGCGTTTAGCGTTATTTGCTTCACCTCCTCCACCTACGCCAGCACGTTCATTGGAAGTTCGACGTGCACGATCCCTGGAACGAGTGCGACTGCGCTGTACACGATCCCGATCGCGCTCCGTACGTTCGCGATCCGACTCCTTACGTGCCTTGCTATTGGCTCGTGGTGATTTAGTTGCTCTGCGCGGTGAGCGGGATCCATCTTTAGCAGCTGCTGCAGCACCGCGACGCCGATTTTTCTCACTGCGGTCGGTGTCACTCGACGAGGAGGACGATGAACTGGATGAATCACTGGAGCTGCTTGAGCTTGACCGGGAATCTGAGCCAGTGCTACTGCGCGACGATGAACTACTTGATGAACTGTTTGTGGTGTTGGAAGTAAACGTTTGCAATTTATGTCAAAAAGGGGAGGTAATAAATTAAAAACATTAAATACCTTCTACTAGAGTCACTGCTTGAGGAGGCGGAACCTCTACGTTTCCGTTCGCGCTCCCTGCGGGATGAATTAGTGGTCGTCGATTTAGCCTCCTTCTCTTTAACTTCCTTTTCTTTATTTTCTTTCTCGCCCTCGGCAGTGGGAGACCGGGCACGCGCCCTAAACACAGAATTCATTGGTAGTATACGTTTATTGCGTAAAACGTGTTTTAAACTTACATTTTTCGAATTCTATTTATCTATTTATGATGTCCAGTGATAAATTGTCAAATTGTTGTAATTTTACTGCGAAAATCAACTATTTTAAATGCGAAAACTGAGTTAAGAATATCAATGGCGTTTTCTTGAAACGATGTTTCTATGCCGACACAACATCGATAGTAATTGTTTACTCAAATATCGATATCATAATGGCGCATTCGATAGGGGCACGAGCAAAATTCACTCGATTAACAGACTATTAATTCATTGGCGAATATTTAGAAAAGAGTTGATATATAGGACAACCCGTAATTAATCATGTGCCATTAAATTTAAAGTGTCGATTCTGTGTTTGTGAAGAAATTTTACCTCGACTAAATTTCTTTAAAATTAATTGATTTGGATTTGTGTACAATACAATTTTAGATAGCCGTCTTCTGTTCATTATGTGAAACGTTTCTTACAGAGGGTCCAACGGCAATGAAATTATAAAACATAAAGTCGTTAAAACAAATATGGGAATATATTTTTATTATTGCAGGAATCCCACTAATATCGCAATGCTGGAACAAGTTCGATATATTACAGTGACAATGAATTAATTCGATAGGTTTGCAGCTTTTGTCACACACACATACAGCAGCGCTTTTGTCAGGTCGAGTCGCAAAGGTAAACTCCCATAAAAAATATTTTTATACAGTTTAAATCAAGTGTAATTGTTATTTAAAGTACACTAATCGATGAGCTTTTATATAATGCAAATTGTGCTCGTCCAAGTAAACGCATTTACATAGTGGAATTATATAAATCGCAATTGTTTAATGCCAGTTTTTATCTGGATGGTGACGAAGTGGTTGTCATTGTGAACTGATATATATGTAATGTACATATGTACGCGTGTGTACACACTAACACATATGTGAACTTGTGTTGATTTTAAACGCTCTATGAACCAAAGGCGAGCGATTTCAAGCCTTTGGGGGGCACAGAGTTTCGATTTTTTTTTCCAAATATCTATGTATACTCGAAACGCATTTACAATTGATACAATTTGGCTCGCCTCACAAAGATACAAAGAGAAGAGAGCGAGAGAGAGAAAAAAGAGAAGTATGGTGAGAGTTCAAGTAAACGGGGGAGCAAATGGTCTTGTCTGAACATTTTACCACACTACCTCTTTGTCTGTTCAACCGAGCTCTCGTGCTGGTATTTTTCTTGCTCGCATTATTGTGTAAAATTATTTATTTTTCCCCGTTTAATTTTGCAATCGTTTGTGCCTGTGTAAGTGCGCCAGTGTAAATAATGTTAACTTATTTACTACGATAATTTTGAGCGTAAAATCGTTTGTGAATATATGTATGCACAGTTAACAAGTCTGAAATCATTTCTATAGTATACACATTCACATATTCATATAATCGATGTGTGTAGATATGTATGCGCATATCTGTGAGTGTATTGTGAGTGCGTGTGTAAAGAGCAATCGTCGTTGAAGTTCCAGCTACCATGACTACGCAATAGCAACAACAAGATACATTGAGACTCGAGACTTCGTTAGGTGGGTTTTGGTTCTCTCTTTTGCTTATCGTCATTACTCTCGGTTAGCATAGCTGTGCTGTCCTATGCCCGTCGGTGCGTGTGTGTCCGTATATTTAACTTTATCTCTTTCGCTCTCTTTCTCGCTCTTACAAAATGTGGTTTTGAACTGCTGTCAAGAGTACAACGCAAAGCAATGTATATACAAAGATACATCTACATATCAACGTACATATTTTATTTTGATAATTTATTGTTTTAATTTCGAGAGGGTCGCAAAGTGTGTTCAACTTTTTATGAGGCCCTGGCCCTCAAGCACACAAACACATAGATTTGTTCAATGTAAATGTGATTTCGTTTACATACACAAAAGCGTACATATGTACATAATGTATGTAGAAATGAAAGTATTTTGATTGTTGGACGTGTTCAACGATTCCTGCAGTCGTATCGAGCCGAGTACAATTACAAGCCAATTTACATACATTGAATTGTTTATTTTTGCCAGATTACATTTCCAAATAAAAGAAACGTGTATTTATATTTAAATTTTCAACTGCCTGCTTAACATACAAACATTTTATATATACATATATGTATATTTATTTATATAACTTGTATTTTTGACTTTTATATAACATGTACATTAAACTGGCAATTAAAACCACGCTTTTTATATAATTTTATAGACACACACAAACATATATATGTAAATGCGTCCAAAACACTTATTACATACATGAATATCTATTACTAACACACACAAACAAACAAACAAAAACACACATACGCATACACACACATACAAATAACCAAAAGTAAATTAGTCTCAACAACTTTGAATGTAATTGCAAATGTTTCTTTTACTTTTATTTTCTTTGTTTTTATAGCATACATACAAATATATTTATTGCTGGTTTTGGTGGTAAATTTGCATTTGTTATTGGCCGTGGCCAGAAAGAAGTGTGCCCGCTTTTTAACTCAAAACAAACAAAAACAAACACACGTCTCTCTAAGTGAAAACCGATGAAAACTTTTTTTTGTTATTTTTCTAATTTGTAAAAACCGAAAAGAATAAACTAAACATATACTGCAGCTAAACTAAACTGAAAAGTCCCCGGTCTTACCTACTGATGGCGACACTATAACTTAATACATTTTATTTTTAGATAGTACCAACATTTAAGAGACTCCAGTTAAAATTTGACAGCTTTCGGACTATTAGTTCGTATAATATTGAATTTTTAGAAAAGTTACTTTTGTTAATTTTAAAAAGATGGAAAAAAAAAGAATTTCGTGTGCTCATTAAATATTGTTTTTTGAAAGGGAAAAATACAATTGAAGCAAAATCTTGGCTTGATAATAAGAGTCCGGACTCTGCGCCAGGAAGATCAACAATCATTCACTGGTACGCAAAATTTAAGCGTGGTGAAATGAGCACCGAAGACGGCGAACGCAGTGGACGCCCAAAAGCGGTTGTTACCGATGAAAATATCCACAAAATGATTTTGAGTAAGCGTAAATTAAAGTTGATCGAGATAGCTGAAGCCTTAAAGATATCAAAGGAACGTGTTGGACATATTGTTCACGAATATTTGGATATGCGAAAGCTCTGTGCAAAATGGGTACCGCGCGTGCTCACACTCGACCAAATCTGATTTTTTGCGTAGATATGTGACTATGGATAAAACCTGGCTCCATCACTACACGCCTGAGTCCAATCGACAGTCAGCTGAGTGGACTGCGGCCGGTGAACCAGCACCAAAGCGCGGAAAGACTCAACAGTCAGCTGGAAAAGTTATGGCTTCAATTTTTTGGGATACGCATGGAATAATTTTTATTGACTATCTTGAAAAGGGAAAGACCAACAACAGTAACTATTATATGACGTTATTAAAACGTTTAAGGGACGAAATCGCTAATAAACGGCCCCATCTGCAAAAGAAGAAAGTGTTGTTTCATCAAAACAACGCATCCCGTCACAAGTCACTGATAACGATGGCTAAATTGCATGAATTAGGTTTCGAATTGCTTCCGCACCCACCGTATTCCCCAGATCTAGCACCCAGTGACTTTTTCCTTTTCTCTGACCTGAAAAAAATGGTCGCAGGAAAAAAATTTAGTTTTGATTTGGAAGCCTATTTTAATGACAAACCGAAAGAATATTACAAAAATGGTATAGAAAAGTTGGAAGGTCGCTATAATCGCTGTATTGCCATTGAAGGCAACTATGTTGAATAATAAATAAAGGAACTTTGTCAAAATTTGTGTTTTACTATAGTAGACCGTGGACTTTTCAGTTTAGTTTAGTTTCGGGGTACTAAGTACGGTACCACATGAGACAGCGCGTCTGTTTGTATCTGTAATGTAGCTGTATCTGTATCTCACACTGCAAGCGCAAACTGCAACATCAAAACTATAAAATGCACAAACCTCAACGTCAAAGCCAATTGCTCGTGCTCGCTCTCGCCTCCATATAGATCCATAAAGTAATACTCCTCGTACCGCCTACCAACTATTACTACCAACAACAACAAGAACAACGAACCGTCAACACTCTGCAACTTGGCTACACAGACTCGGCTTTAGTTTGTAAGCTTATTATTTATTTCTGTTTAATTTAATTTAAATATGTACTACCACTACTATAGTAATTTAATTTAATGGGTATGCAAAGTGCAAAACGATTTTAATTTTAATTATTATTATTTTCTGTTTCTACTTTTCCTGTAAATTATTGTTTTACTTCTTCTACACATGTAATATTTATTGTATCTTGTTATACGTTCTTTGGTTGATTTCAAAACAATGCTTTAACCTCATAAAAACATCCAACCACAACAAAAACAACACAATCATTGTTATTTGCACATTATATATATTTATATTTGTATATGGATATTACAGTACGACTTTGATAGATTGTAACCCGAAGCTAATTCAATAACCGAAACCAAGAAATGTTTATAGATAAAAACTTATTGACAAACCCACTGAGAGAATCTTGTTTAACAACACAAACCTAAATCCAATAGTTTTGACTGATAAGTTAAGTTCATTGACATTAAAATTTAAGTAAAGATGATAGCATAGAAATTTAAAGATAATTTGTAAACTGTACTGTGATAACTGAATAATCATAACTGAAATAGCCAAATCAAAGTTGGAACTGTAAATTGAAAGTCTACCCTGTTAAAATACTTGATAGTACTAACTTCCTCTCACTAAACTGATAAGTACATGCTAAATCCCAAAAAAGGAGAAAACCATTTACTAATAATGTGTTTTGTTTATATGATATTATCACACACACAAACACACACACATACACTCACAACATGCATATGTTTATTATTACTTTTAGCTATTTATGTACGAGTATCTTAAATATATTTCCCCATAAATACATATACCCCAGAAACAAGCTAAAACACATACTTATCAGGCATATTGTGTACTCTATAATTCTATATACTCTATAGTTGTCAGAGACTAACAACGCACGTATCTCATTCAGTTCCATTTATTATTGACAATCTATTAAAGCTACACGAAACTGAAAAATTGTTGCTGTTTTATTTATTACTCATACATACACACAAAAACACACATATATATACACACATACACATACATTTATAAACACATTTCCACATGTATCTTTTACCCGTTGAGTAAGTACAAATGTATCTTTGTATCTGCCTACTAGAGAACCCCATAACTGTTTTGTTTTGTTTGGTTTCTATTTCTACTATTATTATTTATTGAGCATGTTGGCTTGTTGGTTGTCTCTGCTTTCTGTTTACGGGGAGGGACGCGGGTGCGGCTTTAAAGTACGATTAACTTAATATTGGTTAAATTCGCCACTTTTTAAATCGCAACGTTTCCGTTTCCCTTCTTCTTTTGTATAACTTGCAGCTAAATGAGAAATATTAAACAATTTGAGTTTGAGAAACTAAAGAGTGTAAAGAAGAGCAGCAGTAAGTCTCAACTCTCTCAAAAGGTACCAAGTCGTCGTGTTCCGAGAGATTCGAGATCCTGAGATCCGAGGTCAACAGCCCCAAAATGCTGAACTCCAATGCCAATCATTCTGGCAACAGCCGGCGTCCGTTTTCCCGCAACTCCTCCTCGGGGCGCTCCCATCGAGGCCGCATGCTCTACTCCCCTCATCCCCATGGGCAGCAGCAACAACAGCAGCAGCAGCAGCAGAGGAGTAACAACAACAACAATGGCCTTGTACCGGGTCACAGTCCCTGGTGTACTGTCAATCTCAATCGTCATAGCAATGACATCACCAACAACAATAACAACAACGGCAGCAACAACAACAATGCCAATAAAGATGCAATCGATGGCAGAAATCTAAATTGGTAAGAGCAGAGCTGCCTTTGGTATTTTCGAAAAAAAAAAAATGAAAAAAAGAAAAAACCAATTGAAATTTAAAATACATATTACGTTAGCTTTAAGTGACATAAAAGCGAATTTGAAATAACCTACCAAAAACTAAGAACCTATGCCCCCTGCCCTCGCCCTCAAATCCCGTCGTTATCCCACACCGACTTTTGCCATATAATAATAATAACAACAACAACAACATCCTTTGTAACTCGTTTCCAATGCTCCCCACGACAATCTATAGAACAGTTTTCTCTACTTTCTATCTACCTCTCTCTCTCTCTATATATCTGTCTCTCAATCAATATATATCAATATCGTAACAACACTCCTCCTTAATGATAATCGCTTTTAGGTTAAAGGGAGAATTTTGTAATTAATCGCGTACAAAAAAAGAAAAAAAAAAACAAAAACAAATATAAGCAAAAAGCGCAGCCAAAACCTTGTTTGGCCCCTTGAACCGTTGAATTTTCGAAGCACTAAAAACTTGCATCAGAGAGCATCAAAGCAGTTGCAATCTCTTAAGAGCGAGCTTTTCTCTTTGCCTACACACAAATCCACCACTCGCTTTACTTGCTCACTCTTCTTGTTTGTCATTCACTTTCCGTCTCTCTGTCTTCGGACAGTTGACAACTTTCACAGTGTGTGGTTGCAGCTGCTTTGATGTTTACTTTTTTTATACATTCGTTCTCGTTCCTTATCATTTGTAATTTTCGTTCTTTTTTCATACTGTACATTATTTTATGTTTGTTCTTGTCAATTGGCACATATGTATACCTATACCTACTAATTATTGTTGTATCTATTATATTTGCATTTACATTACATAAATATTACAAAAAAAAAAAAAAAAAAACACTAATTTCGTTTTGCTCCAAAAATACATTTTTAAATGTATCGTATGTAAATTTTCTAACCGCTTCAATTACAAAAATATGTATGTCTACATAAAAGGCGAAATTCCGTAGTTGTTACATTTACATCTAACAAAAATCAAATATCAGAGATTCTTAATTTTTAACCATAAAAATCTTTAAAAGTTCAAAAACAAACAAAAAAAAAAAACAATTTCTAAACCAAAGAAATGCATGAAGAGCACTTGAAAATGGCGATCAAACTTTATACGTAGCAAATGTCCTAAGTTTTAGTAGTTGTTATTTGTCCAAAAGCTTATTAATTTACGTACTTACTAAATACTACTACATAAAACATACTACTTACTTCTTGAACATATTGTAAAGTGCGCTTAACGGATTTACCAAGCATGCCCATCATCAATGAACATTCTCAATCTATGCTCAGGTCAAGTTTTAACAAGTTTTAAAAATACCGAATACACGAATTTCTTAAGCGACGACGGTGAATATATTAAGACAGTCTCCAATCTGTGTATTAGTAACAATAGTTGGTATAAAATACTCTTACACTAGCAATTGCATATACATTTTTGCTTTATTTCAAATTGTTTAATGCTACGTGTGTTTAAATTCTTTTATATACCTAAAGCGGTTTTTTGTTAAAAATTTTCAAATATTTAAAGAACCCGACAATATTCTAGTTTTTAGAAAATTGAAATTTTAATCATCTGCACATTACTATTTATTACACGTGTATAAATACGGTCTGTAAATTACTTACAATCCTCTGGTGACTAAAGGGTAGAATCTAGAGTCGGGAGGACTCCATAGTTAAAGTGCTTTTCATGCATATTTCACAAATGCTAAATTTTTGAAAACTAAACCAGTAAGAGAAAAACTCATGCGAAATGACTACACACTTTACTCCACTTTAAACTCAACTTGCTCCACTGTGAGTAACACAAATAGTCGCCCAAAAGCTCAACCCTAATACAGTTACAGCTACTGTATAAATGGTAAAGCTCATTTGGGCTTCTGTTTGTTGTTTGTTCTCCTTGTTTTTCTTACGTTTACTTTGTTTACTTTCGTTATTTTTTGCGCATTCTTTTGCTTCACGTTTATGCTAAAAAACTTTATCGAAAAAAAAAAAATCAGAATAAAGTAAATCCAAATAATGCGATGTTATAAACCATTGTGATAATGCAACCGTCAAAGTGCAAGCCAAGTATAAAATTTAGTTACAAAATTTCCTCTTTATCCAAACCGTACAGTAAATACTTAGTTGTAATTTTCTTATAATTCAACATTTATGAATGACATAATGCATTTTAGTTGAGTTTATTGATTGTTATTCAATTGACATACTACATATATTTATGAATAGATTGGTGTATTTTGTATTCTTAATTCGCTTAACTGCATTTTTGGTGCCGGAATTTATTATTAAAAATTAAATATAAAAATAAAAATATATAAATTATTAACAAAAGAAGAAAAAAGACGAAATGATCAAGAAACTCAGCTTAATGTTTTACTTATTTATTTGCATTTATGCACACTGCGGCTTAGAATGTTAAACCAACAGTTTAAATGTACCTATATACCTAAATATTTCCAAAAGGACAAAAAGAGTAAAAATTTCAAAGCTTTTAAATATATAATTAACTCTCTTATGTTCTCAATAGTTCCGTTATGTTTTCTTAAATATTACAACTACTAACGACTAGTTATATGTATGTGCGTGCGTGTGTGTGTGTGTGTGCGTGCGTGGATGTTTAGGTTTAACAGCAATCAATTCCATACATATATATTTTTGATCTTTGTCACACTCTGTTAAACTAGTAATCGACTTTAGTGTATGATTTAATCAACTGGGTTTAGATACCAGTGCTTAACGTATTTTGGCGCTTTGGCACGCCCACCAATTGCCGCGTCTGTGTGTGTACATGTATATAATCAAACAAAGTTAGTATAAAATTGTGTACCTCAATTCGATCACTTGATCTGTTAAGTAAAATAAAATTGTCAAAGCTTTACATTCGCATGCTGTTGTGCTTACGTTTAGCATTGACGCAAATGTTTACGTTACGTTACGTTTACGTCATGCGTTGCGCGGCAAAGCTAATCCTTCAAAGCGCGCGCGCAACACTCACACATGCTCTCTCAGTCGAGAGAAGCTGCCAAGCTTTGAAGTGCATAACTCCAAGTTACGTTTTTGCGTTCTCTTATGTATTTTTTTGAGCATGTACAGCACTCTCTCTCTCTCTATTTAATACATAAATATCTTTCTCTATTTCTCATGTTTAGCTAGTGAACGCGTTACGTTAAAAAGTGTCAATAAAACTGTGATACTCGCATTTGTTGTTGAATTCTGTTTTATTTCGTATTACTTTTTTTTTAGTTTTGTAAGCGTAGTGTGCATTAAAGCGAAAGCCAAACAAATAAATAAATAAAATAGCAAACTAACAACAATTTCTATTTAAAATGCATAAGTACAACAAAAGCAAATGATCGAAACCAAAAAAAAAAATTAATTAATTAATTATTATGTGCAAAATTAGTACGTATTTGTTTCTACTAAATGCATATTTTGTATATGTGTGTATATGTAGTTGAAAATAGTGCATAATAAATTATCGATAACAATAAAAATAAAATGAAAATATGTTTGTGTTTGCTACATATACACGCATTGCCATTATTATATACTATATATGTGTGTGTATATATCGATATTATATAATTATATATATATATATCTATATTAAACTAATAATCTAATTATTGCATTTTGCCATTTACATATATATTATTTTTATCTTTTTCGTTTTTCTTTCTTCTTCATATAAAAAAAAACCGAAAACTGCAAAAAAAAAAAACTATATAAATAACGTATATGTGTGGCTACCACTCTGCATATATACACTACTACTACTACTACCTACTACTACTACCTGTACATGTACATGTATATGCATACAAAATAACTATATGTATATGGGTTGTGTTTATATACTACCACCACACTGCTACTGCATTGATTTGATTGAACAATTTTCAAATGTATCTCGTAAACCGAATATTTATTACTTATATATGTATTACATATTATCTAAAAAAAAAAAAACCAAAACAAAACAAAAAACGCAAATGCAATCCTAAATCGAAAATCCAGCGATGTACAAACAAGTAATTCTAGCGGAACTTGTATTTATAATAATAGCAAAACGCATAATCACAACAACAACAGCCTTAACCTTAATAACAGTCGAAATTCCCACAGTCATTATCCACAAACACATTCCCATTCCCATTTACAGTATAACAGTAACATTAATAATAACAGTAACAGTAACGGTAACAATAGTTATCATCACCACCATCACCATCAATTCACCAACACTGCACAGAACAATATTTGCGATAACAACACTATTAGCAGTACTATGAGTAGTTTTCGTACATCTCACAATGAAAATCACAATCCCAATGCGCATCCAAATCCAAGTTTGAATTCGAATTCGAGTTCGAATCACAGCTTTCATCACCACAGCTATTATGATGTGTGCCACAGTCCGCAATCTTCGCCTGCATTTAGTTCCATGTCCGTGTCCGTTGTCAGATTGAACCCAGCACGCTTATGTTTAACTGTTGCCACTCCCCCTTCGCCTTCACGACGATCTCCCCTTGTAGTGTCCTTCCCCACCAACCACAATAACAATTGTAACAACAACAACAGTCAACCATATATCAATCATAATCATCAATACCACAGCACCCATCATAACCACAACTTCCAACACCAACACCAACCACATCAACAACCACATCAACAACCACAATCACAGCAATTACAACAACCACAACAACAACCGACTAATCGCCAATCCCTCCCGCTAACACGTACGAATTCAAATTCAACAACCGCAACAACTTTCAATTCAACCAATACAACAACAAATAGTAACACTACTGATGTTGTGAATGTCAATTCTTGTACCGATATAATTCCTCATGGGTCTTCTTCTGCGCCACAACAACAACTACAACCTCAACTTCTACAACACCAACAACAAATGTATTCACAACGACAAAACCAACACCAACAACCACATCAACAACAACAACGACAACGATCTCAAAATCACCAATTGTCGCCGTCGCTTCTTATGATAAACTTCAACCAAATGACTGATTCTCATATTAACAATGCATCCAATGCATCCATCAATAGCCATAACCAAGGCCCTAATGGCCCGTCCAACCAGCAGGGACCAAGTCACGGCCACCACAATCAGCGTAGTTACAACAATCGCGGCAACAACAACAACATCAACAATGCGAATGTCAGCGGAAACGGAATTGGGAATGGTAACGGGAATGGTAATGGCAACGGAAATGGTAATGGCAACCCCACGGATTATATGAACTACCGACGAGTTTGTCACAATAACAACAACAACGGTAACAATAGTAATCCTGGCAACGGACACAACAACAACCGTCGCCACAACAGCAGCTACGATAGGAATTCGAACAATAATGTGAGTAACTAATCACTTATATTTATTTCAAAACATAAATAAATTAATTGATCGGTGTGGCCATATCTTTAAATTTATTTAAATCGATAAGTCGATTATATTACTAGAACACAAGTGCATTTAAACTGCAGTATTTTAATTCACTTCATTATTCGATACAAAACGTACCCATCTAAACTTATCGATAAGTTCAGTAATTTTTAGCTCAGTTGAACTGAGTCAGTTCTAATTTAAAATTTTTTGACAGGTTGAGTGAAAAATATGAAAGTAATAGGCAATTTAAACTCATATGTATATTTATTATTAATCTTGTCAGCTAATAAAAAGCTTGGGAGAAATTTCAAATATACATGTGATTTAAATTCAATTTGTTTTGATTTTTGATTGTGTTTGCTTGTCTCTCGTAGCACTTTGGCAGCGGCGGCTCGGAACAAGGTCTGGATCACAGATCTGATGGCGGCTATAACTTTATGCGCAACGGAGGAGGTGGATATGGTCGCAATGGATCCCATTACCAACATATGGGCAATGGATACAACAACAACAATAACAATGGTGCATCAACATCCGTGTCCGGTCCGGGATTAATGGGAGACATGCCCTCAGGCTCTGGGCTGTCTGGTTCCACGCTGTCCCTGAATAATGGACCAGGCCCCAACGGTCCCAACTCGGACAGTCCATCTCGGAAGCGCCGCCGCATTTCGGGCAGACCAAGTCAATCCCCACCAGCCATTTGGGAACCAAGACGCTCACAACGCGTCATGGTGAGTTTAAAACATTAGTTTCGTCTCTAATTGTACAAGTAATCAACCCTATCCCACAGATGCAACAGGGAAGTCCACCGCTGCGTCGGCCACGCCTCCGAGATGTGGCCACATCCACACAACACCAGCAGCAGCCATATGCTGCACAGCAGCAGCACCATTCGCAGCAGCAGGCGCCACTTGGTTATCACCAAATGCACCACCATCAGCCTCAGCCGCAACCACAGCAGCATTTTGTGTCACAGCAGCAGCAGCAGCAGGGACCACATACCCATTCACATGCCCATGGCCACGCCCATGCCCACCACCACCGCTCGCCATGGGACTTGACTGGCAATGGTTCGGCAGTGGGCAATGCAGGTGGGAACGGAGGAGGCCCATCCTCCAGCAGCACGGTTGGCGCCTTAATGCAGCAGGTGCAGGCACCGCCGCAGGCGCCAACTCATCAGCAGGCTGTGGCTGCTGGGCCACCGCCGCCTCCCCCCACCTCTCTAATGGTTGACCTAAATCTTAACCAAGTGCCAGTAAGTCTGGCCTTGCGTCACGAGCCCATTTGGGCTTCCTTCTGTACGTACCCAGCGCACGTATCCCTGCCAGCTCAGGCGCGTCTGGCACCTTGTCATCTCCACGGCATATACACCCAACCCTTTTCGGCGGCTCCTGCCGGCTTGGCGGCTGCGCCGCTCCAGGTGACCCAGGTGCCCACGCCAACGCAGGTGGCAGCAGCCGCTGTGGCGGCTCAGCACATGATCCAGCAGGCAACGATCACAGCGCAGCAGCAGCAACGGGATGTGGCTGCCATTGCCGTGGCCAATTTAACCCTGGAGCCGCCAACACATCACCTGGATGGTCACCAGGCAGCCGCAGCAGCTGCAGCGGCGGCGGCAGCAGCAGCAGCAGCTGCAGCCTCAGCGCCGGTGGGTGGCCAGGCACCTCACCCACATCCCCATCCACATACCCATCCGCATCAGCTGCCGGCGAGCCACATTCACATCGCCTCAATGAGCGCCGCAGCAGCGGCTGCCTCACAGCATCTACATTCCACGGCTGCAGCAGCGGCAGCAGCTGCCGCACATGTGACGCAGATGTCGGCTGCACCCCAGCAGATCATCATATCGTCGGAGAGACGCACATTCCCGCCCCACAGGCGCATTCCGCGCTTCTGGCCGGCAAATCATGGACCTCATCGGCATGTGCTGCCGCCGCAGTCACTAGCTGCTCACCAGGCTCCAGTGCAGATCCAGACCACTGCTGGCATCATAAATCCAGGCTTTTTGCTTAATTTCCTGTATGTGATTGAGTTGTCTGTATGAGTGTGTACTCTGTTAATGATCTCTTTCGTTCCAGTGCCATGTTCCCGCTGTCGCCTTACAACCAACACGATCTTAACTCGGCGGACACCAACGAGACGGAGAACTACGAGGCGCTCCTTAGTCTCGCTGAGCGTCTGGGCGAGGCCAAGCCCCGTGGCCTTACACGCAATGAAATCGATCAATTACCCAGCTACAAGTACAATCCCGAGGCCCACAACGGTATGTCCCGCATCCTAGGATCAGCAGTGTGCAATCCTGTAATAATTTATGATTCTTCTACTTTTCCAGGCGATCAGTCTTCCTGCGTCGTCTGCATGTGCGACTTTGAACTACGCCAGCTCCTGCGCGTTCTGCCCTGCTCCCACGAATTCCACGCCAAGTGTGTGGACAAATGGCTGCGAGTAAGTTGATTTATCGGTTATAGCCTGTAAAAGATCCACTGTGGGTTAGAATGGATGGTGTATGGGCTAACCCAGATCACTGATTCCAGCCTTGTCCTTGCCTAGCCATGATCAAAGTATGAATTTTCTTTTCTTTTGTGTTTTTTATGTTTTCAAATCACGTGTTTTCTAAAATCTTTATTGATTTAAGATCAAGATTTGATTATCATATTTACGATATAAAGTCATTAGCCATTAATGTAGGCAATTTTATTATTAATTAGTTTACTTTGTTATAAATTATTTACTTAATTAAAATAAGTTTTCAATTAAATTATTTATTTAATTCCAGTCGAATCGCACATGCCCCATCTGCAGGGGAAATGCCTCCGACTACTTCGACAGTGCGGACCATCAGCTGCAGCAGCAGCAACAACAACAGCAGCAGCAGCAGACACAAACGCAGGCTCAGACACAGACACAGGGTGTGGCCACCCAAACCGGCAATAGTGCCACTGTCACTGCCAACAACAATGCAGCGGTGGCAGCCACAGTGGCCACAGTCGCTGCTGTGCCCGGTGCAACTGGTGCAACACAGCAGAGCCAGGCAGTTTAAAGTGCTCTCCCCTCGCAGTAATAACAGCAATTACAACTACAAATACATATACACGCTTATGCCACATCGTCCAGAAGTAGCTAAGGATCGGAGCACCCATATACACAAACAAATACATTGAAGCACACACAGTTTGCCTATAAATAATTATTATAACGCGCAACGAATCCAACTGCCAAAATCGCTTCCCCTTTAACCAGGTCACTTCTCAATAGCTTCTTGTAGAACTTACTTAGGCGGTAGTTGTATGTAAGTAACCTATAACGGTAACGGTAACGGTAACGGTAAGACGCAGAAAATTGTCACTGGTAATCGTAATCGAATAATCATACCACCAAGATAGCGCGATAGATCGATAGTTCGACTGTCGATAGTGTTGTTTAAATGTGCTAAAAACAAAACGTTTAAAGTATTACTTGTTTTTTGTTCTCTTTTTGACAACAGCGCGGTGCAAAAAGTAAATAAATTGTTAAAAACTTGAAAGTTTCAACTTTAAGCTCAACTGCCGCCCGTGCTTACGTTTTCCTTGTATTAACATTAAACACGTACATACTGTTATACAAATGTGTGTATAACAGTTTCATACTGAGTATATATGAGTGTGTGCCAACATGCCTGACACACATATAATTAAATGGTGTATTTTAAAATATTGCTGTCTACACACACACACACACACTCACACATGCACATTTATATACATGTATTTAACGCTTTATATGCAAAGGAAACTTTAAACTTGTTTTTTCTGTGCTTTACGTTATTCCTTATATTTGTATACATACATACATACATTATATTTGCATTTCATTTTAATTTTACACTTACAAACTATATATAAATATATATGTATATTATACGAGCTGAACCCACTGAAGAAGAAGTTTTTCTTCTTTTTGCACTAAGCAAAGAAAACAAATGAGAAAAATATGAAACAATTATAATATTTACTAAAAAATGAATATCAAACTCTTTTTTCTACTTTGCGTTTTAACTGTTTAAAACAATTATTAACTAGTGCATACATACATAGCTATATAATGAAAGCAACTAACTTTGAAACATATAAGCAATCTTTAAAAATCGACTTAAACCACAATACAAATGGAAATCGTATAGGATACAAAATAACGAACAAACACAAATATAAATCACGGTATAAATTTATTACATATTACGTACTTCACTCATACATATGTACACACACAAACACACACATGCAATAGCTGTGTGCTTATTGGTGGGCTTAACTGAATTCTGTCTTTGCTAAACACATGCACGCACATAAGCGATGAAAGAGTATGTGTGTGTTCTCTTTGGGGCTCGCTTAGCTCCAGTTTCGTTTTCTTCGATTTCTTTGCCTACACACATACATACTTGCACACTTATATACTTAGATACACACGTACATACATGTGGGTATCAACTAAAAACCTCCTTGAATTTGAATCAATGTGACTTGTCTATTAAAAGTGGCACGCTGGCCGAGCATCAGATGCATAAACATACATAAATACTTACAGGCATACGTACATACATATATGTATGTATGTTTGTAGTTTACACATATACATATATATCGATCTATAGAGAGTTTTCTTCTATTATTATGGCGTATCTCACTTATGTATATGCAGTAAAACTAACATCTAAACTAAACTAGCCTTTAAATCCGTACGTTTTTAACAATATACATATATACGATTTAACAATAATACGACACATGCGAGTAATGTGTTAAGATCTACGATTTAATACATACTTACAAAACTTTAACAAAAAACAAGTAAATTGAAATGATTCCTGCCCTCCATATTCGTATCAAACCATTGAAAACTAACTCAAAAACCAAAAAACAAAAAAGTTTTTTATAGCATTGATTTTTTTGGAAAATGCATATATATAAATATATATATATATTTGAAATAAACTTAACTAGTCTAGCATTTTCAAAAAGATGAAAAGATTAATAATAATAAATAACATGAGCAAATGATATGAGTTCTGCTTGTGGCAAGAGAGTTTCCTATATTTCGAGACGGCTTCAGTTTCCCGGAACTACCCAAGTACAGTTGTGTATCGCTAAAGGGGCTGACTCGCAAACAAGATGAGCCCAAAAACACATACAAACAAATATAACAATAACGTTTTCAATCCCCAAGTAAATGCTATGCATAATGTGAAGAATTATTAAATCTTGATACCTAGTATATATACATAAAACTATAACTATACATATACACATACACATACGTATGTAAATGTGTGTGTATTTATTTTTAATCTACATAAATGTAAATGGTATTTCCAAAAGACCATTATAAAGGTGTTGTGCTTTTCTAGAATTTTATTAGTAGAAACAAAATGTTTATTTTTTGTCACAATAAATACAAACAAAAAATGATACAGTTACAAAGAAATAAAAAATAAAATATATATATATATATATAAATATATACATGGATATGAATTGAATACCTTTTATACGTGCACTGACATACTTACCTACAAGTATATGAATATATATACATATATATTTACAAATAAAGTCTCAATCAATTGAACTAAGAAGCAAGCAGCTTAATTTATCAAATTCAAGCTTTATTTTTACTTTCCTTCCTCCTCCTTTTCCACTTCCTCTGTCTCTTCCATCTCTTCTTCCTTGGCTTGTTTCCACCTTTGTCTGACCATTTCAATTATAGTTTTTTTTTTTTTCAAATTTTAACGGTCTTTTAATTGAAATACTTGAAACGTCAAATGCTTATCATAAAGTATGAAAAATAAATATAAAAAAAAATAATATAAAGTTTTGCTGTGATTCGTGATGTAGATGTACGTTATATATATATATTTAATTATATAAAATGCAATAAAATTTCAAGCATAATTATTCAAAATTATTACAAAACTAAAAAAGAAAAAAAAAAAAAAACAAATAAATCAAAACATTTTATGCATGAACAATTTTTCAACAATATGTACGTCATAACTCTAACATCATTGTCTAGAAATGTCTAGAATTGTGCAATTTTAAATGTGACTATTATTTTACATTTTTGTAGCCGAGACACTCTTCTAGCAATTGTAAAATCAGTTAACCATAGTATTAAACAAATCTTTTCAATGACATTATAATGGTGAGCGGGCGGTTTTAATGTTAATTGCAATAATTTCAGTTTTCGTTTTTGTATTAACTCGCAAAATTTCAATAAAATTTGATGAACGTAAAATATAAACTGATTCTTGTTTTCTTCGCCCCGAAAAAATTCTCGATTTAAATTTCCGTTAACTAACCGTTAACGGTAAACTTATGTCACAACAGTAACATAAACATTGTTAACAATTTGCATATTTATTATTTTAACCCCCTCTTCGTCCGTCAGTTGCGACTCGTTTAATTATTTTCATGTTCGCTATATAAATGAATACCTATGTTCCTATAACCTAGACCACACAACAGTGACCGTAATATTATTTGGAAAAAATAAAGGAATAAAGGTTTTTGTCATAATAATGGGTTTTGTTATATCAGAGTTGCTTTTTGCACACCGATTGTTAATGTAATTCGATTCGATATATTTATCGATTGGCGTCTCATTCTGAACAGCTGACGAAGTTTACAGTTCGTTAACAGCGTCGGCGGCGTGTGAGTGCGAGGCGGACGAATTATTTTTAATCATAAATACGAGTACATAAATATTTAAAAAGAAAATGCATTTGTGCAAGCGAAAAGCAAAGCGAAAATATGGCCTGTAAATTATATCATAATTGTGAAAGTATTGACCACGCGTCTGTGGCAAAAGCAAAGTGAGAAAGGAGTGTGAGTGGGAGAAAAAATCAATTGAAAAGAAAAATTGCATTTCGCTGCCAGCCCCCGAAACGGAAAAAAGTGTAGTAGTAGTGGAAAATATTAAGTTGTTGTTCGTGTTTGTGCGCGAGCTGGTGGGGTACATGTGAAGAAGTGGGAAGAAGAAGAAGAAGCAGCAGCTGCAGAAATAGCAAAAGGAGACAGCGACGACAGCCAAAGCGGCCAGCGTAATAAAGCGTAGAAAAAATGAGTTCAAGTAGTGAAAGGTGTGTGCCGTTACACTATGCTAGCACTGTGAACAACAACAACAGCAGGCTAAGCTAAATGTCGAAATGTGTATACAATTTGTTAAGAAAGAAACCATCAACTAAAATAGCAACAACAACAACAACCACAATAACGGGCCGCATTGTAATTTGTTTTGCGTTAAAGATTTTATTAAAACAAAGCACATGACTGTAAGGCTGTTTGGGTGTGGGCTGTGAAGAGGAAAGTGCGAAAATTTGTAAGCGATGCAACTGAGTGGAGCAGGAGCCCCTCCCCTTTAAGGCGAGCCCAATGAAGGCGACGCCAGTCGCAGCTGTCTGTTTATATCCGTGTGCGTGAGAGTATGTGTGAGAGTGCTTTGTTTGTGTGTGCGTATGTTCGTTGTATAGTTCTGCTCCTGTCTCTGTTTATGCAATTGCTCTCTACCTTAGTTAAATTCTAGTTGTCTTGCAAATTTATGCAATTTTGTGTTTTAGTAACTGTCTGCAAAATCGATTTTCTTGCAAGGCGCGGCAACAAGCGTCGTTTTTGTTTGGCCCCCGCGGCCGCTCAAATACTTTAACGTAGACAGAAAGAGAGAGAGAGAGAGAATCAAAGAGTGCGAGAGAACGCGCCCGTTCTCTGTATATGTATATGGCATGCGTACATGCATATAGATGAGTGCGTGTGTATGTGTGTAAGGACAGCGCGGCGTTCTGAACTGCAACTTCGAATAAGGAAAAACCGGAAAATGTTTGACAAAATCTATTTGACTGTGTGTGTGCAACTGAGTGTGTGTTTGTGGACAGAAAAGCCCAAAGCATGCAATAAATGGGGAAAAACCAACTACGCACACAAGCAGACGCACACACTCAAGGAGGGCGACGACTCACGCACAAGGCAATTTGGGTGGTACTTTTTTTGTGGGTGGTATTTTTATTTTGGGCGTTTTTCGTTCTCTTTTTTTTTGTGGTTGTGCATTCAATGAATGAATGAATGAAACATTGAATGAAATTTGTGTGCTTGTTTGCCAATTCTTTAGGCGCTTTAAGCTTATATTGTGGTCGTTGTTGTTGTTGTTGCTGGTGCTCTCTTCAAAGTGTATGTTGGATGCAAGATGCTAGATGCTGTAAATGTGTACAGTGTGTGTGCTGCATTCCAGAAATGTTTCAACTTTAAATAGCAGCACTCGCATCTTGCATTTTAATATCTTTATTTATGTTACGTTCTCTTTTGCTCTTACTCTTTCTCTGTTTCCGACTCTCCGATATTTATATATATATATCTATTTTCTTTTGACTTACAGAATAGAATGGGTGGAAATCATCGAGCCACGCACCAAGGAGCATATGTATGCCAATTTAACAACTGGCGAGTGCGTCTGGGATCCGCCCGATGTGAGTTGCAACTCTTTTTGATAAGTACTCACATAGTATTAGTGAGCTTTAATTAAATAAATTATTAATTTACTCATACCAATCACACACAGGCAAATACACGTGCATAAATTAACACTTGGCTGCTAATTGCCAAATGTCACAATTGCTTGTGTGGGGGCTAATGAACCCACTTGTTTTTATCTGCTCTACTAACATTTTTCCAATAGGAACACACAACCATATACTGAATAGGGTTGCCAAGTCGTTTTATATCAGATTTCGATTACAGTAAGGTTTTTATATAGTGTTAGTATATGATTAATTTATACTGCAAGGGTATCTGGCATTCGGCACTGGCTTATAATGAATTCCTACCGCTGCTTAATTGACATGGGTCACTTGTTTTGCAAATTTTACAACGAATATATTCATTTGACCCAGTTCATCAATGGCGTGAACAATGTTAATTAATTGTATTTAACAAAAAAATACAAAATTTGTGGAATTTTTTGCGTAACATTTGTTGGATTCGTCATAAGTCACGGGTCTACTTTATATTATATTAAAGTCAAGTTGTAATTAATTTGGACGTGTGTAAAATGTAAAATTATACAATGATCTGTGTATTAGTCAAATAGAAAAAACTATTAAGTTTTATTATTCAAACATATTTCAATTTGAACTAATTAACATAATTATAAACAAACAATATAAATAATATATAAAATGCAGTCTTAAAAATTCCTTGTCTTGGAATTGAGGTATTTTCAATGCCTAAATAATTTTAGTGCCTTAAATTATTCATCCTTATATTTCTTTAAATTTAACTTTTGCTTTTTTAACACATGTCTTCACACCCTTTGACCGCAGTGTCCAATCTCAGATTCTCTTTTTTTTTCTCCCTCTCTCTCATCCTCCCTTTCTTTCTCCTGCGGATGTTTGGCTAATGCGGCAAGACTAAAGACCTAAAGGTGTCGTAGACTAATGACTTTGGACGTTTTCCGAGCTCAAAGGCAAACAGAGCACAGTGCCAATAGACCCTGCATCCTTACAAAAGCTTTATACATTTATAAACTCATGTGCAATTTCTTTTCGTTCGTTGCTGTTTTCTTTTTCTTTCTGTTTGATGTACGGAAGAAGTGAAAATTTCATTGATTTTGTTGCTTCTCTGCAATGTCCTCGACTGCGCCCTCGTTTTGAAGCTTGCGTGTGTGTGCATGCGAGTGTCCTTAATGAAAAGGTTGCCCTGGCGAGCAGCGCCTTATTGCTCAAAGCATGCAGAACACGGCGCTTCCCTGACTCGACTCGACTCGACACGACTTGGGTGTTATTGTCAATTTCACGCTGTGATTTACTGCGACCCCTTTTCATCCACATGTACGCATACACATACATATACACGTGAAGCAAACCCACAGAGAAGCCTTCTTTATGCACTCTCTTTCTCTGACTGCGATCGTTAATAAGTATTTGTGCGTGTCTGTGAGCAATGCGTGTTTAAGTTGCCGGTGGCTGTGTGAATGTGTGTGTTTGCCTGTCTGCGCTTGCCAGTTACATACATACATATATTACTTTGTTTCACTCTCGCTCTCTTTTGAGTCATCGCCTACACTTTACATACACACACACACACACACACAAACTCCCTTTTGACCGCGTGCTCTGCAGGAAGTGAGTGTAGTTTTACTGGCCGCATTTTGCAATACCCTACAAATTCACTCGGTCAATTTATAAATATACAATGAGATAAACTACAATACACATGAATCTGTATAAATAGAAAAGTGAATTTTATACATTTGTATGCGTGCACATTTTGTGTTACTAACCTTATGTTAAAACGAATATTCTCATCCAACTGAAGAACCGAAACACATGCCCTAAATTCAGTTGCAGCTCAAACAGCAGCAGCAGCAGTAGAGATGTCGGCGCCGACGCAGATGTCGTTGCAGTTGTTTTCGAGTTGCTATGAGGAAGTGAATGAGGAATCCTTTAAGCTGCAAAACATAATCTATTCATTTTATGCAGCAAAACGTGTAAGAGCAGCAAAAACAAAGGGATAACACACGCACACACACACACTCACTTACTATCTGTGCATCTCTGTTTTCTATAACTCTCTTCTTCTCCCTTCTTTCGTTTTGCACGCCCACTTGCAAACGCGCTTTATATTAGCAACAAATTTCTTTTACTTTTTGTCGCTTTTTGTTTTAATAATGACGTCGTCGCTATTGTTGCCGCTGCGCTTCTTTTTGTTTTTTCTTCACGTTGTTGCTGCTCTTTTTTGGTGTCACCGGTAGCAACAACAACAACTACAACATTAGACGAAGACAACAACAAACGCTGCGTCCATTGTACGTGTTTTGAAATTTATTCACAGCAAGTTGAGTCTACTATTTATTTATGCTACCCTGTATTGCACTGTATGAGGTATATTTATTACACGTAATAGATATGAGCAATCAACTAACATTACAGGATATCTTGCTGTTTGGCTTTTATTACATTTAATTCCAACTTTATTATAACTCTTAGCTTACTTCCCCTTAAAATGCCCGTTGCCTGTGCTACTTTTTTCATACTTTTTTGCTCATTTGCCTTTGTAAAACTTCCGGTAAAAGAAGAAGAAATGGATAGACAGAGAGAAAAAACGTTGCCCACACGCTCGTTTAGTGTTACAAAGCTTGACGAAGAAGAGAATGAAGGAGGCGATAGAGTACAATGCTTACGTGCGTCGGCCAAGCAATTCCACTGGCCATCAAAGTCGGCGTCGTCGTCGTCGTCGTCGTCGTCGGCGTTGTAGAGAGTTGAGACTTTGTGGAGGGGCTTACTCTAATATAGTAGGGTTATTCACCAAACTGGTGTACCCCTTCGGTAGGGTGGCTCTCGTGCTTATGGTTCGAGGCCAAGCTACGCAATCGTCAAAAAATTTCAAATTGTTTTTACATTTTTCTTTGTGTCTCGTTTTCTTTACTTACTTACTTCTTTATATTGCACATAGCTATCGTTTAGTTATCGCCATTGCCATTTTGGGCAACTGAGGCTTCCTGTTTTCTGCAAAGTGGGTTATTGTATGCCTCGTGAGTTTGTTTCATTTGTTGCATGGTCTGCATAAATTTGTTGGTAATAACATTGGCAATTAGACGCCTATAAATATCGCTAATGGATTTCGTTTATTACATCTACTTTTTGTAGTTTGTAATAAATCACTTACAGGAAATTTTATGACATGTTAAGTACGACTTCAATTATTATGAATAGTTCGCGCCCATTACCAAAAACTGTTCAATGAAACTTTCGACACATGTCGAATGACAAACAAAGAATTCCATTTCATTGTCATTCAAATTCAACAAATCTTTATTGCAGCAAAATACTCGAGAACCCGAGAACTTGAGACCCTAAAAAGCACAGTCATTGAATTGTTGTCACATGTGAGAAAAGGTTTCGACAGATTGCAACTCTACACGACTTTTTATAATGAATTAATAATACCATTAAAGCTGCTTGTGAGTTATATTAAGATTACCACATGGTTTAGCTTTTAATACCCGAGTTCCACTGGGATTCGTCAATATAGAATCTATATTTAGTTGGTCAAGCACACGCCATTGATTCATAAATATAATTCATTAATAAATTGAGGCAATTAAAATATTTAGAGCTGGGACAATACGACTTTGGTATACTCTTTTTTACTGCATGACAAATTTGGAAATATCTGAAGTGATTCCCAAAATTGGTTAAATAAGATAGTAAGTGGTTGCTAAGGTGTGTATAATTTAAATACTTATCTTAATTCTCATAATTAATTAATAGCGAGCCACAAAATTTGATGTCAAAGATTAATGCTCCCAGTTGGTGACACATTTCAAATGGAATTTGCAAAACATTCTCGAAATAAATCGTTTATTCTAAAACAAGATGTTATCGCACATATTTATTTTTGGATTATTTGGATTATGCTAAGCTCTAAGTTCATGAACTGATTTGTTTTGTTATTGTAGTAGTAGTAGTAGTATTTATGATGACCTAATTTACTAAAATCAACATTGGAAAAAACACCATCAAATTGTTAGTGAACATCTCAGACAATATGGGATGTTCATCTCTCTCGCTCTTGAAATGATTCATTGGTCTATGGTATTAGGGAGCGAAACGGGCAGGGAAAGGGTATTCCATTACTGACCTCGGCAATAGGCGACTGATAGGAATGTAGCCCAGTTTACTGATTAGAACTGTGCGTGCCTCAAGCCTCTCGCCATAGACCTATTTATTCCCCTGATTAAATGCCAAATTGTTGTTCTGTAAGATCTATAAAACCAATTAAATGAATTTATAATGACGATGGCTTAAATCTCAACGCATTCGCTACAAAGTGGATTTTTTGGTTGCAAACTGGAGTAATGGAATCGCGCAATTGGTATTTATGCGTCGAGTCTAAAAATAGTTAAAAATTTAATTTACAAAAGCCTTACAGAGCACTGTGGTTCTGGAAGTAATACTCTGGGGTAGAAATGCAATGATAAAAACACTTAAAATTAAAATTGAATTTTTATAATTCCATATTCCATATGAGTACAAACACATTCTTCCTTTCCGAGTTGGACACAGTTTTTCTTGGCTCATGAGTAAACTTTCACATATACTAAATGTATTTTTGAATTTATTTATTTAAGCGACTAACAGAAAATGCGTATTCGCATGAGTAATAATTAAAAATATTTACAGTTTGTCATGTTTTGTTCATAGACAACTAAATGAATTCCATGCACACCATATAATATTTATTTTGACAGATTTTCCTCAAATATTCAGCCAATGTGCGTTGCTCTAATTTCATTTTCATAAATGGAGGCAGCACAAATTCCATCAATGAGATAAAGATGTAGCCTCATTGTTTCTATTATTGTTGGTGCTGTTGTTGTTGTGGTTGTTGTTTTTCCATAATTACAAGATATTCCGAATATCGCACAATGCCGAAATGGGGACTTGTCGAAGGCAGAGTACGGAGGAGACATTGCCATCAGTCGATACATTTATTTAAAATACTCTTACTCTATGTTGGAATTGAGTCACGAATTTTCATTGAGTTGGACACATTTAAACTTGCACTTCTTGTTTGGTTGTCAAGCAGAAGAAAACTACATTTTTTAATTTTTATAAGAAATGGTCAAACATTTTTAGAAAAAATTTATGGTGTGAATAATGTATACATTAAGAACAAATATAATAAAATGTTTTCTAAAAATGTGTGACAATTAATTACAAAAATTAATAATTTTTGATATATTTATAAGTCATATAAGTCATAAGCAATTTTTAACCGATTTGCCCTATGAGAGTTATAGGCTATAGTCGTCCGATCCAGATTAAATTTGGTGAGGATAGTTATAATGGTATTATACACATAATGTATGAGTTTGGTTGCGATAGTTCTACTTGTCTTCATACAAATGTTCATTTTTTTTCCCGATTTGTCCTATGGGAGCCATAGGCTTTGTATAGTTATCATAGCACATCACATACTGTGTGAATTTGGTCCTGATATCTGTAGTCGTTTCCAAGTTATTTGGCAAACATTTTAAATAAACTTGATCTGCCTGACATACAGACGGACTTTCATTCGGAATTTGGTGTCCCTAGCTCTTATAGCTTCAAAGATCCAGGTGTTCATCCCGACAGCGGACAGACAGACAGACAGACAGACGGACATCGCTACATCGACTCGCCAGTTGATGCTGATCAAGAATATATATACTTTATGGGGTCGAAAACGCTTCCTTCTGCCTGTTACGCACATTTCGGTTCTGACAAAGCTAATAGACCCCTCTACTCTTTTTTAGAGTACGGGGTCTAATTACAAAGCTTCGAATGTAAAGTATATATCCAAGTTATCATTCATCGATAAGAACTTGTATTTTTTATTAAATAAGATTAATCTTATCTTAATCTTTGATGGTTTAATAACCAATTAATTGTTATCAACTAACATAAGCTGTGAAAGAGTATACTGAATTCAGTATGAGGTTCAAGGTTTATTTTTGTGTTGCTTGTGATGTGGCTGCTTCGTTCTGCTGCAGCATGTGGCACGCGCTGCACAACCAATGGGAGTAAGAGGGTGAAAGGGGAATGGGGTTTGAAGTGGAAGGCCTCTGAGTGAAATAGGCCCCATTTATTGTGAATGCTTCGACTAACTGAATGTCCGGCTCGATGGATGAATAGCAGAACGGCTGACTGACTGACTGAGTAACTGACTGACCGAATGACTGACTGATTGACTGACTGTCAGAAGCGAACGCAACAACGCGAAAAGCGTAACGATGTTGATGCCACTGATGCGACTGTGTCGACTGTGGCTGGCAGCCTTGTCACAATCAACGCTTTCTGGGCGCGCCCACAAATTATGCAACTTGCGACGCAGTTGAAGCTCGAAATAGAAATGGAAATGAAAACCAGAAATGAAAAGCAGCAGAGCTGAAAGCTTTCAACGGACTGGGGGTAAGGGGGAGTGGTGGGTGGGCGGTTGGCTTGTGTTTTTGTTACTGTTATCAGACCACAAACAACAGCAGCAGCAGCAACATTGTCACTGATTAAAAGAGGAAAATGTGGAAAGAAGCCTGGGTCAGGGCCTGTCTCGGAACCGTTACAACTGCAACCCACAAACACACGCGCAAGCACACACACACACACACACACAAAGAGAGAGAGAGAGAGAGAGAGGAGTGTGCACTGTTTGCCTGGGCGCAGCTGCAGCAAAAGTTCAAGGTCGGGGCAGAAATAACCCTGACTTCGTCGTGTGACAGACAGAGACAGCAAGCAGTTAGAACAGTTCAGCAAAAAAAAGGAGATAACTGAAATAAAACTGAGCCCGAAGAATGTAAACTTGAATTTCGTCAAGCACATTCATAGATGATGAACTGATAAATATGATAATAATTATGGTGCCTAAAAGAATCGCATCGCTTAAAGCCAAAAGATTGTATCTGATAACTGGGGCAAGAGTAGCTAATTTGCTGATTAAGACAAAATCGAAGAAGCAACTCAATTTTAAGTCATAAAAGAAAAAACTGTTATCTTCCGCTGGTCGAAGATTAAATACCCTTACAGTCATGCAAATTGGTTTAGTTTGGTTTCAAACTATATGATTTATTAGTCCGATTTCGATGAAACAGATGGTCAACAGATGTGGAAAGATTAGAATTGTTTTTTTCGTAAATTTGGTTAAAATCGGTCAATAGACTCCGAAAATGTTCACACTAAGCATTTAAACCGATTGTTCCTATGGGAGTTATATGATATAGTAGTCCGAATAAAGATCTGTACCAAATTGTATAAATATAGCTTTAAAACTGACAGAGTAGGTAGCATATAATCAGACGAACATGGCTATATTCACTCGGCTGTTGATGCTGATCAAGAATATATATATTTTATGGTGTCGAAAACGCCTTCTTCAATGCGTTACATGCTTCGTAACAAAATCATAATACTCTTTGCATACTCTTTAAAATCTCTATGTCATGTTTCTGTAAACAATAACTGTGAGTCAATGAGATGAACTTTTCGAAGAATTCGGATTAAATAAATGTTGCTATTTTTATCGGTAGTAAATATTCACTTAATAATACAAATAATACTGATTTTTATAACGATTTGAATGAATGACACATTACTGTCCATCGATTATCATAGCTTACTGTTTCGGAGTCAAGAGTCAAAAGAGTACGAACACCAGTGATCACAACAGACTGACGGAGTAAGGAGACACGCGGAAAGGGGGACATCGCTTTGTTTCTGTTGAAATATAAAGTGGAAAATGTTGAAGCTGAGAAAAGTTTGGAAGACTTGCAAACGTGCCAATTTATTGTGCTGATGCAAAAATTGCTATAATTTGATATTTTGTGGCTTAAAATTCCATTCAACTTCAGAGAAATCCGAACTATCGAGAGATTTTTTGTATGAAGGATTCAAGGTTGTAAAATAAAATAAAAATATCATATTTGAGGAAAATCTTTTATTGTTATTGATCAAAATATGTATAGCTTATCGTATCCAAATGTTTCAGAGGTTAAAACTTAATCTGTAGACTCTGTACGGAATAGTATCAAAAGGGTGTATTCAAATAGTTGATATCGATAATATTCTTTTAAGTAAACTGTATAATTTAACCGATTTGTGTATCGATTGATAAAAAGTTTAAGTACAATACGTTTTTCTGTTGACTTCTAAACAGATTTAATTACTTTTCTAATATCAATGAATAGGTTTCATGAATAACCTATGGTATTTTAAAATTGGGAGAGCCTATCTAACTTATTGCGTGTGTTTCTTCCATATAGTCCCAGAGATCTAAGTGATTCTCAACTTCTAAGTTAAATGTGACTTGAACGATGTCCGTGTCACGTTCTTTGGCCTGTTTAGTTAATTTTCTATTTAATCAGTTCTTAAAGTACTGAAATCCTTAAAAAATACATGTATTATCATTTGCAAAGAGTTCATTGCACGAGTTTCAAACGGTATCTGATTTAAACCCAATTATTTTTTTATTTCAGTTTCTTTATTCCAACTTGAGCATAAAATAAATTTAAATTAATAAATTTGTAGTTAGGCAAAATAATCTTGAGAGGCGACAGGTGTAAAATTAATGTCAAATAAATACAATTAGAGCTACAATAGAGCCGACTTTAAATAACCCTGTACTCACACAATTTCGCATTTTTCAACACAAGGAAGTGCAAACCAATAGAAGCAATATCGTTCATATTTATAAACATGTATGTGTGCAAGTAAATATATATAAATATATTTAGATTTCCTTTAACATTTGTTTTAAAAATGTATTTTGTGTTAAAATACACCTTGTAGTTTTTATATAGCGAAAATAAATAATATGTTTTTGATATCAATAGAACCGCAGACCTTACACTTTAAATACATACATATAAGCACGAAAAATATTAATAATCATCTTTATCACTTAGACCACACTCCGCTAGTTAAATAAGATGGTTAATGTACCTAATCATTGAGTTAACTCTTTGAATATGAGTAAGTTAGGTCTATTGGAGCTATATGCTGCAGTTGTCTGAGTCAGACTAAATTTAGTAGGAATTCACAATCATAAAGTACATATGATGTGTGTACCCACAATTCATTTGTTTATACAAATATCCAATTTGATAACGATTTGGTCTTTGTGTTAATAGCTCTAGTCGTTTCCAAGTTATGGTGATGTAACTCTTTATGAGTACAGGGTCTATAAAAATCTATTCGGTTTTCAACAAGTCAATGTAACTCTGATAATGAATGAATTATTGAATTAATTATTTGACTGAGCTGAATTAAAGTGAGAGCTTAATGCTTAAACACTTGACAATTTCAACACATATAATTATGCACAACACCTCCCACACACAGACACTCAGACACACACACATGGACTGAATGATAAACACACTTACTGTGATGTGATTTACTCATGATTCGTTTGGATTTGGATTTCTCGTTACAGGATGTGCCAATTAAGCGCACCGATTCATCGCAGTGGTGGGAACTGTTTGATACAAACACGCAACGCTTCTATTACTACAATGCGGCGACACAGAAGACCGTGTGGCATCGGCCTAGCAAGTGTGATATCATTCCGCTGGCCAAGCTGCAGACACTCAAGCAGAACACGGATCCCAGTGAGCGGCGGGAGCCGACAACGCCCCAGAAACAACAGTCCCAGCAGCCACAACACTTGCAGCAACTCGCATCGCCCATGTCGGCCGCTAACAAGAAGGGGCGTGCCCAGCGAGTGGCAAGTGGAGGCAGTGGAGGGAATGGTGGCAATGGCCAAGTTGCCAGCTCCGAGGAGAAACTGAGCAGTGAAATGATCTCGAGTCCACGGGGCCGTCAAAGTTTTCGGTAATCAATTGATTCTGTTTACAATTCCTCATTATTTATTTACATTCCATCCACTTGGGCATCTTTTTTGCAGCGTCGGCACGGGTGACTCATCCCGTTCGATGGACATGCAACAACAACTACTACAACAACAACAACAGCAGCATCAACAGGGCTATGCCTCTCGACGCTCTCAAGGTAAGCAGCCAAGTAAACTCTTGTTCTCATTTCTGACTCATCGATTTTGATTTCTGATGTGCAGACTCGTGTAATCACTATAAGGAATCGGGCAAGTCGAGCGATTCCAGTCTGTCGAGTGCCCATGGATATCGTCGCTTCAATGATGCATCCAATGGAGCACCTCTGCCCACTGAGGGACTCCGACTCGGCTCACTGCAGAAGCAGCAGCGCTCTGGCAAGGATAATGGCGCGTAAGTTATATAAAATATTTAACAGATTTCTGGAAATATGGTCTGAATAATTTATCTTAAACCTGTTGGGCTGATTAGTTTATTCATTTAGAAGCAGTTTAACTAGAAACAAACTATTAATTGTTTCATAATGAAGTGCAATTTTTGATCATAATTCAGTTAACGGAAACAATAATAGTTAAATCGTTAAAGCATTACAGACACCGCTTTAACGGATCAGTAACTAAATTTCCTTTTACTAATATATGTACCTAATGAATCTGACAGTATTATGTTTACTGTTTTATTTACGCGAGCAGTTGAAATGACTTGTAATATATTAACTGTTAATAAAAACAGGTTAAAAGTACGTTTTTAAGATATTTGATGGTTAGTTTTATTATTAGAAGTTTATGGAACTGTACTTCAAAGTTAAACATACGAATTATGCTTTATGAAATATCCAATTTGAGTTTAAAAGCAGTTTATATCTAGAACTGTTTAGGAAATAGCTTAAGTAATAGAAAGTAGTCATTGAAAACGGAATTGGGTGCAAACAAAGCTGACTAGAAGAAGACACTTGTGTAAATGTGAAAATCCCGAAAGATATATTATTTATTAAGAACAGAAAATAGTATTGCATATTTTAGAAAATCTTCATTTTATATAGAGGGTTGTACGATTTTGTTACGATGTTTGTAACGCATAGAATGATCAGCATCAACAGCCGAGTTGATATAGCCATGTCCGTCTGTCCATCTGCCCGTCTGTTTCTATGCGAGCTAGTCTCTCAGTTTTGAAACTATTTTGATGAAACTTAGTAAACACTTCTTTTGAGCTATTTAAACCAAATCCCATGTCAAACAAAATTTCGTCCCGAGCGGACCACTATATCCTACAGCTATCAGAGGAACATTGGAAATACTTAGTATAAAAAATTGTTGGTTATTTTCGTAATTGAAACCAAATTAACACAATAGGAATGACTGCAAGGAATGAATGCAACCTTTTATCTTGTTTTCTTCAAAAAATACCTTTTATTAAATTTCAATTGAAGTTTGTAGTTTATGTAACAGCAATATATGCAAATAATAAATAAATGAAAAAGTGCCATCAATTTAAATTTCATTTACATTGATTGGTATTTTATAGGAAGTCAGTTTTGATTAAACTTATTGAGAATTCTTACAGTTCGATGCAATCAAATTGAAAATGAATTTCCTATTCGTGCTAAGACAGAAGAGTTTTTATTTAATATTTGTGATAACTTGTATTTATTATTTATTTTATATTTATGTGATTACTTGTATTTGTATACTTGAAAGAGCATAATCGTTGCGGTCGCTGGTTTTTTGCTTAATGCGTTTAAGTGACACTTTTACCTCTATGAGGAGTGAAACTGCTAGGTTTAAATTAGTCACACTTTCACACACAATCACAAACACACACAGATACACATACACATATGCATATGCACGCTTCAATGGCAGACATAACACACCTACACCTACACCTACACATGCACACACACACACTGTTGAAAGACATCTCTCATTATATTCCCATCTCTCTTCCTCGCTTGCTCTCGCTCTGTCGATGTTTAGCTTTGAAATGCTGCAAGAGAGCCAAAGCTCACATAATTTGCCGCACGGTTCGTTCTCTTCATCCCATGTTGGTGGTAGTGTCGTCGGTGACAGCAACAAGTACTTTGATCATCAGCTTCTGCCCAGTCATATGCAGGGCTATTGCTCCTCCAAGTCATCCGATATTGCCTCACCCACACATTCGATACATACGCCACAGGCGCAGAAGAAGAAGATCTCTCCAGACGCCGATCGCCAATACAATTACGCACAACAACGTAGCACACAACGTATGGCAGGTGGAGGAGTTGGAGCAGGAACAGGAGCTGGAAGTGGAAGCGTCGCGTCGTCAGGCAAATCCTATGGAGCAGCTATTGCCGGTAAGTTAATCGTTATAACCATTCAATCCAACAAACTTCTAAGCCCTTCAACTTTTATTTCACAGATCGCGAGTATAAAGTTTCTTTGGCTCGCTCCGGTAGCTTCATGTCCTCGTCCATTAATCCTGCTGCTGCGGGCCATCACAGCAAATCATATCGCAAGAGCAGTGCTGAAGCGAATGGCAGTGCTGGCATAGGTGCTGGTGGCAATGGAGGTAGTGCTGGAGCTGGTGGTGAAGCAGCTAGCGATGATTCAATGCATGAGAAATACTTCAAGTCGGTGGAGAACACTCCGCTGTCCCGTCGGCGTCACACAACCAACAACGTCAAGGCACATGGAAGTGGCGGTGGCAGTGGTGGTGGTGCTAGTGGCAGCAATACAGCCACCAGCACCGCTGGGAGTGGCAGCAGTGGCCACAAGAAGCATTCAAGCGACTCCAGTCCACAGAGTCCAATTAGTCCGCAGACCAAGAGTTCTCGCCAGGCCAAAACCAGTGCCACAAATCCACCGCCGCAGCCACAGCTGCAGCACTCACCTCGCATCATTCAGGACAGTAGTGGTGGCTTGGATCTACTGAGTCTGGAGCGTATCTCGCTCAACAAGTCCACTGCACCAATCTCACCCAGTGGTGGATCTGACAATCTTGGCATGCTAACGCACTCATCCCGTGGCTCCAATGACTCGGCAGCCAGGCGACAGAAATCCAACAACTCAACCGCAAATCGTTCACAGTCTCATCACTTTACTGGTCAGGGATCGTTGAGGCACAGTGCCAGCTCCAGTTTGGACAAGCGTGGCTACTATCCACTGCAAAGTGGCAGTGGTGGTGGCGAGAAACGTGACTCGCGTCGCTCTAAGACCCATCATCATCAGCAGCATCATCTGCAGCCGGATACCAGCGATGTGGAGTATGACAATGGCAACATTTCGCCACTGTACAGCAATTGTGGTCAGGAGATGCCACATCTGCTCCCTCTCAAGCACTATATCATCGAGCAGGCCAAGCTCTTTAATCGCTACGAGTTTGGCGTCGATGGAGACGGCGGCGCTGGAGACTCCGATTCGTATCATTCGGACAGTCAGTCGGAGCATTCACTGTCTGGTCACGAGCCGGACAACGAGGACTCTGACGGTGGCTCCGATACGCATGGGGGTTACTTGGAGCACAACTATGGCATGATCGATGACTATGCTAATATGGGTGACAGTGTCTCCTACTATGCCTACCAGTATCCGCCCTACGATTCAGCTGGACGCGAGGACATCTCTGACAACGTTGAGGCTGTGCTGGAGGGGATTGGCGGCAACACGGAGCCCGCTTCTTTGCCGAAACCAAAGCCACGTTACCAGATCTCATACTACGACACCGTCTCGCACAGTCCCTCGTCGTCGGTGGGTCAAGGCCATCAGTATAACCAGCACAATCAGCAGCTATATTCGAATACGCCATCGTGGCACGGGCATGGACATGGGCACGAGCACGGCTTGGGTCAGCCAGCGGCACCTGCACATCAACAGCAGCAGCAGCAGCTACATTTGGATCCCAACGATGCATCCACCGTCAAGCAGAAGCAATCACAAACGTTGCCCTCACCCAACCGACAAATTTCTCGACTAGTCGCCGGTCAGTTAACCAAAGAGGATGCCAATCATCTACAGCAGCAGCAGCAACAACAACTGCATCAGCAGCACCAGCATCATCAATTGCCATCTGCCAACACCGCTCAGTCCGCTGTCATCAGCAGTTTAAGCCGTGGAGGCAATCACAAATTGACGCCTCCTTCGCTTAAGCCCACCATTCAGCAGATCTTTCCGCCGAGCGAGCGTGCTCCGGGCACAACTTTGGCCTGCATGAAGGAATGTGATATTGAAAAGTTCGCGGCGGACAATTTGAATCTTCACTCGAAGGGAATCTTTCGGAAGAAGGCATCGGTGCGCGACATGTTGAGCTGGACTGCGGAGGCGATTGGCCGGCCCATGTTGGCACTGTCGCGGGACAAGGCGGATAAGAAGACGGCCATTGAGCTGTTTAAGCTGGTCCAAATCTACATGGGTGATCGCAAGGCCCGTCTGGGCATGACTCTCAACTCGGTGTCCATAGACATAATCACTGCATCTCTACCCCAACAGCAGTAAGTAAATGAATCCACTGAGCCTACAATTCATTAAAATATTGTTTGATTGACAGATTGAGGGACGAACTGTATGTACAGCTGTGCCGGCAAACCACGGAGAATCCCAAGCGAGAGTCACTCATTCGTGGCTGGGAGCTTATGGCCATTTGTCTATCGTTTGTGCCGCCTTCGCCCACATTTCAGCCTACTTTGCTCAAGTAAGAGTGACCTCTGTTTTATGGTATTTCACGGACTAAGCATTTGGTGTTCTATTTGATAGTTATGTAAATCGGCATCGTGACCCATCGTTTGCCACTGGCTATCTGGAGGTCTGCAAGTGGCCAATTCATGTCCAAATCTCGCATTATGCAACTGTTTGTTGTCGTCGCTTGGATCGCATTGGCAGCAGTGGTCGCCGTTTGACGAAGAAGCCCACCGAGGATGAGGTGGAACAGGCGCGGGTGAGTGCCAACTTTCCTAATTCAAATATCGAAATCTATACTTATGACCTGTTCCTTTGCAGCAACAAATTCTGCGCAATAGCATGTTTGGCAACACCCTTTCCGAAGTGATGGAACTGCAAAAGGACAAATTTCCATTCCGAAAATTGCCCTGGATACAAACTACGCTGTCGGAACATGTAAATATTAAACAGATGTCTTCTGAAACTAAGTGTTTAAAGTAATTCCTCTATTTGTTAGGTTCTTTCGCTGAATGGCAAACAAACCGAAGGAATTTTCCGTGTGTCGGCCGATGTGGATGAAGTCAATTGCATGAAGAATCGCTTGGATCGGTGGGATGTTCCTGACTACAAGAACACAATGGGTATTGAAATAGATCTAAGTATATATATATAACACTACTTGGAAGTAAAAGAGTGTAGGGAAGCACAATTATACGATTTCGTTAGTATGTTTCACTGTAACATTTACAAATCCAAACAAAGGCATATGTAATAAGTCAGAGATAACTGGAATGTTATAAAAAACAAATACAAACCATGCCACAGCTCTTACCAAACTTTGTCTGTTCAAGTACTAATGTTAATTTAATTCACTACAGTCGATGCCCATGCGCCCGCTAGTCTACTGAAGCTGTGGTACCGTGAGCTGTACGATCCGCTTATACCCGATGATTACTACGAGGATTGCGTGAATACCGAGGATCCCGATAAAGCCAAAGAAATAGTAAATAAGTTGCCCCAAATTAATCAACTGGTGAGGAGTAGTAAATAAGAAACGTGTGGAATGTGAATCTTATTAATCTCTACTCCCGTTTGCAAACAGGTCCTAACGTATCTAATACACTTTCTGCAACAATTTTCCAATTCGGAGGTGGTTAGCTGCACCAAAATGGACTCGTCAAACCTAGCAATGGTATTTGCACCAAATTGCTTGCGCTGCACTTCAGATGATCCCAAGGTAATACTGGAGAACGCGCGCAAGGAGATGTCCTTCATACATGTCTTGATACAGCACATGGACACGGCGCATGTGTCCAATTTGGTTTAGTGTTTCGGCCGCTGCAGCTTAGAAGTAATGAAATTAACCAAAAACTACATGAAGGAGCAAGCCCAAAATATATATGTATATGTAAACGTTATTAACCTATCCTAACTTAACTTAACTTACTTAATTACTTACCTATGCAACTCAAGTTGGACCTTCGATTTGTGACTAAGCAATTGAAATATAATAAAGTATTCAAAGAGCTCCTAACTAAATCCTAAATTTAACTATAATCATTTTGCTACTTGAATTTTCTTACTAACCGCTGCTAAGAAATTAAACCTATTATATTTTAGCCACAAACAACAAATACTCAGAATTGTCAGCATTGTAACGTTTAGTGCTTTTCAAACCAAAAACAAAATTATTTAGAGAAAATTAATCTTGAAATTGTTCAATTCAAGTGGAAAGTGCGTAAAATTGTAGTTTAATTAATTTATCTCGTATTTTAATTTGTGGAAACCAAGCAAAATACTCAATCTAAAACTCAAAGCAACTCTCAAAATAATGAAACATTTAAGAACTGGCGAAGCAGATTTAAATATATTATATATAAATAAATGTACTGTTAAAAAACGCAAAGCAAATGCAATAACTGATCACAAAGAATTACATAAAAAACTGCTTAAAAATTACTTGCAACAATTTAGTGCTATATAAATATATATAGATATATACTTCGTATTTATTCGTATGCATTAAACAATTAATCATTACAAATTAATTAAAAATAAAGTCAAAAGCTGCGCAACAATTTAATTAATTAGTTTACAAGTGTATACAAGAGTTGTGCACACTTTAAATAATATATTAAAATAAAAAATAAACTTTAAGAGAAACCCGCAAAGATATATGAATAAAACACTGTACGTATGTATGTAAAACACGATGGAGCATGAGAATGAATAAAATTATAAAATCAAAAAATGAAATTACGTTTTTGGACTTTCTTAACACTTGGAAATATAATTGAACTTTGATGTATTGGGCACTACCCCACCCCTTGCCCCACTTCCCGTCCTTGCCAATTGTACAGACAAGACAATTATCATAGCATGTCCATCAATATCAAAAACACATAAATACGACGCTTCTTATCACACTTGAGACACATAATAAATTGAAGGAGCTCTTCTTTTCCAACCCGATTACTGGGACTGCAAATGTATGCCCAATTTTAAAGTCGTTACGAACCGTTCGTCTCTGATAATTGCTAATAATTTAGTGTCACTTGACGATCTTAAGCCACCCACTGATTCTGACTCTGACTCTGATTTTGACACGGCATTATCATTTATTTGCCAACTATTTGGGACACTAACAACGATCCATTCCCCGAATCGAGTGCATTTATCACGCCCAAATGTTTACCTGGCTTCCGATTCGATTCGACTCGAACTCGTTTCATTTTTCATTTGTAGGCCCTGTACTTCGACCCAGTGATGATCGCTTTTTATGTTGGCCAAAAGAAGTAGTCACAAAAGAGAGAAAATAAATTTAAGACAGAAGAAAATACATATATTGAAAACGAAAAAAATTTTATTATATTTGTATTTAATTGTTTGGTTATCGCAGATTTTATTTTACAAGTCGAGAGCAAAGTCAGAAAAAAGAAAGGGAATCAAAATCAGTCTTATCCCAATGTCATCCTGTTATCCTGTCATCAGGTTCTTAACACTCGACATTACTTGCTTAACGATCTATCAGCAGTCACTTAACATTACCGATATTTACATATTTAAAACACTTACATATATATACTCGTATATTAAAAACTATCCATTATTTTAGTACTTCGGTTTATTGACCATAAAGACCAAAGGCTCTATGAGAGAGGTTTAATGAAACTACCTTCGAAATGGCAGAGAGTTATAGGACAAATTGGCAGTTATTTGATTAAAATCGGAGGACCACTTTTTGTATACCAAATTATCATTTGAATTTCATACAAAAATAATGGATTACTTTTTACTACACCTAATATGTATTAAAGATTAGTGTCTACTGACGATTCTAAAACCTACAAGAACTAGTAGTTCCGGATTTGATATGGAGCTTTAATTTTTTTTAAAGAATTATGTCATCCTCTACTAGGAATTAAAACTACCGAAATAATCAAACTCTGAAAATTTTAAATATTGTTTCTCTGGTTTTACTTTCATTGTCGTTACATTCTCTGATAAAAATAAGAGACCTATAGTATATCATGTAGCTGTCATATGAAATTATTTTCCAAACTTAGCTACAGGGTCTTTTTTAGTCCACTTACTTGCCTGTCGGATTGCCTACAGGTATTTATTTTTATCAAGGTTCATTATTTGGTAATTTGTTTAAGTACAGTTTTTGGGGCTTGTATATTGTACAATTGTATATGCAGCAATCTTGAAGGCGACGATTGTCATCGCATTCAATGTCCATAATCACATTAAATATTAATTGTGATTCATGTGGTTTCAAAAAAGATGGAGACGTGTGGAAAACCAAAAAATTTTTTTTTTTTTTTAATTTTTAATTAGCTGATGAAAACAAATGAAATACAATTAATGTAAAACTACCTTCATCAGTACACTTTCCAGTTTTAACATATCTATTGAGTTTCACAACTAACTTAATTTTTACCTTTAGGTTGTGTGACTTACAAAGCTTTTTATGTCTTAAAATGCTTTTATCAGTGTCATTCCCGTATTCATTCATAACGGTACTGAAATTATCATGCTTATAAGTCAAATTGACAACAATTTCAGTAAAAATTTGTTTATATTTATTATGTCAAGCGAATTGTTGTTTAGTTATTTGAATCATCGAAACAAGGAATTTCCACAACTTAAGAGTCATTGAAAGAGTCTCATTGCCTGATTTTATATTGCAATTTTTATTGTTTATTGGGCAATACAAATTTATTGTTTACTGGAATCGGAAACTTATCAACTTAGAAATTTCTTAAAAACCCCTTCAAGCTATTACAATTCCAACTTATTCCATTAGTGTGACAATTCTAAAAAGTAGGTGGATTACATTTTAATAAAATTAAATAAAACCGATATACTGTAGTTTACGTCATTAATCATTTTGTTGTTCGTGTTCTTTAATTAATTAGTTAAAACGTATATTGAAATATTTGTAATGAAAATTAAATTGAAAATGTTTGCGATTGAAAATTCAATTACTTAAACATGTAAGAGAGGCTACAGTTGATCTACCAGACTGTAAAAGACCCCGTTCTCCATCTAGTGCCCACTTTCTTAAGATTTCGACCGATTTGCCTGATGGCTGTTATATTATATACATAGCTGTCTGATCCGTATTTTAAATGGTACCATACATATAATATGTGAGTTTGGTTGCGGTAGCTCAACTAACACTACATGTCTTCATACAAATGTCATATTTTTCGACCAATTTGTTCTATGGGAGTTATATTACATAATTGTCCGATCCGGATCAAACTTGGTGTGGATAGTTACAAAGATACCATGCACGTAATGGAAGAATTTGTCTCGATACCTCTGATAATTTCGAAGTTGTAGTTGCAATTTTAAAATTTTACAATTTAAATCAACTTGATCTGACTGACATGAGGGGGACTTTCATTCAAATTTGATGTCTTTAACTCTTGTAGTTTGAAAAAAGTGACAGACGGACATCGCTATATCGACTCGGAGGTCGACTTCATGGTGTCAGAAAAGCTGCCTTCTGCATGTTACGCACATTTTGTCAAACTTAATAGACCCCTTTACCCAGATTCCTTGTATACCCAAAAATATATAATATATAAGAACTGAAACCTTCTCTGGGAAATAAATACTAATAAAGTTAAAGGGTTGCTTAAACGAATTTCTTTATATTGAGCTTATTTGTCTTCCTCCCGTTTAAAGAGCAATATTTGAGAGCTTCTTCAAAGTTAAGTTATATCTAAATAGATACAATGCCGACCTGAAAACAGAGTTAAACTCAGGTAGCAAGTAAACAACACAAACAACAATTAGGCGCATTTATTTGGTATATTTTATCGCATACGCATTGCCCAAAATCAAAAGTAATCCATCATCTCAAAGGCTTTAAGGGGACCCCGAGTACGCCAGATAAGGGTATAACACTCTGGCCCCTCAAGCACCTCACCCCGCATCCCATGCCCCTTGTTCCTCAAGCCCTGAATTAGTTGTACAAACGCATAAATTGTTTCGAAAGTCCCCACGGCCAAAAAATAGTAACGAAAATTGGTAACTCTGGTAACCAGAGGCTCAACTCATAACACCAACTCGATTACTCAATCAAAGCGTTGGTGATGACAACACTTTGGGATCGGGGGGTGGTGGACAGTGCAGTGGGAGAAGGGGGATCGAGGGACAGCGGGGTTGATGCAAGTGAGAACCTATTGATGATTTTAATTTGTTTACAACTTCAATAAATGAAAGCAGGGGGAAATAATGAAGCATCGAATACGAAATACGTTTTAAAAGTGTAGATAAAATGTATATTAAGTAAGCGAATTTAACAACAATTTCAATAATTTAAAAAATGAATAATAATAATAATAATGATAATGATAATAATAATAATAATAATAATAATAATAATAATAATAATAATAATAATAATAATAATAATAATAATAATAATAATGATAATGATAATGATAATAATAATAATGATAATAATAATAATCATAATAATGATAACAATAATAATAATAATAATAATAATAATAATAATAATAATAATAATAATAATAATAATAATAATAATAATAATAATAATAATAATAATGATAATAATAATAATTATAATAATAACAATGGCAATAATTATAATAACAATAATAATAATAATAATAAAGATAATAATAATAATTATAATAATAACAATTTATATTAATAAAATAAAATAATGCAATTATTCTCGAAATCGTAAACAATACAATCCTTAACTCTACTATAACTATTATAAATGGAGAGAGAAATGTATGGAATGTGGAGATGATGAGGAGCAAGTACGGCAAGAAGTCAAACGACAAGAACGACGTCCGAGCGATACCGATAAGCGGGTGATTAACAATTACTCGATCAAAAGTACCGACACTGAGCGAGCGAGATGGCGCTAATGCGCATATAGGCGGCTACCCAGTGCCAGTCTGAATAGTCTGGGTAGCTGTTAGCAGTGTGTTTAATAAGCCCCGAGTGTTTTGATTTATATGACTGGTGGATCGGCGATTGGGCTGAAAACCCGACCAAGAACCGAGAACCGACAGCCCACAAGTACACACACACATATAGGAAAAACGATTTGAAATTGGGTATTGGAAGTGGTGGAGAGCCATCGGGGCCGGATCGGAGCGCCCTGTTGACAGGCTGATATGGCGAAGGGGGTTGACAAGGGGTAGTGGGAGGGTGGGGGAGGTTTAGCGGTGAAGACCTTATCGTTGATAGTAGCTCATTCATTATCTATGTACACTCGTATCTACATACCAGCGTTGTAGTATTGTTAATATAGATATCTTACCCATTAGCACAACATTATATGTATATGTACAATCTATTATATTCTGTGAAATCTGATTTAGTACAATTTATTGAGCCCTGGGACCAGCCAGCAATTAGTTCACTGTCTGCGTCCGCCGGAGTCGCGTCGCCAGCCTTACCTCATCGGGCGTTACCTGGGATCTGGGATCGCCGCATGATCGGTCCAAGCAATATGGATAATAACAGTACAATGAAAGCCAGTAAATCCTCGTTCTCTATCGATAACATATTAGAGCACAAATCACAAGTCAGCGCCACCAAGGGTCAAACAACTCCATCGCAATCCCAGCCAAGAACAAGTCCTGCCATGAGCAGTTCACCCTCAATCGGACCTGCGGCGGGTTTCACCCCTACCTCCAGCTCGCCATCGATCTATGATCTATCTCGCGAAGCGATGGCAGCCCAGTATGCTCTAAAGAATCTGGAGCCCAGCTCGGGCACACTCTTATCGCCCACAACACTGCGCTTCAATCCAGTCTACTCAGATCCCGCCTCCCTTTTCTACCAACAAATGCTGAATCTACAGAAGAATTCGCCGCTCTTCATGCCACATTTCCAGGCCGCTGCTGTGGCTGCTGCGGCTGCAGCTCAGCCAGCCGCATACTGTGATCAGTACAGTCCGTTCCTAGACTGCGAAGGTAAGATATAGTCGATAGATTCTTGTATCTTTAAACGAACAAATTGAGAGTAATATTAAACTAAGAAGTTTTAAGATTTGTTTTTTTAAGAGTTAGTAGATTAAATTACATGTCGAACATTTGATAGCAATTTACTTTAATATAAAAGCAGCGTCAAAATGAAAAATTTTTTGATTTGAGTTCATCAAATAGAAAAATTTTAACTTTTTTATAAACATGTATCTTTACTTTATGCAAATCATTTTAACTATACGAAATGCAGAGAGAACATAAGGTATAATCCCGTAAGATTTGTTTAAAAGTATAAATTACTAAGTTAGCTTAATAAAGTGAAAGCTCTACTCGCGGACAGCTCCCTCAGGCGGACAGCTCCCTAAATCGTACCAATTTTTTAGTTTCTAACATAGCTCGCAAATAACAATTGAGTGTTTTTTTCTTAACGCTCAAACTCTGAGCAGAAGCGAAACAAATGAAAATATTTGCTCCCACTCTGAGCAAGAGAGTTTTTTCTATTTTGCTTCGGTCTTCGCTTGAGCGTTGTTGTTGAGTTCTTCGTGTTGAACTCTTTTAACGATTCTCTTTTCGGGAGTAACATAATTGTCGCTCGCGTGTTGAGACTCAGTGAGTGAGTGAATGACTGAATAAGTCAATTCAAAAAGTCTTGCAAACACTCTTTAGGATTTTTCTTAATAAATAATATTTACTTTATTTTTATTTTGCGTTTTTTTTTGTTTATTTTTCTTAATGTAAGTAATAAGTCAAAACTATTTAATTTTTCTCCGATTATTCTTTTTTTTTCTAGCTTCAATCGAATACTTGATTGACAATAGAAAAAATATTATTGTTTGTTGGTTTATTTAGTTTAGGATATAATTGTAAACTATCAACCTTACAATTTTTTCAAGCACTAGCTTCTACGGCCATCGGCTTATACGATAACCACATCCATACACAGCCTGGGATTCGAACCCGGATCCCCGTTGTTCAGTTGCCTTTATGACAGGGCCACTTAGACAAAATAGAAAAAATAAAAACAAAACTATATAAATGAATTCAATGAATATTTCTTATTTATTTAGACTAATTGTTTAGCTTAATTAATAACAGTGAGTTTAAATTGTCTGCTCCTATTGAACTCCGGCGTTTACTCAGTATGAAATGCAGGGCTGAAAATGCCCGTTCTACTGACACGTCGCAATTTAATAAGCATCACTCGCTTAAAGACGTTTTGCTTCATTTCACTCATGCAAATACTCGCGGTCTAAGTGAGACGAAAAAGAAACGAAAAAAAACGATTGTTGTCCGAGCGCGTGTGAGACAAACGAAGAGATTACCGATACTCTGCTCGCGAGTATTCTTTTCATATACTCAGTAGAGAGACTTATTTGAAGACGTCGCAAAACACTCAATTGTTATTTGCGAGCTATGGTTTCTAAGCATTATTTTCATACAAAATCTGTTGCCTTAAGCAGACATCTCCTTGGGCGGTCAAAAATACTGAAACCGTGGCTGTCAGGCCAAGGGAGCTTTCACTGTAGATCATTTAATGTAAATGAATTTTTAGTATGGCGAAATTCTACGTAGATATTCTGGGGGTACTTTTAAAAACAGTAAATACTTTGTCCATCATACAAGAATTATTTGACATACGATTTTTTATGAAAATTATATAGAGATCACTGTTATTTAGTCATTGAATAAACCTTCATAAAACTGGTAACTAAGATAGAGTGTTTTCAGTTTATATAACTAAAGGATATGATAAGTAAACTGAAGGTTAAAAAAGTTCAATATTATTTCAGTTTATTTTCATTTAAATTTTGAGAGTTTTTCAAAAGGTAATCTTCGCTTAAGTGTATTATAATAAACGTCAAAGTAAAAAATCACTCCAACATATGTAGTAGTACCCTTAGTGGTAATGCCAAAGTCTATGTTTAATGGGTCTCATTATGCTGTCAACGAAAAGAATCATTCGATCATGCAGAGTTACGAAATACCGGATGTGAGTCATTCATAATGAACGAGCGATATAAATACAATCATTAATAATTAAGTACTTAACTAGCAGGTTAAAGTCCGAATTCTAGGCGCTACAAAAGATTTACACTGTAGTGGTGAAACTAAGTATCAAAGAAATGCCATAACTATATAGTATATCTATATATGACTTCATAGCCGATTATTGGGAAAGTTCTACTAGGTATTGTCATCTGTGTATTTTAAAAGACTTGGAGGGTCTTATAGCGAAAGTAACTTAAGCTTCATATTAGTGTAATATTAAATTTGACAAACTTTAAATAAGGATAAGGTTTATTATTTGGATAAATCGATAGTTTATCCCGAATGTGAAAAATTGATTTGTAGAACACATGAAACCTCAACGTCTTTTAGTTAAAAATTGACACTTGAGAGTTTGTTGCATTCAAATTCATTTCTGTACTCATCTATTTAACATATTATAATATTCGAGTCGTTGAACTTTGCACATACGAAGCTATTGAACTCATATCGAACTGTATTTCAAGAATAGACGACCTTCATATCAGAATATTTAAATCGAAATCCCCATTCAAATATTGCATCCCTAAATAACGGTAAGCGAATCCGTTTTAATGTTAACTCAAAGATTCCCAACATGATTAATGTGCATTGAGGTTTGTTTGTCAAAGTCAAGTGTTGGCGCCAATGCCACTTGAAGTTCCCTTCACCTGCCCCCTCTGAAGCCCCCAACACACCCTGCAGTGCATTCCCACTGTACTGTAACGGTAGATTAGCTCCTGCATTATAGATGGGAGAGTAGTTCAGTAGCATTTCGTTCCCAGAGCAAACCAAAAACACTGAAACCTCAGAGTCAAAAAAAACCAGAAGCCAAAACTCAAAACCAAAACTGTCGTTCTCACAAACAGTACGCATTATTTTCGGGGTCTTATCGAAATGACAAATATTTGAAATTGAGGTGAGGGCTCGATTAGGGGTCGTGGGTTAGGAGTACATGGAGTTTGTAACGAGCTGTGCGACATATGATTAAAAAATAACTTTGTATCAATAAAACTTGAGCTAGAAATCGTGGGAATAAACTTGAACAAAAAACTAACATAAGCTTAACATATTTAAGCTTTAGTTGAAGTTTCTACAGCTTTAAACCAATTTTATGTGTTAAAAAATGAGTTTAGATTCTAAATCTTTTATATTAAAAAAAAAAAAACTATAATTATATTAGGGGCGTTGATTAAATCTCATATAAAATATATATTTTAAGTATATTTTTTAGAACAAAAGTGGTTGGTTTCATAAACGTTATAAACTTTTATACAAATTTTGATAAGGAATTGCATCCATTTTGGACAACATTTGGATAATAGGTCATGAAACAGGACATGAAACAGAAAAATCATGAACGTAGGATTAAAAGAATCTCAGAGACTATAATAGCTAAAAAGGTCGCCAATAAAAGGTATTGTAGGCAAGCAGTACGAGTTTGTTTTTGTTTTTGACACGCCCAGTTTAGGGCGTCTTATTTTCCTTATTTTAAGTATAGAAAACTTTTATGTTACCTATGCTATCTAAACAAAATTCAATACAGTGTAAGCTCCCTTTTCGGGACAGCCACGGTTCCAGTATTTTTGTCCGTGCAAGGAAGATGTCCGCCTAAGAGAACGGGTTTTATACGAAAATCATGCTAAAAAACTATAAAAATCGTCCGGCTAAGAGAGTTCTCCGCCTGAGGGAGCTGTCCGCAAGCACAGCTTTCACTCTATTAACTCCCATAGAGACGATCGGTCAAAAATTTGCTCTAAATATGAATTTGTATGAAAATATTCTGTGTTTGCCAAGCTTTCATATTTAAAAACTAAACAATTGCACTAATATTAATAACATACTGCATTGTTAATAACATATTGAAACTGAGTAATGGGTATCCTAAAATCACGAGGCATCTGTAGCATTGTTTCTTGTGTGTTTTAAAACACTTTAACTCTTTGATTTAAGTTTTCAGCACTAAATTAAAAGAAGAAATTATCTTTGTCCTCAGTTTTTCCTCAGTTTTTCACTTGTAAAATATTTAACAACCTGTTACACCCCCTAGTAGAGAGCATGCACCGTTCGTTGAGCTATTCGTGCTTTATTTTTGGGCTTATCTGAGGCCCAAATGCTATTAGTGGCGATTAAAAGTCGCTGTCCATCATCTTCTGGTCATTCCACAATTGCCGTGCTATTCAGATAGAGATTGAGATCCAGATAAGGTCGTACGATGTCGGGAACACTCCTCGACTGGGACGGGGTCTTGGGTGCAGGTGTCATCGCCTCTTCATTCAATATTTGAACGATTAACACCAAATTGTTCTCAAGTACAGTAATCAAAAAAACAAAATAAAACATTTGGAAGATAAGTGAGGAGGGAGGGAGGGAGGCGCGGTTAGGGGCTTATCGCACAATACGCCACTTAATAAAAATAACCGTTAATAATTGTATTTGTACAATTTAAATTATGACATTAAATCGCAAGCTTTAATAATTTTTATGATACGAATAGTAAGCGATTTATTTATAACCGATTTTATTATTGGCTCTGACGATTGTTTAATACACTTATGACGTCAGTTGCTCAACAAATCAAGTCTTTCTGTATTTTTATTGTTATGACAAATTAGCTTAATATTAATTATTCCAAGAAGTGCGAACTTCCCAGTGGGTCAGTTGTTGGCTGGTTGGATGGGTGGTTCGATGGAGGTAGAAACCTTATCACACCATCCACTCGACACTCTTTTTATTAGCCAGATGACTATACTACAATCGAATTACTTGTCGACCAGCTGATACTGAACTGATAACAATTACGGCAATTGAATCCACTCGATTGCCGCTTGCCAACTCTCAGCCCACAATCCACAGTCCTCAGCTCACAGCCCACAGTCCACATTCCACAACTGACGCAATGGCGAACGAAGAGGCGTTGACAAACTGTTCCTCTTAGGCCTACGTAATGCGTGCAGCTGAAATGGCAATACAGAGATGGCTTCGACAAGCGTGCCAGAAAGAGAGGCACTGAGTCGTGCATTCCAGAGTAGCCAATCAAAATCATCAGAGCTTTGACTCGCAGTTGTGAAGTTTTGGCATTTGGAAGCGTCTGAACGTTCTCTCTGCACACACACACAAACAAACACATACACAGACTAGCATATTTAGCATTGTGTGGAAAGTATCTATCGAGAACAAGTAACGGTATAAGTTGCGTTTTAATAGGAAATAATGTAATTTATATTTAATGAAATGAATTGATTTTATGAAATTACTGTCTTAGTACAGACTTAATTAGCATTATTAGGTTTCAAATTTACTTTTTGTTTATATATGCATACAAAATAGAAAATTAAAGTTTTAGAGAGACTTTAAGTTGGTGAATTGATGACTTATTTACATAAAATAAATAAATAATATAATAACATAAAAATATATTTACTCCTTTTCACAGTTTTGCCGTCTTTAAAAGTTATTTGGCAATATACATTTTATATTAAAATGGATGACCGGAAAAAAATACCGGTCAAGGGCAAGGGAGCTTTCACTGTATAGATTGTACATATAGTTTGTTTTCAGTTCAAAACGTGTTCAAATACCTGCTTAAATTTGTCTGCCAAAAATGAATTTATCGTTTAATTTAATGTTGATAACTAAAAGATAAAGATTAATTCCCTCTCAGTCTTGAAATTTGCTTTTATTTGGTTTTAATGACGACATAATACAAAAGTTTGTTCATGCTATACATTTCCAACCGATTGTTCCCATGGGAGCTTTATAATATAGTCATTCCGTCTGGTCTGTAGAATACACATCAGTAGCACGGAATTTCAGTACCAAGTTTCATAAAAAAAAGCGTTAAAACTGAGAGCCTAGTTCGCATAGAAACAGACGGACAGACGGACATACAAATATGGCTATATCGACTCGGCAGTTGATGCTGATCAAGAATATATTAAATAAATATTTTTTTTGTTTTTATTAGACATTAATTTTAATTGAAGTGTTTCATTCCTTAGATCCTAAAAATACGCTTAAGATAATCTGTGACTGTTACAAATGTTTTGATGTTTTTAATTGTATGTAAATTTGAGTATTTTTTTATACACTTTGAGGGTATAATGCGTTTGCTTACGCACCGTCTGTTGACCGTCTGTCCGTCGGTATGAACCGGCATGAGGTTTCATAGATGGTAAAAGCTTTTAACACCAAGTTTGGCTCAGGGCCTACTATAGAGCAGATATGTCCACAAATTGAGTCTCAATAAACTGTACACTAAGCCCCCAGTTTGTCGTACCCATAAATAATTCTCTCCTTTCCACTTTTCCTCTTCAGGATTCAACAATCCGGCAACAGCCGCCGCGGCACTCTACTGCAATGCGGCGTATCCCGCTGCCAGTTTCTACATGTCCAACTTTGGAGTTAAGCGGAAAGGAGGCCAGATCCGGTTCACATCGCAGCAGACGAAAAATCTCGAGAACCGCTTCTCCAGCTCCAAGTACCTGTCGCCGGAGGAGCGACGTCACTTGGCGCTACAACTGAAACTGACGGATCGCCAGGTGAAAACGTGGTTTCAGAACCGACGGGCCAAATGGCGACGGGCGAATCAAACCAAGCGGAGTGGAGGCGGAGTCGGTGCAGTGGGAAGTGGGGGCAATGTCACCGCCACGCCCAGCTCAAGCAACAGCAGCAGTTCCGCCTATGGAGAGAGAAGCAACCCAAATGTGGCCAACAGAAGTGGCCGAAACCAGCAGCAGGCTCAAAGTGACGACGAGGATCGCATGTATCTCTCGGAGGATGATGAAGAGGACGATGAGGACGATGGTGATCGGACAGAAGAGCCGGTCATAAGTTAGTTGAGTGAAGACATTTAGTTTAATGAGCATTAATTATAATTAGTTTAAACAATAAATTAGATTCTACTTATCCCGTGCATGAAATTAAATCATTTTCTTGCATACAAATACGACTACGGTATACTCTAAAACGGTGCTGGTAGTGGCCTTCCCCGACATTTAACCGACACTTTAGTTTAAAAGTATCTTTCAATGCCCCCCTAGCGTCCCCTCAACGAAACCGAAAAAAAGATACGTTGGGATCACCGGAATCAGTGTATTACTAGAACGTACTTGACTTTATAAACTTCTGTAGGAGCTCCTTCAAATTGCAAAGCATCTAAAATATATACTGTGGCCGAAAGATAATAATTTGATGACACTGGGAGAGATATTTTGGGACCGATTTTATACGTGCCTAACAGGTAGAACGAGGCATCTGCGACCCGGTAAAGTATATATAGTACTAACCTGATAAGCATCAACAGTACAGTTGATAAAGTCAGATCCACAGTTCGTTCGATACAAATTTTACCATATCCAAAAAAAATATATCTTTAAAAGTACACCCAATCCCCACACCACCCCAACACCACGTCCGAAAGCTCCCACAGATCAAGTTAGTCGCAAATCGGTTGTTTGTATATACTATATCCTTTAACTTCCTACTGACTACTGTAGCTTTCCTACTGACTACATTTTAGTTTACCACTGATTCTCAAAGAAATCTGTTGTAGTTACTGGCCGCTGATAGATTAAGTATAACTAAATACAGATACAAGTGCAGCTAAATTTCAGTGTCTTTCATAAGGATTATGATTATGATCCATGGTTTTTTACACACATCATCACAACAACATGAGTTTCATCTACGTGTTGTTCGTATTTTTACTGTTTTCGGTAATGTTCTAATTTCAATCAATAGGCAAACCATTAACTTAACGACTTACAACAGAAATAACAGATCATCGCTATCCTTTTATAGATTCTACATGTTAAAAGCAGTTGGGACAACTGGATTTTTTTGCCACTCATTGGCCAAACCGTTTGAATTTAGCCAATTTGTATGAATATGTACGGTAAGTTAACCAGTCGCAACTAAACTCACTCATTATGTGTATATCATGAGCATAACTATCCTTACCCAGTTTGTATTAATCGGTCGAAAATTGCCTGTTTTTACAATCTGGTAGCTCGAGTGTAACTAACCATAATAGTTTGAACTTCTAAAAAATATAAAATTAATAATCGAAACAATTGATTTAAGAATATATTTTATAAATTATAAAGATAATGTTAAGGAGACACTTTAAGAAGACAAATTCACTAAAGTCATTCTGATCTCGATTTGCCATAGTCGATTCGAGTCTCCACAGTATACGATTTACTCCAGATCAAGAATACTTAAAATTACAATTGAAAATTGAAATTAAATCTGCCGAGTCCTTTTCCGTGCTCCGGTTTCTAAATCTTCGAACACTTCTGTGAAAACCAAAAGCAGAGAGAGGCCAGTTGGCTAATGAAATTGGTAGCTCTCCAAACAGTTGCAGTTGGGCAAGGTGCAACGTGGCGCAAGATTTGACAAGTGTCCCATGGTGACGGGGAAGGAAAGGGGCACGAACCACTTGGGGTAGGCGCAAATGGCGGCGGAAGCGGAAGCGGAGGCAGCTGAAGATTTATCGGAAAACTGTGAAGACGGAAAAAGTTAGTAGCTGGCTCGAGAGGATTCAGGGTTACTTCTGATCCGCTGCTCACCTGATCGGCTATAACCGGTCTGAAGGCGCTGCTCCGCGGTGGCAGAGCCAGCTGCAGTGACGTCGGCAGAGGAGGCGGCGGCAGTGGCAGCGCAGGCGGAAGTAGGGATTCTCTAGGCGTCTGTTCCACGGGCGGAGAAATGTTTTCGATGGCTCGGATAAGGTCCAAGTCGCAGCGCTTGAGAACCAGCTCCAACACTGAGCGTTTCCGCTGCGGGAAGAGCTGGGCGAGCATGTCGATGGCTGTTTGCGAGACATTCTCCCGTCGTGGAGCACTCAAATCCTGGGCCACGGCTACCAACTCGGGCTCTACATCACGTGTGTGCCTCTCCTGCTTCTCCTGCTCCAGTTTACTGGGCTCTTCCTCGCGGTGTCTGGGACTGTGTGCCTTGGTCGACTGCTCCTTGGGCTGCGTTACCGTTAGCCCGTAGATACTACCCGGAGGCAGTGAATCGATTTTCCGCCCCGTCTTATTGGCCACCAGACGCAGCGCAATCGCATCCTCCACTGCCTGTTGACGCTTCAGGGCAACCTGCGAATGGCAATTGAAATTAATATGCGACAAGTGTTGGGCGACTTTTCGGACACACTATTTGAGTTGGCCAACACACTAAACACACTAAACACACACGCACACACATAGACACCACAGACACATACTCTGGGAAAATAAACTCCGATTGCCCTCCCAAGGGATACGATCCCTTGACGCAGGCACCGTGTTCTGATTTCCAACAAGTAAGAAGGGATACAGTCGAGCGAGCCGACCGTAAAAGACCCTGTACTCTTTCGCATGTGAGTTTTTCCATACATATGAGCAATTTTTAACCGATTTAAGAGTTATAGTCTTCCGATCCGGATCAAATTTGATGAGGATACTTAATATAGCACCACTCAACGACTCTCTGCCTGACATATTCAAAATTTGGTGTCTCTAGCTCTTATAGTTTAGAAGATCCAGGGGTTCATCCGGACAGCGGACAGACAGACAGACGGACATCGCTATATCGACTCGGTTGTTGATGCTGATCAAGAATATATATAATTTACGGAGTCGGAAACGCTTCCTTCTGCCTGTTACGCACATTTCGCTTCTGACAAACCTAATAGACCCCTCTACTCTTTTTCAGAGTACGGGGTCTAAAAACAACCTAAAATGGTTAGGAGGTTTTTAGTTGCTCAGGAACTGACATTTGCTCCAAACAGAGATACTTTTAATAGCCAGTAAAAACTATAAAGTATTCATAAAAACTATAATTATGAATAAATTCAACAGTAAAAGCAAAAAGGCGAATTGGCGAAACTTAAACGGTTTGAAATCTCCAAATGAAGCGAAACTGGGAACTGGCCAGAAAGTCGCAGTTAGGAACTCCGAAATCCCTCATGTAATGCGAGACGGGGAAACACTTGTGCAAATATTTGGAAAGCGGATATTTTTGGTCGATTTGTTTCTCCGCTTTGACAACTTTCCATCATCATGTTCATCATCATCATCGTAGTCATTACCAATTACCATTAACCCAGCCAAAGACCACAAAAACGTTAGCACAAATCTGGACAAGACTTTGAATTTCATTTGCTTACATTTCCAACAGGCGGAACGAGGGGAGTTTCAGGCGATTCAAGGGGAAGGGGGTGTTGCATGTTTGTCTTTCGAATTAGAACAATGCGGAAGGTTAATCTAAAGACAATACCAACAGCACCAAGAAAATATGTCTAGGATTTCCTTGGAGTTAATCCTTGAAAATGAAACTCACGTGTGGATTCATCCGTTAACAAAAGAAAGAAAAGGGGTTAACTGATTGATTACAGTCATACTTTTTTTTATAAAGTGAAAAAAATGCCATTAAATCTTCATTTAATTTATTAATTTAAAAAAAAAAAAATAGTTTTCAAAATAAAATTTCAGATTTTTAGTTCTTAGAGTAAATAAACATTTAATAAATACTTTAATAATGTAGGATCGATTTTGTCGAAACAAAACTTACTTATATTACCTACTCAAATGAAGACCCCTAAACGATATAACCTTTCATATTGTGAAATTTTAAATATGAATTTGGCGAGCTTCGTGTATTTTTAGAACCGTTACTCTAAAAAAGAATAGAGGCATACATTTGTCGAAAGCCAAATGTGTGTAGCAGGTAGAAGAAGGCTTTTCCGATCCCGTAAAGTATGAAAATTCTTGATTAGCATCAACAGCCGAGTCGATATAGCAATGTCCTTCGGATCTTCGAAACTACTTATAAGAAATAGAGCCACCAAATTTGGAATAAAAGTCCGTCTATGGAGTACGCAAGTCAAGTTTATTTTGAATTTTAGAAAATTGTAAAAAACTACGGTCACTATGGTACCATTATACTTATCCTCATAAAGGTTGATTCGGATCGAACAACTATAGAGTATACCACACATAGAACAAATCGGTCGAAAATGGGACATTTTAATGATGACATATAGTGTTTGTTAAGCGATCGCAACCAAACTGACACCGTATGTTATATCATCATTATAACTATCCTCAGCAAGTGTGGTCCAGATTGGACTCTATATAATATAGCTTCGATAGGATAAATCGGTCGAGCATTGCAAATTTGCTTGGAAAAAAGGAAACTAGAATTAGTACAGGGTCTTTTACCGTCGGCTAGCTCAACTGCAGCCAATCTTAGAAGAGGCTATATTAGAGCTTTAGGATATGCATAGGCGTCCGATATGGACAAAACTGTGTGAATTTGGTCACGCCAACTCTAGTTCCCAGTTATGCTGGTGCTAAATGGGTTTTATTCAACTTGCGTGGGCGTTTGGGTGCTCGGAAATAATTTAAAATAACCTTGAACTGCTCAATTAATAGATGGACTTTTTATCTATTCCATCATTTGGTGGTTCTACCGGTTTTAGTCTCTCAGATTTCTTAGGTCAATCAGGCAGACAGACAGACAGTAATTGCTACACGTTTAACTCTAGAAAATTTAGGAAAAATCATAAATTACGATTAAATTTAGTTTTATTGCAATTTCTTTTGTGTATTAAATCAATACTGTCAGTGTATTTTGAACGAGTTTAATTGGAATTGTTTAATAAACAGATCTGTTTTCTGTAATAACTGTATGATTTTTTGTTTATTGCTTAAATATGGTCCTGGCAAAAATCAAAGAATAACTACTTTTTGCTTGGATATTCTTGTAGATTTTATTTTAATCATTTGAAATCTTGTAAACATGAAACCATTACCCTACAGATGAGTTAAAACACTTGGAAAAACTCAAACATTACAGATGCCGTCAACTGGGCTAACTTGGCTTACCTGTGCGGCCATAATGCGTTGACGCTCGAAGATCAGGACACACTTGGCGCACTTGCAGTTCTTATAGGTGCAGAGTTTCTTGTGGCCACGTAGCTCGGAGATAATGCCGTGGTTGCGGCAACGGGCGCATTTTGGCACCCGATTCGAAGTTTTCGACTGCTGATTAGCAGGTCCTGATTTTCCAATTTTATTGGAGTTTGCAGTGAAACGGGATTTTTTTGCATTCAGGTGATTATCCACAGTATCATTGGCCATTGCTGGGATTCTGGCAAAAAGATTCAATTGAAACCGGCAATTTGTGAAAGTTTCCGACTTTACCGCAGACGATTGTTGCGGAGTATTTGCCAAGCGAAAAGAAACTAAATTTTAGACACACTTCACAAAGTCCATACTATTGTTTCAAAGAATTTTTGTTGACTTACGCACGCGTATTGGTCAGTTTTAAGTGACGCAAGTGTGAGACAACGTGATTGGTGGTTGTAAAAAAAACAACACGCCCACAGGGCGGGCCTTAATTAGGGGCAGGTACCGCTTTCATTTGTTGGTAATTTAATGTGTATATAACAACTATTTATTAGGATATTTTAAATAATTGGCATGTTGATTATATATGCACAAAAATGAAATTTAAAAAAAGATATTTGATTTCGAATTTCAAATGAAAATGTCGTTATATCAGTGCTGAAAACCAGCAATTTAAATTAGTTAACATTGTGTGCTCCTCGTAGTTTATATTTACTCCTCACTTAACATTTATGTATTTGAGTAGTGAAAAGCGTAACAACTGTTAAAGTAAGCCATCAAATATTTGTTTTTTTTTGCGGTTCCTTAATAATAATTATAAATAATACCCAACAAATATAACCAAAATAAACGAAAAAATAATAATTAATCTATAACATTATATTAACTTACAGAAATGATGTGAGTGCCCATACATTGCCGATACTTTTTTGGTATATTTTAGTGAAGCGAATTTGGGAAAAATTAGTACATTTTCAAAATCCTCTGCTATGTCCACACTGAATGCAACAGCGAAGTTTTTGCTCAGTCGGAAATCTTCTTCGAACGTTAAAAAATGGATCGGTAGCTAAAAGAGATATTTTAAAGCGAAAAACGCAAAGAAAACGGCTTTTGTCCGCTATTTCAGCGATTTTTTTTGTGTTGTAATCAGCAGAAAATTTTTAACAGCTACAACGACCAAACACCACCAGTCAGTCCCAGGCAATAACCAACAACAAATTTACAATATCTATTAAATTTTACTGCAACTACACACCACAATCAAGCCCAATAGCTCTAGCCCCATAAAGGAAAGGTGAAAAGCAATAAGCGAGATATTTAAAACGGATAAGAAGGAATATTCAAACGTTTGCTCGCTTTTCCGATGTGATGAAAAAAATCCGTAGGCACCACCAACAAACTAAAGCCACAACTACCAACAACCGACCGACAGAGCAGCGCAGCCACCGTCAGCAGAGAAGCTGCTAAACAGCCTATGTGAGAATTGTATTGGCAAAGAAAATTTCCTACGACAATTTTTGATGCTGCTGCGCAATTTGCAACGACGCCGACTGCACTTACAACCACAACAACATCAATAGCAATTGCAAGAAGCAAGAATTCAAATCATACAACTAAATTTCTTGGCAGAGCGTTAGCAGTGAAAAAATCTTTAAACAGCCACCATTTTGAATGAGCGCAACAACAACTAGTGCCGCAACAGTAGAAAGAGCGAGAGAACAACGCCACAGCAGTAGCAACTACAAGAGCAACAAAAGTAGCAGCAGCGACGTTGACGTCAACGTTGTTTCTTATTAGCGCTGCGGATCGAATAGGGACGCAGAGAAACGAAGCATTGCAGCTGTTTGACCGGAAAAATTCTCAATAAGCTGCCTTGCATTTGTTTTTGTGTTAAGGAGCGTGAAGCAAATAGACTGTGTTTGAGTGCCTAATTCCAATTGCCAAAAAATCGTACGCCAACGCCAAAAAATGATGGTTGAACGCATTTTGGAGGAGAAAAATGCCAGCACAGCTGGTGGAGAGGAGTTTGCGTCGCTGCGACTCAACACCGGCAGCGGCGGCAGTAGCAGCAACAACCACGCAAGTGGCTCAGCAGACAGCGGCGTAGGCGGCAGCAATGTCTCATGCAGCAACACCGACAACAGCTGCAGCCAAAGTCAATCAGGTGAGTGTTTAATTTCAAGTTTTCTACTCCTTTCCGTTCCTCTTTGTGGCTCTCTTTCTCTCTACTCGTTTGCTTTCCCTTGGTTAAACTTTTTCGTTGCATTTCAAGCAGTTGTTGCCCCACTGTGCAAGCTCTTTGCATTGAAAATTTTTGCAGCTGCCGTGCGACACACAACACGCATAATAAAAAATGAGAAAATGAGAAAGAGAGGGAGAGCAAAGACTCGACAATAAGTATCGCCCTTCATCCCTTTACCTTGCAGCTTGTTGTTAGCTGTCCTTTTGATTGCGTTTCGAGCTCTTCTTCTTGTTATCTTTGGCGTACCTTTTGTTTCTTTTTCCCGTACATTGCTATCTCATTCTATCCCACTTTGTGTTTGGGATGTTCAGAATTGTTCTGGAAGCAAGCGAATCGCAAAGATTTATTAGAATGCACTTGCATGGTTTTCTTCATTTTTACTGCATTTTCATGCTGTATTTTTAGTGATTTGGCCAAACAGCTGTTCTCCGTTTGCCTGGCAACAATCCCGTCTATTTTTCTCACATATTCCCAGAACTCTTACATATGTCTGCAGTGGGCTTCCCTCGAGGTCTTCGACATTATAAATCTCGCCATAGTAGCAACATGTACTACATGCATATATGTACATAAAATTAACTGTATGTGTATTTACATGTACATTCGAATCTAACAGATTCACAGTGCGCTTTGTACAAATTGAGGATCATGATTTGTTGCTTGGTTATCAATTTGTACCCGACAGTTATTGATTAAAGGACGCAAGTCATGGTAGAATCGTATATTCCAATCAAATAAAGTGCAAAAGTATTTAATAGATCGAAAACAGAGCACTGAAAAATTTCAGTAATATCTTAAGTTTTAACAAAGTTAAATTTCAGAGCACTATCCAACGGAATTTTGGGAAAACAAATACGCAATAGATTTGTAGATACATTTTTTGTACTTCAGCCTTGAAGTGAAATACAATTTATCAACTGAACATTTATTAATTTCGTACCCTTTTTCGAGTATTGACTTCTGATAATCTAAATTTAAGCTTATCACAGGAACATTGGACATTTTCGTCATGAATCTCTCCACAAATTTTCTCAATTTCAATTAACAATTCCCATGTGCAATGGAATATTCAGAAAGTGGTTCCGTTATCTTGGAGCGAGAAGTGGATATGATAAGATAGGAGCGCACATTTCCCCCTTTATGAGCTGCTGTAGTAAACATTCATTGTTTACTACATCTGGAAGGAAATGAACACTCCGTCTCTCAGCTGTCTGGATGAGCCCAGAAACTTTCCCAGAATGTCTTTGGTGTCTAGGAAGGGGGGACCACTGACTCAGAAGCGTGGGCGGGGAAAACAGAGTCAAAAAATGTTGTTTCTGCTGTTGCTGGTATGCTTGGACAAGCTGCGCGCCGAGGCTTATTTCCGGAATCGACAAATTGACGAAATATTCATTTGCATTTTGTGCTCAAAGAGCGCGAGGAGGAGCAAGCGAGACAGAAGCTATCTCAGTAAAAATTATGGAAGCGAGACAGATATCTAACAGCTAGCTTAGTTGAGTGAGCAGGCAATTAATACAAAAATGATTCATTGTGCGAGTTTTTTATTTGTGTATTTTATTTAATTTTTTTTTTAATTTTTGTGCAGTTTGATTGTGCTCAAAAGAGCAACAAATAATAAAAACAAAAAACCAGAAATTAAAGTGTAATGAACGAGAAACGAATGAAAACGGATCAAAGTGTTAATAAACTGCAAGCGAAAACTAGTGTTGCAGCTGCAACAGCGACGCCAGCAGCGCTGCGACAGCGTATAACCTTGATGACGTTTATTGCACTTTGGCGCTGCAGCAACAATCCACAGCAAAGCAAAAGCAACAGCAACAAAGCCGCAGTGCAACCGAAAATAGAACGACTGTCAAAGCAAGCGAGCAAACAAAATGAACGAACGTGCGAACAAAGACAAAGCGATGAGCGCGGCCGCCTGCTCTCTGTCCTCACCACCCCGCCGTCCCAGCTCGCCCCCGCTACGCTTCAACGCTGACCGAGTTCGAGCCAGCGTCTGCTGACGTGTTGCGACTGAGCTACGACTGCGCTGCTTTTAGTGCAGAAACAACAGCAGAGCATGATGATGACAAACTTAAAAAAAATAAAACATGTCTAGTCAAAGCGGGTGGGAATGACTTGAAAATACCCTATAGGGATCACTTTTCAAAATTTCTACGACCACTTAAAGTAAATAATATGTACATATATGTTTAAAACTAGTTCTATTGTTCTTTGCACAGGGTATTGGGACTGTAGTCCAATCACGTTTATCAGCGCCGTGAACAAAGTGAGTGCACAGAAATTGTAGCAAAAAATAGTGGGCAGGGGGGTAGAAATCCAGCAATTTACAGCTGTCCGCTGAATACGCGAGACTTGCAAAAAATGACCACCGAAACGGGATTTGGGGTGAAGGCGTCGCTCTGTCGATAATTTATTTAACAGTTTTCATGCAATCAACAATGAAAGTTTTTTAGGCGACATGGGCGCAGTTGTCGCAGAGACAGCTCCGTTATTTAAGGCACATTTATGGCCACACACTAGAAACATTCACGTAAGACGGCAGTTTTTTGGGTGACTACTTGGCTAATTGCCACCATGCGTTGGTCTTTTATTTTATTGACAACCCTGCTGACGTTACGGCAACTACAAAAAATAGTTCATTTACAGTGGTTTTCATTTCTCCTTTTTACAACAGTTAACTGTAACGTCATAAATGGTGGACGTGCAGTTTCCAGCACACGCATTTTTCCCCTCCCACGCCATGTTGTGGAGCAAAACTTTTTTCTCACATGTGGCAACGCCGTTGCAGTACGAACAGAAAAGAAAACCCAAGTCACATTTAAACAAATTTCTTATATACACCCATACACAGACATACACACAGCTGTCTGCTGCTTTTTGAAAACAAAGCTCCATCAAAGTAGTGTTTGTTTATGATTCTTTTTTTTTTTTTTTGCTTTTTACCCTTCCACTTATTTGTTTTTGAACGCAATTCGCATATCAGGCGATGATGTTTTTGTGTGCGTATGTATGTGTGTCCGTCCATGTTTGCGTTAACCTCGTTTTTCACGCTGCCCTCCACAAAAGCACGTCAGCAGCCTACGTGATGTTGGGCTTGTATGTGTGCCTTGTACTCAAAGACTGGTATACACAAGAGAGAGAGAGAAAGAGCAAAAAGGGAGAGCAAGAAAGAGAGGCAGCCCCATGTCTGTGTCTGTTTGTTCGTTTTTGTCTTTTGTTCGCTCATTCGTTGGCGCTCTCGGCTGTTGCTGCTGCTTTTCAGTTTGCTTTTTGCGTGGTCATACCGGTCTTTTTCAATGCGCAGCCCCAATGACTGTTCATCGGCTCTCTCGGTAGCAAGCGTCCGCCTGTTTGGCTCCCCTCCCTCTTCCAATGCTGGCCACCACTTGTCGCTTTTGTTGTTATTTTGCTTCTGTTGTTTTTGTTTTAGGCTGCAGCGACAAAGCGGCTGTCAATTTGTACTCAGCTGGTTATAGGTCTGCCCGCTTGCCTGCCCTCTTATGTTGTGACTTTTCTTTCGCTCTTTCACTTGGTCTCTCTTTTGTGTTTACTCGGGAAGCCAAAATAAAATCAAAATAACGTGCTTTGCGATTATGTCAGTCTCCATCGTTTCTTCTGTTATCGCCTGTTTGCTCGTTCTCTTTTCTACGCTTTTGCCTGTTTATTTATTTTATTTTTGCCAAACCTTCCTCTGTGGGTTTGTAATTTTATTTTTATTATTTCAAATAGAACGCAATTTAAATTCTTTAAATACTGAGCACGATCTTCCTTCGTCTTCCGCTTCCACATCACACCCAATTTAGTTAATACACTTTATTTGCTATTCATGTTTTTTTTTATTTTTTACTTTGTTTATTTTCTTCTATTGCTATAACTTTGAATGTTCGCTCAACATCCATACATTAATATCTCCCCACAAATTTATTCATTTAATTGAACCAAAGTGGAAACTTTCCATGTTATTGTTGTCTTAAATTCGTTGGGGTTACTCATGTCTCTTATTAAATTGTGATAAGTACAACAAAAACAAATTCTAAAACACTTAAAATATGCAACACGCGATTATTCAAATGAATTCTTAAACCGGCTCTAAGCCAGCCAATCTTTTCTTTCCGGTTGCTATATTTTGCAGTCGCTTGCTTAAAATGCAAAAACAATAAGAAAACGGAATGTTAGGTGCAAAAAGTATTGTTATTGACTTTATACATTTGTACGTTAACACAATTGAATGTAATATATTAACCATAAACATTATCTCTTGTGTCAAGAAAGTCACGTAAGCACAAAATATGCACAAACATTTGCGACGTCAGCGCTTATAAGCTTACACTCTCTTTAGCACGTGCAAAGAGCAGGCAGATATGCTCTAGAGCTCTCTTCCCCTCGATTACATGAACGCAACATCGGTCTGGCTGGCGTTAGTTTCAACTTCGCCCACTGTGAATGACGCCCGGTTCGCTGACGCGACCTACCCACTGTTGTTAGAAATGCGTTTGGCACTTCTCTACTGTGTTCTGTCTTTGCTGTTGTGCTTTTGCTCTCTTCAAAAGTTGTGCGCGCTCTCTCTCTCTCTCTTTCTTACTCTCTTGATACGCTAGTTTTTCGGCTGCTGCTGCTTGGTATGCTGTCTGACAGTGTTGGTTGTTCGGCGACGCGTGTTTGTTTCTTTCCTCGTTTGCGCCGCGCGACGACGGTCCGGCTACATTTTGTCCGTGTTTCAAGAATTGTTCTGTTTTATATTTTTTACTATTCGGTTTTATCATTTACACACATGTACAAGCATATACATATGTACATATTTTCCGCAGCCGCCACATCACAAACTCCACGTTGTCCGTTGTCGAACACTCACAGTATCTAGAAATTTTCCGCGTGTTGTCGGCAACGTTCATTCATCCATCGAATGATTCTAAATTGTTTACTGTTGTGTTATAATGACGGCAGAATTATTGCGTATTTAGTTCGAAATTTAATATAAACTGGGATAAAAAGTTCCATAAGTATCGAAAACTGTAAGCAATAAACGTAACCAAAAGGAGATAAAACAGTTTTAATCTACGCATTGCTGAAAAAAAAAAACAAAAACAAAAAATTTACCAAAAACGTGCCGAACGACAGCAGCGACGCCAGAATCGACGTCGACTGAGAGGCGGGCGTTGCTTAGATAAATTGCGTTGCGGCTAAAAGCAAGGCACAACAGCAGTAAAACTTCATCAGCCACAAACATGTTGGGTAAATACAAATACAAATACAATAAGACAAATGTAAAAATACCCTATTATAGAAGTTTAAAGCGATTATTTTATATTCATATACTATAATATTCAGTGCGTTGAAAAACTAAATCGATCAAAATGCCGGTTTTCAATTTGCTTTGCATTTCAATCCATTCACTGCCTTTCCGCTATCTCTTTGTGCTTGTATTCGTGAGTGCGTGTGCATGTGTTAGTATGAGTGTGTGTCTCGTTTGGCATTTATAGTTGATGTTGTGCATAACATAATATAACAACTATTGCATTTCCTTGTTGCTTTCTTTCATCATCCCATTGTTTTAAGCTAGAACACAACGAATGAGAACGACAGATCTACAAAGTGGCATGTGATAGTCTCTTATATGCATATGTATGAGCAAAGCAAACGGTAAACAAGTTTTGCAATTCCAATTAGAATACACAACAACTACAAATACACTGCATACCTGCACAGTGAAAACATAATACATTTACTGATAAACTAACAGCAAAGGGGCCAATGGCCACTCATTCGACCATTCCACCAGTTTTAATATGTAGGCAAAGCAAATAAATAATCTAAAATTTATTTTTAAAATAAAATTTAAAGTATTTAAGTACAATCAGCATTTTCAGCATTAAAATTACACATCTCTAGAAACCCAACCGCGTTGTTTAGTTCACTAACAGTGAAAAAAGTGTCGGAATAATCTAGTTTCAGTCAGATTAAACTAGTAGTTTCACATAACCCTTAAACCTGTGCAGATCTACATGTAACTATGTAATGTGGGGAAATTTCCATTCTGCTCTATGGGATCAATTTGTTTGTGACACTAAAGACCAGGCCAAGGATTGTTGTCGAGCTGTTTTATTTACGCACATCGCATAAATTACTTAAAATTTCTTGTATTTTGATCTGTGCCTGACTAACAAAAGCATAATAGAATTTCTGTTTAGTCAACATATTATTTAGGTAGCCATGGAACCCCTTTTACTCTACCCTTGCGCATCCCCACTAGATATTTAAATTTTAAAACAAATAGTCACCCAGCAGACAGAGAGAAAATATGAGAAAGATAGACAGTGTCCCAATAAGAATTTGCGTTTTAGCAAAACAGGCTCAATGGATGCACAGTTTTTGTTGAGGGTGGGCAGGAGGGTGTGAATATGTGAATGGAGTATTGTCTCTCTCAGTCGCACTCTCTCTTTCTCTCTCGCTCTCTCTGTTTGTACACACCACACCCACCACAACCCATTCCATCCCCCATCTTCCCCAAGTTTCACTCACGCTGACCTTGAGCGCTTCGTCGTCAGGCCTATTCACAAACACACGCACGGAGAGTACACTGGTACATACAATGTATGTAAAATATATTAGTGTGTGTATATTTTTCGTTATTCATATTATAATTATGCATTTTGGTTTGTTGTTGCTTTTGTTTTTACATTCACCTCACACCCTGCCGGGCGGCTTAGCTGCTACTATTGCTACTGCTGCTGTTGTTGTTATTCGTTCGCCATTTTTATTCAACTTTTGCTTTTACAATTTCATTCGGCGGCGCAATAATTTTCTTCTTCTTAGACAGTGTGCGTTTGTTGTTGTTCGTTCGTACAGTATGAAGTAACACCACGAGATTAAGAGCCAAAAGTTAAGAGCGACATGACAAGAGAGCATGTCGGCATGTCAAATGGCCGGTTTCTCTTTTATTTTAAATACTCTTTGCTTGTTTCGCTCTCCCTTGACCCGTATGTATCACTTGCTTTCGCTCTGTGATTTTTCTTTAATAACATTTTATTATCGCTATTACTTTAATTAACTTTGAGCAAATTTTTAAACACTTTTGTTTGCTTGCGTCTTTCAATTTGTTTCCTTGTACGTCTCTTTCTATTTTTTTTAATTTGTTTTGTTAATCTTGAGCAGTTATACAGTTACATGTGTGTACATTACTGCTCTCTTACTCCTTGTGCTGCTCTGGCTGTTACCGTTACTTCTTAATTATAGTTATTACTTTTTATGGACGTCGTCTACTTTGTTGTTGCATTAACTTAAACGTTTCAAGGTTGCTGTTGTTTTTATTTTCATCTATTTTTGATATCAGCTCACATACTGTTTTCTTTGATTGTTGTTTTGCTATCAGCTTCGTCGACTTTGATAAGAGAGCAGGGGTAGACCTGGTAGAGCCACAACTCAAAATTAGCACAAACACCTTGACGAGGCAAATGAGATAGACAAATCCTACCTAATAAAAAGTCTGAAAGGTGGAAATTTAGATTATATATAAAAAATGGTGTTTTTATTGTAATCAGTTTTAATTGATTTGTTTTCTGAATCTAACCTTGCTCCATGAAGTTCTTTGTGAGCATTGATATTGATAAACACAATGATGAACAATAAAAGTTTATAAGGAATCAAGAGAAATGGGAAGTGTTTAAGATTACATGAAAGCGATCGAGTTGTTATAGCGTATTTATTGCGTTAATTAAAGTTAAAACTCTTAACCCGTTGCCCTGCGTTCTACCCCTGGAACGCAGTTTATTATTACTTCTGGAATTTCATGAACTCAATTCCCTTGGCAAATATTTGTTGCATAGTTTTGTTTATAGAGTTGTTCTCGCCACATTTAATGCAAAACGAATTAAATAACAAACAACAGCAGCACATTAAAACAAAAACAATAAATAGCAGCAGTAACATTATTTATTTCTCTGTGGGCCTTTTATTAATCAAACAGCCAGCAGCACTTTTATAACCTTGCAAACATGCGAGTACAGTTAACGCTGGGTATATTCGCACACTTGTTTGAACAGTGTGACTGTTGTCATATTATTAAGAGTGTAGGGTGTCTAGTCGTCGAGCGAGTGGTTCGTTTCATTTGTTTAAATATTTACGCAAATTACGCGATGCACTGCTGCCTCCTGTGAGGTTGTTTTTAAACATTTTTTATAAACTTTTTTCTCTATTTGCATGTCGTTTCGGCGCTGCTTGTCTCATTTTTAAACTTTCGGGTTTTCTTGACCAAATATTTAAACTTCATTCCCTTGTTGTTGTTGTTCTTCTTCTGGATCTTGCAAGTACGACGCAATAAATTTAAATGAGGCACATGTCGAGTGTAGAGTCGCGCCTTCAAAGTATAAAACCTGATAGTGCTTAACGTCTCAATCTCCCCTCTTTGTCTCTCTGCCTCTAAGTCTCCCGCCCTTAACCCCTCCGCGATCCCGCTGAAATCTCAATTGACCGGCCGGCAAACACGTCAGAGCTAATCTGACTCAAAGCTAAAGAGCAAAGCAAAAGCTTACATGCTTTTGTTTTTGTTTTCTATTTTCTTGTTTACATTTTTGCAAATCAACAAAAAGAGAATAACGAAAAAAACAATAAAAAAAAAAACCAAGAAAAAGAGAAATAAAGCTAAGAAAACTATTTTAAGCTTGTTTTGGTCTCAGTTTTCTACGGCTTCCAATCGACGTTTGACGAAAACAACTTATAAAGACTGACTAGCAAATACCCTGTCGTGATGAATAATGAATGTTCGTCCTACTCGTTTTTATACCCTTCGTTTGCAAATGATTACATTATACCCACTTGCGATTAGTACAGGGTATGAAAACAACAGCCGATATTTTTATTGTTTTCCCAGTTGCTTACATATGATTAGAAGGCGTAGACCACTACACTCGCATAAATACACAGATACAGAACTGAACTGAACACTAGACCACAATTACAATCGGGTTTATTCGATAACAGTAACATGAGAGCATGAAAACAAGAGTGTAATTGTATCTGGTGTAGTCCAACTCGACTGCCTCGCATCTCATGTGGCTTAGATAAGCCAAGTCAATGATTCAATGGATTTCAAACGGAACGAGGATTGAGACAACACCTGAAATAAAACACTGATGAAACACACTTGTTATAAATTGATTTGCGCACGTAATTTATTTAAACATAATCAGGAATCATCAGGTGATTAGTTGAGTTATGTGTTCACAAATGTCAAAGATTGCAAATACAATGGAAGCCAATTATATTGAATGGCGGAAACGCTTATAACGTTTGATTCTGTCTGTGATTTCAATCTAAATTTCAGAACACACTTTTTATACCCCTTGCAGAGGGTATATTGTTTTTGTCACGAAGTTTGTAACGCATTGACGGAGGCGTTTCCGACCACATAAAGTATATATATTCTTGATCAGCATCAACAGCCGAGTCGATATAGGCTTGTCCGTCTGTCCGTCTGTTTCTATGCTAACTAGTCTCTCAGTTTTAATGAAACTTGGTACAGATGTGTATTCTCTCTGCACGCAGATGATTTGTAAAAATCAGACAGATCGGACCACTATATCATATAGCTAACATAGGAACAATCGGTCGAAATGCATGCAAATGTATGAACATTTTCGGTGTCTATTGACCACAGAGAATCAATTTCTCATCGTGTCCCATCTGTTGACCAAACGAAATAGTCATGACTGCAAGGGTATTTAAACTTCGGTGAGCCGAAGATAGCCGTTTTTTCTTGTTTCTACTTTTTTTTTATTGTTACTGAAAACCCATTGAATTTTCGACTGTCGCCTGCAATTTATCATAATTAATTGCATGAGGCTGAAACAAATTTGTGAAAAATTGAGATTCTTAAACAACAGAAGCATGTGTCTGAATAAACAAAATGATTTTGCAAAAATCTATAAAAGAGATGCGCAAAAGAGGTCCAAAAAAAGCAGACGTCGTTTGCTTTTTTAATATAAATGCAAACAAATGAACGCGATAATCTAAATAAATGAAAATACGAATAATAAAAACAAGCAAGAGATTGAATATTTATGTTTCTCTTTGCTTTTTTTTTAATGGTGCACGCTGCTTTCGTTCTTATAAATTTTAATTTACGTAATTGATAAGAAAATAAAAGAGACGAACTAAATAGGCCAAATTTAAATTTAGATAAGAGCTGTGTGTGTGAGTGTGTGTGTGTGTGCGCGTGTGTGTGGTTTGAGTGGGCGAAGAAACGTGTGCGAATGTTAGGCGTGGCAGAGGATGACGCGATGCGGGTGGTGGGCTTTTGGCCAAAAACCAAAACAGCAAGAAGAAGAAAAGAATCTGAATTTTAGACTCTGCGAATCGCAAATGACGTCTGCCCAAGATGATAAAGTATGGGAAGAGTTGTTGGAAAGCTGCTGCACCGGAACCAGAAGAAAACCCAAAATAAAACCAAAATCTTGTCTAAATATTTAATAGTGTGTGTGTGTGTGTGTGTGTGGTGTGTGTTTTGTTTTGCAGCTTTTTGTTTATCAATCTACAAATTGCGTTCTTAAGAAATACCCCAACCGTTGTAGTTGTAGTTGTGCTGCTAGATGGCGGAAGAACACAAGAAATGCCGAAAGAGCTAGGAAAATTGGGCCAACGAAGAAAATATGTGATTGGCAAGTGGATTAAAAAAGCATTTCGAAAACATAGATAAAGGCTGAGTGATTGATCGCTTTCAAGCAGATAAAAAGCGGCTGATGCTTCTGCAATAGCCGAAAAAGCTTTAGAAGTGCAAACCTTTATCTGAAAGAGCATATACCACTTAACCTAGTAAAGAACGATGCTTTAAGAATATTCATTGTTCTGTGAACATATCAATTTTAAATTCAACTTAATTAAAGTGGAGTCCCCAAATGGTATAAACATACTAGATCCCCCAAAGAATGCCTTTTCATATCCATATTTTACAAGTATCTTTTGTAAACTAACGGTTTGAGCTCACACATTTAAGTATTAGTTCGCTTAGTTAGTTTATTTCTATTGTTCTTTTCTTCGATTGTGATTGTGCACTGCTACTCAACCCTGTGTGCACTATACTTGAATAGATTGTGTAGTCGGTCGTTTATTTATTTTATTATGCGTATCACGTTGAACCATTCTCAGCAGTTGACCAGAGGCCAATTACCTCTCGCTGAAAGTCCAACAAGTGCAACGATGCATATCACCATTAGATTTATTATAGCGGAGGCGGCGGGAGTCAGTAGGTTCCCCTCTCTGTCTCTCCTCTTTTGATTGAGAACTCCACTTCAGTTGGATCCATTCGACTCTGCTTTATTGACTGAATACCGCAAGAAGACAACTTCGATGGTCGATAGCCGATTGTCAATTATCATTTGGGTGGGCCAGCGATCTCCACAGACACAGAGACAGAGACAGAGAGGAGACTGACTTGTAAGTCCAATGGATTCTATAAATAGCGGCGCATACACACCCGTGCCTGGTTTACGACAACAATTAAGAGATACAATAATACGTATACGTCTCGCCGTCATCGGCATCATTATCGTCATTGTCATCGTCATGATTATGTTGCTTGCTGATGATCATCATCGTTGTCAGGCTTCGATCGCTTTAGGGCGCTACTCTTACCAGTGCCGCTCTCTCCCCACTCCTTAACGGATCATTTTCACAATAAACTTTTTGATATGTGTGTGTGTGTGTGTGTGTGTGTGTGGACTTGCATATATTCGTACATATTTTATTTTTACATATTTCATTTGACTTACTCGTTTTTTTTGCATTGCGACGACTTGTTTACGACACGCGATTTGCTTTCTACGCAGTTGAGCTAAATTATGTACTCGCCTGCTATCTCTCTCTCTCCCTCGCTCTCCCACACACGCAGTAGGTGTATGTGTGTGTGTTTGTACACTCTGTTATTATTGTTCTTTTTTATGCATTGATAAAAGTTGAAAATAGGCATACAAATATGGCAAGTGGTCGCCGATAAATTTGCGCAAATATTTATTATGTTTTCTGCTTGAGTTTGAAAAAAAGTAAGCAAAACCATATCCACCTCTATTTTATAGATCTTACGAGTCTTGGAGGGGGTCTTGACTTAAAGCCCGTACTCGATAAGCAATTTTATTTCTTCAACATCTGTTGAACTTCCATTTAACAGCAGTACATGAATTCCAATACTAGTAAATAAACTTCTAAGTAAGGAATTAAATGTTCACGCTTTTTAGACCCCGTAATCTAAGAAAGAGTAGAGGGGAGTAATAGGTTTGTCAGAAGCGAAATGTGCGTAACAGGCAGAAGGAAGCGTTTCCGACCCCATAAAGTATATATATTCTCGATCAGCATTAAAGGCCGAGTCGATATAGCGATGTCCGCCTGTCTGTCCGCTGTCCGGATCTGGATCTTTTAAACTATAAGAGCTAAAGACACCAAATTTGGAATGAAAATCCGTCTGTATGTCAAGCAGATCAAGTTTATTTAAAATTCTAGTCATGCCCCGACTACAGCTATCAGGACCAAATTCACATAATAGTGAGTGGTGTTATGATAACTATCTTCACCAAATTTAATCCGGATCGGACGACTATAGCCTATAACTCTCATATCGGTTAAAAACTGCTCAAATTTATGGAAAACCTCGCATTCGAAAGAGTACGGGATCTTTTACGGTCGGCTCGCTCGACTGTAGTCTTTCTTACTTGTTAGTTTTGATGATTCGTTGATCTTAAATAAAAAAAGTATAGCTGAGATAGGAGTTTCACTAGGTCTATAATGGATTAATATAATATTATACATTTAAATGACCACTGACTTTATCTTGTTTCTTGTAAATCTAAATATATTGTCATATTGTGCAATTTCTTATTTTATATTTTATTCTTGACGACATAGATTTCATCAGCCTTTGCAAGTTAATAAACCTTCGAAAGTGACTCATGCGACAGAGAACAACTGCAATGTTTACACGACAGCTGAACTTATAATAACAGACAGTTTGCTGATTATCACGAAACCTTAAATTATATTTGACAATATTAATCTATGGTTTATTTATTGCACTTGTAACTTGGAAAGTGAAAATATAAATACTTGATTTGTTGTTGAATCGATTTAGTTTTAATAAACTAAATGAGTTACTGATATTCATTAAAGTTTCTTGAAGTGTAACGTGGTATGAACAGAGATCATGAAATTCTTTGTTGGGGTTATAAATTGACTGCTTGTGAAATTGGGTCAGTACGCTGCTAAACTTGGTCGGAAATAGTCTAGTCGCTCCCAAGGAAAATTGCATTTATTTTCAATTGATCACTCTTGTTGCATATGTTAATTTCATCACATTGTAATATTTTTTAAATTGAAAAAAAACTGAATATCATTTAATTTAACGGTTTGGTTTCTTTTGCAGACGGTCAGAATGAATTGACGCGCTACAGCAGCGAGGATGTGTCAGGGAACGAGTCGAGCGAGGCGCCCAACATGACCGAGATGGAGCGAAATGCAGAGCTCAATCGGCACAAGGAGGAGATGCAGAAGAAGCGACGCAAGAAGCGCATTAGTTCCTCGCTGCACTCGTCAACTTTTCAAGGTATCTATATACTAACTGAATAATAAGTAGTACATGTTATTAACACTTGTTATTTGTCCAACAGAACTGTACAAGTTAACTGGCGAAATACTCGGCGAGGGAGCGTACGCATCGGTGCAGACGTGTGTGAACATCTACACCGATCTGGAGTACGCCGTGAAGGTTATCGATAAGATACCGGGACATGCGCGTGCGCGTGTCTTTCGGGAAGTGGAGACATTCCATCACTGTCAGGGACATCCGGGCATCTTGCAATTGATTGAGTTCTTCGAGGATGATGAGAAATTTTATTTGGTGTTTGAGAAAATCAATGGAGGCCCATTGCTAACCCGCATCCAGGAGCACATTTGTTTCTCAGAGCACGAGGCGGCGCAGATCATCAAGGAGATTGCGTCCGGATTGGATTTTCTCCACAAGAAGGGCATTGCTCATCGTGATCTCAAGCCGGAGAATATACTGTGCGTCAAAACTGACTCGCTGTGCCCCATCAAGATATGTGATTTTGACTTGGGATCCGGCATTAAGTTCACCACGGACATCTCATCACCAGCCGCAACGCCTCAGCTTTTGACACCAGTAAGTTGTTTAATAGCTTGGCCAAGATCAACAGTAGTTAAATGCCACATTGCCACTAATTACAGGTCGGCAGCGCCGAGTTCATGGCCCCTGAAGTTGTAGATCTGTTTGTGGGAGAAGCAAACTATTACGACAAGCGCTGTGATCTGTGGTCCTTGGGCGTTATTGCGTACATCTTGCTGTGTGGCTATCCTCCGTTTTCGGGTAACTGCGGTGAGGACTGTGGCTGGAATCGCGGTGAGAACTGTCGCACTTGCCAGGAGCTGCTCTTTGAGTCCATTCAAGAGGGTAAGACTCTAGAGGGTAATCTTCCCAGTTTCAAATTATTAATTCCTGGGTTTGATTTCAGGACGTTTTTCATTTCCGGAGGCTGAGTGGCATGATGTGAGCGATGAGGCCAAAGATTTAATTTGTCGTCTGCTGGTCAAGGAGGCATCCAAACGTCTAAGTGCCGAGGCAGTGCTCAACCACACCTGGATTCGTGTTAGCGAACAGCAGCCGCAGACCAGCAAGCAGGCACCTCGTCACAAGGCGTTGCAAACTCCAAACAACATTCGACGGTAAGAGTAGCCCTATCTGATCTTTATCCGTAACTACAATTCCACAACGTTTCTTTGCAGCAATCACCAGTCGGCTCGCGAGATTTCGCAGTTTGCCGAGTCCGCGATGGCAGTGAAACGAGTGATCCTGCAGCATTTCTCTATGCGCTATGATTATATGAAGGAGCGCCCCAATATTTACCAGCCCTCGCAGGCCTACATGGATGCCTACAGCGATGAGAACTACAATCCAAAGCCACCGGCGCAATTCACCCGCAGTCGCTCCCAGCGCACGGCAGCTGCATCCTCGTCTAGCTATGGTGGGCGCTTATCTACTGCGCAGAATCAGCGCAACGCAACCAGCAACCAGAGTCGTCAATCCTCCCGCAACGCCTCGAGCATTTTTAATAATAGCGGCGGATTCAAAACTCTGAATATTCACGAGGAGGATGACGACGACGAGGCGCTGGAGGCATTTGGTCGCTTGGATGATGACGTGGATGATGAGTGGGTGCAGTCTACGCGTCGCTATCAACAGGAGCGTGAACAGCAGAAGCATCAGGAGCACGATCATCAAGCAGGCGTTGGTAGCTGCAGTGAGGCTGAGGATGAGGATGAAATGGGGGAGAGAGAGGTCGAGGACTATCAGCACTATAAGCATTATTGGCGTGAGCTGGACGAGGATGAGGGTGACGATTACTTGTATGAACAGCAGCAGCGTGTGGATGACATTGCCGAAGAAGATGAATACGACGAGGAGGGGGAGATGGCGAACAACGAAGCCGACAATCGAAACAAGCAGTTTGGCGTTGCGAAAGAGGAGAATGTGAATGATGAAGAGCAGATGATTGAGATGGAAGACCATGAGAAGGAGGATAAAGGAAAGGAGAAACTTATTATTGATAATATGGAAGAATCAAAGCAAAGTGAATTTGCTAAACCAACAATAACAACAATGCGCAAAAATGCGCAGGAGATGAACATAGAAAATGTTAGGATGGATGAGGCAAAGCAGATGGGTAAGGAGAACGAGAAGGAGAAAGTTGAGGAGAATGACGATGTTGATGGGGCTCTAAAGCAACGACCAACATCAAGTGATATTAGTGCTACCACAATCACCGATACCAACAACAGCAACAGCAACGTTAACACCAATAACATCAGCAACCATAGCAACAGCAGCAGCAATAAAATGCAAACACCAGTTACAACAGCAACTACAACTAATGGCAACAACGGCGATCAGCAAACTGGCAATGATAAGGATTACGATTATGATAACAATGATAACGATAAAGATAAAGATGATGTTAATCTATTGGATAGTATTAGTGATTTAAATGAAAAGCTACCTGAAATTTATGAGACTGCAAATATTGTTGTCAACTCAGCGGCAGTGCAAGGAACAACAACAGCAACAGCAGCAGCAGCCACTACATGCCCACCAAATGATAAGGATAACGATAAAGAAGATACCGAGGATGGTTTGAAGGCGTCGAGGGACGCACCGACAACAACTGCAGCTGAGGAGACAACAATTCGAACGACTTTTGGCACACAGCAACAGCAACAACAACAGCAGCAGCCACAGCAACTGGCTGTAGGTAACAACAACAACATCAATAATAAGCAGCAACGCAATGTTTACTTTGCTTTGGATGCATATCAAAATGACGAGGACGCCGACATTGACGAGGAGGACGACAACTATGATGATGAGGATGACGATGAGCCAGAGAATGAGGTGAAGCAATCGGGCAACGGAGCCAAGCAACCACCTCCAGCAATTTGCAATGCGTACACCCGCAAGCAACGCCAGCAGCAGCAGCAACGCTACATTGCCCCACGCGGCGAGTCCATGGAGAACTGGCGTTATCGCAGCCACCAATCGGAGCAGCCGCAGCAATATTCAACAGCTGTTGGCGCATACCGTAAGTATCGTCCGCCTTTTAGCACTGGCGGAGGCGGTGGACACTATGGCAATCAGCAGCGAAACTACTTGGGCAGCTTCTCACACAGCGGCGGTGTCGCTGGCTACAAGGTGGCACCACCGCCACCATGTCCATTGCCGGTGCTCAAACAGCAGCAGCATCAGCAGAAGCGTCATAACAGCGCCGGCAGCAGCAGCGGCAGCGGAGGATCTCCTCCATCCGATGAACAATCGACGCTGCCTGGAACGCAGATACGCAATTGGCGTCAGGATTCCGTCTATCAGAACATGCGTGGGTGTGGCATGAATCAGTCAAGGGGCATGCAACGCTCACAGCCCGGAATGCAGATGCCCATGCAGTCACAGGGACGTATAGGTTCCGGACGCTTTGTGCACTCGTCGCAGGTGCCACCGCATTTGTTGGAGGAGGCACCCAAGGTGGGCATCGGCTTGTCTTCGCCCGCCGAGAGTCTCCTGTTGCAGCGACGAATGCGCCAACAGCAGCGTCCCGGGGATCTGGGCGAGTACTGTGAGCCCGCGACAGCCAGTGGCTAAGAGTGTTCCAAGTGTAGTGAGCAGGCGCCCAATAGAGTTGGCTAATAGAAGTGGTGTGCCGAATCAGCAGAGAACTAATGCGTGGTGTCCTGGCCAAAAGTGAAAAGTGAATAATGCAAAATTAAAAATGTTTCCTTTCTTTGTATACATACATACATACATTACATACATATACACACACACACACACACACATACATAAGCAAACTATAATTAATAATTTGCCACAATTTCCTCATTCGAAACACTTACAAGAAACTGTAAACAGAAAGAAACTACTTAAAATTCCGTCTTATTTTAATGCAGATCGAAAGTTGTGTTAAGAGAATAAGAAAAGTAAATGATGCTGTTTAAACAACAACAATAACAACAACAAATACCAAACAGTCGTTCGAAAACAAACAAAAAACCTTTTTTATAAAAAAAGATTTAAAAAGAAACATGTAATTAATCGCTCTAATTTTTTATTATGAAAATAAAAACAAAAGTATGAAAGGAAAACAATAAGATTGTGTTGAAAGCGAGCTTAGGACTCGACAAACTGTTAGTTTTGGCTAAAACTGAAGTGGTAAAAGATACAAAATCCTTAAGCAAAATTCAGCAACAGTTGCCGTCAAAATTAGTTTCCTTCTTTTGTGCTTTTCTGTTAACCAAGTCAAAAACAAAGTTGTTGCCTGATTTTATTTGTTTTGGCTGAATATCAATTAAGAACTTTGCATACCGAAAACCCAAAATGTACAACAAAAGCAAAAATTGTTGAAATTCGATAAGAAAAAAGTAAAAGAAAAAGAAAATTTTAGATTTGAATTAACACAAATTGTTACACAACAAAACACACTTTACACACACCTGGAAATTGATCTATTCGTTGGGCAGCTGTGATTCCTCCACCAAAACCAGTTGATGCAATTGATTTGGAGTTGGAATGGAGTTGTTTAACCAATACATTGTAATTTCTAGAGACTTTTCTTAAACACACTCAATGTGAGCTTGATATTGATGTTGACCCAATAAATTTCTCATTCCGTTGGCATGAATGTTGAGAGCACACATTGAGAGACTGTTAACTTAAATTCTAATCAAGTTATTGCTACAACAATTTGAGAGGATATAGCCTATATCGTAAGAAATATCTCAACACTTTAATTTTGTTACTTTCCGATACACTTGACGTTTTCTAACTAAGCAGAGATAATTCTAGACCTTTCACATTGCTCAACAATTTTTTGCTGGGCGTAAATAAAATTGAAAATGAATATTATTGGAAAAGAGGATGTGTTAATTAAAATTAAACATAAAAATAATAATTATAATAATAATAATAATAATAACAAATAAAAATGTGATATAAAATGTAAATGTAAACTGCACCTGAAGAAAACTATCAACTGACGCTGTGCCATCATCAACAACCGCAGAAAGTTGCAACAACTACACGAAGTTCTACAGTGAAAGTAAAAGTGAAAGTAGTTGTAGTGACCAGTAGAAGGAAAAGAAAAGAAAAGTCTAACGAAAATCGATTATTATTATATTTTTATTTTTGTATCTGTTTGATCGTTCGATCGTTTGTTTGTTTACGCCCCACAAAATCAAATGTCGGAATGCTTTGCGCCTCAACAAAATGTATACACACATAAGAACATACTTCTATTTTTCCACAACAAACAAAACTATAACAAAAAAAAAAACAAAAAAATTAAAAGAAAAACACAAAAAAACACTGAACTAAAACACTTTAAATACTTCCACATAAAAAACAAAAAATAAAAAAAAGAAACTATTGATATGCATAGAATACAATAGAAGAAGAACCTAATATTTAAATTTTAATTGAAGGAAAAGGAAATCCAGAGACACACACAGACACACAACAGTTAAGTGCGAGACCCAGATAATTTAAATTTAATTTATATTAAAAATGTATTCCTACAACAAAACAATAAGTTTGTTTGCATTGTAAACAGAACTCGATGGTAGAATGGCAAAACTAAGGAACGCTCTTGTTTTAATTTCTAAAACTGTGAGAAATGTTTCGCAACGAAACAAAAAACAACATTTATAAGATGTCAACTAAGAGGGGCAGTGAGAGGGAGATACCCTACACACTACATGTGAGGAGCAAACACACAGAAATATAAATAGATATAACTTTAGTTTTTTGCAAACTGTCCGTTAAAACTTACGAGTTATCTAAACCGTTAAAACTGATTGGTAACGAGTCGACTTATAGTCGAGTCGACAAATAGAGAGAGAAAGTGTGGTAATGGCCAATCAGATAGAAGTAGAGAGAGAAAGTGAGAGAGAGAGCGTTGTTTGAGATCTGTAACGAATGCTAAAACTGTTTCACATAATTCGATAAATTGTTTTTTAAATATCAAACACAAAAGAAAAACAAAAAAACAAGAACTAAGCAAAACAATCGAAAAGATGCAAAGCAAAAGAAAAACCAAACAAAAAAAAAAGAATGATGAGATATTGTTTTATACATAAAAACGAGAAAAGTCAATAAAAATGCAAAATATACAAAATGTTAAATTGTTGGACTTTTATTTACCTTAAAATGAACTGATGGACGATCGCTGCCAACCACTGCTAACGGTCGCCGATGAGATGTGTATTATGTGGGACCACTTACTGGAGGACAACGTTCCCATCTCGTACAATGATTAGTCTTTCAAGACTAATGGAAGACATAAACTTCTAAGGGCGACACTCGGCCGAGAAAAGCCTTACCAAGCCTACTTTGTTTGCACTTTCTCTTCAAATATATAATTTAATATTCAACAAGGGACCTGAGGTCTCAAATGTTTCCCCTACTTAACCTTAAAGTACATTGGAGAGAACTGTTTTGAGTATCATAAACTCCAATAGATTTGTTCTGCCTTAAGAGACTAATATTTTGGAATCGCTTTAACATATCAAAAGCTTCAAACTCTGCCTTCTTATTCCATTAAAATATAGGAATTCCTTTCTTTAAAAGTATTTTTTGAGGATCTGTGACAACAATTCGCTCATAAGAAACTGGCGCTTCGTTGTATATCCTCTCCATCTTTAAACACAAGTACAACACTGAGGGATTGGAATGCAATTTTCTCATACGTTACCACTATGTCGAGTGGAAGACGATAACTCAAACTCTGGCGATGCTAAAATTCTTACTATTCCTGAAATCTCCACTAACCACTGTCCTTTCAACGCTTTAATTTCAACCAAATTATTACGCTTAATGAGATTCTTTTAAGTTACCACAAACAAATTTCGAAAATCAACGTCATATTGCTCAGGAAGTTGAAAATCAACTAAGGAACTCTGATCATTTGGCATCGTGATAGCCTTCGCATGTTATTGGAATCTTGGGTCGTTTTAACACCAAATACATTTGGTTGTTTACCTAACTCATGATAGTAGCATGAAAATAACTTGAAACGCAAGGCTTTTCCTCTCCGGAAAATAAAACTCAAAAGATATTTTGTGAATCAAGAAACTCACTGGCCCAATTTGTAGTTCTCCAAAATTAAACAATATTTAGATTAGATTTTTATCAAAAGATCAATCTTCTTAAAGTTGACTCGGACAAACTGCTCCGCTGTCTACCGTGCAATCACCGGACACTGGCTGGTAGGCACATACGACTCCAGACTGCCTGCAAATTTACACGATTTCTGTCGTAGCTGCGGAAACGATGAAGACGTGGAAATCTTGGCTCATTTCTTCTGCCCCTGCCCAGCTCTCGGTCATCATAGGCACCTTTATTTCGGTGCCTATCTTTTCAATGATCTTTTATTGCCTCTGGATGGGGCTCTAAACACAACGGCTCTTAACGGCTGTTTACCGTCTCTTCCTTTGTTACCCCTCCATGTAGATACCCCTGGCCGACTCTCAGCCCATGTGAGCTGGTGTTCTCGACGTCAGCAACCACGTAACCTAACCTAACCTAGATTAGCTTTTCAGCCCCAGTTACTCAGTTTTGGAGCCCCTGTTAAATATGTATTTAATTATTACACGTTGAAGGCAAATACTTTAATGTTTCAATGCTTTTAATGGTCTGCAGATTGTCAACTTTATTAAGTACTAAAAATATTTAACATTTCCTAAGATATTTTGATTGAGTCCTGCTCCTTAATTTGATATTGATTTAAGCCTACTTTGTTTCTGAGTGATTTTCAGATTGGTCAATGGTGACATTGGTGAGAGCATCTTGAGGGATTGTTAGCCCCGAAGTCATGGAGTGGACGGAGGTGATGGTGCTGTTGACACCCTCCTCACTGGAACTGGCTGCCAGCAGTGGCTTCACATCGGGTGGTTGTGGCTGACCCGAGGATTCATCGGAGCTCTGATTGTTGATATCTTCGATAGCTTGACGCAACTATAAAAAGGAAGATTTAAGTAGGGGAAAAGGGGGTGTCAGGCGGTGAGTAACTTACCTCCTTCAGACTGACCACTCCCACGAGGCGACCAATCCTGGTCACATATGCATGATTAATGCCCATCATGGAGAACATGGAGTGAACCCTCAGGAGGGAAGTGCGTTCCACCAATTGGAAGGGAGAAGGATCAATGGGGCATTCAGCCGCCTTAAAGTTAATGGGTTTCGCCAACTGATCCCGTTCCCACAGCTTCTTCCCCTCGGGAGACATGTCCACGACCCGATCACCACACTGCAAAGAGGAGGAACGTGTTCGAAACAAGATTATACAATCATTCAATGGTTATATATACCAAGTGAACTCTCTTCGATATGCTCGTTGTTGTGGGCAGATCATGATGGGATCCCGATTCCAGGTCAAGCCGAGGATCTGATGACTTCTTGAACACATTTTGTAACGCCGTTCGCAGCCGCCACTCCGAATTGCTGTGGTTACTGTTTAGAGAGTCGTTAGACGGATCTTTCAGCATGGACTTGTGCTGCTCCAGAGCTTCCTCGCTGGCAACGTGTCGAAGGCTGGCAGTTTCCTCAGCGAGGGTGACCTCAAAGCGGGACGGACGACGTCCATAAGGGTCTTGTTCCTTGAGCTCCTCCTCGCGCCATCGTACAGCCATTTCCATGCGCTTCTCGCGTCCAATTTGGTTCTCAATCAACTTGACTAGTTCCTGGCGCTGCACAGATCCCAAGAGGATTTGGTTCTCCGGACTTTCCACCAGCGGTAGTGAGCGAAGCTTCTTGTTCTTCCTGAGTATCTCCTGGAGCTTTTTGTAGGAGATTCCCTGCCAAATGTGCTTTACGTCCCGAACCATAAAATCCTCCACACACTTCTTGTAAACCCCCGAGTTAGTGTAGAGGAGATCGGGAAGGTAGGGTAACTTCTTGATCTGGATAACGCTCTCGTACATGGAAGGCTGCAGCAGAGAGGAGACGGCATTGGCCACCAACACTGCCACGAGTACGGGAACCACAAAGGCTATTTGGCCCGAAATCTCAAAGACCACAACAGCCACCGATATAGAGTGCGTCACGGAACCGGAAAAGGCTGCAGCACCCACTAGGGCGTAGGCAGCAGGCATAATGGGTGACATGCAGTCCCCGTAACGCACTCCCAAAGGAAACGTCCATGCCACAAACTCGCCCACCAAGCGACCAAACCCACTGCCGATCTTGAGGGCGGGAATGAACATGCCATGAGGTACGGCAATCGTGGAGCCAATGATCGAGAAGAAGAACTATTCGGAAGAGGAAGAAGCTAGTGAAATGTGGGACATGTGAAACCAGTGGAGACTTACATGGAACAGTGTGTAGCAGGTGAGATTCCCAAAGACGTTAGTGTACTTGGTCATCCAGTGGGAGACAATCTCAGCTTGTTCCACATTTAGATCGCTGCTGGTCCAGGTAAAGTTACTAAAGAGATGGGTCAACTGCTTCTCCGTTTCCAGATCTCCACCGAGGAACTGTCCGGTGCCCAGTGGAAAGGTGAGTGTGGATATAATGAGCGTCAAGATTCCAGGGTATAGGAAACGACTGTGAAAGGATTGGAATCAATGTATACCCCTGCGTATCTCTGAAAGGTTTACTCACTTCTTCTGAAGAAACTTGTTCAGCCCCTTGCTGGAGCGTATGAACAGCACATAGTGTCGATGGATCCACACAAAGGAGGCACCCAACAGACCGCAAAGAGCACTGAAAGCATCCAAATGCAGTCGATCTCATAGGCGTTTCCCATGGATTCTAAAGACTTACCCAGTCAGAGCAAAGAACACAAGTTCCCTGGAATCGAACGGAAACTCCGTGGCAATATTGGTGGGATACACGGCATGGACCGTATCCGCTCCCTGGAACCACACGGCGATAAGACGCACCGCCGCTGCACCCACCACACACCCGAAGAAACCTCGCCAATAGTTGCGCACAGCAAAGTAGGTTGTAGTCACCTCAATGCTGAACAAAACAGCTGGAAGAGAGGAGAAGTTTACTCTCGAATTACGGTCATTATCCAGGCTTAATAGTCACCTCCAATGGGAGCAGCGAAGCATGTTCCCAGCCCCAAGGCACAGGCAGCTGCCAGCATTTCGGTATTACGGGATTCGTTCTGGTAGATGCTCCGGAATGGGGCTGCCAACTTGCTTAGTAGGGTGGCCACAATGCTGGCTATGTGCACGTAGGGACCCTGTCGATTAGAGACTTTAGCTAAATACAGAGTAACGGAAAGTCTGTGCTACTCACCTCCTTGCCCAAGGGCAGGCCACTACCGAGAACAAAGGTCAGGCCAATGACCTTGGCCACCAGCGTCTTGAAGGTCAGGTAGTTCTTCAAGGTGACGCCGCGAAGAATCGTCTTCATTTCAGGTATACCAGAGCCTAAAAGAGCCGTTGATTAACTTGAATAAGTTGGCTGTAACTGCGTGTTTATACCTGCCGCTTGGGGAGCCAGATATTGGACGAAGAAGGTCGTCAACAAGATCATCAAGATCGGCAGAAGAACCCAGACGAAGTAGCGCGCGAAAGGATCTTCCGAGATGTCCTCATAAGTCCATAAGCGAACTGAAACGAATATACGGAAAAGAATAATATTTACTGAAATGTAATTCAAAAAGTTCTTTATTTAAGCTTAAGTTAATGGAAAAAGAAGTGAGAGCTATAGGCTATAGTCGTCCGATCCGTATTAAAATATTGTAAGGATAGTTTTAGTGGTACTATATACATAATGCATGAGTTTGGGAGCGATAGCTCAAGTAAAACTACATGTCTTCATAAAAATTCCGATTTATCCTATCGGAGCCATGACTATAGTTGTCCGATCCGGATCAAACTTGGTGAGGATGGTTATCATAGTACCACTATGTGAACCATACTATGTGAATTTGGTCCTGATAGCTTTAGCCGTTAACAAGTTTTACTTGATCTGCCAGACATAAAGACCCACTATTATTTCAAATTTGGTGTCTCTAGCTCTTATGGTTTAGAAGATCACCCGGCCAACAGACAGACACACAGACGGACAGACGGACATCGCTATATCGGCTCGGCTGTTGATGCTGATCAAGAATATATATACTTCATGGTGTCGTCCACGCCTCCTTCTACCTTTTACGCACACATCGCTTCTGATAAATCTAATAGACCCCTTTACTCTTTTTTAGAGTACTGGGTCTAATTAAATAAAAATATTGATTTAAATTTTGGAGTACTTTAACTACTCTCGACATCGTTTGATTCTTCCCCAAAACTCCCCACCTATTCTGTGAGTGGGTTACAGCCACGCCCCTAAGCACTAAAAGTGACTTACGTTCAGTGAGTAATCGAATGCCTTCGTCCATGCCAAAGGAGATCAGCGCCATGATAACAGCACAGATCGTGAGGAATATCCAATCCTTGCCGAGGTGATCGGCCACATGCTGCCACGCCCACGATCTGATGCTCTGCAGTCGCGTGGATTCATTGTTGTCCAGTGCAAGTAACTAAGAGTGAGATTAGTAAATTCCGTCCAGTTCCCAATTAGATTTGCTTTTGATTTCTTACCTGACTCCTCAGTTTGTCCTCCTGTTTACGCAACTTGGCGAGTTTGCGCAATCTTCGCGCCTCGTCGCCTGCAAAATGCTGAAGATCCCTCGAGTATCGGCCATACATCTGAGAGTGTGATTATGTAGAATTATTAGACTATGAATCACGCATTTGTTTACTAGAGGGAAGGACAAACAGACAGACAGACAAATAAATTGTCACATGTCTGCGATTGGTGTGCTTAAAAATTAGCACAACATTTAGATAGAGTCGTTCCATTCGTGACATGTCTCTCAAGTTGGCTTGTGCCACACGCATACAGACATAGTGGTACACATGGAGATAAAGGTACAGGTACAGGTACAGGTACAGATAGAGATACAGATATTTGTAGCTGCAAGTCGAACTCGTAACAGAAATAAAAGAATTGTAAATAGAAGTGTCACATTTGAGTCACATGCTCAGCGAATTAAACAGTTTAGGCGCCTGCTAATTAGGCTCAATTAACGCAGCTCCCGGAAAATAATGCCAACAACAACAATACCAAGAAAAACAAATTATACAAATATATGAAATAGGCGTCAACTGAGCGGTGACATTAATCAAAGCAAAAAAATATTTGCACATCTAACAAGTAAGAAAGGCTACAGTAGGGCGAGCCGACCGTAAACGACCCTGTACTCTTTCGAATGCAAGGATTTCCATACATAATTTTAAAAGTTACAGTTGTACGATCCAGATCAAATTTGGTGACGATAGCTATAATAATACTATACACATCATGTATGAGTTTAATTGCGATAGCTCAACTAAAACTACTTGTCTTCATACAAATTTTGTATTAGTGGCTGCCTGACATTCAGAAGGATTTTTATTCCAAATTTACATCAAATTAGCTCTTATAGTTTAGAATATCCAGATATGGACAGCGGACATACAGACAGACGGTCAGGCGGACATCGTTATATCGACTTGGCTGTTGATGCTGATCAAGAATATATATACTTTATGGGGTCAGAAACGCTTCTTTCTGCCTGTTACGCACATTTCGCTTCTGACAAACCTAAATGACCCCTCTACTCTTTTTTAGAGTACGGGGTTCTAAAAAGCAAAGCAAACAATTTCCATTCTAATCCAAGTCCGCTGCTAGGTCGGACTTATGTGATTAAGCTATCAAATATTAGACTAGATAACCGACAAATTAACACTACTGACTATTTGCCACTTTTTTGGTCAGGGCATAAGTTATGTTAACTCATTAAAGGAAAAATACATAGCTTATGTTATGCATAAACAATTGTTTATCTGAAATATTTATATAACATTTTATCAATTTTATAAATTAAATTTTCTTTTCTACTTTTAAAACTAACGTCTTTGTTGAATTTGACACCCAAAAGCTTTTTTAAGCTTTCACCAATGCACTGAAAACTTACGGGAGGTTCATGTCCTCGCTAACAGTATTTTTGACCACACTTTCAAAAAGGTTTTTGTATTAGGCCACTTTTCCAATTGGATAGTAAATTTATGAAAGGACTTTTTCCAGCTAGATTTCTATTTCGAACTGTATTTGACTTTAGGTCTCGGGAAACACTCCTGATTCATCTGGTTTTAATTTTCGAATTTAGTATTAATAATTGTGAAATGTTTTCTGATTTGCTAACTATAAATGAAGTCGTTTCGGGCACAAAAGTTTTTCAATTTTTTAATCACTGACTCTCAAACAGGTCCAAGGACTCTTACATAACAACATGTCTCACCAAAGTGTGTGTATAACCCAAATCCTCCTGATCTTCGCCAGAGATTTCTCGTTTCTCTCGCTCCCGCTCCCGTTCCAGCGCTTGCTCCTGCTCTTTCTCCTGTCCCACAGTGGACACATTGGAGTAATTATCAGTAGATTGTATGCTCGGTGCGGTATGCCGCGAGGATGGAACCATTGGCTCCGAGTCATCGTCATGACTATGTCGCTTCATTGCGCAAAATCAACTGAATTAAATATATTTAAACTTTATTTTATTTATTTACAATTTACTAGCGGGAGACATCCGAGCACCACCGCTACCAAAATGGGTTTATCAACCCATAAACCAATAAGCGCAATGGAGTTGAAGCAGCTGTTGCCCTCAGGCTACGACCGCGACTGAGGCCGCGGCAGAGACTGCGACAGCGGCAGAAGCAGAAGCAGCGAAAGCGGCTGTTTTCGCAATGTTCCTACTAACTGCCTTCTGTAATTGAAGCGCTGTAGAATTCGCTGCTTGAATTTAAATGGAAATTGTAAATGTTTTAACTCTAGTTTTTTGACTTTATTTATCAAATGTAAAATAAGTATAAATTGTTAGCGATATTTATTAATTCAAGTGCATTCAGCGGCTGCTAGTTATCCAGGGCAATATTCTGCATAACACAAGGGTTAAAGCACAAGTAACATGCTTCGAGCTGTACAGAAAATGTTAATTTCGATTTCATCACGACTTGCTTACCAGCTGCTGTTAACACATAATGTAAAGCTTGATTTTCATAAAATGTTTATGGTAAAAACTTAACATAAATTAATAAAAATTCATAATATTTGTAAGTTTTTCGGCATACAATACAAACTCCATTTACTTTTAGACCCTGTACATAAAGTTTGTAAGAAAATCGAGAAATCGTGAGAGTTAAGAGGAGGCCTGTACAGCAGTCACCGCGGAGTCATTATAGTGATGTATGTCTATTCTTGTGAACACCTTGAGCATTAAAATTAAGAAATTAAGAAGAAGTTAAGTCCGTCTAAGCTCTAAAACAAAAAAGGTTGCCATTCACAATGTAAATTTGGTCTGGTTCTATTTAACGGAATACATGCGAATGTCAGGCGTAATGACATCTATTGGCTGTTATGCTGTTACTCACTTTTACAGACCATGTAATAAAAGAATGTGACAAAAAGGCACTAGGACCATACTGTGGTATTTCGTATCCTGAATCGGAACTATATCGGCATGAACTCATCGGTTGAAATCAGCAACAAATCGTATCCTGAATCGGAACTATATCGGCATGAACTCATCGGTTGAAATCAGCAGTATAACGATTCATCCTAAAGTCAATAATGGGTCCTGGATCTTTTGATTGTGTGTTATTATTGTTATTATCGATTCCCTGTTTTTTGCTATATAATTTACATAACAGCTCAAAGTACTGTATTTTTTACCCAATCAAATGTTAATACAGAAATTTGTTTTGCTTTCTCAAACACATGTAAAAGTGATAAAAACTATCAACTTTTTGTTCTGTAAGAAAATATAAAAAATATTAATAAAACGCCAATGATAATCATAGGCCAAGGAATAGAGCCTGCCAGGAAAGAGGAGCGACTTGAGTCGACGAAATCGGTTAGGTTTCTCTGCTGCAACAACCGGTCCACCATGGCATCGTAGCGTGGGTAGTATAGAATCGTGTCCCTGGCAGTAACACCAGATCTTCCCAAACACTCCTCTACAATCTCCTCGGTGAAACGGAATCGGTAGGGCAGGCAACCCATGACCGCAATTGGCTCAATGTTGTCACCTCCCGGATTGGTGAAGTATCCATCGTTGTTGAACTGAATTTTCTTCTCGTTGAAGATCGGACTGCGTCCCATGGATACAAGGAACTGGTCAGACTCCCCTTGAAATATGACGTAGTCATCGTCCACCATCACAATAGTATTAAAGAATCTTAAATGAATGTCAAGAGGGTAGCGTCCACTGCAGATTTTGTTCCAAATCTTCCGCTCAAATAATTTACAACGTTTGCCCAAACCCATTATAAGTTTTTTTTTTGTTTACTTAAAGAAATACAACAATTTTTAATATGTTCAAAATTATTATGTGAAATGAGAAAAATTCCGTTGACAGTTCAGGAATTGAGATTAGGCTTGCTTCGATCTTAGCATATTGGTCTGGTTAAAGTTTTTTTGTGGTTTTTCTGGTGGTTTCCTAACCCTTTCAGCAAATGTTGGACCAACGTTTTTTAATGTTTTTAATTTTTGCAATACTTCCCTCTTTACCACATTAATGTCATGGGGCCAGGTGTGGTGGGGCCTCTAAAATAGAGCTTAATATCCCAGTGATAAAAATTGAATTTTATAAGAATCTTATCTCGTTATTTGTTTTTTATTTGTATTGAGAATTATAAGTACCCAGCGTACTTCGCGAATTTTCTGCGCAAAACTCGTCAACACTGATTTAAAAGACAGATTACGTAGGATCTCATTTACTCTGCCGATAACTCATTATTATTATTATTGACAAAATTATGTATAGAAATTCGGTTCGTTTCACAAGTGTAATTTGGAACCGTAGGTTTCTTCGTGGTGTTTTGAGGAACTATTAGGAAAGTGTCAAATTTTCGTGTCGTTGATAACACTGCATCAAGACCCGCTTTCTCTTATGCAGCAATTTTACTTTTTCCGAGCGCCATTTTAGAACCCTTGGATTTTTGAGTCGATCACTTTTTCGGTCATCCATGTCGTCTTTAACCGTACTTAGTTGAAACGAACATAAGTTAATTGTTCTACCGTAAATAGTTCTATCTACTCCACTTGAGCGATTTTAACGATTATAACGAGCTAAAGCTAAGAAGCTAAATAATTGATAAGTTACTTTGCTCGGCATTTCAGTCAGTAGTTCTTTTGTGCACGGACGATATTTTTACTAGATTGTTTCAGTGGCCTCATCGGATTAACTCTTATTAATTTATCTTTGCTTGAACGGTTACATTCTTTACGAACTTATTTAAAAATTAGTTTGGTATGAAAAAGCGATTTACAATATTTTTCATTCCGTGTGGTAGATGCTTTCTTCGTGTTGGAGGCCCTGGCCCCACTAGTCCTTATGTAAATCCGGCCCTGCTTTCCCAGTTAGTTAATTAACTAAATTTAATTTTTATTGTCAATTATTTTAAATTTAATTTTAATTTTATTTTTTTTTAATATTTTGTGATTTTAATTGACATTAGGTTAATTTTTGCAGGCTGCTCATAGTATGACAATAAATAAATAAAATAAAATTGGATCAAATCAAATCAAATCAAATCGATTGTTTGACTGATTGGTCTGAAAATTCCAGTGGTCTACAAAAATTGACACAGTCATAAAAGAGCTAAATAAAATGTGCTAAAGTTGATTATTAGATTATTATTTTGATCAAATTGACAGATGATTGATCCGATTGAGTGATAAATTTGCAAACATCTTTTTGTTAAAAGTTTATTTCGCAATGATTTGAACTTAAACATAGATCACGATATCTTTGACTTTAGGCACTAGAGAGATATATAAATATATAACAACTTGATATTCTAATTATATTATTGCATAACTTAAACTAGTTTAAAGTTTAAACTGATCTTCGAAATAACACACATTTGCTGATGAAACTAACTAGGATTGAAGTCTATTCTAAACACCATTGCTCATGTTCTGTGTGTTGTTTGTGTCTGTTGTTAAATTTGTCTCTGTCGAGGGCATTGTGAGCGTCACTTCCGTCGTGTCCAGGGACTTCATGTGCTCCATTTCAATGTCGGAACAATTGTCTGAGTTCGACAGTGCCGAGTCCATCGAAGTGATTGTCATGTCGACGGCTTTGTCACTGGCGCTGGCTGAGAGCAGAGGCTTCTCTACCGCAGGTTTTGTATCGCCATCGACTTCATCGCCCTGTGGATGAGCCACAAAACTATTGCTATTGATGTCCTCGATGGCCTTTCGTAACTGTCGTGGGATTGATACTCATCATTAAATGGATTTTTTGAAGTACTTGTATATGAACTTACCTCCTTGAGTCCCACTACACCCACGAGTCTGCCAATCTTGGTTACGTAGGCGTGGTTTATGCCCACCATGGAGAACAGCGAGTGCACCTTGAGGATGGAGGTGCGCTCGACCAGTTGAAACGGTGAGGGATCAATGTGGATCTGTGCCTTCTCCAAGTCTATGGGTTTCAGCATTTCCTCCAGCTCCCACTGCTTCTGGTCCTCTGGTGACATGTCTATCACACGTTCCCTGGGCTAAAAAATGCAAACGAATGGAAGTTATGAGATTAGTCTCCTCTTGAATGTAGACAACTGTTTAAACTATAAATCCTTTAATTGATTTCTACATACCAGTTGCACCGATTTCGCCTTTTTGATAGTCGTATTCTGTTTAATGGTGGTGTGTGTGTGTGTGTTTGGTGTGTGCGGGTGGTGTGTATATTTACAAGAATAGGGACAAGAGAGAATAGAAAATGTTTGTGTTAAATGTCTGCTGTAAACCTCGAGTCGATTAGTAGATGTTATAGTACAGTAACCAACGAGTGTAATGAGGGGTTTACTTACCCCATCTGAGCTGTCTTCGAGGTCTAGACTGGCAACACGACCTTCGTTATCCTCATCCTCCTCTTCTATCTTATATGCCACTTCACCTGCCTCGCTTATGCTATCCAAGGTGTAGTAGCTATAACTTGGCGTATCTTTAACCTTCACTTCGGAGCTGAATTGAATATGATTCTTTCTGGGCCTATTCGGCCTCTCTACGCGATTCTCATTAGGCACCTCGAGTCGTTCGTTTAAATGGCTCTGAGTCTGCCCGTTAATATCTGAAACTTTATTTGTTTTGTATTTAATGCAGGACTTTTTATCTGAATTCGCTTCGCCGAGCAGCAATTTTGTGGGTTTACACGAATCGAGGTCGTTATCAGTTATTGCATCTTTGGCCTTTTCTGGCTCATCCTTATCAGCGGCGTTTACAAAAGCGTTAAGTGTGTTAATTAGGCAAACAAATGATCACCTGTTTTCAGATCTGTTTGGCAAGCAGTACCACTACTCCTATATACCGATATATTGAATACTATATCTACTATATAAACAATTGGAATTACCATTTGTATTGTGGTCTCAGCGTGCGTTGAAATTGGGTTTACTTGCTTGCAGATATGGAATGGGATTAGTGATATGCCACACACATAGAGATTCATTAATAACAAGTAGTGGGTAAGTAATTGGGGGGTGACTCTGGATTTCTGGACTTGGGTTAACTACTTACCATCATGATCTGATCGGTTACAAAGTTCCAATTGTTTTGTGCTTGCTTGGAGATTAAATGTTAATCAAACAACATGGAAAGCACAATTAGGAGCGCATCTCCTCTAGTGGTTAGATCTGCCCAAATCACCACAACAAACATAACCCGTCAGAGTAAAACTGACTACTTACCAGCTGAACCTTCTTTGAAATGCCGGGTGTACTGGGTGCACTTGGGGCACGCTGACCTTGTCCTGTGCTATCGCTGGCCACAGCTGAGATGGACCCCATCTCTGGGTCGGGTTGGACATCCTGTAGCGTCGTGGACTTCTTAAATATGGCCTCGAAGGCGGACCGAATGCGGAACTCAGAGTTGCCCGTGATGGTTGTATAGGGTGTGATGCTGGGACTGTGTGGCGAGGGTGGAGCGTACGTCTTTAGGTTGAAGGAGTTGGTTTTCTTGAGTATGGATTTGCGGGGTGTGAGTGAGCTGTGAAGGGTTTCCGCCCGCTTCTTGGGGGGCAGCATTTCGTCGTTGGCAATCTGCCGCAGACTCAGTATATCCGGTGCTGGTAGCACCTCGAACCGGGAGGGACGACGCTGCTTAAGCTCCGCTTCCTGTTTCTTCATTTCCTCCTCCAGGGCGCGCTCCTCGGCCTCCTTTTGCCACTTTTGTGCCACTTCCATTCGCTTTTCTCGTCCAATGTGCTTCTCGATGATCTTGATCAGTTCGTAGCGTTGCACAGATCCCAAGAGGATCATGTTCTCCGGACTGTCTACCAGTGGTAGGGAGCGCAGTGTCTTGTTTATCTTAAGGACTTCCTTGAGCTTCTGATAGGAGATGCCATGCCAGATGTACTTAACGTCCCGCACCATAAAGTCCTCCACAAATATGCTGTACATGCCAGAGCTGGAGGGCAGCAGATCTGGCAGATAGGGCAGCTTCTTAATCAGTATAATACTGTCGTATATCGATGGTTGGAGAAGTGCAGCCACCGCATTGGCCACCAGCACGGCTATCATTACGGGCACCACGTGCGTGATTTGGCCCGTCATCTCAAAGATGATCACAGCCACGGACACTGTGTGTGTTACCGAGCCGGAGAACGCAGCTGCTCCCACAACGGCGTATCCACCTGGCATAATAGGCGACAGTCTTCCTCCGTAGCGCACTCCATGGGGAAACCATGATGCCATCAGCTCACCCACTAGGCGACCAAAGGCTGCGCCTATCTTGAAGACAGGAATAAACATGCCCGAGGGCACGGGTATCGTGGACGCAATGATGGAGAAGAAGAACTGCAAGTAATCAATTGGATAAACTCGGAATTTGATAAATACTCCACGCACTCACCGTAAATATTGTGTAACACACAAGATTCCCAAAGACGCTGGTGTAGTTGGTCATCCAGTGGGTGACAACGGCGGCTTGTTCCACGGTCAAGTCATCGCGGGACCAGGTGAAGTTGCTAAACAGCTGTGTTACCTGCTCGTGGGTGCTGAGCTCACCTGCCAGGAACTGACCCGTGCCCAGAGGAAATGAAATGCTGGAGACCAGCAGTGCCAGGAAACCAGGATACAAAAAGCGACTGCCAAGAAATAAAAGTTTTAATTATAGCCCTTCCAATTGGATTTCACACATTAAAATGGATATCGATTATGATCTACACAGTGACAGTGCTGAGAAAGGAGTGAAGATCAAGTACTTTGTCACTTTGGTTTGTGTAAGGGCTATCGAATTCTTATTGGATATGTCTAGTTGGAAGTGACGACTGGAAATTGAACTTACTTTTTCTGCAGAAATTTGTTCATGCGCTTATTGGAGCGCATGAAGAGCACGTAGCGTCGATGCACCCAAACATAGGTGGCGCCACCCAAACCACAAACGAGACTAGTGTGTACATTAAGTTGGTTATTAGGAGTAAATGGTATAAAATCGTATGAGAGCACTTACCCAATCAGTGCGAAAACGAACAACTCCTGCGGATCGAAGGGGAATTCGGTGGTGAAATTGGTGAGAAAGAGAGCGCGCACAGTGTCTGCATTTTGGAACCACACCGCGAGAAGCCGGAAGACAGTGGCACCACACACAGCGGCAAAGAAGCCACGCCAGTAGTTGCGCACCGCAAAGTAGGTTGTGGTGACCTCAATGCTGAAGAGAACGCCTGCAGAGGATTGTGGGTAGGGGCTAACAAAATGGCTGAGGCTCAAACTACTCACCACCAACGGGGGCTGCGAAGCAGGCGCCGACGCCGACAGCGCAGGCAGCAGCGAGCATTTCCGAGTTGCGGGACTCATTCTCATAGATGCCTTGGAATGATGTGACGAGTTTACTTAATAATTGTGCTACAATACTTGCTATATGTACGAAAGGACCCTAGAGATAAGACAAATGTGAGTTTTCCAAGTTGTGAATGTGTGTGTGTGTAAGTGTGTGTGGTTGTGCCATTCTTGAGTGTTTGGCATCAATTTTTCATACTTACTTCCTTTCCTAATGGCATACCGCTGCCCAGAGTTGCCGTTAAACCAATTACCTTGGCCACTAGTGTCTTAAATGTAAGATACTCTTTCAGTGCAACGCCACGCAGTATGGTCTTCATTTCAGGTATACCGGAACCTAGTTGGTATGTAATACAATACTTATTTACATTTACATAAAAGGTATTTTAGTTTAACATTCAGTTTGATGCATTGAACATACGCGTAGTGCTTGGTGGGTTAGAAAACAGGTGTTCAAATCGAGTATATAACATATAGACACAATTATTACTGAGTATATAATATACTGGAGGAGCCAAGTGCTCTTGGTGCAGGCAGCTGCCGGAGTGCAGTGGTGCAAACTCGGAGTGTTGGAAGCTATTCTTCCGGAGTTGGGCAAGAGCTCTTTAATGGGCTAACACTTTGGTTTAAGTAAAACCCTTTGGAAAATCTATACCTAAACTATAAGTGGGTGTCTGTTGGATCCTAAACAACCATCGAAGTAAGCAAGTAAGTAAAAAAATTAATTTAGTTTAGTGTTCTGGAACTCTTTTGCTTTGGAAAACCCAAACATCTACGGACATGAGTTCAAAACTACTGAAGTTTAGTAATGCCTAGCGTGTTAAACCATAAACAACTTGACAAATCTACCAAGTTTTAAACTACTTTGTATAATACTTTTAAAATCTTCTGCTTACCTATACTTTGCGGTGCGATGAGGTGCACAAAACCGGCTGAGAATAGTATTAGGCAGACCGGCAACGAGACCCAGGCAAAATACTGGATGAAGGGCTGGGAAGTAAGATCGCGATAAAGCCAAATACGAGCTGCAAATAGTATAGATGAGAGATTGGGAAAAGACTGTAGTAGTTGATAGGACTTTACCATTTGTACATATCGATATGCCTTTGTCCATGATGAAGGAGAGTAGGGCCATGATGATGCCGAGCAGGGCGAGGAACACCCAATCCTCGCCCAGACGCGCCAACGTATGCCTCCAGATCCATGATGAGATGCTCTTTATTCGCGTCGCACGTTTCCCCAGAAGTTCCTGTAAATATTTCCCAGCACTGCTGCTTTATAAACCGATGCGTTCAGAATGCACAAAGTTCTCTAATTCTCTAAATGCTCTCAAGTTAGTGGCTACTTATGAATTACAGACGAGTAACAGTGTTGACATTCTAGCTGGTTTCTGGCCACAATTAGATGTTTCAAATAAAAGCTAACGTATTCTAGCTGGTTTTTAGCTACTTTTAGATGTTAAAAAAAATGATTAAGTATGGTAATAGTTTTTTAATCATTGATTGTCACTAAATTATTTTTTAGAGCCAAGAAATTTACATATGTTAGAAGTTGTCAATATGTCAAACAATTTTTGGCTATAATTTTTTAATTAAAATTGATTTTTTTAAAATTTAATTTGTAGTTTTTTTTAATAATTTTATCGGTCGGCCAAACAGTCATTTGACCAATTGGACGATGGCATCACTTGCCCGTTCTCATGTTTATGTACAGAACAAACTGCCTATAAGAGACACTGTGAGAAAGACAATGGGATTGAGATTGGGAGCTATGCCAAATATTTGCAAATCAGAAATAGCAAAACACAAGTGTATGAAACAAGTGTATGAAAATGAGTACTTTGCATAATTTGTTGCCATTGAACATGAATAGCATTTGATGTCAAGTGAATTTCATTCGGATTTCAATTGAATTCTTTACCTTAAATATGTGTGTACACTATTTGTCTCATTATGTTTGCATTGAATAATTGTATATAAATAAATACTGTATTATATAGTATTCTATTCGATTTACTTGTCAAAATTACCTTATTCCTTTGTTTATCTTCTTGCTTTCGTCGCTTTTCGAGTAACTTGAGTTTTCTGGCTTCATCTTTCGCAAATTCTCCTAGATCTTTCGTATAACGACCATACATCTGGAAATTAAAGAGGGAATACTTTAATTAGTATTTATCATAGTGTATTTAATGTACAAGTTACAAGTGTATTACGCTTCCGAAACAGATTTTATATCCCCTTCAGTTATATATAGCAACTGAGAGTAAAAAACAAATAAACTTTGTCCACCATCCTCGGAGAATACTAAACACTTACTGATGCCCAGGTTTCATTGTTCATCACATGGCAGCAGCCAAAAGTCCAATATTTTTTAAAAATAACATAAAAAACTTGTATTTCAAAATAAACAAAATGAAAATATATAAAAAGAGGAAGAAAATAATATTCCAACGGGCAAAAGTTTTCACGCTTCTGAGTTTTCGTCATGAAACACTTTTTTTTTGTATACGGAAATTCCCAAAACATTTAGCATATTACCTATAAACATATGTATGTATATTTAGGTGTAAAAAATGGCATGGCAACGGTATAAAAGCATAAAATTAAATCAAAACAAATGTTTCACGATTTGAACTTAGAATACGGATGTTAATAACTCAAAGGTAGAAGATAAAAATATGATGAATATAAATAAATGTTAATGAAACTAAATTCTGCTACTTTGTATACAATTTTAAATATAATTTTGCAAGCTGCCCAGAGAAAATAGCAAAAGAAAATTGCTCGAATATGTCACGGTCAAAACAAAGAGCAAAACAACAAGAAAAAACGGTTAATTTCGGCTCACCGAAGATTAAATACCCTTGCAGGCATGTATATGTTGATGTGGTTTCAATTATGAAATTATTTTATTTTATTTAAAAAAAAAAAAATAAACTAAAGCAGTCGCTAGTATTTACCAAAAAAAAAAAAAATAAAGTAATAATTTAAGTAAAATTAAAATTTATTTTCTAAAAAAAAGAATAAATTATAAAAACTAATTTTAACTGAAAATATTAAAAAAATAATTAATTAAATTGATCAATTAATTAATAGTTAATCTAGGAATAAAAAGTAAAGAAATTAATACAACATTTGTAGCGAGGATTGGGAAAGCCCCAGGAAAACCTCAACTTGATCAATAAAAATGTATGCCAAAATTATCACGAAAGATCTCTGATTTAAAGGGACGCATAAATTGAAGTCAGAGATTTAGCGGAGTTGTCTATAATGTGAAGCCTCAAGATGGGATAGAGAGAGAGTTGTACACATATTTTTTTTATATCAAGTATTTCCACATTGTTGTTCCTATGTTATCTATATCATAAATAGTCCAAATCAAAAGAAATTTGGTCAACAAATGCACACAACAGAGAAACGCATCTGAATCAAGTTTTATCAAGAGAGCTTCACAACAAAGGACTATTTTACATAAAAACAGACGGACTGGTAAACGGACATGATTAAGAATATATAGCTTTATTCCATGCGTTACAAACTTCGTGACAAAACCATAATACACTCTGCAAGGGCATAAAAGCAAAGAAGGAAAATGTATAAAAATAAATAATACACAAGGAGAAGGAAATAAGGCACAAACCCAAGAGCACGGCTAATTTCCCAGAGGTCTGGGCGAAGGTCTGTTTAGGGCAGGGTCACTGGCAACTGGTAACTGGCAACTGGCAACTGGTAACTTGTCACTGGTCACTTGTCACGGGTCACTTGTCATATGCTTACATAGTAGAAAGCCTCGATTTCGAATTCAATCTGATTCTTGTCATCGTCTTGGTTGGAATTATCGGAACTGTCTTTTCGTTTCTGCTTCTGATTCTGTTTCTGCTTCTGCTTCTGTTGTTGCTGCTTCTGCTTCGCAATGGCGTCATCCCAGCGAAGGCGGACGGGGGTGGAGGGTAGCTTGTGGGCCCGCTTCTCCTCCCGCAGATACTCCTCCCGATTGATCAGTAGTTCCGGCTCAAAGGCGTATTCGCGAATGTACTCATCCTGGTGGGTGCGACTGTTGTTGTACATGAAGCAGGCGATTTTTCACTGTCTCTCTCTATCTCTGTCTCTGTCTCAAATGTCTCTGCTGATAGATAACTTTATCAGTCGCGTAGATCCGTATTACGGCCTTTGACACGCCTGCGGCTGTTGGCCGAGTTTCTTTTTCGCATTTTGTTGCCAATTATTTATAGTTTTTGGCCGTGTTTTTGTTGCTATTCTTCACTGCAAGACGTAATTATATGTCGCTGCCCTTGAGACCCGTCTCGTCAGCAAAACAGTTGTTAATCTCATTGCAGATTTATTTTTAAATATCTGCAACGCTGCTCGGCCTTTATCACAATTATTTGAGAATTATTTCAATTCAAAAAACTTGTTATCTACGAAAATAATTTAGTTTTGCACTTTCACATAATTTTTAGTATTTTTTGTAACGATTTAAAATATTTATTGATTTGTTGACTTCCTGCACGTTTCTCCGACATTCACACAACGTTCTAATATTTTGCGAAAACTTTGTTGAACTGAAACCAACATTGTCGAGCTTTCCGTTTGTGTCTACAAATTATTGAAATTTCTTTCGCCTGGGCCAAGAACGCTCTGTGTTGGCCAGGGTAACCAGCTGCGCCGAAATTCAGCCATTTGCCAATTTATTCAGCACAAGCAATAAACTTAAAAATTTCTTTAAAAGCTTTCATACTTGATAATAAATTTTGAAAAAAATAAAGTTCAACAAGTTCAAAACGGAATTTTTTTTAGACATAAACCATTGATAGAAATAAACGATTAAAGTTTTCTTTCTTGATAATAAATTCAGAAAAAATAAAGTTCAACAAGTTCAAAATCGATTTTTTTTTTAGACACAAACGATTGATAGAAATAAACGATAAATTTAAACGTTTTTTCCATTTATGGGAATATAAGTGTTAAATTGTTTTTGGATTCGATATGAAGGACTTTGATTATTTAAAGCCAATTGTTCTAAAAGTATTGTATTCTAGCAACAATTTTTTGCACTGCCTGGTTACCCTTTTCTTTATAACTTAACTTAACTTATAATAAACATTATTCTTTATAATCCGATTAAAAATAGATAACAATTTTTCTCACTTTGCCTTTTGCACACTTTTCACTATTGCAACAGCAGAAAGTGTTAACCGACAGGGTCAAAGCACAGAACAACGAAACCAGCAACTATTGTAGTATCTGTAATGCGTATACCCTAACTTTCAGAATTTATTCATATTGATTGTATATTGAGATCTCTGCAAAGTGAAGACAGATTCAAGTTCATATGGCAAAACACAACATCTTGCAAAATCTCAAAGATAATGTGCAGAGAGCAGAGAGCCCACCTCAGCTGCTATCTACTGCATGTTTCCTGGAGAGAATGCAGATTGCTAGTGAGTATTTTAACTGGTCATTGCCTAGCAGCAGCCCATGCAGCTAGACTGGGAATAACAAGTGAAATGCAGGAAATGTAAAGAGAATGAAGCGGACGAAAAACTCGAGGACCTCCTGTGTCTGTGCCTCCTGTGCCCTGCCCGAGCCCGCACACGGCCAAAATGCCTGGGAGCACACACACTATACTTAAAGAAGATCGCCAGAGGAGTTACTAGCCTTTGCTAACCTCTCCTGCATTCTACAAAACATCTAACCAAATTCCTCCGCGACCGGGGCCTCCATATGGCCTATGCAATGTCTCCCTCAGGAGCGTGCGGCTTAACCTAACCTAACCTATTGTATATTGAAACTTAAAATATTCTTTTGATGTTCAAGGAAGGTTATCAGGCAAATAGAATGTGATTAGTTTCATAAAAGTCTAGTTTAGATATTGGATATGAAAAACGTCTTTATAAAAGATTTTCGCTTCTTTTTCATCGATTTATTAGACGAATGGAAAGTTCCCCAATTTAGAGATAAACATACCCTCTATAAATTCATGGGAAAAAACTGTCATCGACTTTGCTTCATTCATACCATACTCTGATAACAGAATTATACAAATCACTTAATTAGAAAGTTGATGAGATCTATAAAGTGGCCATAATCAATAACCAGACTTTTTGTAGGTAATTGGTTTTACGGCTTATTGCTCATTCATGTCAGATATAAAGATAATGCTGTCGCCAAGCCCCAAACTATACGTAAGTGGAAGGAGATAAGATTTCCCTCCTTCAAATAGATTACCCAGTAAAAAACCAACAGACTGAACTTGTAAACCTTATAGATTTGAAGTGGGATGTTTTGCTTACAAGAGTATCGATGTATCCGAATGGATCGTCATCGTCGGACGAGTCCGAGTCGGAGTCAGGTCCATTTTCGGTAGGCGGTGGGCAGGGATAGAAGGCCTGCGACTTGACCTTCGGATGTCGCTGCACATGACGTAGTTCCACCTCCATAGATATGTTGCTGCTGCGTCTCTGTCGCAACTGGCGAATGAACTTCTCAAAGTCAGCCCACTCCGAGTCGACCTGCTCAACGTTCTCTTCTCCAAACTCTTCATCGTGAATGATTCGTTCCGCCTGTGGTTTGGATTTCCCACCGCGATCGCGGTTATCACGGCTGGCGAAGTATACCATTTTGGGATCGGGTTTGGTATCGGGTTCCCGACTACAAATCAATCACTTTCGACGCGAATACGAATTCGATTTGCTTTTAATTGTTGCGATTTTTTTGTTGTTTTTATTTCTTTTGTTTTGCCAATTATGTCAGTCACATATAGCCATTATTATGGCCATGGCTATTCAGTGTTTGGGTTTGACTTTGTTCCGAATTCAGAGTTATGCAATTGAATTAATTGAGCTCTTCCTTCGACGCGATTAAATCCACTGTATCTGCGAGATAGTTTGCTCTGCGTGCGACATGCAGAAAGTTTAAAGACCAACTGAGAATAAGTCTCAGTTTGTCTCGTTTAAGCTCAAGATTCTATAAAATTTAGTTCACTAATACCAAGAGAGAAGTCTGTGACCCGCGATTCCACTCAGTCTCATGTTTAGATACTTGGACTTGCATCTACCCCCATACTAATACACACACACACACACAAGCACCACCATCAACTCTCGAGCGGTCAAAGTTTGTGTAAAACATCAATAAAAATTTATAAATTTAATAATTTGCCGCCTGTTCTAGAGCAAAAGTGAAAAGTCTCATTGCTTGGTTGACAACAAGCGAAGTGCACAGTGGGACCAGAGCAATTGTGTTCAACTTTTCGATCAAAGCTTTAAAACTTAGTGGTCACGCAAGCAAGTAACTACATAATTACTTCAAAAGCACTCACAGCTATCTAACACTCTGTTATTAAAGTATCTCTTAATGTTTTCTGTACTGCAATTTTGTGAATTTGATGCATTTGCCCCACTGTGCCCTGTCACTTAAGCAGCTCAAATTGAACCTGTTTTTTGACGACATCATCTTGCTTTAATCTTCAAGTGTTTTCTGTGTGTGCGTGTGTGCGTGGAGGTGGGTGGAATATGCACATGGCACAGAGTCACATGCTTGTTATTGTCTATGCGGCATCTCTCAGATACAAATGTATCTTTTGCTCGTCTCTGCATTTGTAACTGGGCAAAGTTTCGTTTTGATTGAATTGCTCAATTTAAGATTTCGACGCCTGGCCAAATAACATTAATGCCAAATACTTAACCCTAAATGGGTTTAATACACTGCAGTTAATTTGTGGGGTATTTTCAATAAAAGCTCGTAAATTATGTTTTAAATAATATATTTAGTAAAGAAAGATTTCTATCAATCGTTTATGTTTTAAAAAGAAAAGTTCAAGAGGAAGTGAAATATAGTCAAGGATAGTCCTATGTCTACAATAGCGCTAAAATTCACACTCAACCCCTGAGAATTTATCTGATTATCGTAGCGCAGCTAAATGTCGGACTGAACACTTTATCTCGACGTCATAAATTTAGATTAAGCAGCTTAAAATTGAATAGTCTGTCATATCTATTACATGGGTACATGGATAAATCAACTTGTGTCTCAAATTAAATTCAATTAATGTGTTAATGTATTTATGTATTGTTTGTATTATTTATATTTATTCACACTGTATAAATATAAATGTTAATAAACAAAATAATGGAAATCATTTAAGAGAGCGTACATAGAGCGAAGAGAAGTCTACTTAAATTATTGATTATGATTTCCAGAAAGAGAGGGAGAGGGAGAGAGAACGATTAACTCATTGCTCAAACTAGATTGGTGCATGAGCTGAGAGCCAAAATAATGATAAACTCGCAATTACACACACATTTGGCACTTAGCATGCCTAGAGCGATTCTCTGTTAAATAACAGAATAACAGAACGCAGCTATTTAACATTTGCTCATTAACAGAGTGACAGAGCAGTGTCTTACAATTTAACGGAATTTCATTAAAGTTTCAATTGAACTACTTTTATTTTGATTGAATAAATTTATAACTCTGTAATTTGTATAAATGTGAATATCAACATAAACAAATTATTTGTAATTGAAAATAAATAACTTTCAGATGATTTAAATTTAATTCAATATTTAAAAAATTAAAAAAATTACGATATAAAAAATAGAACGATTACTTGCGGAAGAAACACAAGTGAGCTAAAATATTTTTTAATATGTAACAAAAAAAAACTTTGTTTATAAATTATTTTACAAACCTTGCGATTTCTCTTAAACATTTTTCTTCCCGTGCCTAAAACACTCGCAGCTATTAGAAGGAACTAACAATTTGGAGAAAAGACAACGCGAACTTGGCAACAATTCCAGACCAACTGAGGATTGCAGCATCCGCAGCCAAAGGCACAGACAACGTTAACACTCCCTGACCAAGATAATGACGTCAATAAAAGAAACCACAAATATAAATATAACAACACCTGTGGAAAATCCTCAGTATCAGGGGTAAAAGAACGTGATCAAAAGCGCAAAAAGTGCGAAAAAGAAAGAAAATTAATTAAAAATGAATTTCAATTGAAGCGCTATGCAAATATCTTCGTATGCATGTAATATTTGCAAAGATTCAAGAGATAAATGTGAGAATTTGAAATTATGTAAGTGCAAATAGGACGCAGTTAAACAAATATGTAAATATGATTGTGATTGTGATTGGCTTAAATACAATTAACTTTTATGGCTCGAATATCTGTTTTGGAATCCGAAACGAGGCAAAACATTTTTAGCTGTTGGTTGTTGGCTGTTAGCAACTTTTAAAACCCACAATAAAACTCATTGTTAATTGTATTAAACAATAAACTAACCATAAACATTCATAATCAATGAATGCCTCGATTGAAAGCCAGAAATCAAATCGCTATGGATTTATCTCGTATCGCCGTCACTAAATCAAAGTGATTTCAGCGATAGCGAGACACCTTTGATTGATGGATTATTCGGTTACTGCTGCACTCGATAAGCCCGTAATCGTGTCTACTAGTTCAAGTTTCCTCAATTCAACTATATTGCAGTCAATAGACTTATTTACGACTTTGAGAGGGATATACTAGAGAATATATGATACGTTTAACTGGAATATCTGCTGTGTGTAGGGTCTTGGGGTTTCTAATAAATTGCTTAAAATCAATAGACAATAATGTGATGGAACTTATATGATTTAATGCTACTCATTGGAAGACGCTTCCAAACGCCCACCAGGAGACCTACTAACTTAAAGCCGTAAATACCTATGCGCCGTACTACTGAGGGCCACATCTGACCTATGTACTCAATCCGCGAGGACGTCCGGCTTAACGTAACCTAACCTATATGATTTGATCACCATGATTAATTGCTACAGCGTATATGCAGTAGAACCTGTAACATATTAATGTCGTTTAATCTACTAAAGATTATAATTAATTTAGTTTGGTTACTAAACCTATTCGTTAACTGAAATACTACTCATATGCCCAGTCCCAGCATTTACTGATCTCTAGTTTAAAATAGTCAGCAGTTAAATGAGATGTCTCGTTAAAATATTAAATACCAACAAAAGTAATTTATTTGCACAGCTTTTCGACCTAAAACATTGAGTAAAACAGTTATAGTTCATTAGAGCACTTGTTGTTTGTCGGCAACTTTTAAAGAAGTTCTAAATCCCAAACTGTAAACTGTTTCCGAGTGAGTCAGAAAATATATAATTCCATAAAATACCATAGTTATTTAAGAAACAATTGAATACCCATTTGGGTTTTCCATTTAATGCCCCGAATTAAAATGAATTAATGACAAATGAGCTTCTGTTATCATTTGTGTACATAGAAATAGCAAATAAAATATTTGCTAATATCATTATGGCTAGTTGAATTGGCTAATCGAAATGGTTTTCGGTTAATTAAGGCTTTGAAGGTGATTTGAAATTGAATTAAACTCGTATTGTTTATTAGCACCCGATGAATTTAAAACGATCAATCATCTCGAAATCTATCGGCGAAAGTAATAAACAAATTAAAAAGATTAGACTCATTTAATTCGGGAAAAGTGCAAAAAATGGAAAAAGTATGATCTGAACTAATCAGTCCACAATTAAGAAAGGTTAAAGTCATGAGATAAATAAATAAATACTAAAAACAATGTAGTAAGTTTTCTCTTATCTTTCGGTTTCGGTTCGTGCCTTTTTATCTACACAAACTTAATCCACCTTCAGTGACAGTGAAAACATGCTAAGATGACTTTGAACTGTAATCTAGAGCGCACGCAGCTTTTAAGATCCATCAAAAAAGAGCTAAAATCTTGTGCAAATATTTGCTTAATAAATATTGTAAATATTGTGGAATTTTGGGGCATCTCTCACATGCTAATTGCTTCTTATCATTCACGAATAAATCTTGAGCATACAGAGGATTGTGTGACCCACTCAGAGCCTGAAAAAACAGAAGCTGCTCAGGTCAAAGGCCGATTAACTTCAAAGGGGCTCACAGAAACATTTTTAAAATGAATTCCTATTTTCAATTATACTTGGTTTAATGACGCAGATTTGGAAGCATTAATTGAGCAGGAAAATCATGCAATTAATACCCTGTAATTACTTTAATTTAATAATCTAACTTTAATACGTTTGCAAAGGCATTAAAACCGATTTAGCAGAATATTGAACCTGAAGAAAATTACGTTATACCCTTCTTTATATTTAAAATACTACAGGGTATACTTTTTGTAAATGGAAAACTAGAATAAAAACCGCATGCTAGACAGGGGCAAAGTTTGCTTTGGATTGGTTTGTTTGGGGCTTCCCCTGTAAGTTCCAATGAATCAATTTGAATAGAATTTGAATCGAATTAATGCCTATCAAGAGGTACAAGTATGTGGTAAAAACCAGACTGCCGAACAGCGATCTGCCCACACCTGTTGCACTATAACACTATGTTGCATATTGAATCTTGATCCAACTGGTTGACCTGCGAATCTTGCCTGTGATCATGTGCAAAATTTGAGATCAAGAGTATGATCGAAGTGTCATGTGATATGACTCATAAGTTTGTTTGAGTGTATGTGTGTGTGTGATTTACAAATTTGTCTCGGTTTAGCAAAAAATCAATCACAAAACAAAATTGCAAGTAAGTAATTTGTATACTGCTTATAAAGAATCATTGAACCCTCCAAGTAAAGAGAACAGGAACACACTAATTGCTTAGGAAGAGAAAGCATTTTGCTTAGCAAAAAACGAAAATATATAACTAAATTTAACGAGTTTTGGGATAAATCTTTTTAACAATTTCAGTATTCAATTTCAAATATTTAAACAAAACGAGTGCAAAGATAACTACAACTACATATAAATTGAACTAATTCCACTCTAAATCGTTTTAAACGTCTCCCAGAGGAATACAAGTTAAAGCTGAATAAGTTAAGTTAAAGTTTGTCTTAAAATGCGTGTCAATATGATTTACTTTAGATTTTATTATTCAATATATAAATAAAATTAAAAAGATTTAACTAGATCAACTATCTTACCCTGATTCGGAAGGAGTGCAAATGGAATGTCTCCTTTCACTATGCTATCAAAAATCGGACTGTATAATTAGATTTCAAGCCATATAACTTTAAATGCATGATAAGGAATTTTTTAAATTTAAAATATTATTATTCTTTGTAAGTATAATAATTTTGTATATAACAACGGGCCTTTAACATGAGTACACTTTTGGTATTTAAAATTAAAAAGTAGCTTCCTTTAACCTAGATAACAACGAGCCTTAACATGAGTGTATATTTTTGGTATTTTATATTAACTTAGAATCAGCTGTAACTTACCAGTGTGTGTGTGTAGCCCAGACCCTCATCCCCGTCCTCGGCAGTGTCGTGATCGTGACCCACATTGAGGCGCAGCGAGGATGCATTTGAGCACGTGCGCACTGGAAACGTGTTGTTTGGAGAGGGAACGAGGAGCAGAGATTCGTGTCCATTTTTGTCTATTTTCATGTTGAATTGAATGAATATTTAACGGTTTATATCACAACGTAAATAGCTGGTGAATTGAATATTAAATAACTCTTTTGTGTTGATTGATGTTTTTTGGTTATTTTTTAATCAACTATAATTTGGCTTGTCTTTCACTTATTTTGTCGCGCTTATTTTGCGATTACTTTTGTTTTGATTATCACTTGCACTTTTCCGCATTACACGAGTTCTTTTCATGCGTCATGTAAAACATGTAAAATTGAAATCAAATTCCTTTTGCTTGTGCATTAAATTCAATTAGCTGCACTTTTGTTGCACCAAGTCACAAGACTGATTTCCTTTTCAGCAGCAGCAGCAGCAACAGCGGCAGTCACAACGATGTTGATAATAACGACGCCAAAGTCAACGCCAGCGTCAACGTCTACGTCTACGCCAACAGAGTCCAATACACGCATGCCAAAGAGGCTCGATGTGAAGTAAGAACTAAAGTTGGAGCAGTGCGTGAGTGAGAGGTCTGATCAGACGTTGCTGCTTTGCTTAAAGTTGACTGCGACTGCAAACTTCGCCGACCGCGACAGAAGCAGCGACTGCAGCGAGCGTCGGCTTCACTGTTTATGCTTGGGAAAACTGCTACTCTGTTCCTACCGGTGATAGGTTTGCTGATGTGCAATTTCTGCTGGGCTGACTGTTTTTGTTCTTCCTCCTTTTCTTCTTGCTCTTCTAGTATGTGTCGCCCTTTTTGGCTGAACAGACAGATAACGGAGAGGGTGGCAGTGGGAGTGTGAGAGCGAGAGAGCGAACGTGTGTACACTGCACGATTTCAAGTGGTGCACTTGAGCGTGTGAAGGCTCAACTAACAAATGCGACAACAAAATCGCAATTGTATCACAATTTCATTATCTGTTTTATCTACTACAGTAGTTATGCATGGAGTGTGTGTGTGTTGATGTATGTACACTTGTAGAGACAACAGTTGCGCTGGGTTAACTGCAAATAACCATTCTCCGAAATTAGCATCTGTTTTTCGCGCCGATTTCCGAACTAATGAACTGTGGACAATATTTGGTTCTCACAGCGGAAATTTGTTTATTGCCATTCCTGAAATGAAATCAAATATATAACGGTTATAAATAACTTAATATATGAGTTATTGCTTTATTTACTAAGCTAATTAAATTATGCATGGAAACCCCCACCGTAAGTCAAGCCACCCAGCAGCACACGCTTTCCGCTTACTCAAGTGGCGTCGATGTGTTAATGAGAATGGGATGCAAAGCAAGTAAAACAACAGCTGAGGAGAGAAGCAGAGAGGAGAACAATTCAAGATAGTGCTAATTGATTCCTCTCCCAGCTCTCTATATAGTTTAATTAGGAAGCTTCGATGACTATACAGTGCGTATAGCTTTCAAGGATTTACAGTGGAAGGAAGTAAAGCTTTAGCTGAATTCCCTCCCCCTACTTTTTAATACCCAATAAACACTTACAGCTTCCAGACCACAATATCGGTAATACTAACACTCGTTTGCGATATCGTATAACCCATTTGAAAGCGGATCGGCTTAGTTCCGCACGTATTTGTTTGCATGTTGTTTCTAGGTTTCAGGTTTGAAGGTTATTTTTAACTCCCGAATTTCTTATCAGCGTGCCAAGCTGAGTAACCTAGAAAACCCCAAGACATGTGCTCTAATGCGCTTTAATTTATGTTTTTATTACAAACCAGTTAACCAGTGGATTGCTTATAAGATTTATTAATTTATTTTAATCTAATGTCGGAATTATGGCGCCGATTCGGCAAGATTTATGAAAGTGCCGTGTTATTTTTTGCAAACGTTTGTTCGTTTCTACAATCTACTCGCATTTTCACTTAGACGAACTTCAGATAGCCAAGAATTTGCATTTGAAATTCCTTTCAGCGTTACAACAAAAAACAGTCAAAAGCAGTTTTAGCCGGTTTCTGTGTTTTCAGTCAAACTCTGCCCTGATAATGAACCGCAGACTCGTATAATATACAATATAGTATGTATGCATGTTTATTTCAAAATATATTTATACTGTTTGTCGGTGCATAATTAAAGCAAGATAGCTGCATTTCAGCCCAGTTCCCAAGGGAATTATGAGAAATTGTAAAAATATTAAATATTGTAACTGATCAATGAACACAATTTTTTCAAAAATTTCATATTTTTGCCTTCTGTTTTAAAACACCAAAGTTTTTGTTATTTAAATTTTTTCACCTTTCGGAAACTGGGCACATTACAGTCGAGCACCTTTAGAGCTTTCGTTCAGTAAGTAATCAGCACGTATGTTTGTATTTTTGAGAGTTCTTGATTTTATTAAGATCTTAAAGCACTGATTATCACATGTAAATTGCTCACTAATTATAATTGATTATTTGTTCCATTTATTTTTATGGCATTTACCAAGAGAAAGTGACTAAAATTAGTCTTACGTGGATATAAAATCTCCTTATTCTGACCAGAATTGTGTCAAAGTTGTTTTAAACACACCTTTAGCTCTAGAATTACTGTTCGAAATGAAGTTGTCTTTAGAATATTAATGAACATTATTTTATAAAGCAGGTGTATGTTTTATTTTTGCACTTTCTGATACATCTACTTAAATTTGAAATCACCGCACGTTTGTCACACTCGAAAGCTGTAGCTGGTTCTACGAGTTAGAAATGCCTGATTTAAATTGTGATTGTTTATTTTCTGATAACTATAAACATTAAATTTAAATGTTTAATAACTATTTTAAGTGTGAGCCAATTCAAAGCTGAATCGAATTTACAGTGAGTGCCCTTATAGCTGAAGTGAACTGATGTGACTTTTACAGTAAGTGCTCATACAGCTCAAGTATTTGTTTTGAAAAGTCACTTTGAGTGTATTACACTGTCTTCTCTCACCTCGAGTGTCCACTGTAGTTGTGGGTGTACAGAGAACAGTGTACACTGTACATGTTAAAAAACCATTACTAAGCACATATACAAGTACGAAAACAACACAACGTCTGCCAAAAAAATACAGTAACATTTTCCAAAAAAATAAAAATAAATAAAATAAAATTGACTAAATATAAAAATAAATATTTGCTTGGCTGGCTAGAAACAGTGTGTGAATACTTTCGCATATAGTATGTGCTGAAAGTATAGGTACTCATGCATATTTGTCTAATTAGGTATCGAATAATTTTTATTGGAATTTCTTTTGTCACTTTTAATTTTAGTTGTTTGACATCACACTAATTAAGTTAATTAAATTACTCGAGTCGAAATAAACAAATTAAAATAAATTACAAAAAACACTTTTAAATACAAAAGAGGAACACAGTCACCCCTCAGCCCTCAACTTGCCTCCCTTTGCCTTTGGCAGGTGCGCCCAACACCTGTTCCACTGTGGATTCACACACAAAACAAAAGCAAACACACACACACACACGCACACACATGTAAACCGTGATACACACTCTGAGCGCGTGTTTTGATTTTGTTTCTGCTTTTGTTGTTTTGTTGTCACTCACATTTGCACTTGTTGTTTGATTGATGTATATCTATTTGATTGACTACTAGATTGATTGTGTTTCCTACTAATTACGAGTTCGATGTGTGATTTAGCTGATTTATCAAGAGGAGCGATTCTAAAGCAGCTCCGTTGTCAACGCGGCCGCTTCGCGTTCTGGCATTGACTGCTCTCGCTGCCGTCGTCGCAGTCGCTGTCGCTGCCATCAGCGCAGTCACTGTTGACGTCGCAGCCGCAGTCGCTGTAGTTTTTGCTGCTGTTAGGTGTTTGGCGCTTAACTTTTGTCGCTTGACTTTGGGAGAACCCGGTTATCAGCTTCGGTCAGCGGTCAGTTCGTTCCGTTGCGATTTATGACGTCGAATCTAAAAAACCGGGAGCTTTTTCGCTAAACGCGATCAGCTGATTTGCATTTTTCAGTTGTTTTCTAATTTCTGATTTCTGACTCGCTTCTGATTCGTTTGCTTTGCTAATTTCTCTCTGACTCGATAACTCAGCTGCTACTTGAATCACAAAATTGATATGTTTTTAGAATTTGACGTTTCTGAAATTTCTAGAATAAATTAAATAAACTTTTAAATACTGAAACAGTCATTATAAGCGACAGTTAAGTTTAATTTGACTATAAATTATGGCTCACTACTTAAATTTTTCGCGTCGATAAATTTGTTTTTTCCACATTTTCGCTTGTTACGTAATAATTCTACTTATTAATGTAATTATTGCCATAATAAATAAATAATCGTACGTGATTGTCATTAGCACCTAGCAAATCGTTTTACTGCACCGAAATACACTTTTCATTATTTACATTTTCGTTTTGATCGATATTTTATAGCTATTTGAAGTGGTTTTAGTTATGGGCTTCCAATTTCTAAGTTTAATGACTTTCAACTGAATGACTTTAGCAAATGAGATTGAACTGTTACTTAAGCACGCTTATACCCTGTAGAAAATGCGTCGTCGTGCTTCTTCAAATTAAAGTTAAACTGAAAAATCAAACACGAATAATGAAATGACTTGATTTGATTTATAAATTACGAGTACTTTCATAAATAAACTCCACACACGCCGATGCAATCAGACAGAAGACAAGTCAAAAATCAATCTTAGGAAAGTATACCCAACTTGAATATACCCCGTACCCAACGAAGGTATTTCCCAGGTTTTAACAGCACTAAAATAACGAGATATCTAATATACTCCATCATTTTAAAAATATTTTTTGTATAAAAGAAAACTATTTTCTTAATTTTATTAAAAAATTGAGTTAAAAAAAAAGTTACCCTTGTGTCACAATTAGTTGATCCCTAGCACTGGGCACGACAGTCGTGAGAAGTGAATAAATTTATTTATAGTTATAGTTTGACAAATTTGTAGTCACTATTGATTAGAACGTATCTTTTCAGTCTTTGCAAAATGTGTAACAAAAAAATCCAGAGACATGAAAATTTATTATGCACACAATTAAAATACTTCAAAATTAAACATTAAAAAAACTCTAGTTCCTTGGTTGATTGACTATAATATATTTAGTGCTGGAATAAATTAAAATCTTAGCAAATCTTAAAATTGCTATTCGAAATATATGGTACTTACCATAAAACCTACTCAAGATAAACTGGAATTTGATACACCTTCATTATTATCTATTGTTGTCTATGTTTTATTGGCATAATTAGCAAGAATTATCATTGCCATCCAAAACTTATCTATTTGTCGAGAGAGAGTGAGGCACGGGGGGAAGAGGGCGAGGGAGATACAGAGCTGTCTAGGTGCTCTTGAAGGAAAGTGAAATGTTAGGCCTGTCATTGGCTTATGACAGCAATGCCTTTTTTATGGGATGTACTCACTAAAGCACGCCCAATTGACTTATGCAATCGTAAATTATGGAACAGGCGATTCCAACAATTTTTAAGCAATTATCAAAGCTATAAATAACTATGCAACTAGGGATGATCAGATTACGGCATTTAGGGAATTTTAGCAATGCAAACTAATGCACTCCAGGAAATTCAAGATCGTTTATATTATGGGAAAACTCTTAATAATTATTAAAAATTCTTACTTTTTGTTTTGCTCACCGTGTTGCTCCGTTTTTATACTCTGTTTAAGACAGACTAGATGGAAAAAAGACAACTGATCTCAAGTCGAAGTGCAAACAACCGAAGTACAAATATTCCGTATTTATGTTATTTATGTACTGAATGTGTAATCAAATGTTTCTCACAATAACTATTCGATAAACTTTTCCATTTGACAGTCTTAACAATTGTTTTTAACCGATCGTTGTTAATTCCAGAGCGTCGTTTAGCGAAATTATCACCTTACCGCTCACCTGCAAAGCCTCCCTTTCTCAGTCCCAGATCCAGTCCTACTATTCATATAGCAAAACAGCGAATTGCGAAAAACAAATTTACATTCGCGGAATGCGCGCGCGTTCGCCTCCGAAGGGAAAGCAATAATGCAAAAAAAAAACGACAACATTGTTGACCAAGTCTACACTGGTATGTGTAGAATCTATTGCTGATCTAGACTTCTACATAGTATAGCCCTATAATTAGTATTGTCCGGAAAATACTTGCGGCTCAAAGAGCAGACTCGATCGTGGACTGTGAAAGCTTCGTTTGATTCAATTCTGGGAGAACGCTGTGAATGATCTTAACTCAACTCGACATCGGCATCGAGTCTAAGAATAGTTTCACACTCATTTATTATGAGTCTGATTAGATTTGACAATAGTTTGAGTTGAAAATTATCCCAAGCTTAGCTCAGCTTGTCTGGGAATTGTACACAAATTAATTACTTTTGTTCATATTATTATTCTCTTTATTATAAATGTTTACAATTTTAAAGTTCTGTCATGTATTGATTGTATTTGACATAAAGAAAATTGACGCTGTGTTAATCGTCTTCTTCTTGTTATTCTTCAAGTGGTTCTTGTTCTTTGCCTGATCAAGGAAGTTCTTTACATGCGATTACCATAAGTACAGGTGTGTAAACCGTATGGATTAAAGATACATTCTTGCTTAAATTACATAAAGTATTTATTTACGTGTTAATTATTTTTGCTCCATCTTTACATCCTTATCTATTTCTATCTTGATGCGTTCGAAAAGTTTAAATCTATGTTCTACCGTCATTGTCAATCTGTCTCGCATCCGCCGGTAAGTTGTGCACGTTGGATCTGGATATGGGTGAATGCAGAACCGGATTCTGTTGTGGATAGTTGCCACATTGTTGAAAAATACTTGCGTTTACATTAACGTATGTAAATGTAAGGAATTAATCTGAAGGATACACTTAAATACGCCGGGAGAAACCACCTCCTCCGCCAACTCCTCCACCTCCATTGTTGCCACCTCCGAGTCCAACGCCTACTCCTCCTCCACCAGCACCAATACCACCACCGCCTCCGCCACCGCCATTGCCTCCTCCACCACCACCGACGTTCACACCGCCGCGGGTCTTTCCATCGTAGAAGAGCTCAATGTACCGGGAACCCATTTGCTCGCGGTGCCGCTTCATTGCCAGCTGAGAATCATCGTGTGTTTCAAAGTAGGCGTCAGCGGTGCCACTGTGGAGCCCCTTCTTGTTGTAGTTAATGCGGACGTTGGCAGGCCGAATGGGATCGAAGAACTGCAAAGGACACGACAGTTAATTTAATGGGTTCAACACCAAATCTCTTCATGCTTTTAGACTTACCTTGAACACATCGTTTTCAAACGAGTTGTATGGAAGGCCACGCATATGGATCGTGTAGTACTCGACGTCATTGTTGCGACCACCTCCAATTGGACCAAAGTTTCCACCGGATGATCCGAAGTTGCCGCCTCCATTGTTGAAACCGCCTCCGCCGTTATTGAAGCCACCGCCGCCTCCATTGTTAAATCCACCGCCGCCGTTGTTGAATCCTCCGCCGCCGCCTCCACCGTTGTTGAAGCCACTGTTGTTGAAGCCTCCACCGCCTCCGCCGGAGTTGGTGCCAAAGTTTCCAAAGCCACCTCCGTTGCCGCCATTGTTAAAGCCCCCGGAGCTTCCGCTGTTATTGAAACCACCACCTCCATTGCCTCCATTGTTGAAGCCACCAGTGCCGCTGCCGTTGTTGAAGCCTCCAACACTGCCACCGCCAGAGTTGTTCCCGAAGTTGCCAAAGCCTCCTCCACCTACACCGCTCCCACCACCACTGTTGTTTCCAAAGTTTCCAGGCATATCTAGAAAAAATAGAAAACGTTGTTAATCATAAGAATACAACTTAACAGGATTAATCTAGTTAAGTTATAGCGAAACTTGTCAAATATAGATTTTGAGCGACTCAGATCGGAGCGACTAGACATAGCACCAACCTCCTACCCCAGTGCTTGAAATTTGGATATGGATTTGGATTCAATATTGATTTTGATCTCAGTTCTCTTAAAAGCGGGCTGCTTTAGTCACTTACCGAAGTTGTTGCCATTGCTGTTGTTGCGATTGTTTCCGAAATTGTTAAAATCGCCAAAATCATTGCCAAAATTGCCAAAATTACCAGAGTTTTGACCAAAATTACCATTGTTACCATTGCCGCCGCCTCCTCCTCCACCACTTCCTCCGCCGCCGCCTCCGGAGTTGTTCCCAAAGTTACCCGAGTTCATTAAACTTGGCAAATTATTAAAGCCCAACATATTGTTAGCGCCTACGCCAAAGTTGCTGTTGTTGCCCCAGTCTGCAAAGAGAAATCACAAAAGTTTATTATTATATTATATATACTTAAGTTTGTGGAATCACTCACCATTGCGTCCTCCGAAATCGTTGCCTCCACGATTGGCGCCACGATCACGTATATCGTATGGTCCCGGACGTCCACCGCCCCCGCCGCCTCCTCCACCAGTTGCCCGCTTCATCTCAGCAATGGAGCTGCGGAAGATCTCAATGTACCTGGGAGCAGAGCAGAGAAGAAAAGAGAAGACAAGAGCGTACGATCATAAGTTACTATCAGATAAACAAGCTTAACTGGTTGAATTCTACACAATAGTTGGAAAATAATGTGCATCCTTGGTTAGATATCAAACAAACAGTCAATTCTGAGTCTATTGATAACAGTATAATTAGGTTAATGTTTAAGTTAGAACTTATCAAGATGTTTTTTGTGGTTAATATGCATTTCAATCGCTTGAAGCACCCAACCAGACCCATTGCCTGTACTATATATTACATAATACACATTAAATACAATTAAATTGTTGCATTTCATAGATTACTAAAATGGGAGACGTCTTTAGGTTAGAGTAATAATAGGTTGCAACAATTTAAGTGTGTCTTGTATATGAATCTGGCTTGATTCATTTCATTTAATTTGATAACAGTTTACCATAGAGTGTTGAATGTTGTTTGGCTGCTGCTGTTGTAGCTTGTGCTTGGATAGCTGTAAATATGATGTGTAAGAGACCCACCTGTGCCCAATTTTTTCCCGATTTCGGCCCAAGGCTTGCTCAGTGTCATCCTGGCTTTCGAACTGAACAAAAGCTTCCCCAGTAGCACGACCCCTTCTGTCCATAACAAAAAGTATGCCCTCCCGATCCGTTTTGATTTCCAACCCTGCCCATGACGATAACCAACAAAGATTTATACAAATATATAGAGACATATATATATATATAGTTATATATAACGCAAGGTTAAGGATAGATATAGAAAAAGAAAGCTCGATATCATATATCTATGTATATATGTAGAAAGATTGTTGTTGATTTTGTTGTGTTCTGCTAGTTTTTGTTTTTGTAGCTGCTGAATTGAAACACAAGATCAGAACACCACCTAGTTGGAAGCTTAAACAAGACTTTCAACAACATTAAATGATTTACAAAATAATTATGTATTCTTGTACGAAAATGTAAAAAATAGAACTATTTAAATCATAAATCTATAACAAAATAAAGTAGCAGTGGAAGAAAGTTATGATTATTGAAAGAACAAATTCATGTTCACTACTACAATCCTTGGTGAAAAACATAGAAATTGTTAAACAAATTAAAGTTAGAATAATGAATGTGTGTGTGTGTTGGCAATGCGCTAGGTGAGAGTATGTTTTTGGGTGACCACGTTATCGATCCCTGGTCCTTGGATGCAACCACCCCAGACGTTGGATACTCATCTCAAAGGGAGCCCAAGACTAACACTCACTTTAACTAGCAGATAAACGCTCACCGCAATACAAAGTGCAACAAAGTATATTTTTCTTTTAACATGCATTCGGATCAGCAATCAGTATCAATACATACAGTGAAGTTACCATTAGATACATAACACACACACACACGGCAGTCTACTGGGACTTGGCTTACCAGCAAAGAACTCCTCGATTTGTTGCTCTGTGACTGCATAGGGAAGTCCTCGAAGCTTCACCACAAACGCTTGACCGTGTCCGCCTGTCTTGCGCATGGCTTCCTTGGCCTCTTTTGGTGTAGCAGTAAACACTGGATATACACAAAAGGTTTGTTTTGTACTCCAGGTTACAAACGGAAAGAACTTCTCAACTCACCCTCGATGTAGCGATGGCCCATGCTAGCTCTATTTAGTTTGCGTGCCTCTTCGACATCCTCCTGGCTGGATACTTCCACGTAGGCTTCACCAGTGTTCTTGCCATCCACACGACTGGTAACTAGATGAATGCCTTGGGAACCGTTAATGACCTCCACATTGACCAGGAAATCAAGAATTTCCTTGTGTGTAGCTGACCAGGGCAGGCCACGCAAGCGAATGAATTTAGGACTTTCGCCAACATCGCCGATTTTTACGTTGGAGTCATCATCACCATCGTTTTGATCGTTATCGTATTGGTCATCATCGTCCTGCTGCTGGTCGTTGTCATCATTGTAGTCGTCATTGTTATCTTGCCCCTGGCCAAAGCCCTGATTGTATTGCACGTCTGCGTTCGACATTGCCGTTGCTGCTGAATCTAGGCTGAAGCAGAAATACGAATAAGTTATTGATATATCAAATTAAACAACAAATCAAACTTTAAAAGTTAAATTTATTTTCGCTTCAAATTGTTATTTGATTTTATGCGGCATCGATTTGGTCTTTTGGCAGCGCTTACGCCATTTTGGTTTTTGCGACTACTGCGGCTTTTTTTTTCTCGTATGCGGCTGACTTTTAACATGATGTTACACCACTTCTTGCAGAAAAAATTTTGCTAAGGCAGCAAATGCTTATGCTCAAATACTTTAACTAACCTTTTTTGGTTTTAGAATTTATTTTCAATCCTAAATTTATTTGTTTTCGCACTTTTTGCACAAGTTTCCACTATGAAAAAACAGCACGCTTCCAGCAGTATTAGAGATGGAACTTACATCAATACCAGAATTGACGTATCGATGTTTTATCATAACGCGATATATCGATACATTAATTCAGATTCGATGATTATAGTCGAAGTATTTATGGCGCAAAAAAAAAAAAAATCAAATCGAGCAACAGTGACAGCAACCACAATTTGTCAATAAATGCTGCACACAATCAGCATACATCCTTGTCGATGCCGCCGTCGGTTTATAAATAGGGCCAAGCAGTTTTCAAATAATTTTCGTAGCCCTGTTTCTCATAAATTCGTAAGAATCAATAGCGGCAAGCAAAATGGTTCGACACGAAATTTTTGAAAAAAAAATGTGGTCGTTTTAACATGGGATTTTTGCCTGATTAGCTTTGGTTGGGTTTAGACCACTAAAACACTTTTATTTGTTTTTATCATAATACACTCAATTTGTATTATGATAAAAAAAAAATAAAATAAAAACAAACAAATCTAAATTTACTTTATATTTAGTTATTTTTATCATGTAAAGTTATCGATATATCGATTACTTTACAGTGTTGGAAACCGAAATAAAAGATGTATCGTTTTTTTTTTAAACATTCATTTGTAAGGGTAATGCATGATTACTGTCTTAAATAGGTGCATAGTTGTCATTAAAATATTATTTCTGTCTTGTGCCATCCCTGAAGTTACGCCACAAACCTGATTAAATAGCACAACTTAAATCTTTGCCACGATCAGTTTTAAACTAACGGTTGTTGGTAACCATGGCAACGGGTGCTTTTTGCAATTGCTGTGCAAGTTTGTTGGTTCAATTAAATTATGTGCATTGATTTTCACTGAACCGAGAAGTGCAGAGTTGGACAACACTTCGTCAGAAATATAATTTTCTAAAACTAGTGAATCTAGTAAATATTAATTGAGTTACTTGCATAGTAAATATTTGAGTTTATATTTGCAAGCACGATGTTCGTACAAAAGAAAAAACTGGTCGAACACGTGCTGGCAATGAAGGCCGACAACGGTGGCAGTGGCAGCGACGAAGATGAGGAGGAGGAGGACGAGGGAGACATTTTGCAGGTGCCAATTGACATCTAATCATTATAATTATATGTGTATCTATCTATTTTTCCAATTTAAATTGTAACCAATTCAATGCAAGATTATTATAAATAATTATTGCTTCAGTAAAAAATGTATTATGTAACCCTTTAGCTCCTTGTACTCGTTGGCTGATTATGTAATCGTAATCCTGGTGTAATTTTCCATTCAAAAAGAAAACCTAACATGTATCTGTTGTAGTTGGACAAAACTAAATACGGAACTTAGCAAAATACAAAAACAAAAAAAAATTAAATAAGACTTTTAAAATTATATATTAACTAATCAATATTTTAATTTCATTTTAGCTGCGCAATTAAAAACACTTTAATGCAAGTCTTTGAACTTCACTCTCGTTGCAGCAAATTTAATAAAAACTCAAGAACAATTAACCCAAAGACTCTATTAGTTACACACTCTACAATATATGTACTACGACTTGTAGTTCTTAAAAACCTTTTGTGTTTTAGTGTTTTAAACTAAAAAGTGAAACATAAAAAAATTTTGTTTTTGAACCTCACGGGTGTCGTTTCCTAGCTGCACTAAAAATAATTTAACTTCTCACCGTAAAGTTGTTAAATTTCTTGTATTTCTTGTAATGGCAATTGTTGTTGTAAGTAGTTTTGTATTTTGTAATTTTTGTATTTTGCAAATATGTTTTGTGACACTGTTCTACTGTTCTCTATTTTTTTTGTTGTTTGTTTTTTAGTGCGTGAAACGTTTTTGCAGCGCAAAATCTATTTTTGAAACTAATATATTTTTGGTCTTTCCCCGTTTTTGAATTTTTGCATTTTGCAATGGCGGAATCACACGAATCGAATGAAACCAATAAATAAATAAATCACATTTGATGACAAATTATTTGCTGCAAAATAATTACTTCAAATCATAATAAAAACACATACATATTTTATCAACAAATATAAATTTCAATTTGCACCTGAATCCTTTTGGTTCGCATATTTTTCGTAATCCCAACGGTTCGGCGCGTGTTCAACAAATGCCAAATAAATACAATTCCATTTTAATGGAATATTGGCTTAAAACTAAAATTTAAATAAATACAAAAACAACGACAACAACAACGAAACGAAAATAAAATGGACCCGGACGAAGCGCAGCGACGACGGGAAGAATGCGAGAGGAAAGCACGTCGTGGGGAGATGGACCCCAGGTTGGAGTTCACCTTCCAGCTGCTGATAGATGCCACTCAGCTGCCGAGGCATCAGCTCATGGACTACATATTCGAAGGGGACATGGTAACTAAAGTTTCCCTTTAACGCTTTGGATACTTGTCTTATCACATCGTATGTTTAGCTCGATGAGATCAATCAGCTCTTCCTGCCGAACATGAAGAACAAGCTGCTGTGGTTTTATCAGGAGGTCGACGAACCGGAGCCTCCGCCGGTTGTGGACGCCAATAAGCCGGGACCTTCGCGCTCGGCCATGGCGTCCAGCAGCTCAAAGACACCTCAGGGTATTTAGTCGATAAAGTTAATTGCCACACACCTGGTTAGTTTTAGCTTATGTATTCGGCTTCAGGTGGCGCCTCACCCAGCGGCATGCCCCCGCCCAAGCACAAAAAGCTCTTCCTAACCGACGGCTGGACGTGTGCCTTCACTGGCGTCTGCATCTATATCTTTCGGGTGAATACATCCAAGCAGCTACCCGAGGAGGGATTTCAAAAGGATTTGTAAGCTTACGCTCAAGTTATTTTATTCACTTTCACTTAGTTTTCTCTATTCTCATTGATACTATTGGTAATATGAAGGAGTACAAATATACCCTATAAGTATATAGTAGGCAATATTGTCGTAGTTTTTTATTGTCTGAAAATAATATACTTGATTTCGACTACTAAGTTAAGTTAAGTGATTTAATCATTTTTCATTAAAATAAAATTAACTTAGTTTTGTTTTATACATTTTAATTTACACCATACACTTGCATGATATAAGCTGTGAGCCAATGTAGTTTCTGAAGAATTTGATAGCGCGTTAAAAGTTCGGTGTGGACAAAAAAATTATACTTGATTGCTTTTTATAAGTTTTGCTTTCCTTTCTATTCTTCTTTTTGGCATATGCACACGTTAAACTTAAAACTATTATCTAAAAATAGCCAATTTTGGTTTATTTGTTGGCACGCGGATTATCGGGGATTTACCCGAAACCCACACACACACACACACATGCACATGTGTCTGACCCAAATGGGGGTATTGGTAATTGAACATTTTGTCTCGCTACTCTTTTCGCCTCTCCTTTTCCCCTCTTCCCCCCTTCCCACTTTCACTTCCTGCAGATACTGTGGCGTAATCGACGCCAAGAATATTGGACTAGTCACGTCGATAGAGCGGATTGTGGAGTTTGTTTTTATGCAGGCTCTGGCCTTTCCAAGTCTGGAGGGCGACGAAGAGGATGTGAGCTGTGGACTCATCAAGGGTCAGCTCCTGCCCGGACTACGCTCCTTTTGCAGCGCCTTGCGCGTCTGCGAGCAGGTCTGCGATCATTATAATGTCTTCGCTGATGGCAACGATATGTTCGATGGCTGCTTGGTGGTCGACGAGGTCAAGGACATGGCCAAGAATCAGGAATTTTGCTCGCAGCTGGAGGAGCGTGTCAACAACTGGTCAAAGGGCATCCTTAAGATACTTGGTGAAAGTGAACAGCTGCGCAAGGAGAATGATCACAGTGGTCCTCAGGATGAACTGGAGTACTGGAAGAAACGTGGGGCCCAGTTCTCGCAGCTTCTGGCGCACCTACAGGACAAAGAGGTGCAGTTCACCCTCCACTGTCTTTATCTTGCCGGATCACGCGTCATGCGCCAGTGGAAGGAAACGGATCGGAAAATAACTTTTTGCTACAACGAAGCTCGGGACAATTCCAAGTTTATTCAGGCCATGGAGACCTGCTGTCATTCGTTGTATCTTGACGATCCAGTCAGTATGAAGGAGTCTATTCTTAGCCTACTGCAGACTGTTCGGCTCATCTACAGTGTGTCACAGTTCTACAACACTTCGGAGCGCACATCGGCTCTGATGGTTAAGGTAAATAGCCAACAAGTCAATTAGGATAAAAGTTAAATAGAATTTAAATTGATTAACAATTCGTTACTTTAATTTCACAGATAACAAACCAAATGATCGAAACTTGCAAATCCTACATAACATGTCGTTGCAAGGAAACGATTTGGTCACAAGACCGCAGTCTGATACGGACCAAACTGAGTAACTGCATCAAATTGAATCACATATACCATGAGACCTACTATACCGTTAGAGAGCAACCATTCTTGCCTCACCAGACACCATTCGGATTTTCCGAGAATTTTGTGTTCGGTAAGTTTAAATGAAATCAAGTGATGTTATCTAATTTACGATTCAATACTAGTACATTTAATATCAAGTATATAAATATTTTTAAGCAAGATACATAACACTTTATACTTTCATACAAGAAACTACTAAATTTATAAGATCGTTTTCTTTACGATAAAAAATGTATGCCTGAGTCTCTTTAGACCTCTTTGTCAGCATCAACAGCCAAGTCGATATAGCGATGTCTCTCCATCCCTATGAACACATGGATCTTTTAAACGACAAGAGCTAAAGCCACCAAATTTGGAATGAAAGTAAATCCATATGTCAGGCAGGTTAAATTTATTTGACTGTAGGCTTTCTTACTTGTTCAAGCTCATAAAATAATTTTATTCTTGATTAGTATCAAACCATTGACTTGCCTGATACATAGACTTTTGTTCCAAATTAAGTATATAATTTAGACTCTTATAGTCTAAGAGCTCAGCATAATGACGAACATACGGTTAATGCCCTCATTATACTCTGACAGGGTATATACATTTACTGATATATATATTATATTAATTTACTTTATTACTCGATATAAATTGTATTCTTTGTTGAACAGGCAAATTCGACACATTCTGTGATCGTCTATCGAAAATCATAAACATGTTCAATTTGATTGACGACTACAATCACTTGTTTGAGCGAAGATTGGAGGGTCTGTTGCTGGGAGAGGCTTTGGAGGATGCTTCGAACCACTTTGAGGAGGCCAAAAAGGAGATCATCTCGAAGAAGTACGATTATCTGGATCATCGTAATGCCGATTTCAACGATGATTTCGACCGATTTATAAGCAAGACGGATTCCCTGAAGGATACAATTGCCACGCTGATCGAGCGGGACTTTGACACAGTCTGGGAGACTCCACAATGCATAAGGTTTTTGGTGCGCTTCGAGAAGGTTAGCGAGAAGATCCCCTTGACCCGTATGGACGAGAAGTATACTCGGATTCTACGATACGTGGAGAAGGAGGTGGATCGCATCCTAAAGACATTCCGCAAGCAGCGCGATGATCCGCCTCTGGCACGTAACTTTCCGCCTATTGCTGGGCGCATACACTGGTGTCGAGCCCTGAACCTGCACCTGACGGAGCTCATGGACGCGGTTATGGACCACTCTGTGCTCAGCACTCAACCTCTGGCCAGGGATCTGGATGTGCGCTTCAACAATGTCCTTGGTGTGCTGCAAGAGTACGAGGATGAGATTGTGTCCATTTGGTTAGATCAGGATATTAGTGTCGCCGACGCCTGCCTGCTTCAGCCCCTGTTATGCCTGCAGGGTGATCGGTTGTTCGTCAACTTGCATCCTACCATTCCCCTACTCATCCGGGAGGCCAAGATGCTAGCCAAGCTGAACATTGAGCTGCCAATCGTGGCTGCCACTCTGATGAGTCGACACCAGTACTTCCTCACCATACAGGACTCGCTAAACGTGAGTATACAGTGGAGTATAATGTTGGAAACGGGACTTAACTCAATTTTGGTTAAGGCTATAGTCAGTCTGATTTAAATCATAATTTCTTCGAGATGGTTTTAGTACCTAAAAACCTACTTGTTAAGAGTGTATCTCCTTCATGTCTTCTTGCACCCATCACAAATTTCCCGAGTGTTAGAGATAGAGCTAAAAGTACAGAAATGAAGTTGAACCTATTTAGTTACGCTGCCATATTCACTACTTACAGTTCCAATATCTCACTACCTACAGACTGTTATTTAAAGTGTGTGAGAATGAAGTAACCTATTTAGACAGAATATTACATCGCTGGGTTGTCACGCCAGTTACTGTCTGCACAAATTAAATATACTCCACAAAAGAAAACTTGTCGTCCTTGTTATTGTCCTCTATTAACCTGATTTCCTGCCTTTCACAGAGTCTTATCAAAATGTTCCTGTCCACTGTGAAGGCTGTCAAGCTGGAGGTGCGTCCCTTGTTCCTGCCCCAACTGGTTCGTCTGACGGCAATGTTGAAACAGGGTCTACACAGCATCAACGTAAGTTTCGCAGTCTCTTGGAGGCACTGTCTGATTTTCTTACTTCCTTTTTTAGTGGACAAATCAGAACTGGACCCAATTTTACGAGAGGTGCAAGCAGGCTATCGAGACCTTCGAGGTGCTCGTGGCTCGAGTGCATGACATTTACTCCAATCGCATACTCAACGTGCTCATGTGGATGCAGGACGTCTCACTGCAGATACTGCCAGCAGGTGGGCTTGCCTTGTCCTCCTACTTTCTCGCCATTTCTTATAATTGCTGAAACACCTCTTGGGTCTATGTTTAATTTTGTTCTCTTAAAAACTTTTCACATTTGTTTCTGACGCAGACGATGAAATCTGGACAGTTGATGAATTTCTGGAGCGTAGCGAGGAGGCCTGCAGGTGGGTGGTCGGCTTTACCTGTCACCTCAGGTGTATGTGAGATTGTACGTGGCATGTGGCAACAAAATTCTTTTGAACTTTCAACAACAGACGACGAGTTAGACGGGCACAGAAGAGAAGGAGAGATTCTGTGGTTGACTGTTGGCTTTGCGTGATTTATTGGATTTATCAATTTTAATTTATGTATGAGCTTTTCAATTTGCATAGTTGAAAAGTTGATCTAAAGGTTCCAATGAAATGAATTTCCATTTCAACGCAAAGAGTTCCCAAACTCATTTGGCACCTCGACAAGATGTGAAAATTCTTTACTTTCCACTTTTAAACAGTTTTTAAGCGAATGACAACTCAATTGGAAGGACCTAACTGCTTTTTGTTTAATCAAGCAGCTGGGCAAATATTATTTAACTTTATTTTATTCACAAACCCACAGAAAAGCTGCCATCGAACTAAATCGCAAAAGTCAAATGGTTTCCGAGGCTGTCGAGGAGGTCCTGAATTTAGTGGACAAGGCGACGGAGACGTTCAAGGAGATTGCAGGCGATGATGTAGTTACCTTGTTCGATGGTACGTGAAGTGCACAATTGACTAATTCAGTTTAGTTAACCAAATGCATGCAAATCTGCGGCCAAAAGCTACTCCCAAAGGTGACTCTGGAGGACGCAAAGCGGAGGATGGTGCTGCTACTACCTCAAACGCTGCTGGAGGAGCTGCAGTAGGCGGAGGAGGAGGTGGTGGAGGAGGCGGCGGAGGTGGCCAACAACAGGATTGGAGTATTCTATGGTCCTGCTTTGAGAATCCGCTTACACTGCTCTCCACCACAGACAGTCTGCCCAAGGGCATGCAGGTAAGTTCCACCAAACTCTGTATTGTGTTTTTAGATCCCGTATTCGAAAAGTGAATAGGGTCCATTAGGTTTATAGGAACTTTCTTAACTAAAATAATACGTTATTTTTATACTACCTGGAAGAGTTTATTGGGTTTGCGCAACCTATGTAACAGGCAGAAGGAGGCGTGGCAGACCCCATAAAGAATGTAGTCGATATAGCCATTTACGTGCGTTTTAAGGGCTCATACTCTTATCGTACAATACTGTTATTTGAAATTCGTTTGCAGATTTATTATATCAAAATATCCCGAAAGTTGCATAAAAATCCGACTATAATCAAGAATGTTACTCACATAACATTATTTAATACACTATTGAACGCAATGTCAAAGCATGTGTGCAAGCGAGGAAGATATATAAAACATATGAACGAACGTTTACGTTGCATTTCGGCTGTGACGGCGCTGCCCGTGTTTTAGTACAAGTACTATTCATTATAATACACGGATACCGATTACAATAATATAATCGGAAATAAAATGCAAACAGTATTCTTCAGTCGGTAGTCTATGATAGGCATGAAAAACTTCAGACAGCTCAATTAAACTCACATAATGTATAAAGTTTAATTAGTATGATTTTATATATCAAACTAGAATATAGAATATCTTTCATATTATATAATATTTCTAAGTTTTTTTACAATCGGCCAAATGTACTTCCAACTAGAGTAATTTAAATTACATGTTTAACGTATTGACATATGGCTTAAAAAAAAGCTAACAAATTTGTGATACACTCATGTTATTAAATGTACGCAGTCTAATAGAGTAATTTAAATTACATTGAAATGATTTTTAGGACATGGTCTGCAATGCGGTGGTAGAAATGCGACGCTATTACAGCCGCAAGGTCATTGATGTGCTGATCAAGGTCATCCGAGCGGCGCTGGACATGATGCGGCGTCGGTTCATCGCCGACGAGCACGAGACGGCGTCCAAGAAGCCGATCTTTGCACTGCACGCGCAGCTGCAGATACCCAATGTGGTCATCAAGCCGAGTCTGGACGAGCTGCAGGACATATTGGTGACGGCTGGCAAGAACATCACAGGCATTGCGAAGGGTGTGGCGCAATGGACTAGCGGCAAGGATCCGCCGGTTCGTACCACACCACTGAATAGCTTCGCAATGTTCTCCAAAATCTTGTCTTACCAACCGCAGCAAGTTTCGATGACGGTGCAGCCGCGCGTGGGACGCAACCACACTGATGCTTCTGGCGGTGCAAAGAATCGACGCCGCAAGATCTATTGCCTGGCCTCCGAGGAGCGACCTCAGATGCCGCACATGCTCAAGAGCTTCTACTCAGCCATCATGGACAACAAGGAGGTGGCCAAGGCTCTCAACCAACTTTCCAGCTGCACCAAGAACGTCAAACCAGAAATCCAGACCTACATCAAGCGCTGGAAACCGTATCATTTCCTCTGGAAAAACGATCGCACCACGCGCCAGCTCATGGAGTTCGGTCTTCAGCAGTTCGAATCGACCTTGCGTTGTCTGGCCGAACTGGATGCGAATCTACTCATCGAACCGGATATGGAGGTCTTTGGCCAGTGTGTGGCTGTCTATAATGAAAGGCTCAAGTATGGTTTGGCCATTGAGATCAAGTGTAAGTAGTCAATTCAATATTGGGGCACTGAAAAGGGTTAAGTATCTTCATAGCAATTGGAATTGATTGATTAATCCCTCTTCATCGGAGAATCATATACACATAAGTACACTACATATTTTGAGTTTTATTATGTGTCCAAAGAAGATATATATTTATATTACATAGCCACTGTATGACTATACTATCTAATCAATTAGTTCAAAATTAATCTTAAGACCAGATTTTTTGATTGCAGGTAACTTATATTGATTTATTCATACTTATTAAATCAAAATAATGATTATCTTGAAGTCGCGTGTCAACTAATGCGTTCTATCTTAATAATTAAAGTTATAAAATTTGCTCTATTTAATATTAGTTTCCCAGCCCGTTATACCCAGGGGGTGTATTGTGACTCCAAAAAGTATATATACTATATTATATAGCCTTCATAGGAAAATCAAGTTAAAGAGAGAGTGAGAGTGCTGTCTTAACCAGATTCACTTAGACTGCGTTTAGGCCCAAAACTAAATTTCGCCCAGATCAGACCACCATATTATATAGCTGCCAACCAAACATTGCGTTAAAAATGCTTATCATTGAAATTTGCATTGTCTTTTATGAGATATGAAAAAAATGCGCATCAAGTGCTTTTGCTATAGCTACCATAGGAACAATTAGTTAGAAATATTTGGTATGAAAAAATTGTTTAATAATAGAAACCAAGTTTATGTAATATTCAAGGGAATTTATTCTTCGACGAGACGAACCCCACCGATTTTTCTTTGAAGGGGATTTAAGGATATTTAAAACAATGAACATTTTGTTCATGACAAAATTTCATTACTAAATAGTATGTAACAAACAATTAAATATATTTATAGCATAGAGGTCATAAAAGCAGTTTGAAGTTTAAGTGAAGTTTGAAGGATATTTACGTGCTCTCTTATCCCTGGCATGAACTTCTTTAACTATGATTTCCTTCGTTCCAGCCATAAACCATTTCCTTAATCTCTCAATGTGGTGTCTGCTGCCAACACACATTAATTGTAATTCTCGTTGCCACTGCCAACACCTTTCACATTTATCAGCTTATCAGCCACAAAATTCACACCCACGCAGTGGGAAAGACAGTAAAAGTCTGAGAGGGTGAGAGGGAGAAGAGAAAAGACGTAGCCAAATAATTTTTTTTGTAGGCAGCTATTCAAATTTATTGGTTTCCAATTAGGTAATCAAATTTATTTAACCGAATTAGCCTCACAAAGGAAGCTCCCCAAATAAATTCCAAATGGTGTAGCACAGACCCAGGATATCATCTCACAGCTATGAATTGTGAATGCGAAAAGCGAAAACCGAAAACCAAATACCGAAAAGAAAAATCAATTAGCCCCCTGCCCCGAGAGATAGAAAGGAGAGACGGATGCGAGGGGAGCAGACACCATTGTCGACTTGGCACACATTGATTAATGGCCTTCGATGTCGTTGGCTACATCTTGAGAATTAAACACCTTTTCGGCTGTTTCTATTTTCAGCATGTAACCACAAAATTGGTCAAGCCATGAAGAAGAAATACAAGAAGGAAATGGACTATGTCTATGCAGTGATCAATGAAATGGATCGTAAACTCGACCGACCCATTCGTGACCTCGACGATGTGCGAATGGTAATGGAAACGCTGGGCAAGATTCGAGAGCAGGAGGTGGATATGGAGCTCCGCATTGATCCCATAGAGGTGAGGCTTTCAAGTCAATTAATTCAAAATAGTTAAGACGGTTAAGTAGGGATAGTTACACACTGACTACATATCTCTTGGTTCCTCTTATTTTTGGGCTTTGCAGGAAGCGTTTAACGTACTTACCCGCTATGAGGTACAGGTCGAACGGGAGCAGTTCGATTTGGTGGACAACCTACGAGCGACCTTTCAGAATCTGCTTGCAGGTGCATTACAGGCACAGGTGAAGCTGCTGGACATGCAGCCGGCGTTCCAGGGCGACTTGCGCAGCAATCTAGACAACTTTAAGCAGGATAAGATTGCTTATGTGACGGAATATCGCACGGCGGGACCCATGCAGGCGGGTCTGACGCCGCGCGAAGCTTCCGATCGTCTGATATTATTCCAGAACCGGTTCGAGGGCATGTGGCGCCGCCTGCAGACGTACCAAAGCGGCGAGGAACTCTTCGGTCTGCCACAAACTGATTATCCAGAGCTGGGCCAGATACGGAAGGAGCTGAATCTGCTGCAGAAGCTTTATAAGCTCTACAATGATGTGATCGATAGGGTCAGCAGCTATTATGATATACCCTGGAATGAGGTGGACATCGAGGAGATAAACAACGAGTTGATGGAGTTCCAAAATCGTTGTCGCAAGCTCCCTAAGGGCCTCAAAGAGTGGCCCGCATTCCATGCTCTGAAGAAAACCATCGATGACTTCAACGACATGTGCCCACTACTGGAGTTGATGGCGAATAAAGCCATGAAGCCACGCCATTGGCAGCGGATCATGGATGTTACTCGCTACATCTTCGAGTTCGACTCGGAGGGTTTCTCGCTTAAGAACATACTCGAGGCGCCGCTGCTCAAGCATAAGGAGGACATCGAGGACATCTGTATCAGTGCCATGAAAGAGAAGGATATCGAAGCGAAGCTCAAGCAGGTGACCAACGAATGGTCCGTCCACGAGCTTCAGTTTATGAGCTTTAATAATCGCGGTGAACTCTTGCTCCGTGGTGATACCACGGCGGAGACAATTGGCCAGCTGGAGGATAGCTTAATGGTGCTAGGTTCACTACTATCCAATCGCTATAATGCGCCCTTTCGCAAACAAATCCAGCAATGGGTCTACGATCTGTCCAACTCCAATGAGATACTGGAACGCTGGCTGCTCGTTCAAAACATGTGGGTCTATCTCGAGGCCGTCTTCGTCGGCGGCGACATTGCCAAACAGTTGCCCAAGGAGGCCAAGCGCTTCTCTAAAATCGACAAGTCCTGGCAGAAGATCATGCAGGTATCCACCGTATAAGTACATGAGGGAACTGCAGCGGTGACCGCTTTCTAAGGCATGAAAGGCAAATTTTCAGTTCCATTGGACTGTTTTACTTTACACATACATACACATACATATTCCATCGATTAAATAATACCCTTTCAGTCTACGACTAAAGGGTATATTGAGATATGAATTTAAATGACTCCTGTGTGAATAAGACTCAGTGAGAATACGATTGCGTTGGACTGCTGCAGTTCTCTGACATACTTTTATATATAAATATCTAGATTAGTCACTACTCCTAAAATCTTTTTATCCAGCGAGCCCACGAGACTCCAGGTAAGTACAGGGTCGTCTGCTTATTTTTCTATATAATTGATTTTTAATAAAACTATAAATAAATTCTTTTCTATTACCTGTCCATTTAATTACTATATTTTTACAATTAACTTTAAATAATATTAAAATAGGCGTTGTGGCTTGTTGTGTGGGTGATGATCTGCTCAAGCAACTGCTGCCTCATCTGCAGGAGCAGCTGGAAATCTGTCAGGTATTAATTTAATTTCCTAAAACACTTTTATCTCTCCCTCTACCTTTCAATAAATTCTGATCTCAAAAAATTATTAAACATTTAAATTTAAAGTGTTTCCTTATAGATTTTGAATTGATGTTGAAAATTAACTAAATATTTATGGCAGTATTAATCTGATTAAACTATAATTAACTAAATTCTATTTATATTATTCTATTTATAATAATCACTTCCGTCGTTTAACTTTAGAAATCCTTGAGTGGTTACTTGGAACGCAAGCGAATAATGTTTCCGCGTTTCTTCTTCGTATCGGATCCCGCTTTGCTCGAGATCCTTGGCCAAGGATCCGATTCACATACAATACAGAATCACCTGCTAAACATATTCGATAACACCAAATGCGTCAAGTAAGGCAAAGAATTAAATTTCTTGATCTTTTGTAAAATATTTGTATGTGCTGTAGATTCCATGATGTGGAGTACAACAAAATGATGGCCATAATCAGCAGCGAGGGAGAGATGATACAGCTGGATCGGGCCATACGAGCCGAGGGTTCGGTAGAGACATGGCTAACTCAATTGCTGGTCACAGCACAGCAGTCACTGCATTCGATAATTCGCACCGCATATGTGACAATAAATGATCCGAATTTCACGCTGCTAAGCTTCCTCGAGAAGGTGCCGGCTCAAATCGGTTTATTGGGTATACAAATGATATGGACACGAGATGCAGAAATGGCTCTGATGCAGGCCAGACATGAGAGGAAGGTCATGTCCGAGACGAACAATAAGTTCCTCGAGATGCTCAACACACTGATCGATCAAACCACTCGGAATCTGTCCAAGCGGGAGCGTACCAACTTCGAGACACTCATCACCATTCACGTGCACCAGCGTGACATCTTCGATATACTGGTGAGTCATCTATATCAGTGGAAATGTACTCTTTTAATTATCTGACTCGATTTTCAGTGCCGCATGAACATCAAGTCATCGAATGACTTTGAGTGGCTGAAACAATGTCGCTTTTACTTCAAGGAAGATTTGGACAAGACCTGGATATCTGTGACCGATGTCACCTTTACCTATCAGAACGAGTACCTCGGCTGCACTGATCGGTTGGTTATCACACCCCTAACAGATCGGTAAGTGCCCTTTAGGGACGTCTTCTTTCAGTCAACTAAATGTGCTTTCTATCAAAATTTAATACAATTTGTCTCAGGGCTAAAATCACATTAAACTTTGTTCTGTGGCTTAACTTAAATTCAACTAAAAAGTTGAGAGCAGAATTCCATTTACTAAACAGTAGGGACAAGTTCCCTTTGGCTTTATGGCTCTTACAATTTTGCAACTAAAAAGAGGGAAAACACACAGTTTTTCAACTGTCTATTAACTATAGTTATTATTTGGTTTCTTTTGGACGGCGAACTTCATAAGTTGGTTAAACAGACGGTTGGCCATTAACTTGGTCAGCATAGCAATTAAAATGCTTCCTCCTAGCTGCTTGATTGTCTGCCTTGTCTGCTTGTCCGTTCGGGAGGGGGAAAAGGGGCAAGCACAACTTCAGATCAATTAATTTATTGTATTTACATTCCTCGTAGCACGTGCGTAACTTTCGCATTGCTGGCCAAATATTCGGGGAGTTTGTCTTGGTCACAATTCGTTTGCTGGTCAAACAAAACTGGCAAAATGGTCTTCAATGTTGGCTGGTACTTGAACAAAGTTCAAAGACAGTAACGAATGCTTCAAAATGGAAACTGGGAGCAGTAGCAATGGAATCCTTTTTATGGCACAAGTCCACGATTTGCAGCCTACGCAGGGCGATGACGTCGGCAGACGAGTGGAGGAAGGGGAAGTAGACGAAGCAGCAGAAGACGACGACGTTGACATGTTACCAAAGATAAATTTCACTTAGCGGAATATAAATAAAGTTTTTTGGACAGCAACACGTTGTCGAGTTCTGGCAAAGTGACGGCGTTTTCCGCCAAATATCCAGAGGCAGTTTGCATACCCTGCCAGAGTGGGTAGCCACGTTCCATGTGGATACTCGCAACAGTAGGCACTCCCTGTTCCAAAGTACTCTTCTTGGAAGTGTGTTGCTCAGTCAGAGCTCTTTGCACGCCTCCTTTTGCTGTATTTTACAGGCTCCTTTGTCTCATCTGTTTGTTTTCCGCGTAGTGCTCGAGCACACTTCCTGCCTGCATGCCGTTGTTTATTTCGCGCCTGCTTTGATATCCTTGCGTGTGGATGCCGAAGGGAATAGCTTGGCATTTGCCAAGGAGGATAGCACCTGCTTTGGCTAAATTGGAGCGCATAAAGTGCCGTATACGCAATATTTCTTATGCTAAGTTCATCTAAGTTCAGTGCCTCAAAGGAATACTTTGGCGTTTTATAGAAATTCGTACATTTGTAGCCGCATTTACCAAAATATAAATACAAATATTCCCATAAATTGAGCGCTATTAATTTTTAGGTCTTTTGCATTTTAAATGCAATTACTGAGCTTTTGAGGTCTTTGTCTCTGCCCTTCCAGTTGCTATATCACACTGGCACAAGCTCTTACCCTGAGTATGGGTGGTGCTCCGTGCGGACCAGCGGGCACGGGAAAAACTGAAACCGTCAAGGACATGGGCAAGACTTTGGCGAAGTATGTTGTCGTTTTTAATTGCTCCGATCAAATGGATTACAGGTACACCTCACGCACGCACTTAAAATGCTACACATATCGCTGAGAAACTCATTTATTTTGCAGGGGCTTGGGACGCATCTACAAAGGACTAGCCCAGTCCGGCAGCTGGGGATGCTTTGACGAGTTTAATCGCATTGAACTGCCCGTTCTCTCGGTGGCTGCCCAACAGGTGGCCGTTGTTCTCACAGCCAAGAAGGAGAAGAAAAAGACGTTCCTCTTTACCGATGGCGATACCATCGAAATGAACCCAGAGTTCGGCATTTTCATAACAATGGTCTGAGCGTTAATAGAAATCCTCCCTGCTCTCTCCACTCTCCACACTATTCCACTTGACTCTTATCCAATAAGCACTCTATAATTTAATCCTTATTGCACTGTGTTAAGTAGGATGCTAAAAGAAAATGAGACTTTTAATTCAACTAGTGCACAGTTTAACACACACGCCTTCAGGGAGCACAACACTCCTCACTTCCCTCGTTCGATCATAAATTATTCATTAAACAGCAGCAAGAAAAGCAGTTTCAGATTGTCATTTAAATTATAATTTTGTGTAAACTGTTTAAATCTTTTTATGGTCGTACAAATGGCAGTCCCTTTAAAACATTTTTTGTAATTTTAAATCATCACGTTTTCTGTAGTACTGCTGTTTTTCAACCAATTAAAATCAATACTCCGTCGGTTCAAATGAAATTCCATAAATTTATTAAGCACAAAAAAGGAAGCTTCGCCAAAATGCTAAAAATCAGCGAAAATAAAAATGACAGGCGCAGGGCTTTCAAGCTAAATTGAAATTTATTAAATATACATACGAGTATGTGTTGTCTTTTATATTTTATATAAAATATAAACACGTTATAAAGGCGAGCAGAGAACCATTAATGGAAGTCGACTGTCTCAGTGGAAGCAAAAAGGAAAATCATTCTCGCAATACGATGCTATTAGTCGTGTAAAATTCGGTTGAGTTTGAGTGATAATCAAATTGACAATAAATGTGCACTTTTCAGTGTCCCTAGCAAAGAGACGCCCACATTTTGGTGCTCCCTTTGTGGCAGGCAATGTTGTGATGAGAATCACGTCATTGTGATTTTTAGAGGCTTTTACAGCCGTAAATAGAAGCTACTCATTTTCGTATAATTTGCCAAATACCAAAATTTCGAGGAATGCATTTTAATTACCATCCACGTAAACTATCGCTGAAATAATGTGATTAGATTGTTTGGAACTGCTAGTGGCAGTGAGAGCATTATTCAGGTTCACTCATATCCACTTAGTCAGGCATTCATTGTTGTTTGCGAGCACTCGGGTCGTATGCGCAATTTTAATTTGCACACTGAGTTATTGGACTCATTTATGTAACATTTCGAGTCTGGCATGCATTTAATTTTAATGAAACATTATGTGACAATCCACCTATACACACACACACACAGACTGTCACACACATGCTGGATTTACCTGCTGTGGCTGTGGCTGTGTGTGTTCCAGTTTATTGGCTAAATCCTTTGTTGTGGCTCTGCTGTTTATTTATGTAAAAAGTAGGCAAGAGCGACAGTACGAGACCCAAACAATAACGCCTGTCACATGCGCTGGACGCACCCAACTTCCCCACCCCTCTTAATACCCTCCACCTGTCAGCTCCCCACATAGACAATGTTTACATTTGGATTAGCGACCAACAAAATCGATTGTGCCTTTTTTTTATGATAGTTTCCCTCGTATCAAATGTCCCGCACAAATTGACAAATGAGTTTTCACTTTCGGCTAATACGAAAAATTTTCCAAGCTAACGAGTCGATTGATTTCCTTGATAAACGTCATGTGGTTTTGGCTATAATACTTGCCTGTAATCTAATGGGATTTGGCCGATTTCAATGAAATATCACAAGCCATTTTTTATCTCTAAACATTTTCTCAGATAAATCATTTTTATATAAGCTGGTTAAGTGGGGGTTTCTGTCAAGGTAATGTTACTGTTACTGTTAGTGTTACTGTTACATACAAATTACTAACTAAGTAGGTAGCTCGTTTCGAATGTTTAAAGGTTTTTTTTCCTTCTTCAAACTTTCAACTCAAACAATTATTTTAAATGTCACTGAACTATTCAACTATTAAGTGAAATTCCTTTTTGGTTATTTAGGTTAAATTCCAGCTGTTTTACTTCTAATCAAGTTGGTGCAGTGGACTTTATATTTACTGTCACTGTAACTATTATATAAAACTAACTCACTAATTTGGTAGCACTTTGCAAATGTTTAAAGTTTTGTTTTTCCTTCCTCAAACTTACAACTCTAACAATTATTTTAAAAGCATTTAAAACACTGCCATTAAACTTGTTAAAAACTCTTTTGATTGATGTTCCCGTAAACTACTTAAATTGCTCCTGTTTCACACACTCACTTAGTTCTAGTAGCTTTTTGAAATATTTTCTATTGAATTATGTAACGCGCAGAGAGTAGAAGTAGAAGTAGTACCACTCACCTGTCTCTCTTACAACCTCTCATCTAAGTAGAGTGAGCGTGAGTGAGTGCCAATGCGAGTATGATAAATCAATTTGTATTTGATAAACTTATCGAATGCTGCGAGTCATGAAAGTACGTGTATCTCGCAGATGCATCAAAATGTTAAACTGTCTGTTTCTGGCAGAAGTTGAGAGGAAGAGCGGAAGAGAGAACTAGGAGGATTGCATGCAACTTAGTTTTATGTAGTTTATAGTATCCTGTACCTACAACTGTGCTCCTTTGATACAGTATTTGCCAGCGTTATTTATTTGCTTAGCACAAAAACCCAGAACGTCCTCAGTCACTGAGAGTTGAGCACAGAGAACTTTAATGTTTACCGTCTTGGCATACAGAACCCTGGATATGCTGGCCGTAAGGAGTTGCCGGAGAATTTGAAAATCCAGTTTCGCACAGTGGCCATGATGGTGCCCGACAGACAGATTATTATCCGTGTCAAATTGGCCAGTTGTGGATTCCTGGAGAACATTACACTTGCACGCAAATTCTATACCCTGTACAAGCTGTGCGAAGAGCAGCTGACCAAACAAGTCCATTATGACTTTGGTCTCCGCAACATTCTCTCAGTGCTACGCACTTTGGGAGCTGCCAAGCGTCGGAACTCTAAGGATAGCGAGAGTACGATTGTGATGCGGGTCCTCCGCGACATGAATCTCTCCAAGCTGATTGACGACGACGAACCTCTGTTCATATCGCTTGTGTCGGACTTGTTTCCCAATCAGGTAAGGCTCCAAGAGTTGCAAGTCATTTTAAGGTACTTTCTGTGTACTTTCTTATTCCTCTTTAATTTCTCTTGAAGGCTCTGTACTTAAAAAGATTTTTTATTCAAACAATTAATTAAGTTAATAAAATATTAGGTTTTTCAGAAATGTGCTTAACATGTAGAAGGACGCTTTTCCGACCCCATAAAGTTTTTAAACTCTTGAATAGCGTTAAAATACAAGTCCCTATTTATAACTATTCTCCCCAATTTGTATCTATAGTTGTCCAATAGCCTATAACTCCTACTAGCAAATCGGTCGAAAATTGGTGATTTAAATGAATGAATTTGGTTTTAATTCACCAATCTCAATCAAACTTACACTGACACACTGACACTGGAACTAACCCAAATTAGCACCACTTATGTCCTACGAATGTTTTAGCTAATCGCCTTGTGTTTAACGAGAATTAGACAATTAGCCGTCTGTTGCAAAATGTTTTCTTGAACATCTCTATCGTGAACACCCATCTTTAAAAAAAATAATTTTTTTTTAACATTTTTTTAGTTTTTTGGAATGAACTGCTATTGATAAAATAGTATAGTCTCCTAAACTCCCTTACCTGATTTCTATTAATATCGTTGTCATTTGCAGACTCTCGAAAAGACCAACTATCCTGAGCTGGAGGCGGCGATTCTCCAGCAAACGGAAGAGGCTAGTTTGGTCTACCATCCTCCCTGGGTTCTAAAATTAATACAGCTCTATGAGACGCAGAATGTGCGGCACGGTATCATGACACTGGGTCCGAGTGGAGCGGGCAAAAGTACCTGCATACACACACTGATGAAAGCCATGACTCAAATGGGAGATAGTCATCGGGAGATGCGCATGAATCCCAAGGCAATAACAGCGGCTCAGATGTTTGGCCGACTTGATGTGGCCACCAATGATTGGACCGACGGAATCTTCTCGGCTCTTTGGCGTAAGACACTGAAGTTGAAGTCCGGAGAGCACGTCTGGTTGGTTCTGGACGGACCCGTAGACAGTATATGGATTGAGAACTTGAATTCCGTGCTGGATGACAACAAAACCCTGACTTTGGCCAATGGCGATCGTCTGACAATGGCACCCACTGTAAAGATTATATTTGAGCCCCACAACATTGACAATGCATCACCAGCAACAGTTTCCCGGAATGGAATGGTTTACATGAGTTCCTCGGGATTAGACTCACGACCCAGTAAGACGTGGGAATCATTTAAATGATTCACTTACTTTACAGATCCTTTCTTTCCCGGCAGTTGTTCAGGCTTGGCTAAAGAATCGAGCACCAGGTGAGAAGTCTACGTTTTCGCACCTTTTTGATCAGACCTTTGTCGAGGTCTACAACTGGGGAGTGCAGAATGTGAAGCTACAGATGCCTGTGCTTCAGTGCAACATTGTGCAGCAAATGCTGTTTATTCTCGAGGGACTGATACCCTCGAAGAAGGACGATGAGCAGGCCGTGAGCTTGTCCAGCAAGGAGAGCCAAGACGGTAAGTCCTTTCACTATTGTCAGGTGTCCACACTGGTCAACCACAATTGCTGACGGTTCGTTCCCAAGTCGAAGAATTCAGTTCCGAAGCATCGAATCAAAAAACAACAAAATTGAATTAAAACTTTTCAGCAGCTAAGCGTTTTGAGCATCAAAAACAGATTGAAGAAGCACGACGGCAATCGATTGGCAGTCAGATTGTCGGTAAAGTATAATCCAATCCGTCCATAACTATCGTACTCGTAATATTGTAACTATCCGTAAATTCGTTCTTGTAGAGCTAACTTCTGCTTCTGTGTGTTTTGGCAGTCTATTTGCACCCTCTCTTAACTGTTCCATGTTCCATGTTGGCTTCCATGTGGAAAAGGATTCTGCATTTGAAATAGCTGTGCACAACAAACTAACTGTTATAGTTAGACAAACCATTTTCAAAAAGTATTTAAATACCTGTGGATTATTTATAAATTTAAGTTGGAGTTGGAGTTGGAGTAAGAGTAAGAGTACAAGTTTATACCTTATTAACGTAAGTTCAACATTTTTTTATGACTAAAGTTTATTTTGAAGAAAAGTTACAGGCATAGATTTTTAAATATTAATTCCTAATGGAAACATTTCTGTGTCTTACTGATCTTTCCAGTCTGATCGTTAAACATATTTCCTAAAGAAAATTAAATGGTATCTAAGTGTCCAAATTCATTTACAAGTCACTGATGAGTCAATTTAATATATATGTAAATAACTTAGAGCATGCAGTAGTAAATAGTTTGTATTTCATACACAGTTTTTAACATAATTTTGTCACAGGAAGTTGGCCAAAGTGCCGCAAAGTGTGCAGCAAATGCAGTTTGCTTTTCCCCTCTGTGTGTTTGTCTGTGTATCTTGTGTAGTCATTAGAACCTGTGTTGTCCAACTGTCCAAGTGTCCAAGTAACTACTACTACTACTAACAATTACCTTTTGCTTTTCATGTGGAGTGTGTGTATGTGTTTTGTGTTATGCCTAATTGATTTACCGAATGAATGCTTTCACAGAGGAGCTGGCCGAGGAGAGCACGCCCGAGGAGAAGGAGGACACCTGCACCACAGAGCACTTGCACCGCTTGTATGTATTCGCGCTGGCCTGGGGCCTAGGAGGGTATCTCTCTACTAGCGATCGCGTTAAAATGAATCTGTATGTTAAGGAATCGTTTCCGCAGTTGGACTACCCCAAGGGTAGTGCCCATGAGAATACAATATTTGACTTTTTCGTTTCTCCGACGGGTGTGTGGCAGTCGTGGAAGACACTCGTCACACCCTACATGTATCCGGAGCTTTCCACACCGGACTATCTTAGCATTCTGGTGCCCATTGTGGATAACGTGCGTATCGATTATCTGATTGGCACGATTGCCAATCAGGAGCGCGCCGTGATGGTCATTGGCGAACAGGGCACGGGCAAGACCGTCATTATGAAGAACTTCATGAAGAAAATGAACATTGAGACGTATATGGGGAGGTCATTCAACTTCTCATCGGCCACCAGTCCGTATCAGTTTCAGCGCACAATCGAAAGCTATGTGGAGAAGCGAGTTGGAGTCACTTTCGGGCCACCCGGTGGTCGTAAATTGATCGTCTTTATTGACGATATCAATTTGCCCGAGATCAATGAGTGGGGCGATCAGATTACCAACGAGATTGTGCGCCAGTCCATGGACATGAAGGGCTTCTATAGTCTGGAGAAACCCGGTGATTTCACCACCATTGTGGACGTACAATATGTGGCGGCCATGGGTCTCCCAGGTGGAGGACGCAACGATATACCATCTCGTTTGAAGCGTCAGTTTTGCGTATTCAATTGCAATATACCCGACAACGACTCCATTGATAAGATCTTCCGCGTTATCGGTGAGGGTCACTACAATACAAAGCGCGGTTTTGTGCCCGAGGTTCGCAATCTGGTCAAGAAATTGATCTTGGTGACCCGTCACCTCTGGCAGCGTACACGAGAAAAACTACTGCCTACGCCGGCGAAATTCCACTATGTATTCAGTTTGCGCGACTTGTCGCGTATCTGGCAGGGCATGGTTGGCACCTTATCCACAGTGATCACCTCGGAGAGTGTGCTCATGTCGCTGTGGAAACATGAGTGCACGCGCGTCTTTGCCGATCGTTTTACCACGTTCCAGGACAAGGAGTGGTTCGGCTCAGAGTTGGCCGCGCTAGTGCGCGAGGAGCTGGGCGAGTCCCATTCCCAAATGATAATACCGAATCCGGTATTCGTTGACTTCATGAGGGATGCCCCCGAGCCAACCGGCGAGGAGGGTGAGGACACTGATATGGAATTGCCCAAGGTATACGAACCGGTGAACTCTCATAACTCGTATGAAGCGCTACGCGAGCGTCTCGTCATGTTTCTCGCCCAATTCAATGAGATGGTGCGAGGATCGGGAATGGATTTGGTGTTCTTCCCAGATGCAATGCTGCATTTGGTGAAGATCTCCCGCATCATTCGGCATCCGAGAGGCAACGTCATGCTGGTCGGGGTCGGCGGTTCTGGAAAACAGTCGCTAACGAAATTGGCATCATTCATTGCCGGCTACAAGACATTCCAAATTGCGTTGACGCGTTCGTACAATGTGGCCAATTTTTTGGAGGACCTAAAGCTGCTCTATCGCACCTGCGGCGTACAGGGCAAGGGCACGACCTTTCTCTTCACTGACATGGATATTAAAGAGGAAGGTTTCCTCGAGTATCTCAATAACATACTCTCGAGCGGCGTCATATCAAATCTATTCTCCCGCGATGAGCAGGCCGAAATCGTGCAGGAGTTGACGCCGGTCATGAAACGTGAGAATCAACGCAAAACAGCGACCCCGGAGAGTGTGATGGAATTCTTTTTAGCACGCACCTGCACAAATTTGCATGTGGCCTTCTGCTTCTCGCCCGTGGGCGAGACGTTTAGGTCCCGGGTGCAACGCTTTCCAGCCTTGGTCTCCGGCTGCACCATCGACTGGCTGCATCCGTGGCCCAAGGACGCATTGGTCTCGGTTGCCAGACACTTTCTCAGCCACTTCGAGATTGAGTGTACACCGGCCGTCAAGGAAGAGCTGGTTAATGCGCTCGGCTCCATTCAGGATATTGTCGCCGAAACATCGCAGGAATATTTCCAGCGATTCCGTCGCGCCACTCACGTGACACCCAAGTCTTATCTGAACTTCATAGCCGGCTACAAGAACATTTACCAGCTGAAGCAGCAAGAGCTGCGCGATGGTGTGGAGAAGATGGATACGGGTTTGGAGAAACTGAAAGAGGCTTCCGCCTCGGTTGAGATCCTTAAGAAAGATCTAGTAGTCATGGAGGAAGAGCTTGTCGAAGCCTCCAAAAACGCCGAATCCGTGCTAGTGGAGGTTACCGAGCGTGCAATGCAAGCGGAGATTGTCAAGAATCAGGTGCTCATCGTCAAGGATAAGGCCGAGGCTCTCGTCGCCTGTATTGCCCACGAGAAGGCACTTGCTGAGGAGAAACTAGAGGCGGCCAAGCCGGCTCTCGAGGAGGCCGAGAATGCTCTCAACACGATCAAACCTGCTCACATCGCAACGGTGCGAAAGTTGGGTAGGCCACCGCATCTCATCATGCGGATCATGGATTGCGTGCTCATTCTGTTTAAGCGGAAACTGCATCCCTGTATTCCGGACTCGGGCACTCCGTGTCCCAAACCCTCTTGGCAGGAGTCACTCAAGGTTCGAGCTGACCTCGACATTAACTCAATTCAATTTTCACTTCCCTCTCACTCCCAGATGATGGCCAGTGCCACGTTTCTCCTGCAGCTGCAAAACTACCCCAAAGATACCATAAACGATGAAATGATTGACCTATTACAGCCCTACTTCCGCATGGAGGACTACAACATGGACATGGCACGTCGGGTGTGCGGAGATGTAGCCGGTCTCCTGTCTTGGACTAAAGCCATGTCCTTTTTCCACAGCGTTAACAAAGAGGTGCTGCCCCTCAAGGCGAATCTTACGCTTCAGGAGGCACGTCTTAAGGTAAGTTTCTTGTGGAGAACGGAGGAGGGAGGGCACACTCCTGAATCCCCTCCATGCTTAATTTCCATCAGCTTGCCATGGACGACCTAGCTGGAGCTGAGGAACAACTACGCGAACGTGAGGACGCACTCCAAGCTGTCAAGGATCAGTATGACAAGGCGGTTGGAGAGAAGCAGCGCCTAATGGATGCCGCTAATGTATGTCTCCGCAAGATGACGGCAGCCACGGCACTCATCAATGGCCTCTCGGACGAGAAGCATCGTTGGACGAACCAGAGCAAGGAGTTTAAGATTCAACTCGGTAAGCTGGTGGGCGATGTACTCCTGGCCACTGGCTTTCTCTCCTACTGCGGCCCCTACAACCAAGAATTCAGAGCAAATCTCATTCGGACTTGGATGGGTATCCTCAAGCAGAAATGTATTCCCTTCACAACTGGCCTTAATATCATCAACATGTTGGTGGACTCCTCCACGGTGTCGGAGTGGACACTCCAGGGACTCCCCAACGATGATCTGTCAGTACAGAATGCTTTGATTGCCACCAAGTCGAGCAGTTACCCTCTGCTCGTTGATCCCCAAACGCAGGGTAAGATATGGATCAAGTGTAAGGAGGATCGCAATGAGCTGCAGATCACATCCTTGAATCACAAGTATTTCCGCACACATCTGGAGGACTCGCTGTCCCTGGGCAGGCCCTTACTCATTGAGGATGTGGGCATTGACCTTGATCCAGTTATAGACAATGTCCTGGAGAAGAATTTCATTAAGTCGGGCAGCATTGAGAAGGTCTTGGTTGGCGACAAAGAATGCGACGTAATGCCGGGATTCATGCTTTATATCACCACAAAGTTACCTAATCCAGCTTTTAGTCCGGAGGTCAGTGCCAAGACTTCTATCATTGATTTTACGGTAACGATGCGTGGTCTGGAGGATCAGCTTCTGGGACGAGTCATACTCATGGAGAAATCTGATCTGGAAGCGGAAAGAGTGGCTTTATTCGAGACGGTTATGCAGAATCAGCGCAACATGAAGGAGCTTGAGGCAAATCTCTTGTTACGCTTAAGTTCCTCCCAGGGATCACTAGTAGACGACGAGGCGCTCATTGAGGTGCTGCGGGTGACTAAGACCACCGCAGAGGAGGTCAATCAGAAGCTCAAGATCTCCGAGGTCACCGAACGCAAGATTATGAAAGCACGTGAGGAATTCCGTGCGGTAGCCAAAAGGGGATCAATTCTCTATTTCCTGATCGTGGAAATGAGCAACGTGAATGCCATGTATCAGAATTCACTTAAACAGTTCCTAGTAATCTTTAATAATTCCATCACTAAGTCCACCAAGTCCAGCGTCACTGAGGAACGCATCAATATAATCCTACGTTATCTTACCTACGAGGTCTACAAGTTCACAAACCGCAGTCTCTACGAGAGGCACAAGCAGCTCTTCACATTAATGCTTGCCATCAAAATTGATTACCACAATGGAAACATAAGTCACGAGGAGTTCCTCACATTCATCAAGGGCGGTGCTTCCTTGGACTTGAATGCTGTTGCCCCCAAGCCCTTCCGTTGGATTTTGGACATCACCTGGCTAAATCTGGTAGAAATCAGCAAACTGGATACATTCTCCACCGTTCTACAGATAATCGAGTTGAATGAACGCGATTGGCGAAGCTGGTACGAGTGCGAGAAACCTGAGAATGAAGAGATACCGTGTGGTTACAATGCCCTGCTCGACAGCTTTCGCAAACTACTGCTCATCAGATCCTGGTGTCCAGATCGCACCATTTCCCAGGCCAAAAAGTACATTGAAGGTATGTGTAATAATTGAAAACTGGTTTAGATCAATCAAAAATAAATTTTTATTTAATTCGCAGAATCGCTGGGTCCAGAATATAGTGAGATGCAGATTCTCGACCTGGAGGTCACCTGGGCCGAGTCTGAGCCCCGCACCCCCTTTGTTTGCCTGCTTTCCATTGGCTCTGATCCGACCACACAAATCGGTGCCCTGGCCAAGCAAAAGGGAATCAGTGAGTGGTATTATTAATCTGATGAACTGTTCTGATATAGAAATTTATTGTGCAGTACTTAAGTCGGTTTCAATGGGTCAGGGACAGGAGTATCATGCGCGCAAAATGATCATGGAGTCAATGGCAATCGGTGGTTGGGTATTGCTTCAAAATGTTCATCTGTCTCTGCCTTTTTGCTCGGAGGTAATCGACATGTTGGTGGAAACGGAGCACATTGATGACACCTTCCGCATGTGGGTCACCACGGAGCCCCACTCGGAGTTTCCAATTGGACTCCTTCAAATGGCAATCAAGTTCACCAACGAACCTCCACAGGGCATACGTGCCAGTCTCAAGCGCAGCTACCAGGTGAGTTAAGCGTCAATCAATTAATTTCGGCAACTTCTAATCTGATTTCGTTGTGGTCTTTTGTGGTTTCGTAGTCCTTTACGCAGGACTTTCTGGACTACACTTCCGCCACTCAGTGGCCATCTTTGCTATACACAGTTGCCTTTTTGCACACCATCGTGCAAGAGCGTCGAAAGTTCGGTCCCCTCGGCTGGAATATACCCTACGAATTCAACCAAGCGGATTTCGCCGCTAGCGTGCAGTTTATTCAAAATCACTTGGATGAAATGGATCCCAAGAAGGGTGTCTCCTGGCAGACCCTGGTCTACATGATTGGCGAGGTGCAGTACGGCGGGCGTGTCACCGACGACTTTGACAAGCGACTGCTCACCACTTTCACCTCCGTGTGGTTCTGTGAGCAGCTGCTGTCGAACTCCTTTGAGTTCTACAAGGGTTACAAAGTGCCCAGCACCAAGAGTCTACAGGGTTTCATTGATTACATCAATAGCCTGCCCGCATACGACACTCCCGAAGTGTTTGGCTTGCATTCCAATGCCGACATCACGTACCAGATTAACTCGGCCAAAGGTAAGTGAAAGTAAAGGACACCTTTGGGTCCTTCCCCCTACTCCATAACTTAACTGCTCAGCTTGAGCTTAGGTCCTCCTCTCGATTATTGCTATCGGCAATTGGATTGTGGTCGGGTCAATGACTTCTTTCAAGGTTGTTTTACTTAAAATTGCATAAATTTGGGTAACAGCTTAAATACTTTAAAGGGATTCAGAGTAAACAGAGTAAAGGTTACAACTTGTAACTTACAAGAACTAAATTTGTCACGAAAGCATATTGAGTTTACTTTTATATGTATAAGATAATTTGGAAAATTGTCTCTATGGACTACAGTCCGAATAATCTGAAATATTCATATATCTTGTAGCTCAACACCTTAGAAAATTACATACAAATTACATAATTTTGTATTCGAATATTCGGAGCTGAAAAAAATATTTAATTATATTTTGAACTGAGTTGTTAGAGTAAATTACTTGATGAAGTTTCTTTTATTTCTTCAAAAGTATTTTTCCTTTAGATATTTAAAATATTTAGCAAAAATTCATAACTTTAGTTATAACGTATAAATTCCATTTTTAACTAAATTTTTATTTGAACTGTTCTCTTGAATATTTTTAAATATAATTCTCATTGCCAAATAGTATTTATAGAAGTATTGCATCATTACCTTACTAAATATTCTCTGCGGATTGGTGTGCGTTAAAATTAATTTATACTCTTGATTTCGTAATTATATAAATGAACTGCATATTTAATTTGCATTAGCCAATGTCCTCTGTATGTGGGTGGGTGTGTAGGTGTGTGGGTGTGTGTCAAGCCAATAAATAAATTCAATAAATTTGTAGTTGCGGCATTTGTGGTTTGGTTTATTTTTGGGGTGCCCGAGAGCAGAAAATAATCATTGAACCACACGAGGCAATTAACGCATTTGCATAACCGAACAGAGTTAAGGCACAACGGGACTAGAAGGACGAAAGGACGAAAGCAAAACACACAATATGACAAGAGGGCGACTGAATGGCTGGACTGCAGCAAGTTCTAAAAATGATTTGTGATTGTACTGCTTTCAGGGATACTGGACACGATTCTGAGTGTGCAACCCAAGGAGGGTGGCGGAGGTGGTGGAGAGACAAGGGAGAGCATCGTCTATCAGCTGGCGGACGACATGCTGCGTAAGCTGCCGATACAGTACAACGCCTACGAGGTGCGAGAGAATCTGACACGGATGGGCATACTGCTGCCCATGAACATATTTCTTAGGTGCGTAGTGTGGAGCTCCCAGCTGGACTTCGTGGGGTTGTAAGTAAGTTGTTTGCTCGTTTTCAGGCAGGAAATCGATCGGATGCAGCGTGTCATCAAGCGTGTCCACACGTGTCTCTGTGATCTGAAACTGGCCATTGATGGAACAATTGTGATGAGTCCGGCGCTCAAGGAGTCACTGGATGCCATGTACGATGCCCGCATTCCGGAGACCTGGATGAAGGTACGTGTATCCCACAAAATATAACTAATTTTAGATACTAGCATTCACCACTGGCTTTAAGCATTCGCTTTTCGTTTATTCGAGGAGCAATTTTAATGGTCAGTCAGGTGCTGGCAACGTTTCATTTTATGTACAGTTCGTGGCCAGGAGAAACGCGGCCCTAAGTAATCTGAATGTACGATTTCCTCGGTAAAGCCTCTGCTTGTTTTTATAGTCTCACGAGATTTTTATCGGCCCGCAAACAAATTTAGCCCAAATTTAGGCCCAGACCAACAGACAATGCACAGCGGAATAAGAGAAAGGAACAGAGAAAGTATAAAAACATAAAGAAAAGAGCAGACCAGGTTTCGGAAGCCACAACGTGACGACTGTTTGGTCGGGTCAGGTGTGAAATTCGTTGTGTCCGCTCCCACTCAATTGACGCTTATAAAAATTTGATTGATTTTGCCGACCACAGCGGGGAAATTGTCCGAGGGGAGTCATTAATATTTATGCGTGTAAACGTTTAACGCCTCATCGCATTTCCCTTTAATTAACACCACGAACTTTGCCAACGGACGATGAGCAAAGCAAAGTCTCCTTTCTTTCATCTCTCAGCTCTTAGCAAAAGTTTGGGTTAGTTAAACAGTTTGCGTATTTTCCTCTGATCAAAGAAATTAGGAAATTTATGTGTTTAATTAGATAATTTGACGATTCTTTTAATTTATAAATATAACAGAATGGATTAAGGAAATACGAGATTAATTGATAAAGTTTAGGAGGAATATATATAGACAGATTTTTTAGACCTCGTTCTCCAAAATAGAGTAGAGGGGTCTGTTATGTTTGTCAAAAGCATAACAGCCAGAAGGAGGCGTGGCCGACCTTATAAAGTATTCATGTTCTTGATCAGCATCAACAGCCTAGTCGGTATAGAAATGTCCGTCTGTACGTTTGTCTGTTTGTATGTTTTCTGAACTACAAAGAGCTAGAAAAACCAAATTTGAAATAAAAGTCGCTAACTTCAAAATTTTTCCACGCTCACTAACGCTCATGCAAATTGTAAAAAACTTTATTCATAACTTGGAAACTATTAGAGCTATTTCCTCCAAATTCGAATAGTACTTGTAGGGTACTATATTAACTATATTAACCTCAACAAGTTTGATCTGGCTCGGACAACTATAGCCCATAGCTCCCATAGGGCAAATCTGTCAAATATAGGATATTTGTATGAAGAAATGTAGTATGATTTGACCGATTGCAACCAAACTCACATGTTATGTGTATGATACCAATTTAATTATACTTACCAACTTTATTTTGTATCGGACAACTATAGCCTAGAGCATTCTTGTATGGAAAAATTTTTACGGGGTCTTTTACAGTCGGCTCTCTTGACTTTCTCGCCTTTCTCACTTGCTTTAATTTAAGTAGGCTCTGCTCATGTAAATATCTGTGCTGGAAAGTGACATGTGAAAAAAGTTCAGTCGACACTCACTCTAGTATTGCCCTTCTCGGAGTTTGAAAGGGAAAATATTAACAAACCGACAAAAATCTTCATACATACACAGAGTTGGTATGTAAAGAAACTGTACAATTTTTTTTTTATTTTTGGTATGATTTGGGCATATACAAACAATTTGCAGCAAGTAACAAAACTGAAAAGAAAATGAACAGAGCTACAATAGAAGAGTCGAAAAGGTTCTCCAAGTTTGCCTCGAAGAAGCCGGCATTTAACAAGTTGAATATTGAGCAAACACTGCGTATTCCACTAGCGAAGCGAGAATATGGATTCCAGAAGACAACGAATACAGCAACACCATTTCCCAAGAAAGCTGATCCAATAAATCCCCAAATGCTGCTGGAAAGATTGCAAGGAACCTTGACCAGTTCCGGTGTATCGGATACATTGTATTCGGGATCCTCGGAAACGTCATCACTTGAGGAGCACTCGGAGATCCACAGAGAGACGCCTCAGCCGGTCGGAATGTCGTTTGAGATGAAACGGAAACTCTTCCACGAGGGTGAATTCACCATAACAAGGGGCCTGAAGACCAGCGACCTACATCATCCAGAGATTGATTTTGACAATATGCGCTCAACTTCGCTAAAGGACTCTCAACTGTTCACCATTAGCGAAATGGAAAACTATTGCCGCATTATGAATATTAAATTTACCACTGGACTGGGCAACTGAGACTCTTGTATATACAGATTTTATGTTTACAACATTTCAATAAAGAACTTGTGAATTTTGAGTAAATTCCTTTTGCGATATGCGATAACGCTTGTCAATGTCAAATGCACTTTCAGATATCCTGGGAGTCCACAACGCTTGGCTTTTGGTATACAGAGCTACTGGAGCGTAATGCACAATTCCGTACCTGGATTTCCACAGATCGGCCAAAGGTAAGTCACTCCAGACAGCCATAAAAACATTTGTTCTACCCTTATATCGCACATTCCCTACCCCCTTCATCCCTTCATCCCCTATTCCCATTTTCACTTTTCATAATCCGGTTTAATTTACGCATGACGGAAACGTTGCTAACTGGCAAGGAGAATCGCTAATTGTTTAATACTTACATTTATTTTGCCTTGTTTTTATGTGCTCTCTTTATTTTTATTTCAAACTCTTTGCGGAATTCGTCAACGAAACAAGGTTTTCTGGATGACGGGCTTCTTTAATCCACAGGGTTTTCTGACCGCCATGCGGCAAGTGAGTATAAAAAAAATCAAAAAGAAAAGGAAAACAGCGAAAAATAAATTATTTTTCATTTGTTTCCACCCACACAAAGCGGACAGATTAGCTGACCAGTTTGTTATGACGACGCGTCGACAAACATGTAAAAAAGGTCTTAAATAACAGCAAACATTATTCATAATATAAAATACGTTAGGGAAATCCGGAAGGAGTGGAGAACTCTGCTCCAAGTCGATTTGATAAGCTATCCCTCGTCGCACCACTCCCGCCAACAATTACTTCCCACGCAGCACGCCAACTACTTTGGGACTGCGATAAGCATTCTTTTTGCCAAGTGGGCTATGCTTGACTTGAGATACCCTTTTTAAATATTTATAGTCATAGCAGCACAGTAGCTACTATTTGATTGTGCTCTTATGACGGAAATTCTCTTCTTTTTACCATAACACTACAGACACAGTGAAGCTTTTGTGAGTAAGTGTCTAAGAAAGAAGCTTTAAAATTACCTGCAGGCTTCATCAGCATGTGATGTTCCTCTATTAGTCACCTTTGCGTTCTGGTGAAGTAAAAATATTATTTTGAATAAATTTAGTTATAACATTAATTGCTAGCTGTCAATAACTCAGAAGTAAAATAATTAAATACACAAAATAAATTTGAATTCGGTATACATTTTAAAATTAAGCCTCGAATTACAAAACTATATTATTTGTTCTGTACTTCACTTTGGTAGTAAGACTGTTATAAGTTTAAAACTGCTGACTTTATAAAGTTTTTGTGGCTCTTAACTATGAACTCCTAATTGAGTATAAACTATTTTCCTTTTTAACCTGAGAGTATTGATATCGAATATGCTTCAAGAGTTATTTCACGGCTTGTTGATTTTCTCCTTTACATATCTGCCCTTTGTTGCTGTGGATGGTTCGGTTGATTCGATGCCTTTGGCTGTGCTTTAACCAATTTGTGGTCCTCATCGAACTCGCTGCATTGTGGCAGGAAGTAACACGGGCGCACAAAGGATGGGCTCTTGACTCGGTTGTGCTGCAGAATCAAATAACGCGTTACAACAAGGAGGACATTACCGAGTATCCAACGGAAGGCGTCTACGTGCATGGACTATTCCTGGAAGGTATGTAGTGCATATTTTTACAGAAAAGTCCATTGTAAGCAATACATCTCAGTCGGTCCGATTGGTTATGCTGGAAGTGTTACTCTTAAAATTTCCGCATTTTCTACATTGGGCAAAACATTGACCAATTTTCATTGTCTCGGCTGATGCCCCTTTGTTAACCCACAAATTGGTCTCGCAGTGTCCCCGCTGTTGAACCCAACAACGCCCCCAAAGTGTGATAATACAAATACAAATGTTGAAGGTCTAATTTTGGTTGTTTGTGTTTGTCATGCAAATCTTTGTTGTGGCCATCTGTTGATTGTTGAGACAGGCAAGGAGGGTTAGGGAATAAAATTTAAAATAAAAGGTAAGGGAACTTCAGCATCTTAAACTAAACGGTAACGGAAAAGTTGAATCTTAAATATTTGCGAAGGCAACTCAATCGACTGCTTTTAGGCCATAAGTAAGCAAAACTGTAGAACTATTGCGTTCTACCATTCCAAATTTGACTCTGACCTGAATATCAGGTAGTAGTTTACACAGACACACCATTGTACAATACATGTATTGAAAGTTGGCCATTACCAAGTCTTCTGTAGCGTATAAAGGTGCTTCTATTTGGGCTGTTTTGTGGTTTGTGGCTTTGTAGCTGTCTATTAAACACGACAATTTGGCCTTAAGCTATGCGCTAATAAACATTTTTTGGGCCAAAAACATGCGTGGGCCAAGTTACACAGTTTCCCGGGAATTGGCCAAATTTACGAGCCAGCCATTTATTAACAAAGGAACAATTAGGGTCAGCGAAATCTTGGTGCGACTTTAAATTTCATGCTTTTATTGTTGCAGGCGCTTCTCTGGACAGACGCAGCGGCAAACTGATTGAATCAAAGATGAAGGTGCTCTACGAACAAATGCCAGTCATTTATATCTATGCCATCAACACAACCGCCGGCAAGGATCCAAAGCTCTACGAGTGCCCCATTTATCGCAAGCCACAGCGCACAGACCTGAAGTACGTCGGTTCCATCGATTTCGAGACCGACTTCAATCCAAAACACTGGACACTCCGTGGCGTCGCACTGCTCTGTGACATCAAATAAACGTGGCACCACCCGCACCTCCCACTACACTCCCGTTGTGCCGGGCATGGCCATTGTTTGCCATCCTGTCAACTGCTGTACGTGCTCCGTCTTTCTTGGAGTGGTGCTGTGATAATTATCGTTTTTGGAACCTTATGTCAGCTCTCGACTGTCTGTTAACTGTCTCGAGTCCTCGTAATGCGTCAGATATACAAGTTTATTAATTAGGCCCTCGAGTTATTCAAGAGGCGTTTCCCAAGTCACAAGGGAACATCCATCGTACACCATAATTAGTTGTTAGCCAATGTTTAGAATTACGACTAAGTGTTTTCCGGGCCTCCACCAGAGACTCTTCACTTCAATTGCACTTGACGAGCCAAATAAAGGTTTCGTTTAATATTTGTTGACCTTAATATGCGAAGTTTTAACTACGGTTAGGAAATTTGTTTGAAAATGAATGCTGGAAATCAATACAAAAGTAACTGTAAAAATTAACGCTGGGAATTATATTTGAGGCAAAAGTTTCCATTTATAAACATAAGGGTTCTCTAAGGAGTGTGTTTACTATTATTCAGTTTTTTTTAAATTGTTTAAATTTTCGACTTGGACTATTCCTTTTTAAAATTGATCATATATAACAAATAAAAAACAGTTTGAGTGGAGGCGCTGTAATATTGCACACAAATGAATAAAATTAAATTGAAATCGAGTTGAAATCGAAGAATAGTACAGTGGAGTACCATCGACCGATTATATGATTATATTAGTGAAGCGTATATTTACACGGCCAGTGCGGTCAGTGCTGCTGTCACACATGAAGCGTAAATGTTCATTAATATGTTTCTGTCTCGCTTACACACATGCAGTGACAACGCGTTCAATTAAAAATTGTGTTCTGCGTGTAACTTTTTTGTTTGTAGACGGATATTTATGCAACTTTCTGGATATTTTTATATAATTTGCCTCCAAACGAAATCAAATGCAAATGCCTTAAAAACATTATGTAAATTTGAAAATGTAAAAAAAAAAAAAAAAAGGTCGTGGCAAAATTGGTATTACTAAGTGCCATATTTACCGAGATTAACCAGAAACAAATTTTTTCCGAGGTGTACCTAGCTTTCAGCTTATTGTGGGCGAATGGGGCGACTAGGCTTGTGATGCTGATCAGGAATATATATACTTTCTTTCTATACACTTACCTTCTGCCTGTTACATACTTTTCACAAACCCAATATACTCTTGCAAAGAATATAAAAACATTTGGGATATTCCCCTCATGAAGTCATCGAATTTCAAAGTCTTCGGAAATGGATAAGATACTAAATAATGAAGAAAATTCTGCAAACCTATAGAAATCTAATTAAAAGCCATAATTTAGTTCAAAATCAATTATCTAAGAACCAAGAGCGGAATAAGGGAATCTTTAGAAATTGTCGTCTTGTACTGTCTTTTGATCATTATGGATCGGGTAATAATGGCTTGAAGGCCACCCTATAAGTTTGGTGAGAAATGGTGACCACAGAAAATAATAAAGGCTCGAATGATAATTAAAGGTGGTTTTATGAAATGATTATATAAATAAGTCACAGGTTTTTATATGGTCGCCGTTTTTCACACGGTACCGTCCATCAATACTTCTTACTTCACCTCGGAAGGCTCAAGTAAAGCTAAGTCCGACGAGTCCACCAAATTGGAGCCAGTAAAGTCTACTTCCAATACTCCTACAAATATGTGAGCGTTCTAAGAAAAGCTGATCAACAATATTAAACTACCATTTCAGACTTCAGTTAGCATTTTGTAATAAAAATCAATAGGTTTTGAATTGAATGCCATTTCAATATTTTGTATTTGTTTACTTTGTTTGGTTTTCATTAAAATAAATACATACATTTATATGCACGCACCTTTACGAGTATAATCCATATAATATATTATATAAGTAATTTTTAATTTCAATCATTTAATAATTGTTTTTTATCTTCTTCCTTGTTATCGTGTTTTTCATGTACACTCTTCACTTTATTTATGAGAAAAATTTTTTATTTACATATTCTCCGTAGTAATCTTAATACTCTTTTTAATGTACATGGGTGTTACATAGTTTATGTGTGTATATTTCACTCGATATTCGTGATTTAAATATTCAAGAAAGCCATTTAAAGTGTTGTATCCTTTGAGTTCCATTGAGTTAATTCGTTTGTAAATAATGTTCGTTAAGTAGCTCATCTACGTTAAAATCGTTAGTCGTATTTTTATGATTTTAAACCATTTTTCGTTTCTCTAACATATTTCTTACAATCTCAAAATTTTACACTCTGAAAATAAAAAGCAACGTATGTTGAATAAAGGTTGAGTTTCTCTTCAGCGAATTTAAAGTACACCCCAGGAATATTTCATACGTAACTAAGAATTAAAATATCAGTAAAATCTTTTCAACAATTTGGAAAGTACAAGAAAATCTACAAATTCCGCCAGCGGATCATTTTACTATATCTGTTTATGTCAAATCATATTTCAAGATTATTTAATTAACTAAATTAGCAGTAAGTGAAGATAATTGTAGTAGATTTAGGCTGAAGCATTTAATTACAAGTAAAAGCACATACAGTATATGAAATATTTAGAGTAAACATACGAATACGTATTGCACTTTAAATTTTATTTATTTAAAAACTACATTCATATATCTTTGTTATTTTTTTTTGTTGTTTTTTGCTTTTAATCGATCAACACCTTTTATGCTATTAAACAAATTCATATACACATATATATATTTTTCTTTTTTTAAATATTTTTTTTCGATTTTTTATTTTTTGTAACTTTTTTGTTAATCAATAAATACAATTCGAGTAGACTCGAAATTACGTAGTACCGAGGGGCATGCCCCTAGAGGGGGACATTAAGGGAACGTTCGTTTCGATTTCTTTAGTTGTTTTTTCAATTCGTTTCGTTTCGTTTTGTGTTGAATATTTTCGAGAGCATCTGAGAAAGAGGTAGCATGAATCGTCACATAAACCATTAGATAGTTAATTAATTAATTAATTAGTTCAATAGAGTACAATACGAATACAAATTTCAATTTAAAAGGTGAGTGTTTTCTAATATCAGTTTAAAGGAGTTTCTTGTCGTCGAATAGGTCTCTGTGCACACACGATATGCCTGCCTTAAAGCCAGCCATTAGGAACCGTCAATTTAGCAACTATTAAACTGTGACTGTAACTGTGAATGTCTGTGTGTGTATCTGTGTCTCTGTCTGTACTTGTTTGTGTGTCTCTTTGTGTGTTTATTTCTATCTGTAACTGCAACTGCACCTGCACCTGCTGCTCTTCTTGTCACTTAATTAGCATAGTGCTGGTTCTTGTGCATGCGATAGATTAGGCGCCAGGGAAGTCGAGCATTCCCATTGCTGGGATATTGGGGTATATCCAGATCGTCAGGCTGTTCGTTGGCCCAGTTGTACCGAAGCGCATCCAGCACATCATCTTGGTCCTCCTCCACGTCGTCACTCACATTATCCATGTCGCTTGTTGCGCTTTTGTCCAGAGGCAATGTTTTGCGACTGCCGTTTTCATGATTTGTTTCGTTTGCAATTTCATTTCCTTCTGCCTGCTGATGTTTAGCCACGACCAGTCCACCGGCCCCACCTCCGCTTCCGCTCCTGCCCAAGCTGAGACCAAGGGCGGCAGCGTTAAGGGATTTGTTTGCATCGTTGAGCAGTTTCTGCGAAGTTGGTTGCTCTCTTTCTGGGGTTTCTGGCCGCTGCAGAAAATCAAAAAACCTTGACGGGGACGGTGACGATGCTGATGGCGACGACTGCGACGATGATGATGAAGATGGCGCCGGATAGGATGAGTAGTCAGTGGACTGCGGCCAGCCAATGGTCCACAGTTGACTGGGGAAATGCTGCTGCTCCAGCTGCTCCCGACGCAACAGTTCACGCTGCCTTTCTCCCTGCTCCTCCTCGTCCTCGTGCTGCTGCTGGAACCGACTGTTAGACCAGGACGCAGGACTGTTGCCCAGGAATACACGTTTACCCACGTTTTTTAGTATGGCCCGATTCAATTCAACCTGTGTGCATAGGGAGCAAAGAGCAAAAGCAAATTGATTGACATTAAAGGAAATAAGTGTAATAAGTGTAGAGTATGAGTGAACATGTCACACGGACTGATTAAAAAGTAGCAGTCCAGACTCAGCATAAACAACATAAATGTTACATACAAGCTGGTAATTGGATTTACAATTCACTTTTAAAGTGCTTAAGTTCATTTTATCTGAGCGAGTTAAATGTATTTTAATAAAACGCTTAAAAGTATGCTACAAGTTTCAACAACAGCGCTTCAGCTCAAAGCACGCTTTAATATTTTAAAACTGAAAACTTGATATTTAAGTATAAGATTATTTAGTATTTAACTAGTTGTCTTATAGCATTCAAAAAGGCTAACATTAAGATACAAAAATAACCGACGATAAGTCTATATTACCCCTCAAATATTTTGTAGCAATCAGTTTCAACAGAATTCTGACTCTACCCATGGAATTCCCTAATTGCACTGATAACAGAACTGCATTAATAATGCCAATATCTTTTCTATTACTAATGGGACAACCCCAATAACAATCCAGCGAGGTCTGAATTACGTTTAACAACTTTAAAGTTGACTACTTGAGCTGCAAGTAATTAAGGAACATTCTGCTTCAATGACAACTTAAATGAAATTGATTTCTTTTTGATAAAACCACTTAGAATCATATTTAGGAAATTCCAACACGAATTCGCTTAGTGTCTGGGTTTTCAGATATACATAGATAAGATAAGCATTACTCATAAATGTTGGGAATTCCGTAAAACAATAAAGAGTTTGGTTTATAAAAGCGGCAGTTCAGTTCAAACTTAATTAGTTTTGAACGAACAGCGAAACAATGAAAATTATAGGAATTGTGTCCTTGGCTTTAAGCCTTCTGGTGATAGTGATTGCAGCTCGCCCAGATCATTATGGATCAGGGAATAATGGATTGGAGAAGCATCAGCAATGGCCGTCCCGCGAGGGTGGTGAAGAATGGAGACCGTTTGCACCTCTTGGGGACTCGAATGGTAAATAAAGATTTAATGTTTATGCACTCTCTCTGACAAGTATGCTTTGTTTAAAGAACGTCCAGAGATAGTGTCGCATGGAAGCGGCTCAGGCAAGCGTCCTTCTCAAGGACATCGTCCACCACACGATAAACGCCCTCCACACGGACACCGTCCACCCCATGGTGAACGTCCTCCACACGGACATCGACCCCCACATCGCCCTACTCCACCCCCGGAGGAAGACAGTTCTACTATCGAGCCAGAAGACTCAACTACAGTTGAACCGGAAGAGTCTACCACTTTGGTGCCTGAGGAACCTACCACTTTGGCGCCTGAGGAACCTACAACCGTGGAGCCAGAAGAAACTACTAGCGTAAGACCTGAAGAAAACACAACTCTTTAAAAAGAGCTCAGAATAAAGTGCTTTTCATGTGAATATATTTATTAATATAATTTATTATTTTCCATAAAGTAAATAACATTTCGGTTTAACCCATATCAAAAACGGAAAAAACGGAATGAATGAATTTCTTCAACACCTGGCATCAATTATTCGAATGCATTCAAGAGCTTTCCGCTCGAATCCTTTCATGAGGTCCTCGCATTCACTCAACAATTTATCGTATGCCTTTGACAAATCAATACATACTAGTAAGAGCTGTCACGTCTGTAAATGGAGCGCACAGCTTTGTGTGCCAGAAACACTCCACACAGCCAAATTCCACTTGGTATGGGTAGAAAGTCCAGGATCGTTATTCGAGAAGCGCCCGAGGACCAAATCGCTTGAATTCCCCACATTAAATCGTTTGATTTTCTTGCCTTTTCCTCCCACGATAATGTGGGCTGCACCAACATTTTGGTAACCAAATAAATTTTGCTTTGTTGTCAAGTCGAAATATTTGTATTACACATACGCAAACGCATACGCATACGCATACGCAGCGTTGGTTTCCCTTTTCTGTTTACATGGTGGCGTAAGCCTTTCCTTAACTCGAACCGGCTTTAAGCCCTTGAAGCCTTTCTCTACCCTGTATTCTTATAAAGATAAAGCCTGTTAATAGCCAACCTGTTAATGGAACCTTTGTTCTTATTAGAATTTGGCTTTAAAAAATGTCAATCAATTATTCATATCGTTATGTATAATTCCATCTACAATTATTACAATTTAAAATTATATTTACCAATTAACTCCCTTCGTTTTACCAAAATCATAAACACATGGTATCTGCTAGTCGTGCAAATATTTTTCAGGTATTTTTGAGCAAACCTTTTGATAGCAACCTGTGTTCTTTCCATTGCTCACATGCGGGACTGTCAATACCCGGCGATAAGATGTGCCTTTAGGCCATTGTCTGACAAATGGCAAACGAGACACGACCTTGCCCAAGTCCGTCCGTTCGACTATCCGTTTGTCCATCTAATCGCCGGACCCTCGTCTTCAAATTCTGAATTTCTGATTACATAAATTCATTGTTCTTTTACCTGTTAGTGAATGAGAAAAGTTTGCTGAATTCTGTGCATTCTGTTCGCCCAAGTATTTTTCTGTGAAGCTCTAATTTTCATTAGCTGTTACAATTTCACTTTTTATTTCAAATTGCACTTTCTACCTTAGCTGCAAACGCAGATTATTATGCTGTTGTTTTTCAAGTTGAACAACAAAGTTTTCTTTTGCTCATTGACGCTGATTAAAAATTCCAAAGTGTTCTCTGTGGTAGCCCACGAATCTACCCACCCGTTCACTCACCTGTCGGGTGTTTTCCTTCATCTGCCTGCGCGCCATTTCCAGCAACAGTCGCTGGCGAAGCACATCCAACGGATTGACAATGGACAATGACGGCTTATTCCGCTTCACAAATGAATACTCATCCTGTGCAGAGAGGGAGGGAGAGGGAGAGAGAGAGAAGGGAGATATATTTTACTTGTTAACGCATTGCTTAATAAACATTTCTTAGGTCATAATGTAAAAAGTTTTTATGAATACAAGTGTTTGAGTAAGTTCACGATTTTAATAAAACAAACTTTTTAAGAATAGAAGCTGTTCTATTATTAAATAAATTAAAAACAAAATCAAACTTATTTTTGACTTTAGAAACTTTTCTTTACAGTTTGTTATGCTATTTACACCAGAACAATTGATTTAAAGGTTAAATTTTTGAATGGAATTAGAACAAAAACAGACTTAGAATTTTAATAAGCTTTAATTAAATTTTTGTGCTACATCAATCAAGTTATTTCAAATTAATATTTCTTTGTAAATGGAAAATGATTCGTAATTATGTGATAAATTACTTCTAAGTCTCTCGCTGGTGATAAGAAAATTCATAGAAAACCACAATTGTACAAACACATGTATCCCAGACTTTTTTATTTTCGTAATTAAAATGTTGATGGCAGCTATGTTCTGGTTCCTGTTTGCAGGTACATAAACAAATATTTACAATAATTTGCAAGCCCAAGCAGCTTTCTGATAACGAGCATTGTAAACAAGTCGTTAAAGATAACAATTCCAGATGATTTGAATGACTAATACAGATATGAGAAACATGCCAACGATCCGTGACCAGAAATAAGTTTAAATAATTTTCAACTATATATAAATCAAACCGTAATCTAGTATTAGCAGTTAAATAACTATCACTCCACTCGCTAACAAAATATGTGATTCCCATAGGATATTTAATAGGTTTTATATAATTCACTAAAGCGCGAATTCACGGCCATAACTTTTAATTGCTTTAATTGCTAGTTAATTGACTCAACTGATATACAAAAAAGTCAGCAGAAATTCTGAAAAATTCAATTACTGTTCAGGGGCCAGTTTCTTTGACTAACTAAATAGTTGCGCATTAAATTAAAAATGCAAAAAAAATTGAAATCAGATCAAATGTGAAATCCTAAACTAATCATACGTGTACATTAGCCAAATGGCTTCCAATCTCTCTTCATCAAATACGCAACTGAAATTTGACTTTTGTTTTTTCGCTTATCAGACACAATTACTTTGATTGCGATTAGATAATGCTACTTGTATAGGTCAGAATGTCTGCAGACCCATTGGTAACTATGCTATCTCCTCCAGTCATATATAAAAAGCACCGAAAAGTCTGTTCCGATTAGTATACAACGAACTATTACAAAATGAAGGTCCTTTTACTTGCGGTGTTCGCGGTTCTTTGCGTCCTGATTTCCGCCAGGCCAAATGGTTTCGAAATGCGTCGCCACTACGGTGGCTGGCGTGGATTGGGGAATGGAGATGTGCAGCATGGTGACTGGCATGACAATGGACGCAGGTGGAACGATCACTTTGGAGGTTGGCACCGGGACTACAATGGTTGGCACAGGGATCAGCCGTGGGAGCACCAGAACGGCCACCACGGCATGCGTACAGAAGAACCACCTCTGTCCTCTGAGGCACCCGTACAGCCTTCGACAGCGGCTCCAGCGGAGCCCACTGAGGCACCCGCACAGCCCACGACAGCAGCTCCAGTCGAGTCCACTGAGGCACCCGTCGACCCCACAACAGTGGCTCCAGAGGAATCCACTGAGGCACCCGTCGACCCCACAACAGTGGCTCCAGAGGAATCCACTGAGGCACCCGCACAGCCCACGACAGAAGCTCCAGTGGAGTCCACTGAGGCACCCGTCGACCCCACAACAGTGGCTCCAGAGGAGTCCACTGAGGCACCCGCACAGCCCACGACAGAAGCTCCAGTGGAGTCCACTGAGGCACCCGTCGACCCCACAACAGTGGCTCCAGAGGAGTCCACTGAGGCACCCGCACAGCCCACGACAGAAGCTCCAGTGGAGTCCACTGAGGCACCCGTCGACCCCACAACAGTGGCTCCAGAGGAGTCCACTGAGGCACCCGCACAGCCCACACCAGAAGCCCCAGTTGAATCTACAGAGGCACCCGAAGAATCCACCGAACAACCTACTGAAACGACTACAGAGGGACAAGGAGAAACGACCGCAGCACCTAAAGAGCCTGAGGAAACAACTGAGGCTCCGGAAGAACCTGAAAATACTACTCTAGACCCCGACAGTTCGCCTGAAGAAACTACGCTAATCACAGAGGAACCCGAGGATTCTACAACCGACGGTTCTGGCGATAACACGACCTTGGTGACAGAAGAACCGGAGGAAACCACCAAAGTCACAGATGAGCCCGAAAATACGACCACTGAAGGTTCCGGAGAACCCGCTGAGACAACGACAGAAGCTCAGGAGGGTAGCGGAGCGGAGGCAGGTCTATGAGGAGGAGAAACTCTCTCTATAAAGAAGCAAGTCATTAAAGCCATGAGATACGTTTGAGCAACTCATAATTCTGAGATTTTGTTATTTATTCGATAGTACGACTGGACTTAAAGTTAAGCATTGCAATAAAAATAATTATTTTAAGTACGATTAGTCGTTGTTATTCAAATTAAACGAACAATCATATCAAATTCCGTCAAAGTTCTTTGAAAAGCACTTCTTCAAACCTGTCATTATTGACGTCTGCTCCACTTAAGATTGGGATAGGGATTTGGATTGGAGCACAGTCAAGTGGCCAACAAGAATTCCGACAATTTCTGGTTGCCAATCGACATGAAATTTACCAAAACCAATTGCCAAATAATCAAGGGCAACATGGCTCTTATCTACACTCATAAAGTAATCAATTTGTCTATTAGTCACACGATTCCGATCAATATTTTGGCCAACGCAATGGAAATTTTCCTCGTATTTGATTAGATTGCATCAGAAACTGCCAGACAACAAGGCAAATTATTTGCACATTTGCTATAAATTTGCATAGCAAAGTTGTCTCGAAATACGACATTTTATTGTCCACTGTTGCGGATGCAATCCAGCAACTGTTCAAATATGTTCAACGCATCTGGAATCGGACTATAAAAGCGCTCTGAGCTTGCACCAAACACAATTCAAAGCCAATCATGAGAGCTATAACACTTGTAGTCTTTGCCGTCTTAGCTGTTGCCGTGATGGCCCAGCGAGGTCCGGGCAGTGGAGATCATGGGCCACCTCGTGGACCTCCTGATGGTCGTCCTGAGGGACCACCACGCGGACCACCACTTGGACCACCACGTGGTCCACCACGTAGACCCCCATTCGGACCTCCTAAGCCTCCCGTAGAGGATGATAGTGACGATGGCGATAACCAGGACGGTGACCAGGATCAAGACAATCAAGAGAATGACGAGGGTGATAATCAGGAGGATCAGGAGAGTGACCAAGGTGACAATCAGGAGAGTGACCAGGGTGACAATCAAGATAACCAAGATAACGAAGAGGATCAGGCTGAGGATGAAGCCCAAGAAGACGATCAGAATGACAACTTGGAAAATGGTATTCCCAATTGAGTAAATTGTTAAACAAAACATTTAAATAAAACTTAATATTTGCAATAATGTTGTTGCTTCAATTGGTAATTGGCACTTGGCCTAATCTGTGATGGCATTGGCTCAAGTGGAATTTGATTTTAAATCGAGCCAAGAAATCGATTCTCCGATTTAAACGTAGATTTTATGGGGACATTTTAAAGCAATGCACAGAGAATTGCTTTCAGCAAAAGGAAATAATGCACTGACAGATACAGACTTCCTATGGGTTTGCCCAAATGCAAAATATTCCCAAGAAAAATAAATTAAGTTTGCTTAAAATGCATTAAAAATATAAAATTTTTGCTCGAACTTAATTATGTAATTTCATGAAGTAAAAAACCTTTTAAAGCAATGAGGAAAAATCTGACGACAAGCTGGAAAGTTTTGAAACTCGTTCCCCAATTCCCTTTGTACTTGAAAAACATTATGCAGCTACACTTTTAATTGCTTAATTAAACACTTCCTCTAATTTCATTACAAATTTTGTTGGCACTTTTTAAATAATAATGGTTTATTAATTTTATCGTGTGATAAATTTCTATAACAAAGTTTATTGTGTCATCACAATTGCCCATCGGCCTTAAGTGAAACCAAAAATTCAGTTTTAATTCAGGACACCCAGTACTCGTTTTGCAGAGTGAAGTGCACCCCGTATAGCTGCCAAAGTAATCAAGAGTCCATGCTAATAAAAGGACAGATTTTAATTACAGAAATTGTTAGGAATCGAATATGAATGAAAACATTACTTGGCTTGAAGCTTGGCATATAAGAAATTAACTTGTTTGAAATTTACTTGCTCATAAGTTATAAGAAATTGTTGCACAAACTTGGCTCGTAAGTTTCCATTTGGCTAAAATGCGCCTGGAACAAAACTTTTAGCTCGTCTGTGTCTTTAAATAGTTTACCTAACGGAAAAACTACATATTTCTCCTAAATGCTTTACGGCAAGATAAATTGTTGTAACGCAATTGCAAAGTTTCAGATCATATTTTGGACTGGCACGTGAGGCAAATATGATAATGCGCTTCAATTGATGGTTTGAATACAAGAAAGTTGGTCCTGTCGAATGTTGTCACGGTTAGAAATAATATGTCAGTTTAATTCTATTGTTCTCTGTGAACAGCCCACACATTTGTAAATTAAGTACCCTGAAAAGCTGAACTCTGTTGTGTTTTGTCAACTTTTTGTCATTTGTCGTGAGATTTGTTCAAGCTGTAAGGAAATAAAGTTTTATTTGACTTGTCGTAGGTAAGGTAAATAACAACAGACCCAATAACATTTGTTTTGCGATCTAATGAAGCCTCCATAAATCGTATTTAAATTTTTTTTACTGTTTTGTGTTCCACCTATATGTTAAAAATTATTTAAAATTTCATCAATTTCATTTTTACACACTGACTAATTTGTTTGTCACATAATCATCGTGTTTGGTCAATTATCACTCATTTACTGATTACTGATAAGATTAAATAACTATTGTATTGTTTTTATTATGAGTACCAAGAAATAAGTCGTACTTTTGATAATATTGTGGACACTGGATTTATTGAAATCGAAAGTTTCATAGGAAGTAACACTTGAAGTTGACTGCATTAATTACTGTGATAACAATAATTCCTGCAGCTCATGATTGCATATCAATGAGTTCAAACAAAGCGATAAGATTTATTTTTCAATGAAATTGTAAAAACAATTAAATTTCGTGCTTACACATATGAACAAAAAAATTGTATTAAATTTTAAAATTATTAAAATACTAGTGCCATTTATTTAAAGCACTCAAGGAAGAGGTTCTTTACAGTTTACATACGGATTACATTCCACAAGGCTCAAAGAGACTGTAATGGACTGAAGAATGTTGTATGATAGCAAGGGAAACAAAAGTGTGTGATATCTGCTGAAAACCACAATATATAAAGGGAGCAGCTGAGTGACCCAGCTTTACCACATTTACGCACCTGTATTGCCTGTGCATCCAGATAGTCCAGAGGATATCCGTTGGTAAAGCCAGCACCTGCTCCTGCACCTGCACCTGCAGCTGTGACTCCACCGCCCTGACCCGCTCCAGCTGCAACTCCCCTTTGTGCCGTACATACGAGCCTCGTGGCACTGAGTAAAGTCAATAACACCGGGCAAAACCACGCTGTGGCTTTCATCATTCTGCAAATTGTACAAAAAAATATGTAATTGAATAAAAAATCAACGGATGCATGAATCGAACTATTAACGTGGACAACGTGACAAGGCAAAATTGTGTTAAACAAAAATGGCATTCCATCGGTTGAATAATTGCATTCTCAATAGCTCTGACATATCGACATGTCTATCCGAATTGATTCTCTCTCTACCCCCTGGGCATAGAAAAACTGCATCTTAATTATTTACATAAATTACTTCTGCTTAAAAATTGATTAACTATTTAAAGAGTACACTGAGTGCATCTCTGTTCTTAAATTTTTTATACTTTCTTTATGTTTAAATCAAATTGTTTATCTTACACATAAACCACTTCATTTTGAACACTTTGTTGCATGTACGATTTCTCCCTCACAAACTACGTGCATTTTTAGTTTTTATGGTAATTTAGCCACAAATTTATCAACTTCACATAATATGTACTGTTATTATATGCAAAAGGAATCGTGTTGAGTCTCATATTTCCCACTACTACAAAGGCAACCTTTAAAATGAGGAATACGCAACCTTTTGACACCGTGAAGTGTTCTCATAATTTATGGCTCATGCACATGCATGACCTCTTCCTGGTCTTAGTGCGCAGTCCCCTCTTCCAGTGCAGAGGAATGGACTCAACAAATGATTTTTCCCAGCCACAACGGAACATAAACGTAATGTGTGGAAATAACATAAATATATGAAGTGACTTGATATACATGTGATAAGAAGGAATTTGATGGACACGTGCAGTTTGTTCTGCTCTTTAGCATCTTAGAGCCATGACACAATGCTCTGACTACCAGACCATTTTCTGAACCTTTCGCTTAACTAACCTATTTTAACCCAAATATGGGCAGAGAAGTCATAGGCCAATGACAAGCGATTGGCTTACAATTTCCGTTTGCCTTAAGAGCAGGAAGAGCACAAATACAAGTGAAGTGTTCAGATTTCTAAAAATAGACACAGTTATAGTTGGATTCATTAAAGATGTTTTGTGTACTAGCCAATTCGCATTTATTATTCAAAAGAGTTCACACAGGGAAATTGGTTTCACTTTGGACTTTCCTCTTCTGCTTGATTCTATCCAAGATTGGTTATTACTGTTATCATTTATTACTTAGCTTACAGACTTGCACGTTGTCACTAATTTTATCAAACACTTTATGAAAGTTATAATTTTCTTTGGGAGAACTTAATATGCAATAAGTATAATTAATGTAATGTATTCATTTGTTAAATATGATGTTAATTGTATGGTTAAATTATTTAAACCTTTGGAGGAAGATCGTCCATCGTGTGCGCAATGGAATCAGCAAGATAAATCCATAGCATACGTTTAGGGTCATGTAAATTATATGCAAAAAATACAATCATTGCCTGAGACTGGTGACAAGGTCGGTATTGCTTAAAAGTGCCTGCTTTCCAAGATTAGGATTTTCCAGGCTAAAAATTTCTTAGGTCTCACTGGATCTCTGAAGAGCTGTGGTACATGTGTAGCGCTGATCTTAAGGCCTAAGTAAATGTACCAAAAATAGGAGATCTATTGAACCGACAGGCAGCTGACTACGTAGACTCGTTAAGAAATCAGCCATTCGTTCTAACCAGTTGATAACTAGCTAATGCTGGAAGGGGGATCGGAAGGCCGAGACATCATATTACAGATTTACCTTTGCGAATTATTATCTAAATAAGTTTGCAATTACCCACTTATAGCTTCTAGTCATAAGTTTTTTATGTGTACAATTTATAAATAGTTTAATTTAAGTTGTTTGAATTAAGAACTAATAATTAAAAAATAATTCAAAATAATTCTGTAACTTGTTCCAAAATGTTGAATAAATAATGAAAATTCGTTTGAGTATATTGAAAGTATATTGAAAGCAAGTTTTCAAATACCAGTTTAACCAAAAACAGAGTTACCAGTTGTAGAAAGTGGCATCTTATTATTCTATGAAGCTTATTTGTCACCCACGAGCATTGAGTTCCGTTTAAGCCCAGCTGTCGGCATAAGTCTTGAGCGTTAAACCTGATGTGTTTAACTAGTTGGAAGCTTTTCACACATTAACGTAAGTAACTGCCTTCAAATAACCGAATTGGCATTTGGGATTTAGACACCTGTCATATTTGTGCCATTTCATGCTAACGGATTTGGAAATACTGACAAAATTTCAATGTATTAAAATGCTGACAGCTAAATATGGTCATCTCATGAATGTGACAACACTATTTGAGTCGCCAATAAATGACCACTGACCACTGACCACTGACCAATTTACTCGAATTTTACTTCCTACTTTAAGTTCCATTAGAATGTTTTGTCTTTAATTAGGTGGAATTTCTTTCATTCAGTTCATTCTACTGATGCTAACAGACTTATTAAATGTCTTTATTTGATGTTGAGCAAATACCATTTTTGGGGGCCTTAAACAATGCGCTGTCTAATATTAAAACGCAAAAATCGTGACCCCACTCCATGGAATTGGGAACTTCCCTCCGATATTTAGGGAATGCCCCACTGAGACAACGTGATGGCCAAGAGCGATTGCGGCAACAATTTCAGTCGCTTTTATCTGCATAGTTAAAATATAAATAAATAAATAAATAAGAAATAAAACAGATGTAGAATAAAGCAAAGGACTTGGTGTCTATTTGCATTTAACATACTCGTAATATGCAAATGTGTGTAAAGCCAAGACAAAAGTTTGCTTGAAAAAAAAACAGAAAAAAACGATTTTTACGAGCCAACAATTTGATTTGTCCGATTAAATGCTGCAAAAAAGGCAGAAACGAATAAAATGAATGAATGGATACATAAGTGAGTGAGTGAGTGTTTTGACTGCTGCTCAATGTTGTCATTCAATCGTTCATAAACCGTTTAACTATACCCTGTACCTATTGGGTGGGTATGCCAAGCTAATCATCCTCTCTCTCTTTGAATTGATATGTGTATTAAACTCCCAGCAGGCATGCTGGGCACATTTTGATCTTTTAAATGAAATTGAATTTTAATACTGTTCCAAGTGCTTCAATCTCAAGTCAAAGTCAAGGCACAACTACAAGGGACTGGCAACCGTGACCCGAGCAACTTCACCATCATCGCTTGTCCCGTTGAAAGTGACAACGGCACAAGTTTTGGCAACCAATCAAAACTTGTAATTTTCCTGAACCTTGTTTAGTCTATCGAATTACAGGGTCCATCACTTGACACACTTTAGAAAACAAAGCGGTTGAAAAGTTGAACGAAAGAAAAACTAATTAGCCGGAGAGCACCATTGATTGAAAAATCCAAGTGCTCCTTCTAAAAACTTAATAAATACTTATATTTAAGTTGTTATAAATTACATCACATTTGGTTTCGCGGACCGATGAATAAGCATTTGGCCATTACGTAGAGAATTAATGGCCAAAAGCTAATGGAATTGGCCAAATTTAATTGGTTACTTAAGCGTCTTCTAACAAATGATTCAGTAGGTTAAATGGATAGTAACACTTTTAATTAACTGAGTTCTAAACTGAAAAATACACTGTTTGTTGTAAGAAAACTGAACTCTCAAAAAATTGATGGCCTTTAAATTTTCTGACTTAAAACAGTCAGTGGCTAAAATATTGAAATGAAATAAAAATCACGCTTTAAAAGTTACACATAAGTTCACACTTTTGCTTTAAAGTCCTTAGATTTTTCACCCAAGGGATCTCCAAGGTAGGCATGTTTTAAACATAACTGTATTTACTATAATAATTATTTAATTATTTTCAAATTCAGCCAGCTTACCAGATTTTCTTTTCGAATTAAAAACTCCTCAAATTACAAGTTGTAATTCTAATTAAGCGATTTGTGGACTTTAGTGCCAATTTATGCTTAAGTAACGTTGTTTTCTTTGACTTTTTAAACAATTTTCACATAAAACGGTATCACGTTATCAATTGGTAATTACCAAACCGAGAAAATTCCTTTTGATCTTAGCACTCGGAAAATATTTATGGTTTTCAAGATTACGTTATGGCCTGTAAAATTGGCCAATTTTTTTACGAGTTCACGCGCCGCGACGGCAATCAAACGGAATTAGATCCAAAAATCTGAATACGCTTTTTTTTCGGCTTTCAAGAACGTTGCTTTAACACTCGATTCTATGATAGAATTTTTTCACAAATTCCCGTAAAATTCTTTTATTCAAAATGCACTTGAAATTCAAAATTCGACTGACTCTAATTTGATGGGGCTTTGCTGAAGACTTCTGGATCTGGTCTGGGTCTGTGTCCGAACGCAACAGGCTGACGACGAGCGAAGAACTCAGAGCTCCAAGAGCAGAACAGTTGTTTTTATATTGCTAGGCAAGGACGATGAATGCTCACGAAGCTCAAATACGAAGCGATACGACAGGACGAAAGCGATAACGGTAACGGTAACGAGCACGAAGATAAAGACGAAGCCACGACGTTGGCTGAACGCTGAGCCACGCGACCAGTTATGAATGAAACCACGCGGCGCACACCGCACTCCGTGCACCGCACACCACACACCGCACACTGCGTAGCACAAAATGTTGCTGGCCAAAGACTCCTCGCTCACCTGTTGGCTAACATGAAATGTTGCTGCAACTTTCGCTGTTCAATATTTGCTTTGTGTTTTATTGTAATTATCGAACTCAATTAATATTTAATGGGTTTTTATTTGCACAATTATGGTTTGCCTTAAAGCCAGTCAAAGGCATGTGGCCATCTCACCTTCTGGCTAACTCTTTTTGGCAGCTCTCTCTCTGAATCTTCCTCTCTTTCTCCCTTTCGCCCTCTCGCTTCTTCGCTGTGATCAGCATTCAGGTGTGAAATTGCTCGCCAATCACCATTATCTCAATACCTGTACAGTGGGATAAAACTCAAATATAATGCAATTTATCATTTACCAGTAAAGTTTAATCTAAAATAAATAATTTTTAATTTTAAGTTTAAACGAAGAAAAATAAAGATTATGAAAGAAATAGTTAACTGATTATGTAACAAATAGATTAGGTTGGTAATACAAATGGTATACAAATTATACAAATTTAATATTCTTTATTTTTTATTACTTATGTCGATTGTGAGAAAGTTAGAATACACAAATGCAATACAAATTATTTTAAATTTTAATAATTTTATTTTTACATGAGATGTATAACTAGTAACTTTTTGTCTTAAGATAGCAAGTTTAATCCACAGTTGTAACTAGATTAATTATTCATATTCTGATTGCTCTTCAATTGAACAACTTGACCGAACACGTTGTTCAACGTTTTAACCTTTTGCTTCAATTAATTGTCAAAATGTCGTCGCAACAGTGTTGCCAACGTCACATCCTGACTCCCTTTTCGCCACCCTCTGCCTTCACACGACACTACACGCTTCGACATGTCGTTGCCTGTTGCTCAACAGCTTTGACATGATTTTTAATCGCTGTCAATGCGTGCCCAGGTGTAATTAAACACGTGGGCCGAGTCGTCGTATTCGTGGCTTAACCAGGCGCCATTTGCAGCCTCTGTTCCCCACTCACCCCCATTCCCCTGCCCACCGTGTGATTATCCATTTGCTATGTGACTGATTGAAATCTGTCAAAAAGTTACGACACTGACTTTGAAGTGAATGGTTTCCAGAAAGGAATCTATCGTTATCTGATGTCGTTAAACCTTAGCAAACTATAAAGATATCAGTAATTGACTATGAAGTGATGGCAAACATGATAAATTAACTGAATCTATGAATCGTGTAAAATATTTTGAAAACAGAAATGTATGAAGAAAGTTAGAACTCTCTGAATTATATTAGACGGTGAGTTCTTATTATTTACTTATTACTTATTTTTGGTCTCATATACATAGGTAAGACAAATGAATCGTAGTGGAATTAAGAAAAAGTAATTAATCTAATATTTAGTATTTTGGTTAATGACTGTTTATTATTTATTAATTTATATAAAGATAATAAGAAAACAAGTAAGAAAGGCTACAGTCGAGCGGGCCGACCGTAAAAGACCCCGTATTCTTTCGAATGCGAAGATTTCTATACATATGAGCAATTATTAACCGATTTGTCGTATGAGTCAAAAATTTAAAATATACTTAACCTGCCTGACATACGGACGGAATTTCATTAACAATTTGGTGTATCTAGCTCTTATAGCTTAGAAGATCCAGACGGACATCGCTATATCGACTCGGCTGTTGATGCTGATCAAGAATATATACTTTATGGGGTCTGACACGCCACCTTCTGGCCGTTACGCACATTTCGCTTCTCACAAGCCTAATAGACCCCTCTACTCCTTTTTAGAGTACGGGGTCTAAAAAGGATTTTAAAAATTGTTCAGCTATTTACCCGAATCATTGTTAGCTCTTTCTGCCAAAATTGTAAGAAATTCATTAATCAATGGAGCAGTCAATAACCGCAGTAGTGACAAGAGTGATAACAGAATAATTAAGGCAGCATTTAATCCAAAGCATTTAAGCTGACGTAGATAATTCCATTAAAGAGCTGATTAAAATCAAAGCATAGTTCAAATCTCGACCCGAAGTCTTCAGTGGGTGGAGAGCAGGGGGTTGAGTTTCGAGTTCGGGAGTAGGACACTTTCTAATTGAGCATCGTGAATGTGACAAGCGTCTAAACGGTAAACGTCAGTCGATTCAATTATGCATGCTGATGAGACCATCACTTCAAGAGACCCCATGTCCCTTATGGCCCCAATGCCACCCTTATCCACTCCTCTGTCTGGTGTCAAGGAACCTGAGGGACATCTTCGCAGCTGCTGACGATAAAACAAACCAATTATTAATTTATGGCATACTCCAAGTTTCCGAGTTGACGACTTTGACCGGGGTTCAATGGTTGAACAATGAGCTGAAATTCATGACAAACTGATTGACTGATTTATTGATGGTCTTCAGCTCACCGATAACCTGGAAAACTCTCGAAAGTGCATTTAAAAGTCCTTCGTCGATATCCTTTTTGATAATTCAGTAGAGTAGTACATCAAACAAATTGCTACGCGCTAAAGCCTTTTTTAATATTAACTTAATTTCATTAACATCATATTTTCCCAAGCGGATTACTCCCAAGAAGCTCCAGGAGTGAAGCGGATAAAGCTCAAGCCAAAAGGTAAGCCAAGTTAGTAGGCAAAGTTTGCCAAAGCAGAGCGAATTATTTAACCAAGACAAGCAGAAGAAACTTTTATGCTTGGACAGCAATAATTATATGGGCAACTTTCTGGTCTGAACAGTTATCAAAGTGCTCAGCAGTTAACTTACTTTTGGCATTAACTTTGCCTCAAATGCCGATGGACCACACATAGTCCAGGAATTGTCTCTTCGAGTGATTTGGTCTCGGTTTGAACAGTTTTAGTTTTGCAAATGTTTCGGAATGCAGAGTTTGTGGTATTTAATGTTCCGCTTTTTGTTAAGCCAACTAAAAATTCGTCCTGAATTTATTTGCATTTCAGGATTTTATGCATTCATTCGAACTGCTGTAGTAGGTCAGTGCTGCCAAAACAGCCTTTTTCCAGCTGACTAACATGACTCATACTACTGTAGGCACCAAACTTAACTCAATCACACTTACTTGAACTTTAAAATACTTATTATTTATTTTGTAATCTTTTTATTTCAGATCTGAACTTTCCTTTCGTTTCATTTAAATCCCATTTTCTCTTTTAACCTCTAAAAAGAAAAAAAAAAGTTGGCAGCACTGTTCCATATTTGACACGTGGGTGAAATATATATCAAGCGTTGCCAAATGCCTGGACACTTGGACAATTGGAGGCGGAAAACTGACGCACATAATTCATTTCAAGGTGGCATACAAAAAATTTGAACAGTTTTCAGCTTCGCTGTAGTGTGAATTTGAATTTGCATTGCAACAGATTTGGCGTTGATTTGTTGTTGGCAGCGATTAAAAGGGCGCTCATAGGCATCAATCCAATCTACACCAACTGTTTGAATCTGTGGCAAGTCCAAATTTGATTTATGGTGCATTGCAGAATCAAGAAAAAGAAATCAATATGCTTGGGGTTGGGAGGATTCGATGCCACAGCGGGTGATGGGTCCATAATGCTGCGCCTAATTGCATTATTTGGGTAATTTCGATTTGAGCCCTCCAATTTATGTCCACGCACTTAATTTCATTACTCTACGAAAAATAAGTAGGTCAAATTTGATGTAAACCCTTTTAGCATACATTTTCTTTGACATTGTGTGCGTTTTTTTTAGATTTGTAACCAAACAACATACAGTTTGAATGCTTCCGTATAAAGCGAACGTTCAGATTACGCCCAACTGTTGAGTTGTTTCAAAAATGAAATGTAGATGGCGCTAAATCCAAGTTCAGCTATGCCGACAATATCGATAGTTTCATCGCGAGGTTGCTTGATCACAATTTCAGATACAACTAGAAACTCTTTATGAAATAAATTAATTTCAAATTGTTTATTAAATACTCAACATCAATTACGAATTCTAGACTCCCAGAATAAATTATATTAACTGTGACACGTTACCTCTAATACCCGTGAACAATAACAGTTACAACCATTGTGAACATCTCTAGTACATGTCTCATCGCTAGAAAAACAAATATGGCGGAACGCAAATGCAAAGAAAAATAAAAAATAATTTTAATTCGCAAGCGCAAGTGTAATTGAAGTGCTTACAATGTACAATTATTACGAATCTTTCAAATAAGTGCGTTTCTTATCCGCTCAAAAGTGTACGTATCTGTGTTGCAATGCGATGTGCAAATTTAACGCAAATACAAAAAATTGTTATTACGTGACCTCGAGAACGCCGCTAAAATTCAATTCCAAAGAACCGTGACAAAAAGTTTTTTTAGCATTAAAAACGAACTGCTCATATGCAGATGTAACTCTGCAATTGTTAAACGCGCACTAAAATGCTAAATCGTTTAATTGTACCAGAGTAAATATTAAAGTTGAAAAAGTTAAACTAACAACAAAACCATACAAAATATGTCTGGCGGACGCGACAGTAGCGTCAGCGCCAACGCCAGCGCCAACGCCAGCGCCAGCAGTGGCACCAACGGCAATGGCGTTGCTGCCAATTCCAATTCGAATTCGACTTCAAGCACTCCGCAAACGCCGACGCAGCAGAGAGCGCGCGGACGTCCAGCAAAGCGAGCGACCTGCACGTGGTGCGGTGAGGGGAAGCTGCCTCTGCAGTACGTGCTGCCCACACAGACGGGCAAGAAGGAGTTCTGCTCGGAGACGTGCATCGTCGAGTTCCGTAAAGCGTACAGCAAAGGGGCGTGTACGCAGTGCGACAATGTGATACGCGAGGGTGCGCCAAACAAAGAATTCTGCTCCATGATGTGCATGAATAAGCACCAAAAGAAGAATGGTTCAACCCGGCAGCACAGCGGAGCCGCCGGCGCAGGCGCTGGCGGTACCTCAGATGGTGATCGCAAGTTGCTGAGCAGCGGAGCGCCGGCGCCTACAGGACCATTTCAGTACGAGAGCTTTCATGTCTTCGATTGGGATGCCTACCTGGAGGTGAGTCATTTGTTATTAGCTTCACATTTAAGACGACTGTTTACATTCTTTTTCTTTTTAACAGGAAACTGGAAGTGAAGCTGCTCCAGCTGAGTGCTTTAAACAGGCGTTAAATCCGCCAAACAATGATTTTAAGATTGGCATGAAACTGGAGGCGTTGGATCCCCGAAATGTCACGTCCACCTGCATTGCGACAGTGGTAGGTGTGCTTGGATCCCGTCTTCGACTCCGCCTCGATGGCAGTGATTCTCAGAATGATTTCTGGCGCCTCGTGGACTGCACGGAGATTCATGCAATTGGTCATTGCGAAAAAAACGGCGGAATGTTGCAGCCACCGCTCGGCTTTCGGATGAATGCCTCCAGTTGGCCGGGATACCTCTGCAAAATACTGAACAATGCTATGGTTGCACCAGAGGAGATATTTCAGCCAGAGCCACCCACGCCTCCGGTTAATCTGTACAAAGTTGGCCAAAAGCTGGAGGCTGTGGATAAGAAGAATCCCCAACTAATTTGCTGCGCAACGGTTGATGCCATTAAGGATGATCAAATCCATGTTACCTTTGATGGCTGGCGGGGCGCCTTTGATTACTGGTGTAACTATCGTTCGCGCGACATCTTCCCGGCTGGCTGGTGTGCCCGTAGTTGTCATCCGATGCAGCCTCCCGGTCATAAGTCCCGCATGGAGTCTGGGTCCGGCAAGCAACGATGTCCGCGTCCAAGGCACACCATTGTGGCTGAATCAGATGCTATGGTGCCAGCATCACCAGTCACTGCCCACTTCCATCCCAATTGCAAAGCCGGACCATTTATCAATAGCTCCAAGTTGCCCTCAATGGTGACGGGGCAGACACACGAGACGCTCGCAAAGCTTTGCCTGCAGGAAGTCTTGGCCGCAAGCGCGGACACGCAACAATTATCAAGGCTGCTCTTTGAACTGGAAGGAGATGTACACATTGTGACTGCTGCAGGAAAGAACTTTACGGTGAGCTAGTTTGAAATCCGAATTTAAAATCATGACACTAATCACTATTAACTCTTCCAGGTGAAAATACCTTCGCCACTGCGCATGAAAGACGACGAAAGCTTGGCGCAATTCATCAAGACGCTGTGCATCACATGCAAGGCGTGTGTAAACTTTGTTTCCCTTGTGCCGGATACAGAGGAGTGCAAAAAGTGTGCCCAGAGTCGCAAGCGACAGCTGGTGCAGGCAGCAACACCGCCCTCCTCGCCTGTGCTCGCCGAGAAACGCAGTCGCCAGTCTAAGTCAGCCACGCCCACGCCGACATCGCCCGCAGAAAAGCCGCTAATTATCAAGCAAGAGGTTGGCTTGAAGGTGTCGCCCAAGGCGCAAACAAAGGTCACTAAAGAGGAACTGAATCACAATAATAACAACAACAATAACAACAACAGCAGCAGCAATAGTAACAGTAACAAAAACAGTTCGAAGACAACTATCAAAGCTGAGCCGAATGGAGTGACACCTTCAGTCGCAGCCACAGCTACGGCCACGGCACAGGTCCAGGCACAGCCGCAGACGCAGACACAATCTCAGACCCAGGCTCAAGCTTTGCGAAAGGTGCGATTCCAGCATCATAATAGCAACAACAATAACACCAATAACGGAAGCTGTGCTCAAGAGATGAGCAACAACAACACGGATGCTTCATCCGCCAGCAGCAACAACAGCACCTCTTCCAACACCTCCCCCTCCTCGAACGCTACAACCACCAGCAGCAGCACTAGCAGCAGTAGTCTGGCGGGAGGCACAGCAAACACCAGCACAATTGGTAAATACCTAGCACCGTTGGTGGCTGAAGTGCATCCGGAACAGATGATCGCCAAGTCGCCAAACAACTATTACAAATCTCCGACAACGTTGTCCTCAAGCGCCTCATTCCCATCATCGGTTTCCACTCCGTTCACAGCTTCGCAGTCGGCGTGCTCAGCTGCGCCAGCCGCTAGTGCTGCTAAAGCAGCAACTGCGCCAGTTGCGGCTGCTGCATCCAGTAGCTATGGAGGCACTGCGATAACTTCACCCCACAGCACATCCACAACAGCATCGTGCTCGCAGATGCGAGCACAACCCATTGATTGGTCTATTGAGGAGGTTATCCAGTATATCGAAAGCAATGACAATTCTCTGGCCGTGCACGGAGATCTCTTCAGAAAGCATGTGAGTATTCGAAAAAATATTCTATCTTGGACATAGTAACTGAACAGATTTTCTTCCTTGAACTTGCAGGAAATCGATGGTAAAGCTTTACTGTTACTCAACTCAGAGATGATGATGAAGTACATGGGTCTAAAGCTAGGACCAGCCTTAAAAATATGCAATCTAGTGAATAAGGTCAACGGAAGAAGAAATAATCTGGCTTTGTAAACGAGCAAAGACGGGGCGAAAGATTAGTTGCCGCCAAAAGGGGACTTCCCCTTTGCTGTGCCCAGAAGTGTTAACAAATTAGTACCTCCTTTAAAAGTAAAAACAAAAACTAAAAGAAAAAGAAATTGAAATTGATATCGAAGAGAAAAGAAAAGAAAAAGTATCCAATCGATAGTCCGATATGCATATTTTTAATGTGTTTGGCATTAATGAAGTTAAAACACAAAAATAACTAATTTAAATATTAAATTTCACAATAACATTCTACTGCGAATAATGTCAAACATGCGCGAAAAAAGAAAACCAACAAACCAAAACAAATGTTGAGCAAGAACTTCAAATTCCAAAAACTCATATTCGAAATATCAGTTTTTCATCATAGAAAAACGAGCAAAGCGAAAAGAAAACTTATATATTTAAATGAATATGCATAATAATATTTATTACACCCATGCACACACACACACACACTTTCATATACCTACCAACACAAGCACATTCTGCAAACTAAGAAGAATGTAATCGGAAAGGTAAATAATTTGTAACTCATACCATAGCATATAGTTGTACAGTGAAAATTACTTTATAATTTTGTAATTATGTAATTGATTACGTTTTGATTTACTTAAACTATTACAATGTTTGCTTAATTTTAGCAATTTAACTTAAGACAGAACAGTTCATTTAACGTACATGTATAACAAACAGACCGGAATATTATATCACTCACTCACTCATTTGTGTACAGAGTATATGTATGTGCTTATGTGCTACATATTTATGTACTCATTTCTATGCAATATTTCTCATTATTTTAATTAACACAGACTCTCACACGTATACAAATAAGATACTTATTCGTAAGTATAGCAAACTGTACACATTACTATTAAACTTGAAAAACTGTTCACTCGAAAACTCATTGCGGCTTTTGTATAAAATCTCACACACACAAGGCAAATTTGACCTTCAAATTCCAGGTACAAGAGCCCCTTATAATCGATCCTCGGTTTAGCTCTTGACGGACAGACTCCTCAAATGTCTTTCTAAAACAACACAGACTTACAGTTAAAATTCACTACGCATTATTATACGATAGTTCATATACACATAACTTTCGGATGGAAACAGGTAAATTATCAAATTATAAATCATTGCAAATAATCATAAAATTAGAGAAAAATTCATAAAAGTATACATGAAATAATCTTTTGGCTAACCTCTAGAAGCAAATATGGAAAATTACCAGACACTTACCAGATGAAAATAAACGAATATTACAATTTAAACAAGTCAATATAAAACTTCTTGGAATACAAATAATTAAAATATGCAAAATAATAAATTAATTTAATTCAAGGACACACACTCACTCGCATACACACCCAGACACAAAACACACACACACTCGCTAGTTAAAATACAAACTCAGACTTACACAAATTATTATAATATTAAACTTATTAACATTTTGTTTTTCCCATAATATTAAATAGATTTAAGTGAATAGTTATTTAATTCATTTAATGTTATGTATGTATAGAGAGGAGTGATGAAATTGTATCAGACAATTGAAATCTGAATAAAGTAAAATATATATATCGACATAATGATTTAATGTATTAAGGGCAAAACATAGAATGCTTTTAGGATATATTCTAGTTTTCAAATGATTTACATTCATTTCCTTATGTGACACCTGAAACCCAATACACATTAGTTACTTCTATCAAATTATTTTGTATAAATCTACAAACACTTGCAGAAATTTGTTATGGCTCCAGAGAATTTGGCCGACGATTTATGGATTGAAGTTAGTACGACTTCGCTTGAGCGATGTAAAAACTATGATTGGTTAAGGGATTTGAACTCAGGATGCTATCAAAAGGGACATCATGTACGGACTATACCAAGACGGAATAAATTACCCAAAAAGTCAGAGACTCCTGTGAGCATACCTATTTCTGGATTGTTCGACGAATTTCATGAAGTTCAAGAACGGACACAAGCTGCAAAATGCAAATGCATTCACAGGGCACATGCCGGAACTTGCAATAGGCAACCCACAAAACACTGGGGTCGTAATATTATTAGAATGAATCCTAATGAGACATGCTGTCCGATAAGCTAAAAATAATATATTTTACAAAGAAATGAATAAACGGAATGATTTAGCCCGAAAATTGCACAGACTCCTGATTAAAGTTATTTCATTCATACATTAGCGTCGCTTGTAAGTCAGCGTTTTTTTTAATTCAAAACGTAACGGACATTTTACAGCCTCAACGCCCTAGTGCAGTTTAACTATACTGCCGCTAGGTGTCGCTAGCGTCACTTTCTCCAAAGTCTCGATAACAATCTCGAGATCGTTACTAAATAATCGAATAGGCATAACAGATTAAGTAACTTTTATTTTCAATATATATTGAATTGAAATTACATTGACAACGTTAATGTAGAAGTTTCATGGGAAATCTGAGCTCTTTTATGAATAAGATATAAATTAAGAAATCGATTATATTCGATTGACGATAGACTGCGTTGTTTGTATCAATTTGTGTACTTGCGTGTGTGTTGCAATTGCGCTAGTTGAATTTAACTGGCGCCTAAAAATTCTACAGCAGCGTGAACTTTGTTTAACTATAAGTAAATCATAGCAAATATGTCAAGCGAGAGTGACTATTCTGAGGAGGAAGCTAGCGTCGTGAGTCAGTCCACGTCAGGTGAGCAAGTAAATGGAGTTTTGGGCTACAAACAGATATTCATATGTGTTTTATGACTACGGCGTCACTAGGACGCAGCAGTCGCAACAGCGCTAGAAGTCATCCAAGTGCCAATGTGACGATTCAGGGCACAGATTCAGAGGATGAAAGTATAGGTCGAGTATTTAAACGAAAAGCGGGCAAAGGACGCAGAGCAGTAATCGCTTCCGACAGCGAAGAAGAAGAGGATGAGCTCGATCAACGTGGAATTTCACCGCGTACTCGCATGAGTATAACAGGTATTCGTCCGCAGGATATAAGTGATGATTCCAGTGAGATTGATTACAGCGATGAGGAACAGTCAGGCGCCAACAGATCCAGCGCATATAAAATGATCGACGATGCTGCTGATGAAACCACCAATCAGGCAAATGAATCCAATGATCACGGGGACTCCCTTCATGAAGATACCGAGGAAGATTCAGATGCCACCTACCATGAGAAGCGGCAATCCAAATATAGTGTGAATGCAGCTGATTATCGCGATGATGTTCCACGTTATAGTACCCAGTTTGTGGACAGTGGTGAATCTATACTTCATTCGACAGTGTTTTCAATCCCTGTGAACCAGCAGGAACCTGACTCTGAGATAAATAACTCCTCCTCCAGTGATGTGCTCATCTTAAGCAATAAAGAGGCTGCCATTGAGATTTCCAGCAGCGACAATGATGAAAATGTATCTCCGATTACCAACAGCATGACTGCTAAACCGAGGCATTCTTCTGTTGCCGTATTCACAAGGAAGGAAAACGTATCTCAGCAATTCTATGAAGAGGAACAGCGAAAGGTTGCTGAACTACGTGTCCAGCTAAACGATGCGGAGAAGCTCTTTGAGAAGATTTCCCATAAGTTAAACGATAAAGGCGTACAGATCCGAAAACGAATCAATGGATTGCGTGAGGAGATTATGAAGAAAACTAAGTACCTGGATGGGGTTCAAGTACAGAAAGGTGTTACCCCAAAGAAAGTTCCGCCCTCTCGGATGATCGATCCGCCCAAACCCAAGGTAGACAAAGAACTCGGTTGGGATGATCTATCCGAAGCGGTTAATTTAATTCAGCCCACGCATACTGGCACTCAGGGAATGGCCACATTCAATAATCAAAAGGCTCTCACTATGGATTCACTCAAGGTTCGTGAGCTTTCTTAAAACTGATCGGTATTATGTTGGATGTAATTTTTGCCTTTATAGGTTTTACATGGTTCGTTGAAAGACTGCCCCGCAGAAAACGTCTTGGCTGACGATCCAGAGGGCTTGAAGGTTAAGCTAATGGAGCATCAAAAGCACGCGTTAGCTTGGATGACATGGCGTGAACAGCAACGTCCTCGTGGTGGCATTCTTGCTGATGACATGGGTCTCGGTAAAACACTAACAATGATTTCGTTAGTGTTGGCTTGTAAAAATCGTCAAGAGAGCAATACAGAGGATCAACCTGCTAGCAGCGATGAAGAGGACAAGGAGGAGAATCCTAAAAGCACCAATGGTTGGTACTCGAAAGGCCGCAAGGATTGTAAGTCGTTTTCACAACAATAACTTAACATATAGCAAGTATATATATTCTGTATATAGTCCGCAGCGGCGGAACTCTAGTGGTGTGTCCCGCCAGTTTGATTCGTCAGTGGGAAAGCGAAGTCAATTCCAAGTTGTCCCGACATCGCATGACGGTCTGCGTTCATCATGGCTCCAATCGTGATTCAAAATCAAAAAATCTTCGCACCTACGACTTGGTGGTCACCACTTACAACATTGTGGCCAGGGAACAGAAGCAGGAAGGCGCTCTCTTTGGGGTTAAGTGGCGTCGGATCATTTTGGATGAGGCTCATGTGGTGCGCAACTACAAGTCACTGTCATCCGTGGCAGTCAGTGCTCTGCGAAGCAAGTATCGATGGGCTCTTACGGGTACTCCGATCCAAAATAAGGAGCTAGATGTTTACGCGCTGCTTAAGTTCTTGCGATGCTCACCTTTCGATGAACTCCCCATCTGGCAGAGGTGGATCAACAACAAGAGCGCTGGTGGACAGGAGCGTTTGAATTTACTGATCAAGTCCATAATGCTCAGGCGCACCAAGGCTCAACTGCAATTGGATGGCAAACTGAACAGTCTGCCCAACAAGGAGATAAAATTGGTGGAAATGAACCTTGATAAGCATGAGATGAATGTATATCAGCGAGTTTTGACCTATTCTCGCAGTTTATTTGCCCAGTTCCTGCAGCAGCGCTCTGAGAAGGATTCGGAAGGATTTAACTTGAATAAAATGCATGAGAAATTCGCAAGAATTGCTGGCCACAAAAATGAAGTGAAGTCCCATGAAATTTTAGTCCTTTTGCTGCGTCTTCGCCAAATTTGTTGTCATCCTGGTCTTATAGATTCCGTATGTATCTAAATGGTCTTTTTTGGATTTCTAATCTTACCTCTTTTGTTTGCCTTTCGAAGATGCTGGAAGAAGGTGATGGACAAATGGAGCACGATGACAGCCTGGGACCGTCAGCGGACATAGATTTACTTGATCATCTTAATAAGTTGACTATCAATGAGGGATCTAACACTAGTAGCCGCGAAGATAACCGCCTTGCCAAGGCCTCGCAAAATGTGCTTAAGCGTAGCAATCCGGTCTTTGATTTAAATCGTCCCTCCACTAAACTGCTTAGGACCATGGAGATTCTGAAAACATGTGTGCTTAACACTGATGACAAGGTCATCATTGTGTCCCAATGGACGTCTGTGCTTAATATTCTACGCGATATGTTGGCCAAGGAGAGACTGCAATCATTGTCCTTGAACGGAACCATTGCAGTTAAGAACCGTCAAGACATCGTAAACGAATTCAATGATCAGCGCAGCTCCAAAAAGATCCTACTGTTGTCTCTGACTGCCGGAGGTGTTGGCCTTAACTTGATTGGAGCTAATCATTTAATACTTTTGGATTTGCACTGGAATCCACAGCTGGAGGCACAGGCGCAGGATCGCATATTCCGTGTTGGCCAGAAGAAGGATGTAATCATTTACAAAATGATCTGCATGGACACTGTAGAGCAGCGTATTAAGGCATTGCAGGATCGTAAGCTAGAATTGGCCGATGGCTTGCTGACTGGCAAGGTTAGCACCAAACTATCCATCGATGATCTCAAGGGTCTGTTTGATATGTAAGTCCACTGGTCATGGACAGGATGGGATAAAATATTTGAGCAACATAGAAATTAATAAGTAATAAGTAAGAATGCTTTCGTTTAACTTTTAAGACATAGTTTAATGTTTTCCATACATCAACTAATCCCCGAACAAATTGATTATTTTAATTCAACACATATTGAAGCCATTTAAACTTTATTGTTTTGAAGCGGTTTTTATTTTTTAATTAACTACGATACAATGCTTTAAGTTATACAATATGAGTTCCATTTAACTTGAAATGTTTTAGCTACTGTTTAATTTAAGTTTAAGTTTAAGTTTGTTTGTTTTACTTGAGAAAGCAAAAAGCAAATACAATAAATTTAACTACAATTTGAATAGCATAACATTTTTGGTTTTTGTCGATCCTAACTCACACAATGTACACGCAAAAGAGACATAATTTTCTGATTTATAAAGACTTAACTTAAAATACAAATTTCTGAGTGAAACTGGTACTATGTATTCTCTTTTCCCGGTCTCTACTATCTTTTATGTTAAAGAAAAGAAATCAAAAAAATAAAAAATCTTAGTACATGTAAAGAATTCATATTATTTAATAAAATCGCATAACTGCGCACAGCCCAAGAAAATGTAACTTTTAGAAAGAATTGAGAAGTTAAGAAAACCATTGATGTTGGAAGCTAATGTAATCTCATTATTAAATTTAAGAGTTGTACAAATTGAAACTGTATTTAGTAATTATCCAAATGCTGTACAAGTTGCTCAAAATAGTTGAAGCTTTGAAGTTTTTTCGATTAAATGGTGCAAGCTTAGGACTAGATACTAGATACTGTGCATGTTTTTTTTAATTTTTTTATTTTTGATGTAGGTATGTGTTCGTGGTTGTGCAGATCATTGTAAAGATTCATAGTTCCTAGCACTCGGAAATTGTTGTGTCATTTTGGGAAGCATCGATTATAACAGATTAATCAGCGCAGTTCAGTTGATTATGATTGTTCTAGAATCTAGATTTAAGTTTTTGAGATCAATTTGAATATGTTTTAAGTTAGCTTAGCCCGGAAATAAGTCGTGCTCTACAACTCCTCAAAAGCTGTGTTCTTTGTTATCGAAGGATGGAGAACCAAGTGTAAGCATTACTAAATGGATTAGAAAATATTCAATCCGCATCTCTGTACAAGTTGGAATCCTTTAACAAGTTGCGGGCTCTCAGTTACGAGAGGTTTTCCCAGACCATTCCAGTTAGCAGACTTCTGTATTTGGTGCTGATTTTCAATTATCGCTAAACAGAGTGGAATAAAAATAAATAAAAATTACTGATATTAGTTTAAGAATAATATTAAAAATAATGTTTTAGTTTTACTGTTTTTGGGTTTGCCTATTAATTGGTTGGAAACTTAATCTACTATTGGTCATCAGATGAAGCTCAAATACGGCATTAAAGAGATTTCAGTGCCTTAAGGCAATAATGCCAGCGTGACCCATATGGGTGCACTGCCTCAGCCATGAAAGGCATTAAAATCATTGTAATGGCAGGCAAAAGGCACCGAAGGCAATCCAGGCCCTTAGTTTGGGCCTTAGCCAGAGCCCGCTTACCTGTACAGGTAAAGGATGAGAGAACTCTTAGCTCGTAAAAATAAATTTTATAGCAGCATTGACGACCACGACATTTGGACAGTGGGTGCTGAAAGTATTTTCGGACTGAGTCTGGAATGGGTCTGTAGAACTGCAGATTGGACTCGTCCTGATTCCTTGTCGTTGGGCTCGCAGCTGCGTTTCTTCTTCTTTATAATTCCAAATGTGATTTTTATGATGCAATTTACGATAATGCAGCAGCAGTTCTCTGTTTAACCAAAGCTGCTTTTCAATTGTCGCTGTCGAACTAATTGCAAACCGACATTCAAAGAATCTATCTCAGAAATGCACTCAAAAAGATTGATAGTGCATTAGAGTATAAGCAAATAAGAGTAGTAATATCTAGATACATTAATTATGCAAAGCATTCATCGTCAACTGTCTTTATTTTTGTAACCATTTTGTTTCTGCAGCTGATAAAGTTTATTTCGATCTAAATATTTTGGATAAGCGAGATACATATGTATCTGGATGCGTGGAACGAGTCGCTTTGTTTATTTGCTCAACTCAATTTTTTATGATCACCACAAAACTTTCCACTGAAAAATGAGTAGCTGAAAAGAGCACTAAGGGCAGACAGGAGTGCTTCATTCGATACGATTCGACTTGACTTTGGTGCTGGTGAGTAGTGGAGTTGAGGAGTAGCGGAGTTGAGGAGTAGCGGAGCATACATATTGTTTATTTTTTAATAATGCGTGTCCACTAAAAACAAAAAACGGCGTAACGTGGCACCATAAAAACCGGAGAGCGCTCCCAGCACGCAATCCAAAGACGAACAATAATAAACACAAGCCGCGAGTTATAGAAGGGGCCCCGGAAGGGATGTGTCCAGACCAGGGCGAAATTCGAGCAGCGTAAGCTAATGCTCAGAAACTCCGAAACTCGCTCGCAAAACTATAATACTCTGCTCTTTATATTGTTTCTTGTTTTGTATTTTGTATTTTTATTTTTATGGCAAGCATTGCATTTATTATGGCTCGCCTCGACCTCGAAAGCAAATACGAATAAGAATATGAATAAGAACATAAATGCGAATACGAACTCAACTGGAGCCATGTGAGGCTGAAGATGGGTGAAGCTGATGATGACTGAGAAGAGGCCATTAAAACTTAGGGATTTGCTGTTTTTATTTTTGATTTTTTTGTTGTTTTTTTTTATATTTTAAAGACTCGTCATCGCAACGGAAATTAGAAATCAACGGAAACTGTGCGACAACTCAAAAGCATTGAATAAATTGTATGTTGTTTATTGTTGTGCACAACTCAACTGCGTGGACTTATATAAACAATTTTAAGTGATCTTTAAGTGCTTTACTTGTGGCACTGTGGAAAGAATACTTTAGTGAAAACAATTGAGAAAAGTAAAATTAAAAAAAATTTTTTTTTTTGAGACTTTAGAATTTTTGAGTTCATAATCAGAAAATGTATATTTAAATTCTTACTGACAATTAACTAATTATAAACACAAAGTTTTCAATACTGTCCAATAAATTTTGTATTTTATTCCTTTTACCACACAAATTGAGTTTTCCCACACAAACATTTTAAATTACGTTTCTCATCCAATGTTTTTAAATAACATGAGCAATGCATCGTATAGTTTTCTTTATTAGGGACTGAGCAATGTTTATATGGACTGTCCATAAATTTCAACACAATTTACTTAACAACATTACATGAAAATTTGGTAGAAAACGTTGCCAAACAATTTTCATTTTATTTTTTTATTTTCGATGCGAAAATGCACGTAGAAGAGGAGAAGAGCGAGAGAAATGGAAATGGAAAATAAAATGAAAAGCATTTCTATTGTTCACCATTTTACAGCCAAAAGGTGTGCAAAATTGGGATGATATTTGCGCCAAGAGCGAAAACAAAATATCGTTAAATGGCGAACTTATGCATTTATTGCCATTTTGGCGAACAGTCGACAGTCGACATTCGACAGTCAGGAGCAATGCGGAAGAGGTCAGGGAATTCGAGTGCCCGAGTGCCATTTCCAAGCTGTGTGTGAAGTGAAACAAATGAAATGCACTTCAGGAGTTGCTCCTGCCACAGGAGCTTGAGAGGCTCGTAAAAGTTTCGCATTGTTTGGCAGTTTTTATGGCCACTGCATTTGCAGTTGAATAATTGTTGTTCTTGATTTTGGTTTGCTTTGCTGATAAGTTTGATTTAAACTTTCCTTTCAATGCTGCAGACGGAGTTAAATGAACTCGCTGATAGTTTTATATGCCCTCGACAAGGCAGGCATCTCATCTCTCATCAGTGGATTTTTTCTACTCTCCTGTCTTATGTCTCCAGTCTTCGATCTCCTGCTCTTTTTGCTGCCTTAGACTTTGTAGTCGCACAGTGCAATTTAATTGCAGCCCTGCCTAGGCTTAGAGGCATCCAGAAATACTTATACGTTACTATACGTATAAAGTTTAAGCATTAAGAAAAAATCAAAATACATATATTTTTTTCTCTTTTTTTCCGCGTTCCAGTTTTATGATGCACTCGTAAAAACTCAAGACGCGCCTTTGATGCGGAATGCCACAGGAGATGAGATGAGTTGAGTTGAGTGGAGTTGAGGTTTTAATGTGCTGAAAGGGCGCACAAACAATCGAAGGATAGCAAGGAAAGATCACAGTTCTAGACAAGATTTGAATGGCGCTGTTGTTGTTGCAAAATGCGTATATTTTATTACCTTGGACCAGACAGACACATTGAAATATGCATTCTGAAGTGTTGTCCGGGCATCATAAATTGTGGCAAGCAGGCGAAAGTTTTGATGTGCATTTCGAGGGCAAAACATTATACGATATTTGTGATATTTGTGGCAACAACATAAATGCCAATGCAATAGCAAATAACACGCAGAACGCCCAACGCAGAACGCAGCACGCAGAGCAATCCGAGACTTCATCAAAAACTACAGAAACCTGGAGCTGACGCCACTTGAGTTTTTAATTAAAGCAAAGCGTTTCTCACACTCACACACAAAAGGCAACAAAATGTTGTAGCATCAGGAGCGTTTAATATAAACTAAAATGCCAGCCAGCCATCATGGAAATTTAACACTTGCCTCTAAATTAAACAACGACGCAAAGATGGGACGATGGAACGATGGGACGAGGAAACGACAAACAACAAATAGCCAAAAGACGAATGCTTCAATTGTCAGCACAAAAACAGAGGCAACTTGAGAGCGCTTCTTGGGCAATGGCAATGGGGTGGGACGGGACGGGGGCTGTTTCCAAAAAGGAACTGTTTTTCATCTGTGGCAGCAGAAGCAACTCGATGTGAAGCTTTTGTTGCCACGTTGCAGCCATCAGGCCAAATGATGAAAAAACCATTGCATACTTTCGTGCGCAGCCCGGAAATGCAACGGTTTAAGAAATGGCAGCAGCCGCCGGAAATGGAAATGAAGGAATGAAAACTGCAAGTGCAAAATGGCAAGTGGCAACTGGCAAGTGGCAAGTGGCAAGCTGCAAGCGAAAAGTGGCCAGCATTGCTTCAGCAGGCAAACGGGCAACCAACTTAAATTGTAAACATAAAACTATGCTGCGAAATTGATTTGATTAAAGGCAACACGCCTGGACCTGCATGTCAAATAAGTTGAAACACTCTGGACAGCAGAGCTCACCTCGAAGTGCAAATACGCTTTAAAATGTTCGATGAAACTCATAGGTAATGCAAATATAGTAACACTTTTAACACACAAAGATTCCAACTGGGATTATAAGTTGTCTTGAAATTTCTTGTGTAATCTACTGATAAACCGATCATGTTAATAACTTAATTCAATGTGCTTTATGAATGGCTTAACTTGAATTTTATTAAATTGTCATTGATTTAATATGAAAATCACAAAGATTTTTTGATTTTTTTTAAAAAGAGTTCTAAGAGAAGTTTATTCGATAATTTTTGAAGAAAGATTCAAATTTATGAATTGTCGAATTATTAAAAAAAATATATTTAACTTTTTTAATTCTTCTATGTTGTCGAGATTCTTTATGAATAGATATCTTCTTTTAAATGTGTGAACAATAAGAAAATCTACACCCACTCTTATAGAAAGAGTATAACATATTCGGCCTGCCAATGACTTCAATTCATTCCTATTGTGTGCTCAATTTACCAATTTGGCCAAGACACACTTCTGCCTTTACTTACACAAAGAGAGCAGCGGCGGCAGCGGCTGCAGCAGCGGCGGCGGCAACATTGCGATACTGCTACGTGGCTGCTGCTGCCGCTGCAACTGCTGCAGCGGAGGTTGAGCTGACCAAGTGCTGGCCATGGTGGTGGTGATGGTGGTTGTGGCTGTGGTGATACGCGCCGTTGCTGCTGCTGTGTGCCGGTGGGGGCGTTGTCGGCGATCCAGAGCGCGATCGCTGCTCACGATGATGAAGCTGCGGATGCTGAAGCGGAAGCGGTTGCTGGTGATGGCCGGGCGATGAAATGGTCGACAAAGTTGTCACCAGCGTGGGTGATGCGGCCGAGTGAGCAGTGCCATTACTGCTTGTGGGTCGCGAGTGTTTCTGGTGAGAATTGGATGCCATAAGAGCAGTGGCTGCTGGACTCGGTGGTGTGCGGCTGAGGGCCAAAGGTTCCGGAGTTGGCGGTCGAATGTGGGTTAGCGGCAGGTGAGTGAAGTGTGAGCCACACTCGATACTGGGAATGGTCAGGTACATGGGCACTCCTGTCAGATGCAGATCGATGGCCATGGCCTTGTAGTAGTTGATATTGATTTGTGCTATAATTCGGTTAATTTCTACACGCGCTGTGAAAAACGAAGAACAAGAAGAACGAATCACAATTATTATTATTGGTCAATTATAAATCGAATAAGCTAACACTAAAGTTTCTGACAGAGTTAACCAAAGAACGGTTTTGATTAAGTTTTACCTTGACATTAACTGGTCTATAAAGAGCCAGAAAATTAATGTTTATCATGGTTTTATGGCTGCACAGGTTAGACAAACCTTGTGCTTACATATGCAAATGACGACATATCTAATAATATGGGTTTAATACCAGTTGGTTTTCTCTCATTTCGCCTTACACTGCACTGTGCACGTAGTATTCCAGTTTATTACTTATATCGTTAAATTTCTGCGTTTCACACTTTTTCTTGCCACATAACTTATCAACAATTGAAGCTATACCATTAACTACTATGCCGGGCACTAAAAGTCTGTGTCTCTCGGCCCAGGATATGCGCCATTTCGGAAGGCAAAATACACTCGCACACACATGTGCTCCTCTGAGGCGCCTTGGCATGCACTTTATGTGCAACCTTCACGTGAACCTCATGCCATAGAGTTCGAAAAACCCAATCCCATATCCACTGTAGCTGCCAAAGAGGCAAAACCTTTGTCTACTGCCTCTGCCCCCTCCTTCAAGCCTGTAAACCGCCCCTCATCGACCCACCCCACCCCCCTCCCGCTGTGCGTCTTATCTGCGTAGCAAAAACTTTTCAAAATTTTACTGCTTGGTGCAACATCAAAATGCCAACTTTTTACGATTACGCTGCCGCTGCTGCTGCTGCTGCAATTTTACTTAATTTTAATGGGATTTTTTCTTCCGCCAACTGCAGAATGCATTAAACAGAGCCAGGCACACGGGAGAATTACGCATGAGTCTTCTCTCCCTTTCTCTCTTTCTCTCTTTCTGCCTTTCGCTCTCTTTCGGCACATATGTGAATCCATGTGCCCAACTAAGTACATATCCAATCCCACCCTTCCTGTGTTGTATTTGCCTAAGGTACAGTAAATACCAGAAAAAACACACCAATACTAATGCAAGTGGCCAGTTGCAATTTGTTGAAATAAAAGTCGTAAACTTTCGGACAAACCCAACAATAATTTTTGTTTGCCTGGTGCCAATTAACTGAGTGCATCTTTAACTGCAGGTCAAAGTTCAGGTGCTTACACTGGGAGTTGACTTATGGCATTTAAAAACTTTTGCCTCATCCGAGTTGAGACTTAATATTATTAAAATTATTATTTTACATTATTTTAAGTGTTGAACAACAATTGTGTGACTAATTATGGATAAGTTTTTAGAGTCTTAAAAGCAGCCAAAGATTTCCACAGTCAGTGAATGAAAGAAAATTAATAAATATTAATTTAATCAATAAAATTTGTTGTGAGCTCTGCACTTATTCCAATTTGGATGATTATATGTAACAACACCTGAAATTATAACCTTTAACTTTTACCACTCATAAATATTCTCGCATTGGATTTAGTTTTATCACTAGGACTTCCCTACACTCTAAAAGAAAATAAATAAATAACCATCTGTTTAAATTATTGTAGGATTTCAAACTCTGCCGAATGTCCAAGTCATACATTTTTCTAAAAAAATCAAAATTAGAAAATTCATTAAAATCCGACTAAGAAAGTAAAAACTTAAAGCTTTCCATGCTTTTCCACGTTTGCTGGACTACGACGGTTAAACTGATTTTTAATCAGCCCGTTTGCAGTCCACAAAACCTTGGTCAATAACTTTACACTTGACTGGGTTAGCAGGCGACAGCAGTGAAACCAGGGACACTAAGAAGCCCAGGGACACCAGATGACAGCCACAATCAGCTGAAGCGCAGTCACTTTAATGGAGGAAGTGTCCACATTCTGGCTATTAATGACAAACTGGGCTGCTTATTATAAAGCCAGGCAGCTGGAGAATCAGCACTAATACATCATAGGTCGTTCTCCCTTTGTTACATGTTGTTATATACTTGTACTTAAATATATATACTTTATATATATTTGGGAGGGAATATGATATCTGATGTCTGGCAGAAGTGGCAGCTAGTTCCGGCATGCATGTTACTTCTAGAGCACTAAAATGTCAGTAGTATTTGTCGTCGGAGTTGACGCTGCACATTTTTTACGACCCGCCCACAATATGAAGTCGTAAAGTGGAAATTTTTTGCTTCCTGCTGTCGTTGCCTCCACTGGCTTTGGTAACGCTTTTCTATAGTATTTAATAAGCATTGGTAAATGTTGGGCTCCAGGCTGCTCCCAATTTTACAGGAATTTGTAGTATGCTAGCCCAGGGCAAGGATTAAACTACGTTCACATTTGGTGGAAAACAAAAAACCAAATTCTATTTTATGTGTTTACGAAGTAGACACTATGCTTAAAATATGACAAGAATAAGTATGAGAAATGTGTAATAAAAGCTGATGCAAGCTGACTCATTTGCCTAACTGGGCGTAAAGACCATAAAGATTGATAGCTTGGTCATAAAGAACAGACATGCAGTAGGCTGACTACAAGTAACCATACAGATTGATATATTCATGGGCTGTAAGTTGTGTTAGCTCCATTAAAAATGATTAACAGGACCTGATTCAATTCAATTGAATACAATATTTGATCGATACTTCGTCCCTAAAAACTACTAGGATTAAAATCGCTATTGACTGGTCGATTATAAGTCCTTTCGCATCATAATTTTTTGTTTTTAAGACACAAGATTTTTAGATTGCTTTGAATATATAATAAATACATTTTTTACGAAAATAAATTTACTGTGGACTCGTAATACTTAGAACGAAGTTTTTAATTTTCTTATGACACTTTATAGTTTTTAGCTTTCGGGTAATCCCCTCTTCCCTCTTTTTTCTCTGTCCTCCCTTGCACTCACTATAAACAATTGAAGCATAAACACTTTTAAGCTTTATAGTCCACACATTTACACGTCGCACTGCCTACCTAGAACTGCATAGCTTTCACACCCACGAGTACTATATACACAGGAGTATACGAGTATACGACAATTCATGACTTCCTTTCCTTCCCTATTTGTACCTTCCCTTTCCGTTCCAAGACTCTGGCTTGGACGTGTTAAGTGCCAGCGAACGATGCTGGATGGTATTGTAGCTGCTACCTGGCAGCTTTCCCACGGAGGAGTCAAGCAGTGGTACAGAACGAGCTGAAGAAGAAGAGAGGGAGAGAAAACGGGGAAGAGAAAGAGGGAGGGGAGTGTAAGCCTGAAGCCTTTGAGTTCCGCTGACTCTGAACCTGCGGCTGATGCTGGCGTTGCTGGCGATGCTGACGGTGTTGGCAATGTCGTAAATTTTTCGCATGCATTTTTCGGTTTAATGATGCATTTACGATGCCAGCACCGGTGACAACAACAGCAGTTTCAGCTCCAGCACCAGCTCCAGTTCCAACTCCAATTCCAACTCCAGTTCCCGTTCCAGCTTCAGCTGTGCTGCTGTGTAATTCTGGGACGTGTAACGGTTCTGGTGGAATGGAAATAACTTGAGAAAGCAATCGTTACATTTTTAATGCCTTCTATAAGAACAAACAGCAGCTGATCCCTCCAAAGCAACTGAGTGAGGCAATTTCCCGGTTTGCTTTTAATGTGCACCCTCAGAAACTATATTTGATTTCTCCCCAAGCTTAAATTAAGGTACGGCTGAAGATTGTTGGCTTTTTATGCCAACCAAATATTTTTGATTGAAGAAAATATTTTTTTTTTTTTACATTTAATTTTTGTTTGGTTTTTCTATGCTTTTTTTCTGTTTTCTGTTGTAAATTGCGAACTTTTTAAATTGGTAACAATATTTATACACATTCGTAGCCTTACTGCAACTATCAAGTGTTTGTATGCATATGTATAGTTGGATATTACAATAGTATTTCGCACTAAACAATCTAATGTGAAAATTGATACAAGTATTTTAACCTCAAAACTGCTTAACAATATGCTCTCCAAGAACCTGACCAAAATCATTCTCAGGGAGGGATATAGCTATAGTGGATGAGTTAGCGAAGTGGAAATCTTTTGATTTATTTCATTAGATATTTTTTCAAGAAAGTGTAAGCGATTCGAAACTCTATCTTTGTGTTTAATCATAAAATTTTAAAATTTTGATTTAAAAAAAAGCTACAAATCAAAATTGTCTGTTGAAAAAGTAAATTGATATTAATTTTGATGTGTATTTTAACTGCTTGTGACTAAGATTGAGATACTACGAAATTATAAACTGAAATTCAAAAGTTTATGGGGAAGTATTAACGAAATTGTTGGATCTTAAGCTAAAAAAACCTGACTAAACTTAAATTAGCTTATGAAGATTATAGCTTATGTTTTAACTAAAGCTAAACAACCGATGTGTAGACTTCTAGCACGAATGAATTGATCTCACGGTGTTGGCATCAATAAACTATGGATTTGTTGATTGATTTATAGATTAAAACTGTTTTCTGTTTTTGTTCCGGCTTTAAGAGTTTTGTTGATTGTTGATTGATGATTGCTGAAGTGAATTCCAAATTGAATGTTGATTGAAGAGTAGATTTTGCTCAAAACGGATCATCTTTTTATCGGGGGTTTGTTGATTGAAGACATTATTAGTGCATCACGGGGAGATCTTCGCCGGGTGTGTGTTGATTGAAGAGTTGGGCAGATTTATTGCCTCCACATATGTATTTGGTTTGTTGATTGAAGATACGTGTATTTCCAAGTTAACGAAGTTAGTGTTTTCAATTTTTTCAATTCGAAATATTTACAAAGTTACTTTTTTCGGTAAAATTCATTTAACTCGCGAGCGATTGCAGATTCGTTAAGCTAAGTTTTAAGTGTAAAGTATTAAGTATTTAATATGTTGGCAAAAACAATTAATATACATAACTAAGCAACGATTGCTTTAATTTACTTTATCTTTTTATGTGTTTTTATTGGCAACTCTTATATTGCAACTAATAGAACAATTATCATCCACATTGCCGCGTTGTGTTGCGTAGCTCACCCCCGTCATAAATATTCAGATTGTTCTGACGGGAGTATTCGTTCACAACATATTGGCCTGGTATGATCAGATTGAAAGATTTGTGACATAAACAGTGTGCATAAGTTAATTTCAATAATGGTGTATAGATAATGTCATTATTATCGTGTTTTTTTTTCGTTTGTTTGGCTTACCCTCCTCGATGCGACGCGAAGCCTCATCAATGTCGGCACCAGCATCTTTTAATATCACATACATAAGCGGCATCAGCTCCCAAGGATAACGAAATTTTTCTAACAGCTTTTGACAATAGTCTAGGAAAACATCTTGGCCTGCAAATGGATTCAAATGAAATTCATGACATTAGAATTACCACCAGTTACTCGTATACTCGCAAATTCATTCATTCATTCATTCGTGTCACTCATAAGATTCTCTCATAGTTGAATACAAAGATCGTCTAAATGACTCAATAAAAACAAACATTTCAGCTTAGACACATTTCAAATATTCCCATAAATAAATAAACCCCAAGTGGAGCCCAAATCAACTGCCGTTCAATGCGACGTATACTTCATATTTAGCAGCGCACGCGTTTTTACGCTTTGCTTACTTTATCCATTGAAGAATCCCATCAAAACAAAGAAAAACTCTATTCGAGCGGTCTCAGATCACATTGATCTGAATGTAAACAAGGCGGTAAAAACGTTGACAAAAAATGTAACCCAACACCAAAATGAGACTGGAACCAAACCCTAGATCAACAAAGTAAAAAGGTTGACGTCTCGTGTGAAGAATCAGAGATAAAATTAATTGACACAGAAATGGAAACTTTCAACATTTATGCATAAATAAATCCTTTGCCAATGACAAGGAATACTTTTCCAACTTTATGAGACGTTCGATAAAGTAAATCACTTCGGTGATAACTCAAATTTATTTGGGTTGTCAACAATGTTCGCTTTATAAATAACACAAATGGCTTTTAAAGATAAAAACTATTTCTTTCATTAAATCATTATTCTTAGATGTTCTAAGCAACATAACAAAAAATTTTGTTATTTTATAATCAAAACTAGGTCTTTTATAATTTTACTATTATACTATTTGAAGCAAATATATATGACATTTCAAAACACACATTAGTTTAATATTATTTAATACAAATTTTTAAACAAATTTCATTGCTAATGAAATCTTATAAATCAGACAGATTTGAAAACTTATTAAATTAAAAAAACTAGTATAAAGATACAAAATTTTTTTTGGAATAGTAAGTCGAGCGAGCCGACTGTAAAAGACCTCGTACTTACTCTTGTGCGCGCTTTACTATATAAATAAGTAATTTTGTACCTATCTGTCCTATTGGAGCTATAGAATATAGTTGCCTGATCCAAAACAAACTTGGTGAGGAAATCTATAATGGTACCATACACATCATAGGTGAGTTCCGTTCTGCTACCTCACCTACTACTACATGCCTTCATACAAATGTCCTATGTACATATGTATGTATGTACTGCCTGTGACATTAATTTGAAATAAACTTGCTCTGCAATCGAGGTAGACGGACTTTTATTCCAAATTTGGTGACTCTAGCTCTTATAGTTTTTGAGATCGTGGTGTTTATACGGACGGACGGATGGAAGGTCGGACGAAAAGAAAGACATCGCTTTATCGATGTTAATTCTATTCAAGAATATATACTGGTCGTATATGGGGTCGTAAATGCTTCCTTCTGCCAGTTACGCACATTTCGCTTCGGACAAACTAAATAGACGCTTCTTCTCTTAGAGTACCAGGTCTGAAGATTTCATTCAACCAAAATATCTAATTTGGGAGTTATTATTACCATTTTAAAGTTAAATAAATACTTAAAGATTTTATTATATAAAATATTTTATTTCCTAAATTAGGTAATGCTAGTTAAATGTGTTAGTCATTTAAGAGACTTCTCTTAGTTTATAAAGCAACGCACTTTGAAACAAATACAGTTGCAAACCTATATTCTAATATATACTTAAGCCATAGAACAAGAAGTACATAACATGTACTACATATGTATAAATGTAGCTCTAATTCGTTGCAAAGTGTTCAGTTTCTTCTTGTGCTAGTTCTTACTGTTCTCCTGTGCAGTGTTCGGTTTGTCCATTATGCTGAGTCTGTTCGTTCGTTCGGTTCATCTGCCATTTTTTTTTGTTCGTTTCTTTTTACCTATACAAAAACAGCGGCAGTGTCAGCAGCAGCAACAAAAACAACAACAACAACAGCCGCAGCAGAGAGAACAAATGGCAGCAGCTGCGCTGCCCTCGTCGTCGTCGACATCGTCGTCATCCGTCGGTAGTTTCCGTAGTAGGCGGAGCTTCATAGTCATTGGCCCGTTTTATTATGTTTCTGTTCTCCTTTTCGCCTTTGATGTTGCTTTCGCTGTGGCTGTTGTTGTTGGTGTTGTTTTTGTTGTTGTTGGTCTTGTTGCTGTGTTGCATGCAACTGCTGCGTTGTATTAGTTGGCGCTGTGTTGTTGTTGCGGGTATTGTTATAGTGGTGTGAGACTTGAAGAGCACGTTTTGCATTGGTGAGCACGGAGACTGCATGTGTGTGTGAGTGTTCGTGCCTGTGTGTGTGTGTGTTTGTGTGAAACGTGTTTTATGCTTTGCGTGTGTAGCTCTTATGCGTTGTACTCATCGCAGCTGTTACTGTTGTTTAGTTTAAATAATTTGCTCGTGTATGTACATGTGCTTGTACATACATAACCATACATATGTATGTGTGTAAAGATTCCCAACAGTGCATTTGTATATGTATATGTATTATGTCGACGCCTCTGTTGTGTTTTTGTTGTTGTTAGAGTTGCTGTTGCTATTCTTTTATTATTGCTTTTTTAATTTAGTAATTAAGCCATTTGTAAATTTGTGTGCAGTTTTATTGGCTTTGCTTTTTTGCATTTTATGCATAAAAATTATTTTATTAACCGCATATAAATTTAATAAATTGATTTATAGTTAGCTCAGCGAAGCAACAACATTCAAAACGACAACAACACTGACAATTTGATTGTCCAATTAGTTTGGACCACGTTTTTATTGCATTTATGTTGTTGCCATTGCAATGAAGAAGATATTTTCAATTATATGACTCTAGTGCTAAGCGAGTTTCCAGCTGCAGAGCTATTTTCATTTTTAAACAACATATTTATAGCTGGTCAATCCAATCAAATTTGTATAATTAAATCTTCAGTATTCAGATAGTAGTCACTGGTTTTATAATCGCATTTACCCGCAAAAATATACAATTAACTTTTAAAATATGATTAATATGCTAATTGGTTTAAGATTTCGCTTAAACCGTTAGCTTAAAATGACTCTCTATGACAACAAAAGTTAGTTAGAGGAAAAAACTGTTCGATTTGGGTATTATCCATGAAAGTTTGATGAAATGTAATTTAACCTAAACATTGTTCACGTTTTTCATTTATTTGAGAAACGTAAAAAACTAAAAATTATAAAAAACTGTTTACAGTACTGCATAGCTATAGAAATATCTCTACATAACTCACGTGCTTATAAATTGTAAGAATCGTATAACTATTACGTATAGTTCAAATATAATCTATTATTATTTGAGATCTCAATGTATATTAAATTAATTATTTATTCGATATTATTTTTGACTACTTCGTATGAAGAACGGGCCAGTTTGGCCGACAGTTGTCTTTTTTTCGGAAATTATCAGACCTATAGGACACATACATTCAGACCTCGTACTCTAAAAAAGAGTATATTTTTGATCGGAGCTTTCATTCGAGTGGATATAGCAATGACCGTCTGTACTACTGTCGCGTGTCAAACTTTGTGTTCAAACCTCCTTTTTTATGAATAATAAAACAGAAATTTTAAATGTATTTTCAGACCCCACACATTTACAATGTAATGTGTCAATGCTCTTTATTTAATATTAAGAATGCAAATTTATCTGTACCAACGAATCAAAAAAACTTGCAAATACAATAGTTCTTTGGAATCATTATCATCGAATTTAAACCACTAGAGATTTACAAAATTATAATCATCGAAAAGAGTTTAAGAGTATAAGAGTTTTTAAAAAAGTACTGAAAAATAAAGACAACTAAATGAGAATTTTAATTTAATTGCTTAAACTTTTAGCCTATAATCTCAAATGATCCCATGATAGCCATACTTAAATCAGATGATAACTAGATGCAAAATATAGTCGATCTCTCCAAATTTGGTAAAAGCAATTTAAATTATGATATACGCCTAATGTCAAGTAAACAAACACTATTTTCCGATAGATTTGGTGTCCAGGAGCTATATGTATAATTCAGCAATCCGGAATATTTGGTAAGTATACTACTAATTGTGCAATTATACATAATTGTAAGTAGCCTGAACAGTTTACAGGTTGACAGAATACAAAAAACTTTTTTTTTTTACTGCACTTTTAAAAACTTGGAAATAAAATTGATCTGTTTGCACATAAACGCAGAGTGTAAACCGAATTTGGTGTTACTAGCTGTCGCTGTATTAGATTTCGCTGATCCTGATCCGCAGATTACCCTCCCAGGGTATTAAAATTGAGGTACCCTAATAATGAAAAAAAGTTTCAGAATTGTTCAACTACTATTTCAATGTCTTCTATATACATATAATATATAATAAATAAACTAGTAAACCAATAATCCAGTTATTTATACTGAGTTTTATAAATTTATCCAATTATCACCAAAGTAAAATAAAGCTTGATACTCAAATATTCTAAGAACTGATAATTTTGAGAATTGAGTTTTTAAAGAAATTTCTAAACTCGAGTTGCAAGTAACACTTTAAGATTCGGGTAACAAAAATAGTTGTAGTTAAAACGTATCGGCAACGCCCATCTCGTTGATGTGAGTGCACTCTCTGATGCCACATGGAGTTGCAGTTGCAACAGCAGTGAGCGCCACACCCATTAAGGGGCACATTTACAGTTAGCCAGTAAACGATGCCATTAACGCGCATAAACTGTCTCTGGCTCTGACTCTCTGCGCACTAGCCTTAGCTACATATCGAAAACATCTATATATTTATATATATCGAAAGAGTATACATATATACAGAGTACACTATACACTATGTGTGTGTGTGGGGGTGTATACGTTGGCTCTAGATGGTATTATTACTTTTATTACTCTGCAAAGTGCAGCTTACACCCATTCGATACTTTCTCTCTTTCTCACATCCTTTTCTTTTCGCTCTCTCTCTCAGTCTATTTACTCGCTCTTTTGTAATACCGAATCCAAATCGGGGTCCTTCTCAGCATCATTTTTTGCCTTATTTCTTTATTTTTCTTCCAGTTTATATATTTTTTGAGCTTCGTCTTCGTTTTTGTGGACTCTTAAGTCGTTAGCAAAGTTTTCATCGTCGTTTTTGCGCCTTTTTATGCGTTTGTATGCAACCCGAAGTGTCTCGTGGCTCTGCTGCTGTCGCTGCTGCATCTACTTCTCTAGCTGCATCACTGGTCTGCCAGGAGATGCCTTCGATATGTACATACATATATAAGCATACATATTTATACATATATATGTTAGTGGGCGGGTGTGTGGCTGAAGAACGTGCTACCTTGTACCAATTGCAGGCATTACTTTTTCGGCCTTTTTATACTGGGTGCTGCTTTTTTAGAGAGACTGTAATGGAGGCACATTGTGCGCAGGCTGAGCTCTGCCTGGGTTTTACATGGAGACTAGAGGTATCTCTACGTTTCTCATTTTTAAATGTGTGAAACTTTGGATTTTCAACTCAAATCAATTCAAAGCTAAATCTAAAAGAATTTTTATAACAATCACATGATTTATTAATTTCGTACAACGATATTAATATATAAAAATTATATTTAGTTTTTGTTGTTAAAGTTTATATTTAAGAGATGCACTTGAGCATTATAGAAACTGACATGTTTTAAAAAAGTCAACACAAGTTAATGATAAATACAAAAATATTATAAACAAGAAATAATATCAAGATACCCTAACTATAAACACCCTTTACGAATGAAGTGCGCTACACGAGTTTGTTGTCGATTACGTAATCTAAGGTCAGTTCATGATGTCATCCTTCATTTAATATAATAAATATAAAGCACTTTAGTAGTACTGTTCTGAGTAGTACTATTGTTTGTTTAAAACTAAGAAGCTTTTTTTAATCACCCCTCTGAGCAGTTACTAACTCGGCGAAAAAAGATAACTAAATCTCTCACTGAGGTAAAGTATTTTTGCAAAAATAACATTTAAAATATATTATAGCTATGTACCTCTGACTGGCTGTTAATATTCAAACCCATCTTGATGAAAAATGGGACAGATATGTATTCTCCTTACATGTAGTTCAAGTTTGGTTGAAAAAAAATATTTTTAAACCCTTGCAGAGGGTATATTGTTTTTGTCACGAAGATTGAAACGCATTGAAGGAGTCGTTTCCGACCACATAAAGTATATATATTCTTGATCAGCATCAACAGCCGAGTCGATATAGCCATGCCCGTCTGTCCGTCTGTCTGTCCGTCTGTTTCTATGCGAACTAGTCTCTCAGTTTTAAAGCTATCTTAATGAAACTTGGTACAGATGTGTATTCTCTCTGCAAGCCGATCATTTATAAAAATCGGACAGATCGGACCACTATATCATATAGCTCCCATAGCAAAAATCGGTCGAAATGCATGAAATAAAATGAAATGTATGATGCGATTATATGCATTTATAATCGTTCTTCGACTGTTGACCAAATTTCATCCAAATCGGACTACTATATCATATAGCTCCCATAGGAACAATCGGTTGAAATGCTTAGTATGAAAATTTTCGGTGTCTATTGTCCGATTTCAACGAAATTCACGGAGAGTCAATTTCTAATCGAGTTGCAACTGTTGACCAAATTTCATCTAAATTCTTTATCATATAGCTACCATAGAAATAATTGGTGGTTAAAACCAAATTAACGCAATGTTATGACTGCAAGGGTATTTAATTTTCGGCGAGCCGATGATAACCGTTTTTTCTTGTTTTGATCTGTTTAAACCAAATTCACTAGATATGCATTTAGTCTCAAATCACATGATCCAGATCGGACTACTATATCTTCTACCTGCCATGGAAGAAGGGGTTGAAAATACTTGGTATAAAGTCTTTCATAATTTACAAATTGAAATCAATTTAACGCAACATGAGCGAATATTCATTCTTCGCCGAGCCGATTTTATATCCTTGCAGAGGGTATATTGTTTTTGTCACGAAGTTTGTAACCACATAAAGTATATATATTCTTGATCAGCATCAACAGCCGAGTCGATATAGCAATGTCCGCCAGTCTGTCCGTCTGTTTCTATGCGAACTAGTCTCTCAGTTTTAAAGCTATCTTAATGAAACTTAGTAGAGATGTGTATTCTCTCTGCACGCAGATCATTTGTAAAAATCGGACAGATCGGCCCACTATATCATATAGCTCCCATAGATAAAAATCGGTTCAAATGCTTAGTATGAAAATTTTCGGTGTCTATTGAGCGAACGAAATTCACGGAGAATTAATTTCTAATCTAATCTGTTGACCAAAATTTAGTCTCAAACTGAAACACTTTAAATTAACTGTTTTCACATGCAACATTGATAGCGGAATGTTTAGAAGTTATGACAAATTTTAGCGTAGTGACATATTTAGATATTTTTTAATGCATTATTCACTTGAAAATTTCTGCAATTCGATTTATAATTTCTAAAAATAAATGAATTACAAAAATTTTTGCATTTGGAATTTGTTGCTAGTCCACCAAAATTGTGCACTGTTGAAGCATCAACTTAACAGACTATTTGAAAAATTATCTCGGGCAATAAAACGCTGGAAAATATTTGAATAACATTCTATGAGTTGGCTAAAAACTATAGAAAAGAGTGAGTCTGAGGGCCGTAAAACTACGAGGATGGCAATATCTGTAGAATTGGTGCAGTATCCGGGTTGGGGCAGATCCGGAGGGCTGTGTAGCTCGAAAAGTCGTAAAACGTAACAACAATAAAAAATATATTTCGAAATATCCACAAAATGGTAGCTCAAATGTGCTGCATGCAAAAGCGGAGACGAATGTCTTGCCACGAGTTTTGGGGGCAATGTGGCAAGTGAAGCAGCTTCGGAATGTCTACAGAATTGTAAAATATGATTGGGTTTGGATTACGAAGGGGTAAGATTAAGGAGAGCGGGCTAAATATGGTTCAAGTAAATAAAAGGAAGAAACTTTAATTATTCAAGAAGATTGTTGTAGGAAATTGGTAAATCTTAAATTTGACACTTGCTCTCATTCGCAGGTTACAAGTAGCTCCTTTATTGATTCGAGCATTTTTTCGCTTCGACACATTGCGAAAAGCAATTGATTTGAGTGTCCAACTCTCATAGGGATTTCATTGGCTTGCACTAACTTTTTTTGCAGACCACTAACGCTTATCGTTGATTAGTTTAGCTTTACGTTTAAGCCATTTGTTCCCTTCTATTTACCTTTAGATAGTTTTCACCAAAGCACTGTACACACTTCCCCATCAATATTCTACTCTACTCCAGTTTCAGTTCCAGTTCTCATGCGTTGTGCATTCGTCAAGAAATGCAGTAAACGCTAATAAAAGTGCATGTCGCTTGGAGTATTTTTACGAGGGATGGAATGGAGATATCACGCATCCCTGACAGCCAGAAGGCGGAAGTTGGAAACGCTTATCCTTTAGCTGCTTTTAGCCAAGTTAAGCTTGTTAAGCTTGGCACGAAAGCAGTTTTAATCTCAAAATTAAAACGTTTGTCATTTACCAGCAACTTTACGACTTATATATACTTACGCTTAAAGAACAAGTCTGGCTTTTTGTCTTCTCTCAATCTTTGTTAACATCTCCAAGAGTCTCTCTTTCTCTCTCTCTTTCTCTGTCTCTATCTTGTCGTTTTCGTAATCGTTGTCATTGTCATTGTTACCGTCGTCGTCTTTTTCGTCGTCGACATCGTCATCTCCTTGTAGTCGTAATTCACTTGAACTTGTGTAATGTTTTTGGGTTAAACTCGTGCCATCCGTATTCCCGTTATTTCCGTGCACAGTGCCCCGTGCCCCATTCAAGTTTCGTATCCCCTGCTCGTTCCTAGCTCATAATGCGTCATTTTTGCATGCATTTATACAGTTTTTATTTTTATATAGAAAATAACAAGCTTGTGCTGTCGATTTGTTTTTACGACTCGCATATATATGTATAAATGCATATACATATATTATATTTATATATGAGGTATATATAGAGGTATATAAAAAATATACATATAAATATATAAATATATTTATTGTGTGTCTTAAGGTAACATTTTATCTGATAATCGAACATTACATTGATATTTTACTGTACATGTATTAATATAAAATTTGCAAAGATTAGATAACGTAGAGCCTAGTTTTAAGACCAAGCTGATTACCTTTTGTTAGGGACGCAATTTCTATTATACTCTATGCAAGAGTATATTGGATTTGTGGAAAGTATGTAACAGGCAGCCAAGTCGATATAAACATGTCCGCTCGTCCGTCCGTCCGTCTGTCTTTCTGTCATTCCGTCTATATGAACAAACAGATTTCAGAGATTTTGAGACCTACACGAATTTAGTCAGTATCGACTCCATGTTTAGTCAGTCAATACAAAAATCTTTTTTTTTTCGATGCCATATAAACACACAATAAAATTATTATATTAAGTAAATTTTTTCCTAATTTCTATACAATTTTTGTGGAATTGTTTGTAGATTGATTATATCAGACTATTCTGAAAGTTGCATAAAAATCCGAATATAGACAAGAGAGCTGAAAAAGCGGTCGAAAATAGGATATTTGTATGGAAAATTCGCACTAGATGGAGTACTGGGTTGTTTACAGTCCGCTCGCTTGACTGTAACCTTTCACACTTGTCGTAGTAATGTCTGCGGTTTTATTTTTATTAAATTTTAATCCTGAGTTGAACAAAATACAGGGTATCCTAAAGTCAAGTGTCGACACGACTACTTGTTTATAGCTCTACCCATTAGTCAATAAACCATTGTTTGCTTCTTTTATTATGCAGTGTTCTTATCAACAACTTTTAACGTGTCTTTCTAGACTAGACTCTCGATAGACGAGTGATATTATTTGCAAACATATACACTCGTAATATTAAAAAAAAATTTTTCAAATCCAATTCAATACATTGTGTTCAATTGGCGGTAATATAGAATGTAATCAACTGGAACTTATAAAGATATTCAAATAACTATAAGTTTGATAAGAAAATATTAATACAGAATATAGAGCAGAATAAATAAGTAATACATAATCCATTAATCGGTTAAAATGTAATGAAATTGATCAAGCTTTTCTTGGAAGGGTTGGATATATTACTTACTTTTATAGTTTCGGATAACTTAAATATTTAAAACTCAATTTTTAATATAATCATCAATTTTAATTTTTTTATCTACATATGACTTAATTTTGAGAAATAATCATTGGATATACAAATAAGATTAAAACTTTCCTGATCAATAGATAAAAATCTGATTTGAAATGTATTGTAAGGTATTCAAATATTCAAAGGATTATACAGAATAAGGAACTGAAATCTATACAGTATGTATAGTATCGAAGTATTCAATATCTTTTTAGCTATTTTCATTAATTGATAATTTTGTGTTTATCATAAGAGAAATGAAGAGCAACTACAATAGTTTAGGCTAAATAAGTATTGCAATAAGTAGAAAAATATATATTATTTCTATATCATTTATCTTTTAGTCTATCGACAGTAGAGAAATTGCTAATACCTCGCCAATTGGTGTTAATTTATTCACCAAAGTGTCAAAAATTAAACGTGTATAATTTAAACAGTAATTGTTTGGTTTAATCGTCGACGTTATGAACGATGTTCACTAAATCTTGTAGAAAATTCTTAACTAATTTAATAATTTTAGTTTTGAAGAATTAAAGTCAGATAACATAAACTGTGTAATCGATTTGGCATAAAGGTTAATAAATATTAAATATCAAAATATTACTAAAAATTAAACACGGCCAGGGTATTTTAAAGTCGCATATCCCTGAGCGCAGCGTTTTCTATTTATTCTATTTGTTTGTTTGGTTAGCACCTGAACAATTTAGTTCACTGCCAGATGCTAAACATTTAAAATATAGATCAGTAGTACAGAGAGTAATTTATATATTCATTGTTCAATTGTTTCCTTCTGTTAATCTTGTCACACTGTTTGTTGTCATAGTTAAATCATGATGAGTTAAACTGTTCAGAATTAAGGAAAATTTGTCGCCTTCTTTAAAAGCAATTGGATAGTTGGGAAAATTCGTTTAGAGTGGAAACTGCCCTGTTTTAAAATCAAATAACTGGTGGAATATGAACTTCAAGGTCATCCCATCGATACAATAGAAGCTAAGCAAGCAAAACCCCGAGAAGCATAACAAACGAGAGTCCTGAGGTGGAGATGTTGACAGGACAAACGAAAAGGAAAGTCAAAAAATATACTTATAAACACAAGTCGAACTTAAACTAGTGCACAATCTAGTTACTTGAACTGGACACACTGGACAATAAGTGACATATGCGACTGATCTTTTAATGTATTGACAATAAGGCTTATGTAAAATTCATTCTATACAATAAAACTTTTCTTATTCCAATGAATTTATTTATTTAAGCAGATAAGCCAACAGTTGCCATAAAAAACCAGACAAATCAACTAAAATTAAATGAGGAAAAGAGATAAAAATTTTTTATAAACTGAAGTGCAAAGTTCCTTCCTTAAAAGAAAGATACTCAAACTAACACTCACTCCAGTGGGTGTAATTATTATAATAATTATTTCTTAGGAAAACCTTTTGTTGCACTGTAGACACTATTAATTTCATGAAAATCCTTCAGTGACGTTACGTTATGTGTGACCTCAATACCAGTTCCAACTTATTCCTGGGTGTTTTTTTGCACTGGTAGATGGGGAGGAAAACTATTTATGGACTACACGTGCGTAGCATACCCAGTGGAAAGGTGACTGTGTTTTAGGCGTTGATGGAGACACAAAGCGTTAGCAGTTTTGGCGGCACTTTTTGAACATTTTAAAAGCTTCCTGTTGTTGCCGAATAAGTTAATAACAATTACTCAAATTCCAAAATGAGGCAGTAATTTAAAAGAAATATATTTAAACATTTAAATAAATCATAAGCGAGTAGTTTAAATATTATTTATAAATTGTTACGATCGCTGGGCCATAAACCTTTGCATTTCATTAGTTTCGATGTCAATTGCGTCAGTTGGTCAGGTGCCTACTTTCCAGCCATAAACCAACCGTAATGATACTTGTTCGTTATATATAGTAAATCGGACTGTGTCATGTTCTTTGTAACTAAATTGTGTGCAATTTGTCAATTTATACGAGCTAATTGGTGCCGGATTCAAAGTTGAATGCTGCAAATTGCGCAAACAGTTCAAACACTCATTACTTGATCACGGATTGTCGCTGTTCTTTGAACAGTCTGTCTTCCATTCTATGTTTGGAAACTAAATGAAGGGTTCAGTTTGCTGGCATCTCTTACCATATTAGACGACAATATTTGATTCCTCAAACACATATTTAATTCCTAATGAAAATATCAAGATTCTGGGCTATTTTTATTTACCTTTCAGATTTAGAAGCATAAGACCCTCTTTCTAATGTAGTTTTAAATACTTTTGTAAATTTAGAAATTACAACACTGAACAGTTTTGGAGACTCCTAAAGGTAGCAAATATACTGAAATTTAAATATATCTTGAAGTGTGTTTTAGTCTAAAATAAATGATGACCAAAGAATGTCCCTGGTGAAAAGACTAACACTATTGACACCCCTTAAACAAATTTGGCGAAATTCTGACCTCTATTTTAAATTCTAAACTTCCCCAAATTGATTGATTAATTTTGTATACCCTGTGAGGGTATATTGGGTTTGTGCAAATAAGCCTTGACCGTCTGTCCGTCCGTATGAATGCCGAGATATCCGAGATGGTAAAAGGTAGAAACATCAAACTTGGTATTTTGATGTGCAGGTAGATCATCCACAATTTAAATATTGAGAACCCGATAACTTAAAAACTAATAAAGCTAAAGAAACATATTACGTGTAAAGCACTATACACAATAATTATCCATACCAAGTTTGGTTCGGATCGGACAACTATATCCTATAGCATGCATAGGCCAAATCTTCCGAAAATAGGTAATTTGTATGAAAAAATGGTGTGAACAAGTGCAAGCGAGAAAGAGGGTGCTTCTTCTTCTTGCTTTGTCGCGTTTTGTTTTGATTCATTTATCGGTACCAGTTCTTTTAGATCATAATCGATACTAAATAATCAATTAGTGGCTTCTATCAGCTGTATCGTTCGATTTGCGTTTACTATAATCAATTGGATTTCTGATTGATTTCGCACGAAAAGTGAAGATTTCTGTAATCTCAAGGCAGGAACGGACTCCTCACAGGGTATCTTACGGTCGGGTGAAACCGACTGTACTTTCATTCTTGCTTTTATTGCTTTGGCCATCTTCCGTACAACCGCCTTTGCCATTGGCAACAGTTTGTGGTAACGCAAATGTTATTTTCAGACCCGATGATTGACGATGACGAGTGAACGCTTTAATATTCAATGAAGGCACAATACAAATAAGCAATTGGCAACATTGCGGGTACTAAAGACCCACTCTCCGTCTCCCTCTGTCTCGGAATGTGAGCGACAGAGGCAACGACAGTGCCAATGATAGTGACGGTGTCGGCGTCGGTGTCGGTGCAGGTGACTGTCACAGTGACAATGGCAATGGCAAAGGCAAAGAAAGGAAATTCACGTTGAAACTTTCAGTTTCAAATACACATGTAGCTTATCACTTTGTTGGCACAGACAGCTTAAGGGCTGCTTACACAATTTCACTGAATGCCCTTTTCTGTGATAAGCCAATCTCTTAGCAATCTTATCACTGTCTCTTTTCTTATCAGCTAGCTCATTTGCAAGCGTGACGTGCTCCGAGTGGCAAGTGGCTACAGACTTTGATGACAAGATCTGAACACATGTGAAGAGAAATCCATTAAAGTGTATGGCTGAACCTTCTGAACTTTGCTAGTAACTCTTAGCTATGTTTTTTTGGCTGCCATTAAAGCCAATTGGCAATTGGCTTCAGCTTAAGTGGTCAGCTGGGCCTGGCTAATGTGGCTTGGCTAACTGACAGCTACTGTTCACTCTGTACACTAGTTCCACATACGATTTCGATAGACAAATGTTGGCAAGAGTTTGCTAGAGTTTTTCACACACCCTTTCCCCCTGTTCCCCTTTCCCACTCTCTCCCTCTCTGTTCCCCTCTGTCTCTCTCTGGTTTAGCAGTAATTCGTCTTATAGACAGACGCCAAATGCTTGCTAGACTGTGGCATCGTAAAAATTTCCTTTGCGCTTTTTTACGAGCGCCCCAAAACCGTTGACGTTGATGACGACGTTCAACTTGTACAACAACTGAAACAACTAAAACAACAACAATCACAGAAAACATATTTATTTTCCCAAAAGGTTTTCTTTTCTACAATTTTGCCATCGCATGAGTTTGACGCTCGTAAAATTAAGAATGAAAAGCACCAAAAATATCGCACCGAGCGTTGATTTTTTGTCTTTTATTTTAATTTATTTAATTTTGCTTCATTTCGGTTTTGGTTTCTTTTCTTTTGGTTTGGTTTATTTTCACTTTGTTTGGTTCCGTTTCCCGGATTTTATTACCGCCCTTAACATTCGCGTTAATTGCTCAGACTCTGATATAAATCAGTTGGTATTGACGCCCGTGTCCTTCAAAATAACAACGTGAAAGCCACTCCGTCGATTGATTTTGGGGTGGACCAACCCTTGGCATCAAACTCTGTTTCAATTTTAAATATCATTACTGAAGGACTTTGATCAATGTTGGACATTACTTATCGGCTTTGTGGCTAATGTGTTTAGTGTCTATTGAAAATCAGGCAAAAAGACCTCGAATTTGTGGTCACGCAAAGTGCGATAATAATATTGAAAATTTGTTAATGAAAGTATTGAAGTGAGGGAATCCAAAATCCACAAACATGAATATTATTTTGAAAGGTGTGCTTTAATATTTAACACCGTATTCATTCAGACTCAACACAGTTTGAATGTATATGTACAAGGCTACTCCAAAAGATCGTTGAGTATTGTGCATAAGAAAGTCTCAAGCTAAAATATTTAATTTTACGCACGCTTCTCCTTGTCTTTATTATAATAATTCTGTGTTTATTATATTGAATATAATATTGAAATTTGCAGAATAACTTCACACTGCCACATGACCAGATGAGCAATAACTTCAGTCTCAAGTAAGCATTTGGAAAATAATTCACTGTTTGTACGAACGGTCGTACTTGAAAAATGACTTAATTAGTTTGGCTGACGATGAATTTGTATATTTTACAGGGTCTACCTTGCTATCTTGTGTCTGTTATGCAAATTCACCTATTGAAATGTAAATTTTTTCATGTGCAGTATATAATAAAATAGTGGAAAATTCGATTACTCAAAAGAAAAACTTCTTAGTTTTCTTAAAACATTATGTACGTAACAGAAAGTAAAAGACTTTGCCAACAGCATCAATAACAGAGTCGGTCTGTTGATCTCGGGTACTGTTGTACTGTAAGTAAAGCTTGAGCAGGAAAGTTTGATCTGTAAGTCGGTCCTTTTGTTACAGACATCACGACCTTTCGCCTTTCAATCGCTTTTAATTTCAAACAAGAAAAAACGGTTATCTTCGGCTCGCCGAAGATTAAATACCCTTGCAGTCATGAATATTGCATTAATTTGGTTTTTTTAACCAATTATTTCTATGCTAGTTATATGATATAGTAGTCCGATTTGAAATTTGGTCAACAGATGAGGGACAATGAGAAATACATTCTGTGTGAATTTCGTTGAAATCGGTCAATAGACACCGAAAATGTTCATACTAAGCATTTTCAACCGATTGTTCCTATGGGGGCTATATGATATAGTGGTCCGATTTGGATGAAATTTGGTCAACAGATGGGGGACAATGAGAAATACATTCTGCATGAATTTCGTTGAAATCGGTCAATAGACACCGAAAATGTTCATACTAAGCATTTTCAACCGATTGTTCCTATGGGGGCTATATGATATAGTGGTCCGATTTGGATGAAATTTGGTCAACAGATGAGGGACAATGAGAAATACATTCTCCTTGAATTTCGTTGAAATCGGTCAATAGACACCGAAAATGTTCATACTAAGCATTTTCAACCGATTGTTCCTATGGGGGCTATATGATATAGTGGTCCGATTTGGATGAAATTTGGTCAACAGTCGAAAAACGATTCTAAATGCATATAGCGTGAATTTGGTTGAAATCGGTCAATAGACACCGAAAATATTCATACATTTCATTTCATTTCATGCATTTCGACCGATTGTTCCTATGGGAGCTATATGATATAGTAGTCCGATCTGTCCGATTTTTACAAATGATCTGCGTGCAGAGAGAATACACATCTGTTCCAAGTTTCATTAAGATAGCTTTAAAACTGAGAGACTAGTTCGCATAGAAACAGACGGACAGACGGACATGGCTATATCGACTCGGCTGTTGATGCTGATCAAGAATATATATACTTTATATGGTCGGAAACGCCTCCTTCAATGCGTTACAAACTTCGTGATAAAAACAATATACCCTCTGCAAGGGTATAAAAATCAGACCAGCTTTGCTGGACTATTCAAATCATGACCAATCGAACAATCGCCAATAAATGAAATAAATATTCTAGTTCCAATATTGACTTTTGGATTTAATGGTGACTAACAGTTTCAGGGCTTTTTACAGTGACCATGTCCCTTGCTTTTGTTTGAAAAAGTTTATTTACAAATGCTTTAAAATTGAAAACTTTGATTAAACTAGTTGGGCTTTCGAAAATTAATTGAGGCAATTCATTTAACTGTTTTTTAAACAATAAAGTTTATACTCGGCTATGCATGCAGCATTATAGATTATAGCTTAAGCACCTTGAATGTATCTTAATTTGACATTTGAAATACCTGTGAATATTATCGATATACTCGTTTTTCTTGCGCAACTGCAAATAGACTGGCTAACGACTCAATTGGGCTAAAAAGTCTTATTATCAGTTGGACGTGGAATGATGAATACACTTTTATATACGTTAATTAAGAGCTAGACAGTGTGTTAAGTTTATTCAAGCGAATTGGCCGAATGAACAAACATTTAGCTAGATAAACTTCCAGTCGAGATCTATGGGGAAAAGTCACGTTTTCCTCAATGCGCTTACATTTCGAGACTAATTGTGATTAGCTTCAGTAAGGGTATTAAAACCAGATCTGCTAAGATAAGTGTTGGTCATAAAGATATAATTTATATCCACTTAATAATACGACGATAGTCTACAAGTTATTTGAATTAAAAATCTGTGTAATTGCTTTTGCACTGCCCCTGCCCCTGCCACAGCTGAAAGTTGTTTCAAATGTTTTCCCAATTATTGTTTAAGCAAATTAAACAGAATTAGAGTCGAGTGAACGGGAAGAATGATTTGTGCATCTCGCTGTCAAATTTTATCAAAGTGCAAAATGCAGTGTCAGGCTGAGTAGTAAATCAAAGTGGAATATAAAGATGACACTTGCCACAGCCCCGGGTGGCACATAAATAGCCAAAATGGAAGTAATTAACGGAATAATTACGAGTATCTCTATAATAAGTCAAATTGTAGCGCTTTTAACAAATTGGCCGAAGGCTTATCACGGTATTGTGGGTAATAAATTATACAGAACGAATGCAGTTGAAAAATAAACAGCACCTCAAGACACTGTTTGTTGGACTTGCTGGGAAGCAAGAAGCTTGCACAACACTACGTATGCGTAATGTGAAAATTGTTGCCCCTTTCCCTCGTTCCAAACAAGCATAAATTACGAGCAATGAAATTTTGTGCGCAGTTTTTATTCAAACTTGTTGCCAAGGCATTTGCTCACAACTGAGTATCTCAATTGACACACTGCGTTCAAATACTTTTCAATACGTGCACTCACACACATGCACACACTCACACACAGAAACCAAGAGCGGAGACAGTAAGCAAGAGAGATAAAGAGTGAGAGATCGAGAGAGCGCGTATGTGAGCGCAGTGCATATAATGCATTTGTTGCCGATTATAATAGAAAATTGCTTACACGTGCCAGTTGTCGTTGATAAGAAGGGGGTTGACAGGCGACGGACGAGTCGACCTCTGTGTCAGACAGAGTGCAGTGAGGAGCAGGAGAATGAGGAGTGAAAGGGTAGTGGGTAGAGGGAAACTCGGACAGCTGCTGTGTGTGTGTGTTTGGTATATAAACACCCTCTATTTATCGTGAGCCTCTGACTATCTATTTATATAGAATGTTTCTCTAACTCAACGCTTTGTACACTCAAATGTTTACATGTTTCTAATACTAAATACTAAATGTAAGTCTTGTAGTAGGTTCGACTGCAGCAGACCCTGTTCAACTAGCCAGTAACTGAGTTTTTCTTTTATTTCTTCTTCTGTTATTTGAGAACATTAAAGTACAGTCATTTAATTATATTTTAATTTGACAGGATGTTATAATAATTTCCGAGTGACTCCGTTACACCTTCCATGGTAATGATCTGATTCGGTTTTTTTGCGTTTTTTCCCAGATTAACTATTACTTAATTGATTATATATTATATTTAATTTACTAATTTTTTTTAATTTTTTCAGTTAAAATAAATTTTTATAATTTACTCTTTTTAATAGTCATTAATATTATTTATTATTTAGTTATACATATAACTTTATTTTTTGGTTAGTACTCGCGACTGCACTTAGTCTGCGATAATAAATAAATCAAATAAAATAAATAATTATCTGCCAAATTGTGTTTATTTAATTATTTGATTTGCACTATGATATTAAAGTTAAACATAGCTGTCACAATAAATACCCTTTTTTTTTCTATAAACTTGGAAGACCCTTTGTACCTCTGGTCTACCAACACCACAAACACAGACTAAAATTTTATAAGGTTTGTAATTTTTTCTTTGCTTCATTTGGTCACTTTGGAAATAAAGTAAAGCTACTCTTAAATCTTGTCATATTCGTTATTGTCTGTTGAGTGTGTGAAATTAATTTTCAGTTGGTCAGACGTGTCTGAGTGAACGGGGAGTGAAGAGCGTTGAGCTGGAAACTAGAAGAAGCCTGCAAATCCAACCATCTTGTCGGCACTAAAGAGCGAACAGTGGACAGTGAACAGACTCTCGGTGCTACGTGCTTTATTGTCTTATAATGTGGTGTGTAATTTGTGTTGTATTGAACGGATCCGAGCAAACTCGGGAAACAAATTGACATGTTGATAAAAAAGCTCATGAAAAAGCAATGAAAATCAATGTGAAGCTTCCTCTGTGTGTGTGCACGTCTGTGGATGTGTGTGAGAGACAGCGTAAGTAAAAAATTGAAGGGGGGCCAAGACAATTGTTGTGCACTAAATTCTGCAATATTTTTTTTGGCAGAGCACTTTAATTGCTTTAAAGAAAAAAAATGATACCGCCAATTTGTCTCGGACACACAAAACAGCTAAGAACAATTTTAGTTTATTCTCTGAAATTCAAAGATATTTTTTGGCTTGGCTCCCATTCGAATTTTGAGCAGCATTTTAATAGCCATAAATTCGCTGTCGCGTTGTTTCATGATTAAGTGTGAACGAAAACGGAAATATTAAGAAAATTGGTCAGAAATTATAAAAATTCAAAAATACTTAGAAGATAAAGACAAAGACATTAATGAGTTAAATGTGCAAACTATGGAATTTAAATAACTGACTAATTTGTTAACACGTGTCACTCTAATAATTAATTAATTTCTATATTAAATATAGTTCATAAATTGTTTATACAGAATTAACGCCCCTATTGCCAAGTGAAAATTTCATGAATATTTACTGCTAAATGCTTACAGTAGACTATACAAATATTTGAAACCAAAATTAGTGTCATTTAAATAAGTTTCTATTCAGCTACAAGTTTCTAACTATTCGCTCAACCAATATGCACTTTGTGTTTGGCTTGCTTAGCCCCTGGGACCCTTACTCCACCCATACATATTCACTTGCAAATGTTGCATACACAAACATGTGTAAATGTAAATTATGACACTCACACACAGACACACATGTGTTTACAATGCCATGTACATAAATGTATATATGTGTATATGTGCGTATACATGTATTTGTAGATATAGATATGGAAAAGCAGTTCATTGGAACACAATTCAAGTTCAAGGTGATCCACGACAATGCCGTACAGTGGAACTTCGCTCTCGATGCACAAGTTGCTGATTACAAATGTGGTACAATAACTATTTTATTACAGACCATAAAATTAAGCTGATTAATTTTTACTTGACTTGGAATATCAAAATTATTATCGTTAATACCTTCTGTTTGTATGTATGCATGTGGGTACCACTGTGCACTTCTCTTATCGTTCAGCTGAAAGCAAGACATTGACTTGATAATGAATTGGATGATGATGTTCGAGTGCGAATGCGAATGCGAATGCGAATAAGCGAATTCGCGAATACGAAGGTTATGCAATATGTGTGCGTGTCTATATGTATGAATTTGTTAACATATGTATTTGTTAACATATGCGTATTGTAGCTTTCGCTCTCGATTCCGCTTTTGACCGACTTTCCACAGCCATTCAAGTGTTCGCTGACTCAGGCACTTGGATACAACGCAAATGGTAGGAATAGATTCGAATTAATTAGCAACTTAAAATGCACAATTAATAGAACGTTGACTATTTCATTAATAAAGATGTGTCAATGTAGATAGATATATTCTGTGCTTCGGAATACAAGTCACTTAGTATAATTTCTAACTGTTTAGTTATACTTAATACTAACTTATTTTTTAAAGACGTTTTTAGGGTATCCCTTTTTACTGTGTTCAGTTGATTATATTTTTAAATTACTCCCTTTGTGTGTGCATACAAAATATAGATTTAAATCACATGTGAATTCTTGACACGTTAAGTGAGATTTCGGCCAATTTGGATGAGGGTACAACCAGTTAATCTTTTTGTGGTCAAATCGAACATGGACTTATGGCCTGATTCAATATGATATCAATATCATCACGGTAGTGTCTACAAGTGTCTCGTGTCATTAAACAGAATGAAAACAATTAACTACAACTTTTGGCTTTCTGTACATTCGATTGATTATAAGCACCAAGTCTAAAAGGTAGATCTTTGATTTAAATCGGAGCGGCATTTCACCTGGATGCAATCAGAAAAAGCCGCAAGCAAAGCTAATTAAATTATTATTGGCGTACAAGTCGTGCAACGAACCCACCGAACATGTGTCCCTGGCCATAGCTTAGGATCCTGAATCTTGAATCTTCAACTCGTCATCAGCATCTACGTTTTCAACCGTGCTGTAAAAATCAACTTAAAAAGACTTCACGTTGTTTTATGCTTGACAGCGCAATACACACACACGTACACATACACAGTTCGAAAACAAAATAAAAAGTAAAAAAAATAAACACAAAAACAAAGTTGTAAATTATAATTTTATGTTGGAAATCTCAAACCAAAATGTGGTTGCTCAAAGCCTATGCAGAACCTAGCTCATAGTTCCACAGCTCAAGTCAAGTCAATTGTGGCAGTCTGCGAATCTGCGAATATGCGAATGGGTATCACAAAGCGGTCGTTGATCTTTGACACAGCATAATAAATTCGAGTAGATAACATGTCAAAGTGCTAAACATAGAAATGCGCTAAACCCAATCGTTAATTTTTGTTGACTCTTGAATACTTCAGAGATTCAGTGGGATTTGTGGCCACAGTGCTACATCCAGAAAACACTAACTTATTAGTCGCATATTTAATAATATTGTCACTTACAAGGAGTGCTGTCCGAAAACCATACAAGTCGGCAAAAAGGGTATTTTACTGGGCTATATCGGTAATTAAAACAAGTAAGAAAGGCTTCAGTCGATCGAGCCGACTGTTAAAGACCCCGTACTACCATAGTAGAGCGCAATTGTATTTAATTTGAATTAAAATTTTTAAATGCGCTCTTGCGCAGTGGGTGATATTGCAGCTAAATTACATAAACTTTGTAACGTGATAACTTTCTTGTTAATAGACGGATTTTAATGCCGCTTTCAGGATAGTTTGATATGATATTCCTCAAGAAAATGTGTCTGTATATACTTTATGGGGTCGGAAAAGCTTCCTTCTGCCTGTTACGCACATTTCGCTTCAGACGAACCTAATAGACCCCTCTACTATTTTTTAGAGTACGGGGTCTAAAAACTAGATTCATTGATCCTAATGGCAGTCATTTGTCACGCCCACTCCCCAACAAGTGGCAAAAATACGAAAATCAGAGCTAATCGATATTAGTCTGCAACCGAAACAGGTTTTCGCAGACAGTGACGTCACGCAACAGCATTCCTTTTTCTTAGGGAATTTTAAAGTCTTATATTCCTACAATTGTATGACAAATATATTTAAGATAGCAACGGGAAGGTTTTATTAGGGTTTTATTGCATATCTGCAAAATCTTTCTTTCTAGAAAATAAATTTTAAATCTCATCAAAAATCATGTTAAACCATGAGTAATATATGTACATAGTTAGTACAAACAGGTGTGATCAGCTTAGTCCCTGTTTAAATGTGTAAGTGAAAAGGGCACTTCCTACATTTAAAGCTAAAAAAAATTAAAGTTTTACTGCATTTTTAGCTAAAGGAATCGTAAAATTGGTTAATAAAATAAAAACAAGAAAAAAGTTGTGTAAGATTGTGTTGAAATTCAAAAAGAAAAAAAAAAAATAATAAATAGCAGCAAAACAATATGAAAATACTCAATTCAAGAAAAATCATAAAAACACATCTCAACCCGAGTTAACTCGACTCAATTCGACTTAACCCAGCTCATTAAATGCGTCTGCGCAACGTAATTTGCCTTTGAGGCGCGCACGTTCTCGACTTCTTCTTCGTCTTTGACTTCGAGACTTCCTTCATGCCTGTAAAAAGCAAAAGGCACAAAGCGAAAAAAAGGAGGAAAACTGGGCATGTTTCTCGTATCATCGCATGTCGTTACACACCATATAACCTCACACACATACACAAGTGTACACACACACATACATACACACACTATATTCAAATTTACGACCCAACGCGACATTTACAACTTTGATGCAAAAGCCAAAGCATCTGAGAGTCTGAGGCCGAGACTCTCGCCTAACTGTGGCACCAAAAAGTGTTTCTGAATTGTAAAAATGTTGAAAATAAATTAAAAATGCGCTTAAAAATTGCGAGCAGCGTTCGCTGTGAGTCGTTGGCCACTTTTATGACCACATTTCTATGAGCATTTTGGATCCTAGTTGAAACCGCTAATTTTGTAGCCTCGAGTGGGCAGACTTTGGAAAATCGTGGCGATTTTAATGATCACAAACAAAACAAAAAACATATAAATTGTTTAAGTAGTTGTTGCTTAATGACCATGCTCATTTCAAGTAATGCCATTAGCATGCATTTTTCTCAGTCATTTTATATATATACGCGGATCTGCATATATCTACATACAACATGGGTAGTCCATCTCATCTGAATCAGTTTCAATCAGTTAAGAACTTTCAACTCATATGCATGAAAATGGTTTAGAAAAGACAACTTCTGATGTATGCAATATGCAATTCATGCTAATAAGTCTACAAAATATAATGGTTTACTGATCTATTTTTAATGTTGCGGATAAAGGTGTGTTTTTATAATATTGTGAATGGTTTATGAGAATAGAAAAATTTGTGGTTTCCGTACTTCAGAACGTAGGAACGCTCTAGATGTGACTTGCCTCTCTCACTTTTCTTCATAGCTAATTAAACTATCTAAAGAAAATACAAAATGTTATAATTTAGGGAACTATAAAGAATGGTTCAAAAAAAAAAACTAAAATCAGAAATGTCCATTTAACGGGACTAACAACATGCAGCCTTAAACTTACCCACGGTCCGATTGTGAAGGTCATACAACTTTAAAGTTTTCATCTTTGCTGTCACAAAAAACTTTAATTTATAATTAATACTTAATAGTTGTAATAATTGAATATAAATTGCTGTTACCGACTAGCTGAATACATGAATCCCATGTGTGGAACGTTAATTGAAGTAAATCAAAGTGAACAATTTCAATTTGGATTTTAATTAGATGTTTATTTGTGGTTGGGAATGCCGCTACAATTTGTGCAGTTTGAGTTTTTTGTTAATTTATATAAAATGAAAATTGCAACAAGTTTTTACTGTGTGAGCAATGCGAATGTGAGTCCAGGACCGAATATAAATTGAACCACGAAACACAAGTGAATTTCTGCAGGTGACAGCTGGACTGACTCTCGGCTCGTGCCAACATCAGGTAGTTTCTTTTGCTATTGATTTTGCTGATGCTTTTGCCTTGAAAGGTTTTTTTTTGGGCGTTGTTGTATGGAATCGCAATTATATGCATTTTATTTTAATGGGCCAACTGACCGGCCAGTCTGGCCAGCAGCTTATACAGTAGGTAGAGCACCAGAACCAGATCGTAAATGAAGTTGCTGATTAGTTGCAGACCGAGTAGAGGCAATCGTTGGGTATAACTCGAATCAAGTGTAGGGTATAATAAAAAAACAAAACAACATTGGAAAGAACAACTGGCAGTGTGATCTCAAGAAAGCTCAACTAGAGAATTACAAATCAAATATGTAAATGGAAATTGTTTGAAACGAAGATGATTGAATGACTGCCAACCCTCAAAAGACTCCAGCTGCTAATTAGCTGTCGCACCTGTGCAAACCTGTCGGTAGCAGACATTTCCGTGACATCTTGACTGCACTGAAAGAGGTGACTGCAAGACCTGCCTATTTCTCTTGGCCAAGTTAGGTAGTTGCGCGAGAGCCGAGACCTAAGCTAACCATGCATATTTATGAATAGGTTAACTTGGTAACTCGACAGTCATGTAGGGAATAAAATTAAAATTTTTAAGCTTTTTGTAAGTGCGACAGCTAAAACTAAATAAGTTCAGTGAATAAGCTTAATTAATAATTCTAAACTAAAGATCAAAGAGTTTTGTAGGTAAAAAATGGCATAAAAAAAACATTGAATTCTTATAAATTAAATTAAATAGTTTTAAATATTATGTGACTATCAAAAATCTGCATCTCAAATAAAGTGTGCTCGATACAGATACATTACGCTAAAGTTGAAAATAAATGAAAATTTAATTTTGTGATTTGCATATTTTGATGATATTTCTAACTATTTTCATTTCACTCCTCCATCATTAAGTGGCAATTTCAAATGTGCAAATTTTGATTTGGACCCACAATCACAGCCGAATTTCGCACTCACAGTTCACATCGATTTATTTAATTTATAATACATGTAATTTGAATATCAAAATGTGTGTAAGCATAAACTTATCGTACAAACATACGTATCACGTACTATTTTAAACTGTAGAAACTATTTCAATGTGTTATGACTAGGAATTCCAGCTATGGAACAACTTTGAACCGGTTGATTCAGTTGTCACTCGTACCTTGTTGACTTTTATAAGACTTGTCTATAAACAGCTGATTCTTGTAACATTTTTGTTGCCAACATCAAAGTAGCGGTGTGTTGTCATGTGTATATGTGTGTGATTGGAGCTGCTGGAAACCAGACTCTAAGTCCAGACTCTTGCCAGACTTGGGACTCCAAGTGAGACCAGTTCTATCTTAAGTTATTATACCCGTTACTCGTAAAGTAAAGGGTATATTGTAATCGTTGCGATTTATGTAACAGGGAGAAGGAGGCATGGTCGACCCCATATATATGTTCTTGATCAGCATCAACCACCAAGACGGTATAGCAATGTGCGTTTGTCCGTCTGTCTGTCTGTATGTATCCGTCGATCTCAGAGACCATAAGAGCTAGCGTCTTCAAATTTGGAGTGAAAGTCCGTCTCCTACGCGAGATCAAGATAAAGTTTATTTCAAATGGTTGACATGCACCTACCAACGCTAATTGTAAAAACTATTTTCACATTATCATAACTTGGAAACGACAAGAGCTATCGTGTCAAAATGTACACATGTGTATGGTATAATTATAATTGTCTTCGCCAAGTTTGATCCGAATCGGACAACTAAAGCCTACAGCTCCCATAGGTCGAAAATAGGGTTTTTGTATGAAAAAATTCGCACTAGAAGGAGTACGTGGTCTTTTACAGTCGATTCGCTCGACTGCAGCCGTTCAAACATGTTTTCAATTGTTTTCATTTTACATTAAAGCGAAGAATTTGTATTATTCGATTCAATAAGTGAGTGTTTGTATACACGTATACACGTATTGAGCTAATCCTCCAAACAAGCTGTAGCGGTCAGCCTCTGTGTGGTCTTCAAATAGCTACATTTATCTATACTTGTATCTTGTTTATATACGAATGCATAAAGTATTGTATAAGTGCCAGTTAGATCTCTTCCTGGAAGAAACAGCACGTCTTTAAAATTCAATGCTCAATATTGTTTTAATCAAAGTTTAGAAGAGAAGAAAAGATGTTCGGAATACCCAAAAACTCCCAAGGCATCGTATATGTAAGTCTGAAGTTCATATAAATGTTTATCATTTGTTGTAGGTTTAATTATTTGCGATGCCAGTACAAGATACCAAAATTACTAAAACAAAAACTATTACACAAAGTACACTTTCAGTGGTTAAAATTATGTTATATTTACTTTTCTTTTCTTAGCCAGTAAATATAATTATTACATTAGAAAACATTTATGCAGAACCTGAATGCACATTTTGGGTTGTGCAGGTTAAATTGTTGCTTGCTAATGGGAGTGTTGCATGCCACACGCTGAGCAAAGATGAAAGGCCCCCCAAAAGATTTGACCATCATTGTTGCAACTCACTTATTAACTGTGCAACCTGGCAATGTGTGCGTGCCCCAAACTCTGTGTAAATTTAACAAGACACGTAATTTATCGCGCTTTGGATAAGGAATTCTATGGTCAAATTTGGAGGGGCAAACTGCAACGCATTTTCAACTGCAAATACTTTAACAAATGCTCGAGGCTAATTTATATGCTTATTTGTTTGTGGTATCTGGCAGAAAGTGCTAAGTGCTATGTTTATTACCTCTGATAATTTCTCTTAAGAAAAATTCAGGAGAGCATTAATTTACGATTGAAATCTCTAAGAAACAAATAGAAACTTAAAAAATAATAAAACAGTTATAACAATTAACAATTATAATTATTTTTTTTCCATTTAAATATTTTACAAATTCTGCAATAATGAGTAAACAATTTTTTTTTTTTTCTACTAATTTTGTTGAATGGAGTACAATTAATTTGATCATTTGTAACACTAAATACATCTAAATAAAGTAAATAGAAGTATACAAGTATAAAAATGCATATCAAATACAGTTGAATAGTTGATGAGAAATCTCAAAACAAACATTTTATTAGGCCGATAGATTCCATGGGAACTATATGATATACTATATGATCTTGCCGATATGACGGACAGTATGAACTGTGAGCAGAGAGAATACAAATCTGTACAAAGTTTTGCCAAGATAGCGTGAAAACTGAGAGACTAGTTCGCAGAGAAATAGACGGGCATGACCAAATAGACTCGGTTGTCCATGCTGATCAAGAATATATATACTTTAGGGGTCGGGCTTGCCTCCTTCAATGCGTTACAAACTTCGCGACCAAAACATAATACGCTCTGCAAGGGTATATAAAAAAGTCGGTGAAACCTAAAAATAAGTATTACTATTAGTCACTGAATAATTTTACCACTTTGGCTATACAAAATTCATACAATTCAGTGTAAATATTTTTGATTCTATATATTTATATTTATTGTATGATTTTCATTAATTAATTATTATAACGATTGGATTTAAAGAAAGTAAAAGCTAAGTTTACAATAAATTATTGAATTGATCAATTACCTCTTAAAAAGAGGTTTAGTCCATAATGTATTAGATTTGCAAATTTTATGCTCGTCTTATCTCTCGAAGAACTTAAACCTTTTGTACTTAGCCTACCATCATCTGCTGACTTGTGAAACGAAACCTTTTGAGAAGCACTGTATAATTTCGAATCATTATAAAGCCATTGCAGTTGTTTGGTAGATCTTTAACACGCAACTATCGGATGTTTTTGTCACGCCCCGAAAAGCGGGGCGCCAGGTGAAGTAGGTAGGAAGCCCGCATATTTCAAACACGATTTAATTCAATTAGCTGGAGTTAAAAAAAAAAGAGACATTAACAAAACAAAAAACGAAAAACGAAAACAACAGAAAACTTGATGGTCGAGTTGGTTTGGTTGTGTGACTTCTGCTCTTAGCTTATAGCTGAACAATTGCATATCATCATGGGTCGCTGGGCTGTAATTTGGCTTTCAGGATCTGAGCTGATTATGCCAGCATTCAAACATGCAAACATTTCCTTGGCATTACATGGTTAGGGAAAGGATCAATGAATGCCCTCAAGGAGGGATATACTTAACTCTGAGTACCAAATTCGAATCCAGCTGTATTTCACTCCAAATACCACTCATTTACTTGTACTGTCGCAAAGGGCACCAGCGGGAGCCCGAGCCTGGTCATGTGGCTGGTCTAGACTAATTTTCTGCTCATAAAAGCAACTTTAATTGCATAAAAAATGTTTTTATAGTTCAAGTTAAATATGTTTTCTGTTAATTTTTTTCTTTTTTTGGGATTGTTTTTTGCCATTCGGCAACGGTCAATTGCGGTTCGGCTTCTGGCCGCATAATTAAACAGTAATTTTGGGGCATAATCCGAGCTTTCAATAGTCGGGCCTAAAGTATTAAAAAGTAATGCCAACGTATTAGCTGGAAATCTCGTAAATTAGGCAACGAAATGACCTGTCAAGTCTGTTTCCTCTTGCTCACACTCTTTCTCGCTGGCTTGGTCGGGGTTATCGCTATCCTTGTCTTTGATCCCTGGACCGCCCCTGAACACATTTCCTCAAATGTGAAATAATAATAAAAATGCAAACTACAGCAGCAACAAAATATGGCTGCCATTTGAAATGAAATGAAATCGAAAACACAACAAAAACAAAGTGAACACAACAAAAATACATTTTACAACTTTATTTTTACGAGCGCGCCAAAGTTTGTTGAGGTTTTCTTGCGAAATATGCTATGGTTATGGGCTAAGAAGATGTTCAAAGACAGGCCAAGACCGGAGAGCTGCCTGTCTTTAGAGCCCGAAATTAGCGCAAGCGCATTAAATTAATTAACTGAAACCGAAGTCTATCGATTCAGTCAAGGAACCACAACCTGCCAAACTTCCAACCTCCAACTGGGAACTGCGATCCGGGCACTGGAAACTGGGAATTACGAGCTTCAAGCAACGGATAGGAGACTTGGAACTGTCGAACCACTTGACGTTTTCCGTTTAATGATTCCCAAGACGATGACGCTGACGATGACGACGACCCCGTGAAAAAAGACTACCAACCTACCAAATCCAATGCCAGAGAACCTAGCGAGTTGGTCGACTTTTACGACTCCTAAACTACCCAAGTCCAAGCAAAGTCAAGAGAGTTAGAGAAGGAGCGAGAAAGAGAGAGAGAGACAAAAGGCATTCTCATAACAACAGTCGGTAGTTGCAGCTGCAGTTACGTGACTAGGAAAATAACCCAGACTCTTGGGAACTACGGTTGAAAGTCGAGTTCATGTAAGGCTCAAAACGATGTCATAAAGCCAATATAGACATAATTCTAAAGAATTACATATATTCCAAATGAAAATGACTTTTGCAAAGATATAATATGTTATTATTTGTAAGAAAAGCTCATCAGGTTCGGATTAGCATTTTTTAATTTTTTATAAATATTTAAAAAAATTTAATCTGCGAAATAAAAGGTCGTAGTAAATTATTTGCAGTGAACTGTCGGTGTTGCTAACTACACTGCGATGTGAGCTTTGTAATGACTGTCTGGACACACAACTAATTTAGCTAGATTTCCTCTAATTGCATCTTTAAACAAACACACTAACGGAATGTAAATTCGAAATTAAGGTTTACAGAACCTTAACTACTTGCACCTCACGATAACTTGGCCAATGCGAGGAGCTGTCATGAAAGTACGACTAAAGACATTCATCATAACACTGAACCAGACAGCCGGAGAGACATTAATACAGTACGTTCTACGTTCTAAGGGGTCTGGGCACATAATATGAGCGAACGTGCAGACGAGTTGTGCGATTTTGGACACCAGACGGTCGGACAGATATTGCCGATCATCAAGCAAGTGTGTAAAAACAATGCCGCTAGTACCTGACAATGGGTTAAACACGGTCTTTTTGATTCAAAATATTATTTTTACACGTAACTCGATTGCAGCTGCATAAATTAATATGAGAGGGCGGGTCGTACATATCTAAGTTTTCAGAAACATTTTAGGCATTTTGCCGATTAATTGTCTAAAACCCAAATCAGACAATTCATTTATAGACAAATGCGGCAAGAAGTTTAAAATTTTAAAAACTTGATCTAAGAGCAATTTCATTTAATTTCATCGAAATATTATTATGGCTTGTTATAATTCCAGAGTTCATACAAAAAGCTATTCAGCTATTGAAAAAACGGGACAAAATCGAAAAAAAATTTCAAATATGTTTATAAAATCATCTCTCTCTCTCTCTTTTTCCCTCATCTTTACAGCCAACTCTATTATATCTCTGATTTTCAAGGGCAGTAAGTCACTGCCTATAATTCTTCCCCATAAATCATAAATTTCTCGAGATAGTATTGACTTAATTTTTTTTATTTTTTATTTTATTTTGTTTGGGTTTATCCCAACTCTTACAACATGGTTATTCAACCGGTCAACATGGTTATCCATAGTTCCCCCAAGAATTCTTGGCACTTTGTCAATCACTGAAGTCTCGTCCACTCCCGTATCGCCAAAATGGCTTATTCACTCAAACAGTAGCTGACAGAACTTCTTGCGCCCACTGTAGTCATTTAGATGCATCAGGTTGCGAACTCGTTGTATACAATCTTGTAAGATCTTGTCGACCCAACCCGTCGACAGACTTCGACTCTTGTAGCTGGTGCATCGGATTTGAGTTCGGACTCGGACTCGTGCTCCCTTTTTTTCTTTTTCTGAATTTGTTGGGTGTGCAACTTTGTTGCAAATCACTTTGAATGTTTGCAGTTGCCCGCTCAGCGAGCGTAAAGAAACCAGAAAGAGCTAAAGACTCGCACTTAAGGTTACCATGGAGAGCGGGAGAGAAGGAGAGAAATTGAGAGAGGAATACGACTAGTAAAAGAGAGAAGTAGAGAGAGGCGATACTTTTGGCGCCTATACTCAATTTTGTTTCTTCTAGCAGTAGTTGATTTTATTGTGAGTCTAATTTTAGACAGGGGGAGTCCGTACTGGGGTGTTCATAAGGGGCCGGGAATTGGCCAAAGAATTCAGATTCTTATTGCAGTTTTGTACCCTGTGCCATGTGTCACTGCAAAGTGTCGACAGAATTTGCATTTATTTCCCTAAATTATACACGATTTTTAATTTTTAACATATTAATTTTGATTTTCTGTTCGCTATAGGGTACGTTAACAGTCTGGCAGATTTGTCATGAACTCATTGCGGAAGAATTGCGATTAATTGAGAGTGTGCAGAGAACATTAGTGAATACACTTAGTTCTTGATTTTAATGAATGAAAAATGATCTGTGCTTGCGGTTGGTAATTAATTACACCGCTGATCATTTCAAACTTCTACTGCTAATTACAATAATTAAAGTAAATAAATTATGTGTGTTCAGAAAGTAAAACATCATGGACCCACATGTAAATATTGAATGTGCTCCTGTTGACAGTCTGGACACACGGTCATAATTGATTATCTTACACGCGAAACATTTACTTAACTAAGTTGACATTTTCAAACAATTACCTACTGGGTATTCTCTCATCTTCCCTTCTGCTCTTATCCCCTTTTCACTTACACTGCTCCCTTCTCCCTTTCGCTTCGCCCCTTTCCCCTCTTCGTTTGAAGCACGAAATGTGAACGTGTTCAGGTCGTCGAGACGGTGGTGAATTTTTTGAGTATTGTATTTATATTCCCTCAAGTTCTGTAGACTGTAATAAGTAGAATGACAATTATTTAGTTGTCAGACAACACAATCGGCTCCTTGCCAACTTCACAGAGGATCTGTCAGTTGTTTTTACTATTTTATTTATTTTTTCGGTTTGTGCAAAGAGTGATCCATAAACATCAAATGAAGCCCGCTAAAAGTTGGCTAAAGGAACCTGGCAACAACCACTATAAGTGTCCATCAAGAATCTTATACAAATTATGACTTAATTGTATTGACATTAAGTATAGTTACAAAAATAAGCAGCCAACAGGGGAAAAGACTGTTACCTGTCCTGACAATCGAATGCATTTAAGAAATGGTATTATATATAATATAGAACGGAAATTTAGGACGATTTTAGTATGCAGTTCTCAAGCTAATAAACTATGAAATTACAATAAATTCAAATTAAACAATTAAACTAATAAACATAAAAGTTTATTCTTATAGCAAGATTACTATATTAAAATACCATTTCAAACAGTTGGAGTTTTGTACTGATTCCAGCAAGGAGAATGCTTTTCTGTATGCCTTAAACTTAGTATCTGAAATACATATACTTTATTAATTCAGTTTGTTTTCTAGATACACCTAGTCACATGAATAAAACACAGACAGACTAGCTTTATTGTATCAATTTATTTGCTGATAATGATAAGAAATATATACAAAGTTAGTCCCCCTGTTAACCTGGTTTTATTCCCTTGTTTCTAATATTTCTATTCCCCTTTCAAACACTGGTCGGAAACAAAATTAACACTGATAACAATACAGGTTTCTAAAGTCGACAAAATTGCATTTCAACTGTTTTAGTATACACAAACTTAAATACACAGCTATTATCATGAAATTTGGATTATCAGTAATATGATGAGCGGCAGTCCCCTTTGAAAACTCTAGAAGTCCCTTAAAAGCACAAAGGGTCATATATACTATGTACATCCAAACTGAAATACCATTAGTAGAAAATTAGTTTTAAATTTTTCCATTGTAATTCATCCAATTGTTTTAAAAACAACAAACTTTCGCACACTAATAAACACTTGACCTTTGACATCGAAATTAACCCACTTTCAAGTCAACATTTTTTTTTAATTTTTTAAGAGGTTTTACACGTGCTTTGAAGGATTTTTCTTGAAACTTTAGTGTGGTTTGAATATGCTTCAAGAATATTAACAAATTTGTATTTTATGAAAATTTAGACTGTAGAGGGCGCTGCGGGCGTGGAACCTCCTCTGAAAAAAGGGGTTTTGCGGTCTACATTAAAACCTAAGATTGAATTATCGGAAAACAAAAACCAAATTTATTTCAGTAATATATTAACGCATTATGAAATTAATCTTTCGGGTCATCAAAATATTTCGTTGTCTCCATATGTCATATGGCTTCCAAAAAAATAGTTGGATATTGAAAAAAAAAAATGTTTTTTTTTTCAAGTGTTTATAAAATGGAGAAAAGTAAAGAATTGACAAAAGGAACGATTAATTGCTGGAAAATATATTTAGTATAAAGTGAGCAAGAATTGTGTCACCGTTTATTCATTTAGTTCACTCTTGTGACGAAAGCAGATATCATAGATAAGTTGTTCTCAACTTTTTGCCACAAAAGTAATTAATTGTGAAGCTTAAATCTTTGTAGCTTTAAACTTGATCGGAAATCTTCTCAACGACAGTTTAAGGATTTGCTTAAAACAATGTCACTTACCCAAGGGCACATTCTTGCGAGTGCTGGATACGGAAATGGGCAGCACGGCGTTGCCAGATGTGGATGATGGCGACGGGGAGGAGGAGTCACAGGATCCTTCGAGAGACTGTGCGGGTGTTGGCACCGTGGACATGTGATGATCGGCGCTGGTGATGACACTGATGCCACCACTTCCTCCGGCTGATGAGCTCGCACTGCCGCTGCCACTGCCACTGCCACTGCCGCTGCCGGCGCTGCTGGAAGTAGCTGGCGCATTGGTGGAAGTGGCGGCACCTGCAGATGAACTGCTTGTGGCTGGTCCCACTGTGCCACCGTGGTCACTGTGTGACGGAGATCTCAAAGAAGATGTCTGATGTGGCTGCTGCTGTTGCTGGTGGTTGCTGTGGTGTTGTTGCTGCTGATGCTGCTGCACCACTGATGCAGCTGCTGCTGCCGTCATGTGGGCATGGTGCACATGGGCATGTGTGTGGGCATGGGCGTGGGCGTGGGCGTGTAAGCTGCCAGCGGAGCCGTTGTGAGCCGACCCGAGATGAGATTGTGGATGAGATGGGGGTGCTGCTGCCGCTGCCGACGCTTGCTGGTGGTGCAACACATGGGCTTGATGGGCGTGGCCATGTCCATGGTGGCTGTGGGTGTGGGCGTGCGGATGCACATGATGGTGGTGGCTGTGGTGACTGAGCAGCGTCGACGCCCCCGACGGCGGTGGCACCTCGTGCATGTGAAGTGACCGCTGTTCATCCTGGGCCTGAGCCCGCCTAAGAGCGGTCTGTAGAGCCATCACCCGCTGGCGGTCAGCGGTGAGGCGACACTTCTCGCAAGTGCAGTAACGGTACTTGCAGTACCGCTTGTGACCCTTCAGTGTGATCTTGAGGCCGTGGTTGCGGCACCGGGCACAGTTCGGTGGGGTGCGAGGCGAGATGGAGCTACCGCTGGAGCTGGACGCTCCACCACAGACATCGTTCTTGGAGTCGATCATGTCCGAGTCGGACATTGTATCGCTGTTCCAATTCTCCTCCGAAACCATGCCAAATGAACAGAGTAACGGAATAAGTTCAATAGATTCGGTTCGGGTGTCCACTCAATTGTGTGCGTTGATAACGTTGAGGGCGGAGTGGGCGTGGGCGTTATTGAATCGATTCAATTTATATTTATTGAATTTTGGTATAATTTGTCTGCATTTTTTATCAACTTGTCAATCGATTATATTTATGATTAATTATTTGCAAAATTGTTTAATATAATTTTAATCAATTGTAAGTGGATTTAATAATTTGTGTTATTTTTTATTTTTTATTCTGAGTAGTTAAGTTTAAAGATTTCAATAATTTGCAAGTGTCGAAAAAGTTATTAATATATTTGAGTAATTTATTAATATATTTATTTATTTTTCACGCTGACTGTTGCCTGCAAAGAGAAGACAAATTTATTTGTTGAAATTAATTTGAAAATCGAAATTTGTTTGGAAACTATTTAATTCATTAAGATTAAGAACTGTACTGGTCCGAAATTCTCTCTCTCTCTCCCTCCCTCCCTCAAGTCTCTCCTCTCTACCTCTTGGTGCTGCTGATGTAATCGCTTATGATTTCCTTACCTAAAACCGTGCGAAATAGTTCGTTTAACTTGAGGAACATTTACTTATTAAAATGCTATTTAGACGCTGTTCGCAACGCTTCGTTTGAATTGGCAAACAAATTGCATTTGTTTTTATTATTATGGTCGAGAATTTCCCAATAATATTGTTCGGAAATATTTGCACGGATTTCTAGAGCGACACTTGTATGGTCGTAGGGGAAGTGTGGTGGGAAGTGGCATGCGGTAGGGAGCTTGTGTTTTGTGTTGCGAATACAATTTTTTTAAACAAATTTATTCATGGTGCAATCATCAAAATGTTTCTGCTCCTATTGCATTGCATGAGTTCGAATAATTAAATAAAAAGCAGTTTAAAATGTTGTTTCAACATTTGAATTATCATTATAAAATAATGAAACTGGGCGTGTCCAAATAATCCACTAGGTGATGAGATGTTTTGTTTTGGATATCGGCTACAATTTAAAGGCGTAGCCAGCTAACGCTATAATATGTATTAATTAATTACACTTTTTACATAAATGAAATCCACCAATTGAAAATACGGAGTAAATTGATCCTCAATTAAAGTTTAAATAACGCTCAGGAAGTAAAAAGTAAAGTAAAGAACTTATCAAAATTAAAATTTGATTAAAAGTCTATAATTATTTACCTTTTAAGTATGCAGAGTATAATAGATAAATGTTCTAAGTTATAAGAATATTTTAGTTGTTGAATATTTAATTGAATTTTTTTTTTTGTTAGCGTTTTTTGTTAATAAATGTTATATATAATTTTATTAAATATTTTGTTGGACACACACATCGAATAATTTATGAAATGTTTTGTTTTGTTTCTTTTTTAATATTTTTAGTATTTCGTATTTTGCATAAATTTGTTTCTTAGTAATATTTATTGTTACAATTTAGTTCACAATTAATTCATGAATGTTTCACCAAACAAACAAAAAATCACTTGGGAATTTTTCGATCGATCACCGACGGCAAAAACGCGCACGAACTGAATTGCGATCTTTCTAATAACAACAACACCAACTAGAAATTAAATGCCGAGAAAGAACTTTGTAATCCAGATAAGTAATGCAACTAACTAATTTTAGTTGTGCATTGTAATTAGTTAAGATCGTTACTCGTCGACCTTTTCTCTCATTCCTCCACACTTGAACTCAAAACGGTTCGCGAATCGCGCAATTTGCAAGCTGAGCTTTTTCTGCTTTGGCGGCTGCGTCTGCTGCTGCTGCGGCTGCGACTGAGACTGAGACTGCGACTACTTGCTTTTCGATCTGAAATCTTTGGCGTGCGCAAGGCAACTCACATTGGGCCCCAAGACGCGGATGCAAAGAACTCAAAATCGCCGAACGCAGCAGACAGCGAATGTCCGTCGCTGTATATGTGTGCATTTGTTTGACTGTATTTGCCTGAGCTTGTGTTCGAGGGTGTATATGTGTTTGTGTTGGTGTTTGTGTGTGTAAGAACTTGTATGTGATGTTTGGCTGTGTTTGGCTATCGACGAGCGACTGAATGCATCGGGCGACGAAACGGAATCAAAGCCAAGAGAGCAAATGACGCTGACGTTGACGCTTACGCTTACGTTTACGTTGACGTAGCTGCATTTGGAGAAATGCTTTTGGGGGCTGTGCAGTGTGTGTGTGTATACATACCACTACCACTACGCGTACATAGGGAACGGTGGTGCCCCTCTCACAAGCTCTCAAACTCACACGCAGACATGCAGGCGCGCCCTTGTACATAGGCAGCCTCATACACATTGGCTGTTTGCTGCTGTCGTGTCGCTGTCACTGTCATTGTAGTTGTTGTTGTTGTTGTTGTAGTTGTAGCTGTTCTCGTTGCTTCTGCTTTCGCCGGCGCTGCACTTTGTAGTTGCAAGTTGCTTCGTTTTGTTTGTAGTTGCTGTTTGCGGTTGCAATCCGACTCGATTCTTCTTCCGCTTGCAACTTGTTCGAGTTCGTGTTTGACTCAGTTACAGTTGCATTGCGTAGTTTGCTTTCCCTTCTGGTTCTACTTACCCGGCATTTGAAGTTCTTTCTTTTCTTTTCATTTCATTTCAGTTAGTTTTCTGTTTTTCTCTTTGCGTTCAGCCTTAGCTCTGCTGTGGGCAGTTTTATTTTGCGACTTGTTCGCACCGAAAGCATTCTTTGCCATTTGTTTTGGTTGTTTGTTCGCGCCGCGGGGCACACACACACAGACATGTACACATATGCATGTGACTTGCAATGGAAGTGGGAATGGGAATGCAGAAGTTATCAGGGCTTCTGCCAAGTAGGTCGGAATTATCAATACTTCTCTGTCACCTCTTTCACTGGGTTCGATTAAACATTTCCATTTATTCATTTATTGGATGTGTGTCTTTGCATTTATTCATTTGTTGGATGTGTATCTGTGCAAATGCCGAGTTGGCAAAAATACTTTTAAGTATTAATCAAACGAAGTGTAATTTTTAACTTTATCCCACTAAAAGAGGAATTCAGATCCTAAACGAACATTTTGAAGATTATTTCTTTTCCAATGCAAAAATTATTTTTTGACTGATTGTTGTTAATATGCAAAATAATGTGGTGATCAGACCCACATAAATTTTTCTTACATAACTTATCAACTATATCGTTTAAAATTATAATAGTCCCTGGATATGTTAAAAATATAAATAAAATTTTATAATATTTAATTTATCATTAAATGTGCACTTTATTAAGCAGAAACTGGTAAGAAGGAGTAAAGTCTAGTAAGCCCACCTCAAAAGACCCTGTACTCATTATATTGCATGCTGTATGATACCATGAACTCTGAGATTGCAGAGATAGTAAAAGCAAGTATCACCAAATTTGGTACACATTTTATTGGCTTTCAAGAATGGACCATGGTACATGGTACCATTGCTGAACAATTTCTCATTAAATTAATCCAAACAGAAATATAAAGCTTATTCTGCCGCAGCATAGCTTAATGTTTAAATGTCCTGATTTTTAAATACACGGGTCTATTGATTTGACACTTCTAATCTGTTTTATTAAGATGCGGTTATGACCCTTTGGCCAGAAATGTCGTTATAAATTCAAGATTCGAGATGTTTCAGGTGCTACTTGTTGTCCAAGTTTATTGGTCGCACAATTGGTTTCCTTAACTATTGCCGTTCATATTAGTTCACTATTGGACCCCGATTCTACAAAAGAGTAGAAAAGTTTACTGTTCACTGAAACGAAGGGTGCGTAACAGGCTGAGGGAGCCGTTTCCAACCACATAAGGTACATATATATATTCTTGTCCAGCATCAACAGCCAAATCGATGTCCGTCTGTCCGTTTGAACTCCTGGATCTTTTAAGCTTCAAGAGCTAGATCCATCAAATTTGGAAGAAAATTCCGTCCTTATGTCGAATGGTTGTCACACATGGTAACCTCGGCAAAACTATAATGACCCAATGCCCGCAATATGCGAATGTTACCATCTTGACGACGCTCATCAAATTTGATCCGGATCGAAGAACTATTGCCTATAGCTCACATAGGATAAATCGGCAAAAATTTAAAAAATAATTAAGTTAATTGAGCTAACGCAACCAAAACTTACACATTATGTGTAAGTTACGGTTATAGCCATTCTCAATAAGTTTCGTTCTGATCGGACAGCTATATCCTATATCTACATATATCTTTCGGCCGCCTTTCGTACTTGTTAAGTATATATTATTTTATTAGTTTAGTTATTATATCAAAAATAAATTGATTGAGTCCAGATGAGGGTATTATTTAAAAAACTTTTTTGGTTAATCCATAAGGGGATCACTATCGATCTGAAAAATATAGATATTCTACCGTGTGTTGTTTGTAATTTTGTTAAAGCATAGAAAAATATAATTTTAGTGTTAAAGTTCTACAAAGAACCCTAAAAAAAGGAAGAATTTGTAGAGTTTTATATTTTGCGATTAACACGAACATCGCCAGATAGTACTATTAAGATATCTATATACTATTTTTAATTAATTTAGAATTTTTGCATGCATGAGAGTATGCAAATGCACTTCACAATCAGAGTTTGCTCTCATGCCGAGAGTCTAGACATGTCGAGCCAGAGAGCGGGGCAAAAAAAATGAGAGGGAATAAATACGTCTGATAAGAAGAAGCTTAAGTCCAGAAATGTTGTGTGTATAAATATATTAAGTTCTAAATGAAGCAAGCACTCAAAACAAATAGAGAAGGAAATACATTTTCTGATTTTAAAAGAGTTGATATTTTATTTATTTAAGAGAACGCAAATTAATCATGAAAGATTTTCGATAACGTAAAATTGTTTCTCTTTCTGTGCAATTATTTCATTTCTCGCCGTTCCCTAACATTCCCCGTCCCCTCCTACGCTCCCAGGTGTCACCCCTCCACCTGTGCTCGGCTGAAAATGATATTCCTACATTCTCCGCGTTCAAACAGAGCAGAGCAGTCGATTACTTATCTCGCATGACGCCGCTAATTTGTATTTGTTCGGAGCGAACTCACGGAATGAAATTATTACATTTCGAGTACTTGGAGTGCAGTGTGCAGTGTGCCCGGTGCTTAGCACCCGGCAGGTACTGCAGGCGGAACTTCCAAAACCAGCTCTATTTAGTTAATTATGTGTCGAACAATAAGAGGGGAGGAAACGCCAGTCTCCTGTGATCATTCGGAGCGTGATCTGAGATAGCGATCATTTAGCTCCGATTCCATGCAAAGATATGTGGATAAACATGAAAAGTAATGCTCGTCACTGAAAAGCCGTTCAAACTCCACAAACTCCACAAAGTCAACAACTTTTACCTTTATGCAGAAACTGGTTGGATAATTATTCAGTGCATTAGTAGAGTTATTTTGTTACTGGTTGTTAGGATTGAGTTCATCAAATTTGATTAGTGTAAAATAAAATACTTAATTTAAGCTGAAGATGTGTCTTCATATGGACTCTAATGAAATTACCCATGTCAATTTGGAATTTGCATTGTAGGTTTCTTTCATTTCCTTTGTAAACCTACTCAAAGGAGTATTATATCCCTAAATGAAGTGATATTTTTGGGCTTAGCTTTTCTATTTTTTGGGTTACCAATTCGATCGTGCTAATTATAGTATCGTAAGTCTACACTGCTAAAAAATTAAGAATAAACATCATTAAAATTGTGGTCTAAAAAGAAGACTTTATACATAAAAAAAAAATTGGAATCTCAAAGTCCTGTAGGTTTCTAAGTAAGTTTTTCAATTCTAAAAATATTTTACCCTCGGAGAAATTTTGTAAAATAAGAATTGGGTTCATAGAAATTAAAGTATTTTATTGTTATATTTTTACAAAACGGCAAAGTAATATAATAATTGATTATTGTTATTCATAGGATCATCAAAATTGGATTAAAAATATTTAAGAAGTCTGTGAAATTCTATGATCTCGACGAATGTTTGCCATCACAAATTTAGTTTAAAGAGCTAAATCTTGAATTAAAATAATTTTTTTTTTTTTATGAGTGTATGTGTTGGTTATTTAGTTCGTGCTATCTTAAGTCGATCTGTACGTATCTTGTACATAATCTGCTTCTTCTGACCACAACAAAATTTATGCAGCTACTTCAGGAAGCCCTTTCGAGAGGATCTTTAACCACAAACTTAATTTCTGTTGTATGCTAATGCTAATTTTAGAGCATGACTTATTTGGCATTAATGTTTCTTGTCTCCATTTGTGGCTTATAGAGAGCTGAGCCTTGCTTTTAAGTCAAGTCTACGCCAAATACAAGAACTTGACTGTCAGACTATTTGGAGTTTTGGACAGGTAATTACAAGATGGTGTTAAAGGCGGGAGTACTGAGCGGGGAGTACTGGCAGCACGACTCAATATTTACTTACCAAAAAACCACGAGTGAGATCAGAGGAAGAGAATGGGTGAGAAAAGAGTCAGAGAGAGCGGCAAATGGTCATAAATTCCCGAAGTAGAGCACTTTGGTCGAATAAAATATATTTTTGAGAGGCGCGAATTTCTTGCATAACCCAAACGCAAAAGAGACAAGGGGAAAGTAAGAGAGACGATATAAGAGAGTGTGTGTATCGCTCTTAATGCTCGTTGACCAGACGACACTTTGAATGCTTGCGAACCGTGTCGATTGCAAGTTTTCTATTCATTTTCTTCGTTTATCACTTCATTTTTATTCACTTACTTTGCAGCACACATATGTGGTACATAATCTGTATGCACGAATGTAATTTAAACGGTGATAGAACATTGAAACAAATCAAAAACCTTATCACAAAACAATCACAACAACCGAAATTCCTGTACACGGAACAAATCGCTTGGAAACCTTAAGCTACGGAACGTGCAGTCCGAGTACAAGCGTTAAGGACGATCGCTGCACGTAAACTGGTTGCTGAAGCTTTGGGCACACTCTGACACCACGAGCGACCATTCGAATGCCTCAACATGTGCTCTTCTGGAATTCAAACGGGCCTGCTCCGATTCCCCCCACACCCACTAACGACTTCGAACTGCACGAATACACGCAGGGCGAATGGCAACTGGGAACTGGGAGCTGTCGTCAATCGACCAGCGACTACCAACAACCGACAACCGAGTTGCTTTTGGCACTACTTTCTGTATTTGCAGTCGGCTGCATCGCGGCAAAGTGTCTGCCGTCATCAGAGGCAAGTCGAACGGTGAATGCTCTACATTTCAAAAGTAAAGAGTTTACTTAATTTATATTTTTTTAAGGTCTACACTGTTTTACACCGTTTTAAGGATTTATTTAGTTGTTAGTAATTGTGTTGAATTGTTAGCTATTTTGGGCGTAATAACATATATCATACAAAATCAAGTGTATAGTGCAACTTATGGACTTCATTGCGAACGTTGAGTGCGAAACAGCAAAAGAGATGAAAATAGAGCGAAAGGCAAAGAGCATATGACACACAGACGGACACAAGCAGAGACAGTGAGACAGAGAGAGTGAGTGTTTTGTTTACCGGCTATGCTTCGCTCTGCGCTCTTCGCACTTGGCTCTTATATCACTCTCAGACTCGCTCTCTTTGTCGCGCTCTCTTCAGGGACTGTGGCGCTCTCTCTTGCGTACCGGCAAGCACACTTAAGTGGAGCAACTTTGTTGCCGTACATTGACGTTTGCATCTGTGATCAAAGTCTCTCTCTCTCTCTCTCTCTCTCGTGGTGGGCTCAACGAATAAAACTTGCACAAATGGACTTGACGAATCTGGTATAATCGTTTGGGTCGAATCTGTTGATCGCCTGCCTAGAGGCATGATGTTATTGTGGCTGTTGGTGAGGGATGTCCTCGCCTGCAACACACTAATCACATTTTAAAAGCTTCCGTTCATCATGTTTTTAAATTCGTAGAATCAGAAGTTTTATTAATTATTGTGGGACAAAAAATAATAATTAAGTTGGTCAATAATAATAATAAATTAATTAAACTTCAGTTGGTATAAACATGACTGGCTTTGATTGTATCAATGAACCAATAAAGTATCTCCCATAGGCGCTTAACGAAACCCGTTTGCTAAATGGGTCAAAATGATAAAAAAGGACAAGGCCAAATGAAAAAGGCACATAAGAAACTGATGTGTGGATATTTACTTGACTTTCCAATTGCAAACTATTTGACTAAGTCTGCTTGCAATAAATCTACCCTGCGTTCCCTCTTTTGCTACCTGTATTCCACAAAGAGACCAGAGTTGCCACAGAAGACATGCGGTTACAATTTCAAACATTTATACAAATTTACAAATTGACGTTTAGTTGTCGCCGCCGTTGTCATTCAAGTTGACGGTGCTGCTTGCTACTTGCTGCATGTGGCGTGTTGCACACAGAATGCGAAACACAAATACCTTCCCCGTAACCCTCCTTGGTGCTACCCCTTTCCTACTCCAGAATCTTCTCCGGCATAGTAATTTGAGTTGGCAACCACAGACGCCAGCAACGCCAGTTTCACACCGCAGCCAGCGGCGGACGTTGTCGTGAGCAGCATACCCTGTAGAATATTAGTTGATAGAGAGTAGCTAAGCTACTTTAGTCTGAATGTATGAGAGTCAGTAAGCAAACCAATAAAAAATGAATCTTGTATTTAATTATTTTAAATATTTATCCTTAAAAATAGTATACCAAAATCTGCATGCTTTTAGGCGATTAAACTGCTTACCATTCAAAAGCTAATTATATTCCATAATAATGGGATCAAAACGTTAAAAACTACTGTGTACCTAAATTTTTTTTTCTGATTTGATAAAAAGATAAGTACATTCGTTTAATCTTCAAAAACTTCACTGAGAATTTTAATTGAGCTTTAATATGTAAAAACACAAAAATGTAGGGACATGAATTGTTTTACAATATTTACTCAAGTTTGTAATATGTTTAAGTTTATCGAAGGTATTGTGCAGTGCAGAAAACAAAAGTCAATCAAGTGAATTGCACCTTTATTATAGCCGTAACTCGTATAGTAATAGGGTATGCTGTAATCGCTGAAAAGAACGTAACAGGGTGACCATATAAAATATATATTCTTGATCAAGGCATCAACAGCCAAATACTTACAGCTATGTCCGAATGTCCGTCTGTCTGTTTCAACAAAAGCGTCTCAGAGACTGTAAGATGTAGAAAGAGAAACAGAGGTCCCGAAAGGTTCCACATGAAAGATCAAATGCCCACGCCCAATTTAGGGTGTTCGACGTTCATGCAAATGTAAATCGAGAATGTTTTAGTATGATAACTTTTTTGTTAACTTTGTTACACAGGAGGTCATTTCCCGAGCGTAAATGTACCGATGAAGTATGCTCCAAATCAGACAATTATATCAACAGCCATTTTCCGCTAGATTCTGTCAGAAATTGGACCTAAATATGACCAACTTGTTTTATTTTATTATACAACTATTTAAGTTAAACTCACACAGAGTACACTCCTCTATAATTTAAGCAAACTGACAAATTTTCATCTATATCGGTCGACTATATCATATAGCTATATCGTATAGCTGCGTTTGGTTATTATCATACCCCATGCTGATTACAACTGAATAACGGGTATCCTAAAGTCGTGTTCCGAGTTTAGCATTCTTTCTCGTATTTATGATAAAAAATGGGCGTTGTATGTTGACACATTCATTGTACAGTTAGTACAAGTTATTAGTATGATAGTTTAGAACAACTTGTATGTTATTTGTTTCCTCTTTGATTACCACTATAATGCGAGGACGAAGACGAGGACAAAGATTTCGAGCTCACAACATCTTAACAAGTTATGAAGTTTATCTGAAGTCTCGGAACACAATGAAGAACATTGAGAGTTTGTCTCGCCGGCTTACAGGTTTACAGGTGGTTATTTTGAATCATTTGCGTTTAATGGGTTCTACATCAAAGTTGATTAGTTTTGGGCAGCTAATAACAGTGAACTAAACGAGTTTTCGTGAGTGCCAAATAATGCACAATGAGCTGCTTACGATCTGTTTTTATTCACTTTTTGTATTCTTTGTTTTTGAGATACTTTTTGGCTTTTTGTCAAATTTCATGTTCAGTTCAATTTGAGTTGCAACTTGGGTTTCCTAAAGGCGTTCGAATGATTTTCAAATGTTTATCGCCTTTTTGCTTCTTTGGCAGTTTTTGAAGTTGTGGCCAAGAAATTCGAGATGCTGCAAGTCTGAAGCCCAACAAATTGGGCTTAATGACAAATTGACTGCCAAAAAAAAAAAAAAAAAAAACTGCTCGATACTCGTTCAAGATGCGCAGTTGAGTAATTTAAAACACACGATCCAAAAACCAATACCAACACCAGTGCATGAAGAGAAAGATACAGACACAGACCAGATACACTTACACAGATACAAAAGGGCAATCTGCATATAAAAAGGCAGCAAAGGACGAAACCTTTTAACCAACAGCCAACTGAGAAAAGGTGGAGAGAGAGAGGAAGAGAGGGAGAGAGAGAGAAAGATAGGGAGAGAAATGTTCGCTTGCATGCAAATTGAAAAACAGTCGGGAACAGGCGCTATGAACTGGAGCTGAAACTGGAACTGGAGCTGGATGGGGATTACGGGAAAGACATGGAACGGAGTGGAATTGAATCAAGTGGGTTGGAACGGGCTAAAATGGATTGTATTTGAGTGGCATGGGCTGATTGAACGCCTGGTTGATGCATTTTAAAACAAATTGGCACAGTTTGTGAAAATGGACATGTTCAAACGTGTCGCTCTTGCTATTGCTGTTGCTGCTTTTCCGTTATTGCTTGTCACTCAATTAGATGCAACTCATTTAACTCCAACGCGTTTTTGTCCCTCATTTGTGTGCACAAAATGTTAATCAAAGCCTGATGGCGTTTTTTAGGCCAACTAATAACAGCCACGCCCACCTAGACAGGCATAGGCAAAAGGGGAAGCGCAAGCGGTTGAGGGGAGGGAGGCAGATGGCCGACAGTCGCTCCAATTAATATGCAAAATTTATGCATGGGAAAGTTCAAAACAAACAAACACCAAAAACAGCACAAAAATCATCACAAAAATCAAATGCGAAACACGAAAAAAATCAATACAAATTAGCTGTGAAAAGCTGTTGTTGTTGTTGTGTGTGGTTGTTGTTGTTTGTGATGTTGTTGATGACTTATCACAACAGCTTGTTGTGCTGGGTTCTTGACGGTTTCCTTTGGTACATTTTTCCAGTTGGCCACTTTAACCCAAGAGTAAATTATTCTTTCGAAACCTGAAAATTTGTTTGAAATTATTACTTTTTTTAATTTAATCAGTGGCATAAGCCTTAAAGATTTCACACGAAAAAACACAGATGTTTGATTAAATTTAAAAAAATATTTATTCATTTAAATTATGTATCTATTTCTTTTCCCAAACTTTGTATAAACAATTCATATTATATTAAATCTCTCACTGTATTTTTTCTACAAACTGATTTATTTAATCATTTATAGCTGACCTTAGTTTTTGTAAAGTTTTTCGCTCAGTTAAAAGATCTTACTGCCATTGGTTTCCCAGCATTAATTTTGAAAAACTTCAATCAGCGATGCACTTTTTAATGGGAAGGTCAAGTACAAAATTCATTCTGTTATTAACTCCGAAAAACTGGATGCAAGACTGTCGAATATTATCTGTAATAACTCAGTTAGTTCCTTAAGGAAATGCATAATTGGATTTTCAGATTTTAAACTTGTGTTTAGATCGTTTAAATGGTCATAAAAATGAACTAAGATGTCTTTACTGTACTAAGCTGACAGCTTTCTGGTAGCGATTCTCTTTGTATATAGAAGACAGGAGTTTTTCTGAAATAGGCACCGCAAAGGCTATTCAAAATATCACTTAATAAAATACTTAAACCTTAACGTAGGGGGCCCGCATATAGTATTTAAATATCATATAAATCGATTGGCAGATTACAGATTGACATTGTAATATTCAGATACTAAGCGTCGGTTCGACATAACGATATCTAAGATATAAAAAGATTAATTTTAATTATTTATATGAATTTGTGGAAGGTTTTTACCAGACACTTTTGTATTTTAAGCCAAGATAGCCTGTTGAAAACAACCATTTAACACATTAAGTGCATTCATCAAAAATTAACTGATCAACTTGCTTACAATGGAAGTTGTTCAGTCGAAGGCATTAGTTTTAGCTAAATAACTAAATATATGAAACCAGGTAATATAGCCTTCCATAAAAAATTCAGCTCTTGGGTTTAAACACAAAACGCATTGGAAATTCATTTATTCAAAGAGAAACACATGTAAATAGATTTCGAGTGAATATTTGATTGAGGTTTGATTCAATGGCAAGTGACTGCCAGGGAACTAAATGTGTCAAACTGTCACTTAATCAGAATCTACAATGAGTGCAATTAATTGAATTCGATGCGGAAGTGCAACAAGCTTATAATAAGATACATTTTAGACCGATCCAAAAGACAGAAAGTGTACCACGGAAACCAATTCCGCACAGGCTTCGAAGGGTTAAGGTGACCAGTTGCTTTGTGTATGTGTGTGCGTGTGTGTTAGGAGGGCAGCTGGTCGGGGGGCATGGTCACCGCATGTTGCACGTTGCAATTAAATTAGTGCGGCCTCACAGCATGTACATATCTTTGGGAGCTCCGGGAAAAGCGGAGTCTGTGTTTGACGACTTGCTGATGGAAAAGTTGTAGCTGCCAAAATAATTGCAGGCGCAAGTGGTTGTATAGTTGTGTGAGTGTGCGAGTGTGTGGTGTCTAAACTGTAACCGTATCTTGCAGATACTTTTGTCAGATACAAATGCACAGTGGGCTGACCAAAAGTTTTTCGTGATCATGACAATGCTGCTGCTGATAATGATGATGACCTGCGCAACAATAGTTTGCATCTCTTAGATACAAATGCTAAACTTGTTCTTCGACTTGGTATTGTCCTTGTTGTTGTTGTTGTTGTTGTTGCTGTAGCTGGTTTGCCGCAATCAACTGCACTTCATGTTGCGGTTGCCTCTAACAACTTTGCCAGCCATAACAATAAGAGTGTGTGTGAGCGTGCGAGTGTGTGTGTGTGTGTATCTAATCACATTAGCACGTGCGCATATCCTTTTTTGGCCCTGTATCCGCCTTTCACAAGGATGCTCCCCAGGCTGCCATTGCCATTTCCATTGCCAAAACTAAAAACATTTTGGCCGCTTTGTTTTTGCCTCATTTCGTTTTGTCGATTTTGATTATTTGTCTGTGGTTTCCGCTCCCCTTTGTGTGTTGTGCAGCTATGCTAACTATTTGGAACACACACACTTCCCATTACACACACACACACATTCACCCACACACGCACGTATGCCAAACGCGTTTTCTTTACGTAAGGTTCAAAGTTTTCCACAAAGCAAAGCCAATTTAAAATTACTTCCATAAGTTTGAGTAATTGCGTCTCAGTTGGAGGCAAGTTCAAATCATGCACGGGTTTGTGTCTCTGCTAAAAGTGGGTTGTTCAACACTAATCGATACGTTTCACGAAACATATATCGATATTCGTGGAGGCAGTGTATCAACTATTTGAATTTGGCGGGAAAATGGTTTGTTTTATAAATATTTATAAACTTTTTAATCTAAGTCACCTTAAGGAAAGAAAACTAGACATTGCATTTCAAATTCAAGCATTGATTAAATATTTAATATTTTTAAGCAAACGTTTAACAATTTGTATTGGAACATTATTAATCCCAGAGGTTTTTTGTTGTTGTCAGCAAAAGTTTTTATGAGTTTGTTTAAACTTTCTGTTTAACTGTTTTTAATCTCGGCGGCTGGAATGCGGTTAAATACTGTATTTATAACAAGCATTAAACGAGTAATCTTTATATATTTCTTGTGCTGATTATTGGTAGTATACTCCATAGCTTTACTCGCTCTTGACAGGAACGTAGGTCAGAACGATGGCCGAGTGCGGGGAGACTTGCAACTCGTCGACATTCACCTTTGAGGAATGGACCACGCTGGTGGCATTCTTGTTGTCGTTGTAGTTGTCGCTCAGGTACGAGACGGTCATCTTCTGGGGCAGCTTATGCTCGGCAGTGAAGTTGCTCGGCTGCGGCGAGTCGGTGGGATTGAAGATGACAAAGTAGCCGGGACTGCCAGACTTGATTCTGAAAAGGAATAACGAAGAAAATTAGTTTTTGAAATGTAAAGATTAAAATTGATTAATCAGAGTTTTAATTGATACCTTTGCCTTTAAATGTTAGCATGGCAAGGACGGATTAGATGGAATTAGATTAGTACAAAGCACTATAGTAAAAAGACCAGATATGAAAGGTGCTCACCTGGAGTAGGCGATGAGGTTGTTGGCCTCAAAGATCTGCAGCTCGCCATGCATGTAGGAGGGAGACAGACGCATCTCCTGGATATGGCTGTAGGTGTCCTGCGTCACGTTGGAGAAGCCAACGGAGTTTACTGGCACGACCGAAACTCCGGGCAACAGGGACATGAACAGGGCGAGAGCCGAAGGATGAGCAGCTGGGGAACTGTTTACATCGCCAAAGTTCCACTGTAACCAACTGGAGTTGCCAGTTTCCATGAAAGTTTGCTTCAACTTCTGTTCCAAGTCCTTGTTCGAGCTGGAGGAGCTGATGCTCTTCATGAACTTCCCGAACATAGGAAGATCCACACCAAGTGCTCCACCCGCGTTGCTCAGCACATAGGCACTGGGATTAGCGATGTCCTCGGCCACCGAGAGGAAGGCATCCTCGGAAGCGTTCTTTACCATGCCCAGGTAGTCGTAGAGCACATCGCCCAATCCGCTCTGGAAAGTGCTCTGCGTATGAGTGTAGAAGCCGTATTCATTCATATTGTGATCCGTGGATGTGTGCGAAATGCCTTCATTTTCCTGTTTGTTGTTCAGCATGAAGAACATTGTGTTCTTTAGACGGAATCCATGCACTCCCAGGTCAATAAGATGGCGCAACACATCTCCCAACTCTTTCCGCACCAGCGTAGAGTTCATCTTCAAGTCGTAGGTGTCAGGAGCGAACTGGGAAAGTACGTAGCTGCCCTCCAGTTGCTCCCAGGCGCTGGTGTTACCACCAACCTTCTTCCAGTAGTTTGGAGGTTCGTTGCCTCCGGTTACCCAGACGAATGCAGAGCGCTTCTCCTCGTTGGCCAAAGCATCCTTGAACAGCTGCGATTCTTTGCCCACATAGTTGGGCGTCAGGTCCAGGATAACCTTCACATCACTGGTCTTGTAGATGTCCACAAGTCGCTTGATCTGGGCCTCCACATCCGCTTTCTTCACCTCATAGGTGTGCAGTGCGGGCAGTTCGTAGATCGCTCCAGAGGCATAGATTTTCTGGGCCGACTTCAGATCCTCTGGGACTGCAGCATCCACATTGCCGAACTGCGCGTGGAGTCCACGCTTGTACCAAGGCAATGGCTGGGGAGCAGCGCACTTTGGAGCTCCAATAATGATCAGAATGGCTCCCACCAGCATGGCCACCCAGATGGCCCAAAAGCCCACGAAGAAGATCCAGCGCAAGCGAACCCAGAAGGGGTCATTGGCGTACTTCATCAACTCCTCCTTACTCATACCCGTGAATTCCTGTAAAGCAATTTAAATGCATTAGTTCCATCTCGACTTCTTAGCGAGAGTTCACTGTAGGCACTCACTGGCTTGTTGGCTCCATTCAGGTTAATGTCGATCTTGGCATCTCCGTTCTGATGGTCTCCCTTTATGAATTTGACCTCGTCCCGCCTGTCAGCCAGCTTCTCCTCCCCCGTTCCAGCCCCAAGCATTTCCTCGTCGGCTCCATCGGCCACAAAGTTATCTTCCTTCACCATGTCCGCTGATAAAGCTGTCGATTAAAGCGCATAACTCACAAATTATCTTTAATTCGCATCAATTGAGCTCAACAAAGTGAATCTGTGTGAACGTGTGCGTGTGTGTGAGCATATGGGCATTAGCATACACATGTGTGTGTGCGTGTGCGAATGAGCGTGACTTTCACTCGTACTTAAGGAACAATTTGAGGTTAGAACGAGTTGCAATTTGATAAAACACACATTTGACTACAACTGCACGTGAAATTCACTAAACACATTTGTATATATAGAAATTGTACACCGTTAGAACTCATCAAAATCAAATTCTATAAATAATCTATGCTTTCTGTGCTAAATTCACTTTTTGTCTGTATCTGTGGCTGTGACGTCACAAGCTGCCACGCTTGAGTTGGTGTTTGAATCGTCTGGTGGTTTTTCCTTTTACTTGAAGAAAATCAATATATCTTGGCAGATTCTTGATAAGTAATTGATAAACGTGCCCATATGCATTAACACACACGCAAATCAATTCATGATAAAACAGAACGAGATTCTTACATCAGCCAGTTTCCAAAGTGTAACTTGAGCTGGACAGTTAACCTAATGCATATTCATATACATACAAAGCATACATACCTTCTTTGTTAACTCTGCTGTTTGTGGGCAATTTATCCTCCGCTATCGCTTTATAAATCTCAGTAGAACCTTCTGTCTGCTCGGTCTGCGACGGTACTGTGCGAAAAAATTTATGAATCAAAAAAGATGTGTTCGTGTAAAATATATCGATAGAGGGGGAACAGAAATATCGATGTGTTTCCCACTATTATCACATGGATGGTCCCATTATTAGCACACTACTTTTAAATTTGTTGGTCATTGAGAACTAGGTAAATTAAGGGAGTCAGGAGGAAATCCAAAGCAAAATTCGATAAGAAATTTGAGTTAAGTGACATGAATTCATTGTTCGACGTTTCATTTTTGGTCACACTGGGTTAAATTTACACAGATGGAGTTTGATTTAAAAATTGCCACAAGATGGCGCTTTGCGCACTTACAAATTTTAAATATTTATGCGATGTTTACAAATCGGCAATAGATGCCGCTTTGTGCAGTTAAGAATTCACTCAACAGCAATGATTGTTTTTATCTCCGTTATGAATGTAGTTTCAAAGTTTTCTGTTTGGCAAATCTTAAATTTGCATATAAAGTTATTTTAGAATGTAAAAATGCATTCTGAAACGATTTCTTTAGCTTGAATTTAAATCGTCCGTTGTTTGCGTTTCTAAATACTGGTAATTATTAAAGGTACTTTTTAACTCGTTAGAGGGACTTTTATACTGATAAATATTAGTGGGATTTTAAATAGTAGAGACCGGAACTGCACTGCTTGATTTCACTTACCTTTCCCCGCGCCCGTAGCAGACGGTAGCGTAACTGAGCTCTATAAAAAAGAAATTTAAATAATAGACAATTGAAAGTGTGGCAACGCTTAAATGTAACCAGAAAAGGTGACAATAAGTAATTTGGAATGAAACTCACCTTGTTCCCTGCGCTAATGCGCTTAAGGCGCGAGAATAAATTCATATTGAAGGTGCTTATGGCAATAAACAAAACAATTAAAGTATTTCTGAAATATAAAGAGAACTCAAGTGAAATGAAAGTTGTTTTTGTTTCATTTTTCTTCTCCCTCTTTTATCGCGTTTAGTTTCACAATTTACTTTGCAATAGTCGACAATTCAATTCCAGTCTGTTAAGAAATTAGCCACTGTGTCTTTCCGCCTGTTGACCGCTCGTTTGCGGATCTGCAACCAAACTGAGCTCGAATTGCAACTAAGTGGCATGATTGCACTGGAGACTCGCAGACAATCGAGTCCAGTCACCAGCATGGCTATCGAAGTGGTTCTTGTTGTTGTTGTTGTTATTGCTACTGCCGTTGAGGCTTTGACGCATTTGATTTAATAATAATAACACACACACACACGCTCCGCTGGGAGACGCACTCGTGTGCTTAAATTACAATTTATGTGCCTGTGGCGCTGCTTGGCCTAAAACAACCTGGCCAAAATGTCTTACCTGAGAATCAGGTATCGTTTCTGGTCTGGCCCGAGCTGTACTGGGCTGGGCTGTGCTGGGTAGGGTTAGTCTGGGCTTGGCTTGGCTTGGTTTTTGGCTGTGGGCAAAAAGTGCACTCGTCGGCGCATTCCATGGCCAAAAAGAAAAGAAGCAACAAAAGATATTTGAAGACTTTGGCAACTACCAAGTTTGAGTTGAGTTCAAGTTCTTCTCGACCTTCTGGGCATGGCCAAGTGCAGTTGTTGTTACTGTTGACTGACGTGATAGCTTCAAATTAGTGGTAAATTGATCAATTTAGTTTTGGGATCGATTAAGTGACATGCGAGTCTATTTTCAGTCTAGATCCATTAAAACAATGCCTATAAATCTTTCTAGGCCCCTTCCAGTGGGGATCAGTTCTGAAATGGCTTTCCATGTGGAACGATTGCTGCTCTTCTCGCTCCTCGTACTGTTCCTGCAGCTGGGACTGGAGTGTGAGGCAAGGCCGAAGGTAAACCAGTCCAAACAACTTCATCTGATTAAGTGGGTTACAGGGTGATTCATCCACAGGACGATGGAGAAGGCAATGACGATGATGATGACTCGTCCTCGGAGGAGACAGTTGAGGACTCCGATGAGGAGCGAAGGAAGCGTCGCGACATCAGCGGCAATAATTTACCACTAGGTCGTGCAGGTATTCCTGGTCTACCAGACCCGGCAACGATCATAAAGATTGCCCAAATCTTCCAGTCAGTGGGTGAACAGATCGTACCCATTCTCCTGGAGGCAGTTCTGCCCATCGGAGATCCTGCTGGCGACCGATTTACCCGCGACTTGAGGTTACTGGAGAAAGCAAGGCGCAGCCTGGAACTCTATTCCGACGAACTTCAGTCCAAAACGATTTAATGCAATGAATGTCGAAGTATCTAAACACCTGGAGCACTTACACTGACAAAAATATGTTTTAAAATCAAGATTTTGGTCTTAAATCCAAGAATTTGGTTTAAAAGCACAACAGAAAGCTATAATAAATTATAAACCGTTTTTTAGTTCAAGAATATATAGTATAAGACTATGTTCTTATAACAGTATCGAATATTTTATATCTCAAAGTTATACGATTTAAAAATATTAAAAACCAAATAAACAAGTAAGAAAGTCGAGCGAATCGACTGTAAACGATCCTTTACTCCTTCTAGTGAGCACTTTCCATGCAAATGTTCAATTTTAAACCGGCTTCTCCTTTGTGAGCTATAGGCTTTAGATGTCCAATGTTTTGACCAAACTTGGTAGGGATAGTTATAACCATGATATACACATTGGGTAGGGTAGTCGTTTCCAATTTATGGTAATGTGAAAATAGTTTTTTAAAAATTGATCTGCTCGCGAAGTCATCGCAAATTTGGTGGCTCTAGCTCTTATAGTCTCTGACATCTATGTGTTCATGTGTGTTCAAGATAGACAGACAGAGGTACATCGCTATATCGACTCGGCTGTTGATGCTGATCAAGAATATATATATAGTTTATGGGGTCGTCCACGCCTCCTTCTGCCTGTTACGCACATTTTGCTTCTGACAAACATAAAAGACCTCTCTACTCTTTTTTTGAGCACAGGGTCTTAAAATGCCTGAAACACAACATGAACGAAGAGAAAAATTTTGCACTTCGTTTAGCGATTATTTTTTAGTCTGTTTATCTGTTCTAGAGATCTAAATTAATAACAATTAAAGATAAAAGTCAATTGTCAAGTATTAAGCCTAACACTTTATTCATGCACTTTAATTCTTTTTCCTTTAATTAGAGTCCAACATTTTAGATTCATCTACAGAATTTTATTTCACTTTATTTCACTTCACATAATGGCTACTAAATCCCTTGATCCTTCGGCAACTGAACGCGCTATCGCCTTCAAGAAAGCTCAGAAGGTGCTCAATTGTATTCGCATAATCGTGATTGCAGTACAAGTTTCCGGCTATGATTGAGGGCATTAGTGCCAGTTTCTCCTGGGCAGGACAGATCGGTTGCAGGACTTTCATAATTGCATTCATAATGGCCTTGACCACGTAAGCATCCAAGTGTGGCTTGTTGAAGACCTCTGTGCACTTGGCGAATGCAGTGGGATACTCGAAAAGATCAGAAGTGGGCTTGGTCTCCGCTTCGGCCTCTGCTTTTCCCTTCACCTCCTCTCCCAGCCCCAGCATCGGCAGACACAAACTCGCAGTCAAGAAAACACTCAAACTCCTTCGAAAAAGCTGCAGGTTTGTTGATTAATTACAAAATTTCTCACTGTAGTTTAAAATGTCTTACCATCTCTGCAGTGCCTTGAAGCCCATTTGAATTCTCTTTTCAATATTGTAGTGCCGTGAGCCTCATCAAATCGCATTTTATGGCAATAAAGCTATTTGTCCCGGGTGTAATTCAATTAAGTCTTTTACTTTGAACGTATTGAGCACCGTTTATTTAATTTTTTTATTTTTATTTTTTTATAACTAACACCATAATGTCATTTACATAGTGACATCGAGTCAGCTTTGAAAAGCTGGTCTATTTAAAATTAAATCAAAGTTAAAGGCGGACAAAGTTTTATCTACTTAGTTATATAAATTCATTTTCCTACCAGAGCTATGAGTATTCAACAACAGCTGCGCAGCTATGTTCCTTTTGTGGCTTTTTAAATATCTAATTTTCTGAGTATCTTTTAAAAACTACAGATATTAAGCTCATCATGTAGTTTTAACTTTTCTTATGGTAAGTACATATATGCAGAATTTAGGGTAACAATTGTAACACTTAATATATAAAATGCCTAAAAGTATGCCACAAAAGTTTTCACAGAATTTATTCAAACATTTGTTGGTTAGTTAATACATCGCATGCCTAAAAGTATGCAGCAAAAATGTATCGATGTTGCTGGCGAATTGTTCGACATTCTATGTATACAGATCACTGACTACTAAGTGCCATCAAATGGCCTATGCACTGCTCTCTTGAAGGGCGTCCGCTCCACTGCAACCATACTACAAATAATTGTAGCTGTAAGGTTAAGTAATCCCATTTAAATTAAATTTGAAAAGAATGTTGCAAAAGTAGACAACAGAAAAGTCTTTTTAATATTTAATATTAAGGCTTTATATGTTAACAATAATTATGATAATAATAATCACAATAGAAATATAATTTATTAATTGGTTTGCTGAAATTGGTATGTCATAAAAACTTATGCGTCCTCGAGATACATTTGCATGTTTTTTAACCTTTGGATTTATATTTTATACGAGGAGCACATAGTATTTGTATCAAAGTGCCTGAATGGTTGTTTAGGGGATAATACAAATACATCCACATCCCTACCAGCAATTGTCAAAGAGAGATTGGGATGACGCCACGTCTTTCATAAGTTCCCAGTCTGACAACTGACAACTGGAAACCGACTGGATTGCAACTGCAGCTGAAACTAAAACTAAAATTGTCTAAGTGAATTGTTGTGTTGACAAAGTAAAGTAAAGTGAAGCAAAAGTTAATATGCTCAAATGCACTCAAGTATTTAAACATTTGCCCGCTTGTAATTTGAGCTACATGCTTGAGCATTTCGAGTATCTATTCGATTTGATGTGTCTATGTGTCTATGTGTGCATATCTGTGTGTGTATGTTAGGAGCACATCCTGTCGTGGCCAGTTCCAAATGCCAAGTTCGAAGTGCCAAGTGCCAAGAGCCAGTTGCCAAGTGCAAGGCATCAAGACTCTGAGGTAGAGGAAAAGGCATGTTAGGCATGCGTGCACCATGCTGAAATCTTGTTTGTATCTTTAAGATACTTTTGCTGTTCGCTTGCAGACGGCTCTTTATTTATTGTATAAACAATTTCGTGACTTTGTTGTTTATTTTGTTTGTTTCTTTCACATTTTGTTTGGCTCGTCGTTCGACACACATAATGGATGGCTTCACTTGCCTCACTGCACTTGCCACAATGCTCAATCTTCAGTCTCCAATCTTCAATCCTCAATTCTCAATTCTCAGTGCGCATCTCTCTCACCTAAGCGAACCGAGTTATGAGTGCAGTTATCGACTTTTGGTCAAAATGGCTAAGCAAATATGCAAGAAACTTCAACAAAGTTCACTTGAGTTCACTTTAGTGCAGTTGAATTTGCTTTACTACTAATTTGTGTTCAATATCGCTTTTTTCGAAAACTTCCTTCCCATCAACTCGAAATTACACTTGCTCGCATCATCGGTTTTTGTAAATACAATGAAATAAGCTAAACCAACTGAGTAACTGAGCAACTGAGCAACTGAGGAACGAAGTAATTGAACAACTGAACAACATGAAAAGAGAAATAATAAAAAATACATGCGAAGACTGAGCACCGATGCTCGAGTGTTTTCTTTATAAACAGAAAACTTAATGATGTTGATTTAGTAGAACAGGCAACCAGGCTTCCAGCCCTGGCAGTCAACCAACTGCTGTTTCCCTCTCACCCTTTGTCCCTACCCCCCTCTCTCTCACCCACTCACTCCCAGCCCTGACACTGTTTCCCCTTTATGAGCCTCAGACACACATTTTCATAATATGTATGGCACAATATGTTCCTCTGTTTGTGCTCCACGTTTCACACTATGAAAGTCTCGCCCTTTCTCCATATCTCAGTTCCACTTTTAGTCCCACTTCCAGTTCCACACAGACGTTATTCCCGCATTGGATTGTCAGTCAACATGATTTGCAAGTTGTACAAATTCATTCAGCAGGCACAACTGCAAAGAAGACCGAGCCAAGACCAAGACAGGAACCAAGAGTAGACCATGAGAGGGAACTCAACTTGTTCCAAGTTCTGGCCTGCATGTCTGCTTCATTAACACGTCTTTAGTGTCCGGTCTATGCTTCTTGTGGTTAAATGCTCTTTGAATTTGAGTTGTATTCAAGTTGCTACTAAACTTGTGACTTTCCTTAATTATTTTATAAATTTATTTGCTTATCACTACTGGTTTTTTAGTGTCCAGAAACTAATCTTAAACTTTATTAAATATTCTAGAAATTGAATAAGTTCTTCAAATTACATCTAAAGTAACTAATAATTATTAAATTTACAGTAATTTGTTATTGTATCTACAATTACTTTGTTACTTCAAACATTTATCTTAAGTTATTGTTACTAACGAAATCTATACCAGAGACCTGCAACGAGTATAAAAATTTCGAGTATACTCGAACGCTTACTCGTGATCGTTTTGTTCGAACAAATTTGATACCCGATCGTTTGTGTGCGTTCCGCGGGCATGCTTATACTCGTTTTACTCGAGTATATACTCGAGTATTTTGCCGTTATACAGCATGTTGTAAGCAAGCCAAACAGAAACTTATAATATTTTGCATGAAATATTCCCAGCGGTGGTACAAGACTAAATGATTTGACGGCATTAAAGAATGTAATTTAAATACATTGACATTTAAGGTTTAATTTTGTTCCTTTCTTTCGAATAAAATATTTCTATTTTCTTATATTCAATTAAAAGTATTTCTCTAAAAAAAAACTATAAGCGAAATGCGTGGTATGCCAAACATATTATTACTTGCTCGCACTAATACACACAAATACAGACAACTCTCGGGCTTGTTGCGCGTGCCATCAGTGTTGCTCTCCAAATTGTTTTCTGCCAGATCTAGCTTTTACTTATGTGTACATGGGAAAATCAATGCACATATATTACAATTATTTCATTTTTCATGTAACACATTATGGTTTTTAAATTTATTAATAATAAAAGAAGAAGAAAAATATATGTTTAAACATTTTTCTTATTAATTTTCATTGGAATTTAGCCATTTCGCCTTTTTTCCGCTAGAACTAGCATATTTTCATCTTAATAAATGACAACACTGCGAACGTCACGCAACGCAAGCGAACCAACGAACTTGCTTGTTACTCGAACGTTTGTACTGAAAAAACGATCAGGGCAGGTTGCGTTCGTATACTCGTTCGAATACTCGTTTGACAACTCGAACGATCAGCAAACGATCTATGGGGCTGATCGTTCTGATCGCAACCAAATTGTTTGATATCAAACGATCAGGTTCGAATCATTCAGAAAACGGGCAACTGATCGTTGTGATTCGAACATTTTTCGGACAGCCCGTTGAATTACTCGTTACCCGATCGTTTGATGAAAAGTTCGAACGTACTCGAGTATACTCGTTGCAGGTCTCTGATCTATACCTTTCCTACGAAGCCAAAAGAGAATTTCGTGGTCGTTGACGACATGCTTGATTTGAGTTTTACAATGTTTTGTGAATTTTACATAGCTGAGGTGTAAATTGCTCTCCCGTTTTCAGTAGTCGAGTCTGTTTGCCCATCTGTCCCTTTGAAAACCGCGTACGCAATTAGTTGGGATCCACTAAAATATGATTAGAGTCATTTGTTGAGTGAAGCGTGTGTTACTGAACTCTTAGCGTTACCCGCTTACCCCCTTACCCCACACTTATTCATTCATTCACTCACTCACAACTTCTATGTGAAAGAAATTGATGGGCTGCCATTTGAAATTCCTCGGGGTCTTTGGGCCCGGGCGATAATTAGATTGCCGACAGTCAAAAAAAAAAGAGATCAATAAAGGCGTTGACTCTGAGAAATTGATGCAATGCGTGAGATAATGCAGTAAACTCGAACTGAGTTTGAGTCCAGGGTTGCTGCTAGGGTTGGGTTGGGTTGCTAACCTTATAAAAAGACAGAGCAAAAGGAAAGGAAGGATACTTTTTTCAGTAACATACTTAGATGGCAAGTAATGGAACGAAATAATTGCTTAAAAGTAGCTTAAAGAAAAGCTGCACCATTTGATTCCCTTCTCAAAGTGTATGCAAACTACTTGGGGTAGCATTGCCTTTAGTATTTATACTCACAACGATGTCGACGCCTTGGAAATAATTTGCGCCTGAATTGAAAACCACAAACCAGTCCGAGAAGCGTTCACCAAACTAAAGTTTCATCCATCTCTTCCCTCTTCCCTGAGAAGAGGTCTTCGCCTTGCTGTCCAGCCAAGGCCTTAGAACGACAACCCCTAAAGAAATTCCATTGCAGTTTAAAAAGCTTTTTGTGGCAGGAAGTTTGCTACCTTTTGTGGGCTGCCAAGGGGAGAGGGGATTTCAATGGAATGGAATGGAGAATAGCGAGTGCAACTGACATTAGTCGTGCAATAAGTAGACAGCCCTCAGTGACACATGTTTCCATGTGCCAGCCAAAAGCTGTGCCCTCAACCCAAACCCAACCCAAGTCGAGCCTTGAAACCTTAGAGCCACAGAGTCTTGGAGTCTTGGAGCTCAGGCCCAAGATCCTAGTCCGTGCCTTGTCTGCATTTGGCTGTTAAACTTTTTGCTTGCCATGCAAGACACGTTGACAAAAGACGACAGCAACATCAGCAAGAGCAACAACAGCAAGAACAACAACAGCAAGTACAACAACTGCGACAGGAACAATGACAAAGTCGACAACGTTGCCAGCAAACGACATAGACGAATTTATGCTAATCAGTTTGGATGCCTGCCCGAGCGTTATGCTTCTGCGAGGGTTGTTTTTGCACTTAGTGCTTAGGAGTGGCATATTAAATTCAAGGAATTCCTGTTAGGTCTAAAAAATCATTTATACAAACAAGAAACTGAATACAATTCTACATAAATACATAGTTCCCACATTGGCTGTATGAAATCTATGATATTTTAGTGTTTCACCTTTTCCGAGAAAGTTTTCAGTTTTTTGGGTGTTCAATATGTTTTAAATTTAGATTTGTTTACAAAAAATTCATTAATGAAACATATAATTCCGAATTCAAATGATTCAAACTAGTTTCTGCTTAATACAAATTTCAGTAAATTTTGGTTTATATTATTAGTCATCATTTGTTCTGTTAATTAGACCCTGTACTTAAATAGAGTTCATGGGTCCATTAGGTTTCACACAATGCGTAAGTAATAGTAATGTGAAATTAGTTTTTCTACAATTTGCGAGGGCGGAAGCGGTTCTGGGCAACAATTTCAAATAAATTTAACCTGCTTGCGAAGTAGACAGACTTTCATTTAAGATTCGGTGGCTCTAGGCCATGTAATCTCTGAGATCTAAGTGGTCACAGGTACGGAAGGACGGGCAGACTGACATTGCTATATATCGACTCGGCTGTTGAGGCTGATTAAGAAAATATGTACTGTGATCCCATACATTATACAAACACATTTATCTCCCTGATGGGCACATTTCACTTCTAACTAACCTGTACCTGACCCTGCACTCTATTCGCGAATAATGTCTAATCAGTATAAAAAATGTCTGTGTTTATAGAGCTATTTTAATAAAGCGCACGTAGAATACTATTGATACTGATCATGGGTTATCCCATCGGACGACAATATAGTATAGCCGCCAAAGGAGGAATCGGTCGAAATTATTATCATACTCCATTGTTAATAACCTATAAAAGTAAGCAATGGGTATCACAAAGTGACGAGACGACTATAGCATTGTTTCTTGTTCAAATATGAATTTTAACCTTCTATTTTAAATTCATATCAAATTTTACGTTTTAAACAAATGTTACTAACAAATAAATGTTTAGTATTATGTTAAATTAAAGGAATAAAAACAGCAAATCAGTTTGTAACACTAGTTTTAATTCATAAATGAACGATGCAACTCTCTTCTGAGATAGAAAATAAAACACTGAAATTAGAATTGTTGTAAATTTCAATTAATTTACTTTAATTAAACTTTGGAATATTTATTTATATATATTTGACGACTACTGTCAAAAAATCAGTCACAAAATTAATTGACAATCAAAAATAGCCTAATTTTTACGGTTAATCAAACTGCCCTCGTGTGTGAGAGGTTGTCCAATTTGACTGTTGATGTTTCGGTTCGGCTTCTTGGCAAATTATAATGCGACTACTTTGGCATGAGAAGCCTGTCAGCTCTGTACTGGCTGTCCTGGAAACTGACAAGTTCTCAACAACAATAAAAGACGAGAAATTAAGAGGACATTTTCTTTACTAACATTTGTTGCCTGGCAGCGATGAAATCCTCTCAGTATGCACACACTTCACGCACCAATTAAGATCAATTTTCGAAGCGAAATGGAAATGAAATACGAAAAATGAGCGGAGTTGTTTTCATTATACCCGTTACTCGTTGAGTGAAAGGGTAGAGTCGACGCGGTCTAAATATGAATTAGTATAAAAAGCAATCCAGCTTAATCAAACTCTCTCACTCACCATCACCTTAACAATTGCACTCATCGTACCCCTGTAAATAACAATTGAGTAACGGGTATTCTAAAGTCGCGCAGAGACTATTACTTCTTGTTTTGTATTTCATTTGGCGCACATCCTTCGGGGATGCCTCGCATCGGAATTGACATCATTTGCCGTTAAACATTCTGAAAGGGCGACGAGGGTTGCTCTGACAATTACGTAAACGTGTGTGCGCCGAGTCGAATGTGAATTCGAATTGGATTCAAGATTGCGAATGCGATTGGGTTTGAAATTGGGTTTGGGTTTGGGTTTGTGTTTGGAATTGGGTTTACGTATTCGGCATGAGTTCAAAATTGGGCTCAAGAGCCAGCAGGCGGCATTATAAGCACATTAAATTCTAAAGGCGCTCTCAAAGCATGTCTGAAATGTTGAGCAAGTGCTTTTAATGCGATATTTGAAATGTGCGCATGTATTATTATTGAATATTATTACGGCTAAGCGGCAATACCCCTCGCTCCTCTCTTATCCACCATTCTCCTCCCTTGCCTCTTCACACTACATTCTTCCCCATTCACCCTCTGAACAACAGCTGCCCATGGGAGGGAGAACGTGAGGGCGACTTGAAACAACTAACTGAGGGTCGCTTCATGAACTGTTGCACTCTTTAACTAAACGCAGCTACAGACACACACACACACACACACTTACACACAGCCATACTCATAGCAAGCCATGAAACTCCAAAGTCAAAGTCATTAAAAAACTGAACGAAATAAGTCATTTTAGGGCAACGAATTTGAAATACCCTTGCCCAAATTTGGAGTAGAAAAATTGTGTTTTATGCACAAATTAGGTTAAACAAATTCAGCATACAACTACATATATGGCTTATATATTTTTTACCAATATCTACATTGGCTTGTTATGTGCCATTAACTAGTCTTGGCTCTTCAGGTCAAGGAAGGGTATTAAAAAAGTGAGCTCAACCAAACTGTGCACATTATCAGCGCCCCAAAGTCAGCAATTTTGCTGCGTTTAGTGGTTTAATTTTTATGTTGCAAATTTTATGGGATTTCGCGGAGACCGACGAGACTGACTGACTGACTGAGATGACTTTTGTGCCCCATATGGCATATGGGTATGGTTTGGGTATGATGATGTTTTGGGAGGTAGCTGACGATTGGTGGATTTTAAAGTGCGCCTTGGCACAATGTGGTTTTTTAATGGGCTTCTGGGGCTTCGTTTTATGTTTCATCTTTTGAGTGCCTCAGTTCGCTTTAGACGAGTTTTAAGCAGCTTCTTTTCATGTTTTCTTCCCATTCCCATTTGCTTTTGTACATTTTACAAGTACTTTTGCCCTTGTCGTTTGTATGCATTTTGTTTAATTGCTACATTTTGCATTTTTATCGGGAACCATTTTCGTTGGGTCATTAAAGTGAATGTACATTGTCATAATTCCATAGAACACTTTGCTTGAAGTTGTGACTTTGAATATTGGGTACAACGTAAATTTATTTGGACTTTGTCAAAAAATATTAAAAAATTCATTTTAATTTTTTCATTCATTTTTATTGGTGTCACTGAATTATAAAACAAGCGAAAATAGAAATAAGAATATTACTAGATTAACTGATTATATTATCTTGCACTCAACTTTGCTTCGGGGATTTGTTGGGGTCCGTTTTCTTATTCGGTTGTATATAGGTTTTAGAATAAAAATTGCTAAACATCACAAACATGGCAAATGACACTAAGAGAATGACATTAAGAGCGTGCCGAGAGACATCACAGTTAGGTTGAATATAGGTCCAAACAGAGTGTGCAAAGATGAGCATAAACTGAACCATCTGTAGGATGGTAATGTACTTCTTCCACCACAGCATCTCCTTCACGAGCTGGTACTGCGATGAGAGGAAATAGTAAGCGTACATCACACAGTGCACAATAACGTTCAAATACGCCATGAACCACGGTTGACCTCCATAGCCATTGTATCGTATGTAGATATAGCTTAATAACACCATAGCCACATGGTGAACTAGATGTAGTACCGTGATTTGCCTATAACTCTTCCGCAGTATTATTATGACGGTGTCGAATAAGTCAAAGATTTTGTTCATATAATACAAGTGGGTTATCATACGATCGAACGATTTATCTGGATTATCGATAGGAATTACTTCCAAACAATTAAAGTTGTAGCCCTTGACCCAAAAGAAAAAGTAGGATCCCTTTGGAAAAAGAACATTAGTATTTGTTATGCAATCAAAGTGTATCCAATCAGAGACTTACCAACACGAAAAGAGTAAAGTTAAAGAAGATCTGAGCGAGATTGTAAACTTTGAGAACGTTTTTGAGGTCAAAAGGTTGCCGGTGTGACATGTACTGTCGTCCTAGCTTTAAAACAAACAGCAAGTAGGAACCGATTATGATCAGTACGGGCCACCAGCTATCGGTTAACGGCAATTTAACGGGATCAGCATGGGGTTTACTCAGAACTTCGAACATATTGAAGTGGATTCGCCTAAAACCGTTTCTCGACCTGATGATGTGTGCAATTTGAGAGTTTAGTTTTAACTAGACTATTTTCACATTTCAATTTTCTCATTTATATGGCATTTTGTAACGTGTAAATATACCTGTTCGAGTTGAGTAAGGGTGTATTATGTTTATTTTAAAGTATATATTTGGAAAAGAAAAAGATAATTTTTGACTTTGACCATAAGGAGTAAGATTTCTACTCTTGGTCCTATGTCATATGTATGATATAGCTATCAGATTCGAAGCAAAATATTCATTTAGAAAAGGTGTTGTACCCCTATAATCATAATCTATACCCCATGAAATCCTATTTCCAAATTAACGAATAGGTATTGAAGTACTAATATATGTATATACTAAAAATTTGGCTAAGATTGATAAAGTTCCCTTTCGGCTCGGAAATGGAAGAACAAATATATAAATTGAGCTCGACTATCTCTTGGTGCCACTATTTCTGACACATATGCAAACTGACAAACAACTGGGCGAAAGTACAGACGGAAATCACTTTATCGAATAGATTGGGCAAGTACTTTATAGGGTCTACCACCCTATCAAGTGCTTGATATTCTCTTAGCTAATTCTATTTATTAAAAATTTTGAGGTACACATTTTTGTGGTAAGCGTATCGTTTTATTTGATTTATTATTCTATTTATTACGATCAAAGACGAATTGTTGAATACCTGAATTTTTCATGCGTTCCTACTCTGGCACCACCCTCCCTACCCACTGAAAAAAGACTTTACTTTACGTCTACTAATTATTTCCAAGAACATTAAATAGCCACCCAAATTTTCCATCCCCAAAAGTTAATAGGGAATGTTCATTATTCTTTCTAAAAGGTAGAAGGACATTTAACTGTTTCAATGCCTTAGATACTAAACGCCATTTGAAATAGGGTATTTTTAAGTCGAATGCAGTAATTTACTGTTTATAGTTGTATATGGGATTTGAGTTCTATACGCATTTAAGTACATGTTAATTGCTTTTAATTTTTGAAATTTTGTTATTCTTTTTTTGAATTTTATATGTCGAACCATTATTATTAGTTTACCATCAGAATCAGCAGGTTAAAGGAACATTTGTGAACGAAAAATGTTTAGTTTTAGCCAACATCAGCCTGAGTAAAGAATAAATTGAAAACACTGCGAAGAGTGAAAAATATTTAGTCAAGGTATATTAAAAATATTAATACCGCTATGTAGTCGATAAGTATCATCGAGTCCAAACTAACAAGTGCATGCATTTTGTGTGAAACATTACATCGGAGCTACGAGCAAGGTTTGAGTAAAAGGTTAACTAAGAAACTGTATGGCTTTAAATACATTTAACACTTTATGAAAAACTATAATGCTTTTGTCATTCAACACTGTTTAAAGCTTGAAAAAAGAACAAAACACGCGGAATATATTTATTAATATCTTAATAACAGCATTAAAAAATTATTTTAAATGTTTACTCTTTTACTTGAAAACTTGAAGTTAACACCGAGCTTTTAATTCTGCCAAATAAATGAAAAAAAAAAGGAAAAAATTCTCTTGGTGTGACAAAGATTTAATACCCTTGAAGGTCCCAGTAGATGCAATTAATCCAATAGGATGTCTGCTTTGGTTTTTGAACCGATGGAATATAAATGTCTTATGATTCCGATTTAGTTGAAAAAAACGTAGAGATTTAAAAAAAAAAACAAGAAAGAAAAGTCGAGCACGTCCGACCGCAAAATACTTTCTGCATTTTTTTCCCGATTAAATTATTAAAATCGGTATAAAGATATTACAATGGGTAGTACTTGCATTAAAACACTTTGAAACAAAAACAATCTAAGCATAATCACACATACATCTGTTTGTTTGTATGCGAATACACATACGAATGACAATATTTATATGATATGATGCATATACGTATGTATGTGTATAGTCGGCGCAGCCAGCGTCTGCGGGCAGCGCTGCCGCCACACAGGCAGCGAAAACGTTCGAACATGCTATGTTTCTGTCTCGCTCGCACTCATACGTTAATATTGCGTTCAATTATCAATTTTGTAACGTTTCTAGTTTACTTGTTTAAAGTCCGATAGGATAGTTTGATATAGTTAGCCTCCACTCGATGTTTACAATTACAATGCTGAACAAAAGCCCAAAAACGGAACGAAAGTTGAGAATTATTTTTATGCATTGTGGGAAAAGGGGGCGTGGCAGTCCAAAATTTATTTATTTTATTTTATTTTATTTGTTTATGCTGTCGCTTGGAACGCTCCATACCAAAACTGGTGATCCTAGGTGCCATAGTTACTGTGATATTTCCCGAAAACACCCATTTTTTCCGAAGTGTGTCTAGTTTTTTGCTCATTGTGTCCGAATGGGGAGCGGCATCGTAACAAAAAAGATTCTTGTATTGACTGATAAAATATGTGAACGATTGACACCAAGCTCGAACTTGTAGCTCTTACCATCTCTGAAATCTGTTTGTTCATACGGACAGACAGACGGACAGACAGATGGACAGACAGACGGACATGGCTATATCGACTCTGCTTGTGATCAAGAATATATATACTTTATGGGGTCTGCCATGCCTCCTTCTGCCTGTTACGTACTTTTGCACAAACCCAATATACTCTTGCAGAGATTTTTAATCATCGGAAAATTGAAAAATATGAAGCTAAGCCACCACAAATTAAAAGGAGATTTATTTATTTAAAAAGTCTTCAGTGCCATATGAAAAAAAAGGACATTTGTTACACTACTTATCGCCTTCTAAACAACGATATCACTTTCTTAACTAAACATTAAATAACGAAAAAGAAGGATGCCAACAACAGGCGTTATGACGGTGCCCAAAACCAGAAAAGACAGCCATTTTTGTAATGGAGCAAAAAATATGTACCGAATAAATTTGGATTTAATACGACATTAAATACCAAAATACAATAAAGAACGATGCAAATAAAATGTATCACTACGTTTTTGAAAGAATTAACATAAAAGTATTGAATTTTAAAAATAGTGAAAATAAATTAAATAAAAGCGCGTATTTATTTCGTTATCAGCCCAAAAACTTAGTACTGTCAATAGACACGACTAACTATACAAAGATCCGTAGTGTATAATTTCTGTCAAATTTTACCTAGTGCCCACATCCACCCACGACAGGCGTACTTTCCATACATTCAATTATAGCCTTTTATTTTACAAGTAGCCCATCTAGTGTGGTTCGACTGGAGTAGTTTGTTTGAATATGATATTACAATTTGTTTCAGTCTATTGAATACTTAAAAGACTAAAGTTTCAAAATTTGAGCCAGGAGTGTAAACGTGTAATCTTGAGAGTTTTTATCGAAAAGTCAATTTGAATCGGTCAGTACACAATTAGGTAATTTAATTTGCAATATAAAATTTTACAAAAAACTACTTAGGAATTCAATGCAAGCTTCAATTTTAATGAATTGGTTTGCTTAGGTTGTAAATGTATAAAATCGCACTTAAATAGGTTCTCATTAATTCAGTTTTGTTTTTTCTGCTCTGTTGTTTTTTTTGGTCGTATATAAGTCTGGATATAAAAATTGCTAAACATAACGAACATTAAGGTTGACATAAAGAATATGAGATACATTAGAAAATGTGAGACCCCACAATCAGGTTGCATAAAGGTCCAAGCATTATGCAGAAAGATGAGCAGGAACTGAACCATTTGTAAGATGGTAATGTATTTCTTCCACCAGAGGCTTTTCTTAATATTCGGATACTGGGACGCAAGGTAGTAATATCCATACATCACGGCATGGACGAACAGGTTTAGATATGCCATTACCAGGACTTGACCTCCATAGCCATTTAATCGTATCAAAGCGTATCCAGCAGCAGACATATAAACATGATGAACAAGATGTAGCACTGTGACCTGCCTATAACTCTTTCGCAGTACTATGAATATTGTATCTAATAAGTCAAAGATTTTGTTCAAATAATACAAATAGGATAGAAGGCGTTCCACCGATTTCAAAGGGTGATCCAAAGGCATATTAGTCAAACAACTTAAATTGTAGACTTTACGCCAAAAAATATAGTACGTCCCCTGGAAAATATGGATCACTTTGTTTTGCGAACGAATTATACTCTAAATTAATTGTACATACCAATAAGAAAATAGATGAGTTGAAGATGATCTGGACAATATTGTATACTTTAAGCACTTTTTTGAGATCATAAGGTTGCCGATTGGCCATGAACACTCTGCCCAACTTTAGTACAAAGAGCAAATAAGAACCGACTATGATTAAGATGGGACACCAGCCATCGGCCAGTGGCAACTTGACGGGATCAGCATGAGGTCTAGTTAAAATTGAAAAAATTGAAATAATTGAAAACATAATGACTTGAATTTAGTTTATAGCGCTCCGCGACTTAATGATGTGTGCGATTTGAGAGTTAAGTTCCAACTAATCGAGTGTCTTTTATGTCTCGTTTTATAGTGAATTGCGAAGTGCTTCTAATATATGTCTGATATGTATATTCATTGGCACTTGGGCTGTGTTAAGCGTTGCATTGAACAAATTAAATGTTTTATATCACTTTGCGACACAGTCGTTTTATGGGATCCATTGAACAATGTCGCGTGAATAATGATAGACCTGGGTTCCATCGTCCAAAATTAAATTGAGGATCAATATAAAAATTAAAGTTAAATTATGCACAATCACAAAACAGGCAACTATTTGTTATATAACGCACTCAAAGTGTTGGTCCGGAAATTATTCACTGTGGGCTGACCTCGAAAACACACGCAGTGTTATGCATTAAGCTGCCAATATATATGCAGTTGTAATTATATACAGCAAAGTTCTGTGCGACGTCTTTTACAAAAGGATATTTAAATATTTTACTTCGATACTGCGATATCAATTTTGTTTGATTGTAGCCCATTCGAAATGCAAATCACTTCTTAGACCCTGTATTGAAAAGAATTCAGTAGTATATTCAGTTTTTTTTAGAAAAATTCTGCGCCATAGGCAAAAGGCGTTATTATTCGTGATCACAACCACCCCATGTACACACACATTTGTGATTTGTATGAAAAAGTTAAGTCATTACTGAACTGTCTCTATGATTGAACATACATATCTGTCTTATAGATCCAAACCAAATAGGTCCTCAAGTGCTGATTTTTACGAAGATGTTTAGGTTACGGTTAAAACTTTAATAAATGCGGTTACCGCCAATAAGTACGTCCAATTTTTCATAGCATTAGAGAAAAATGATCCACACAAGACGGTTACCTCTTATAGAGTTGTTTGTTAATGTAGGTTAATCTATATTAAGTTATACAGATATATTCACATTATATATTATTCGCATTATACCAGATTCAAAATTTGATTTTGATCGGCACACTTTGTCAATGCATATTTAAAGAAGAAAGGCTACAAACGAGCGAGTCGGCTGTAAAAGATACGCATGATAGTGCGTATTTCTCCATACAAATAAGCAATTTTCGATACACTTTGAGAACAATAAGTATTTTGTTTTATTGCTAATAATGCTTTCCGATGTCCTCAGAACTTTGCCGTTTTTGAGTTCAAGTACACGGTATTTTACTTTCGACTACTACTACTAGTTTTGTTTAGGTAATTCAAATTTGTATGCATGACGCATGAGTCTCCAAATTCACTTTGTGACGAAAACCAAAATGATTTCAAATACCAGAATGTCAACAAGTAAGAAAAGCTACAATCAAGCGAGCCGACTGTAAAAGACCCCGTAGTGCGAAATTTTCAACCAGTTTGTCCTATAAGAGCTATAGGCTATAGTTGTCCGATCCGGATCAAACTTGGTGAGGATAGTTAGAATGGAACTGTGCACATAATGAATGATTTTGGTTGCTATAGCTCAAATATCATAACATGTCTTCAACAAATGTTCTATTTTTGTCCGATATTTCCTATGGGAGCTAAAGGCTGTAGTTGTCCGGATCAAACTTGGTGAGGATAGTTATAATGGTACAATGGGGTCGGCCACGCCTCCTGCCTGTTACGCACATTTCGCTTCTGACAAACCTAATGGACCCCTCAACTCATTTTTAGAGTACAGGGTCTAAAAACCCACAAATTAAAACTAAGCGATAGGTCATTTATTTATAATTTAGCCCACTTACAGTAAGAATATATTGTATTGCATGAATCACAAGATAATTATTTATTTAATATAGACGATCTTTGGAACTAGAATTTTTCTAATTGACTAAAATTGTATCAAGTTGTTTTCAATACTTTTTCTTTTGGAAAAATGTAAGCGGTTATGTAAAAGTTGGTAAACATAGAAAACATAGTTATTGATATAAGGATTACCATAGAGATTATCTGACGAGAAACCAGACAATTTGGCTGGTTAAGAGTCCACGCACTATGAGCAAAGATAACCAGAAACTGAACCATCTGTAGGATAGTAATGTATCGCTTCCACCACAGATTTCGTTTTGTACAAGAACTCTGAGACTTGAAATAATAGTAACCGTACATGAAAATATGGACAAACATATTTAAAAGTCCGGCGACAATGACGTGACCACCGAAGCCATTAAATCGAATTACAAAGTATCCGCATACTGGCATATAAAGATGATGGATTAGATGCAGAGCAGAAATTTGCTTGTAATTCTTCCGTAGAACTATAAAAATAGTGTCAAGCATATCGAAGTATTTGTTGACATAATACGCATAGGAGAGAATCCGATCTGTGCTCTTTAAGGCATTATCCGGTGACATGACGGTCAGACACCTCAGATTGTGGGGCCTTTCGGTAATTAGGTAATGCAATGCCTAGAGCAAGATTATAAATTAGGAAGCTCTTTCTTTATGGTTTAGATATAACTTACAACAACCAACAGAGCACTGTTGTACAGGATTTGCAACAGATTGTAAACCTTTAAAATCCCTCGAAGGTCGAAAGGCTCCCGATTTGCCATAAATTTCTTGCCCAGTTTAAGCACAAAAAGCAAATAGGACGATGTAATGATGAGCATTGGCCAAATACTGGAGCAGAGATACAAATTGCTGGGATCAGCATGAGGCCTATTGAAAATGTTGTACATAACGACCGTCTTCTAATTGGCTTTACTTAGTAAGATTTATTTAGAGTCAAATGGGCAATATCCACATATTTTAATTCGAAATTTACAAGTTGAATTGATTTGAGTAGTATTTTTTACTTAAAATTGAAATTAATTTTAGACGTTAAACGCATTGTTTACATCAACAGGATTAATCATAACAGCTTCTAAGTTTTTACAATCTGAATAAAGTTATCATAGTCAAAGATATAATAATTAAATATGGACTAAGAATACGAGGATAACAAAATACGTGCCTAAGTGTTAAAACTACAAGTTTAATAACAATTATATGACACTCCCTTACTTATTGTTTAGCTCACTAAGTAACAATTTATGCAAAAGAACAGAACGTTTTTTATACTTAAAGTGAATTTATTATTTTTATAACTTTATTTTTTTTGAAGAACTGATGTTATGTAGTTTTCTTCTTTCCTGTGTAGGCTTTAATATAGAAGTTCGTAAACAGGACAAACATTAGGGCTGACATAAACATGACTAGGAAAATTTTTGGGAAAGGAACTGCACAATTTGGTTGCATATAAGTCCAAAGACTATGGGAAAACATAAGAACGAATTGAACCATTTGTAGGATGGTGATATACTGTTTCCACCAAATACTTTTCTTGATAAGCGGATTCTGCGATGAGAGGTAGTAGTAGATGTACATTACGATGTGCACAAAGAGATTCAAAAGTCCAGGGAATACGTAATGTCCCCCGTATCCGTATGCTCGTATCCAAAAGTACGGCGCCGTTGCCATATAAACATGGTGAATCAGGTGCAGTGTGGTAATCTGTTTATAGCTCTTGCGAAGAACAAAGAAGACTGTGTCCATCAAATCAAGGATCTTATTTATAAAGTATAAGTAGTTGATTATTCGCTCCGTGTTCTTTAATTTGTGGTGTTTTGGGAGTCCAATTATGCAGTTGAAGTCGTAGGGATTGTTTTTAAAAAGAAAGTAGAGGCTCTGTAAAAGAAATTTACCAGTCAGTAATAATATTATAATTTTTATTAATTTGTACTTATACTTACCACTATTAACAGTACAGTATTGAACAGGATTTGAAATATATTGTACACTTTCAGAGCACCCTTTAGCTTAAAGGGCTCTCTGTTTTGCATTAACTTTGGTCCAAGTTTTAGTACGAAGACTATGTAGGAAAACATCGTTAGTATAATTGGCCATGATCGGTCGGCATATGGCCAGTTGAGGGGATCGGCGTGAGGATAAAGTAATACATCAAACATGTTCGTTATTTCGTTATCTTATTTGGGGCTGAGCTCAGTGATCCGCTTGAAACCTCGTCGAAGCTACTTCTGAGCAACAAGCAGTTCCAGTTTCATTTTTTATAATTTATATACATTTATCTGACTTAAAAAATTATTTTTTCTAGAGGAAATAAGCACGAAACTTCGGAAACTTTGAACCCGGTTTAAAATTATCTTGAACTCGGTTAACATTCATAAAAATGCGTGAAATTTTGTCATCTTTTGGAATTAAATTAGTGAATTTGAATTGCTTATGTTTTCACTTCATAAGCTAGCACTGATAACGCACAAAATACCCTGTTGTTAATATAAATAAATAAGAATTATCTGATGTGAATTCTACATATATTTTCTTAAATGGCAATTAAACTGTACCAATCTTCGTTTAATTAATATTTTATTAAAACGAGTAAGAATGAGAAATCTACCCGTCCGTCAATCTGTCCATAAGAAAAACTGAATCTGAGCGACTAAAGGAGCTCGAGCCATAATATTCTGTCAGAAAGGTTAAGCTTATTGCTAAATGCGTATCACCCATTCCGTCCCCAAAATTAAAGTTGGATTGAATACAGCCAACTGTAATAGACCCCCTCATTATAACCTACATATCCACATCAAATAAATTGATTTATTAACTTGACCGATTTGACATTCTTGATCTATAGGGCACAGTTGACCGACCAGAACATGAGGATAGTTATAACCATACACATAATGTGTAAATTTGGATCCGATAGCTCCCGCAGCTTCCAAGTTATGGTGTAATGAAAATGGTTTTCACAATTTGCGTGGCGGTAGAGGGCGTGGTAATACTCTTGCTCCTATAGATCTCGGTAATCATACGGACGGACGGACAGAAAGACATATGGACATCGCTATATCGGCACATTACACATACATCTTTTGTATATGGTACCATTATAACTATTATCACTATAGCCGTTATCTCCCATAAGGCAATTCGTTCAAAAATATGAGATTTGTATGAAAACTTGTAGTGTTAGTTGATCTATCGCAACCAAGCTCACATATAATGTGTATAACATGATTGTAACTATCATTACCAAGTTTCAAGTCGGTCAAAAATGACTTATTTCTATAGTAAAATGTAAACCACAATGAGTACGTGTTCTTTTAAGGTTGACTGTAACATATCTTACTTGTTTTAAATAAAAATATAAGACACTTTAACTACACATTAAGCCTATGCGTATATTTTTTTTTTTAAAATATGAGAAGAACTTGAGCACTTAAAGACGCAACGAAACAATCAATATTATGTGTATATTTGTGAATACTTTTAGTTTCCACTACAGATTTAGCCAAATAAAACGAAGTAATTTAATGAATTAAGCAAAGTGTTACTTTTATTCAAAATAGTTGTAGCTCGTTTTAAAGCGTTTTCTTTTTTGCCTGTGAGTAAGATTTTCTATAAAAGTTCAAAAACATAACGAACATGAGGCTTGACATGAACATTACTAAAAAGATCTTTGGGAAAGGAACTTCACAGTTTGGTTGCAAAAGAGTCCATAGACTGTGGGAAAACATAATTACAAACTGAATCAATTGCAGAATGGTGATATACTGTTTCCACCAAATACTCTGCCTGATCAGAGGATTCTGCGACGAGAGGTAGTAGTAGATGTACATTACGATATGGACAAAGAGATTCAGAACTCCAGAAAATAGGAAATGACCTCCATATCCGTAAATCCGTATCCAAAAGTAACCAGCGGTCGCCATGTAGACATGATGAATGAGATGCAAAATTGTAATTTGCTTGTAGCTCTTGCGCAGCACAAAGAAGACTGTGTCCAACAAATCGAAGACCTTATTGATGTAGTATAAGTAGTTGATTACTCGATCCATGAACTTATCTTTGTGGTCTAGGGGTAATACCATATTACAGCTGAAGTCATACGGTTGCTTTGTAAAAATAAAGTGAACACACTGGAATTAAAAGTGAAACGGATTAAGATTTGATTGTAGGTTGATGTAGTCTGGTACTCACCATTGTAAATAATATAGAATTAAACAATATTTGGAATATATTATACACTTTGAGTGCTCCCTTTAGCTTGAAGGGTTCGCGGTTTTCCATGAATTTTGGACCGAGTTTCAGCACGAAGAGTAGATAGGATGATATTGTTATTACAATCGGCCATGGTCCACTGGTAAACGGCAAACCCAGAGGATCAGCATGGGGAATACTTAAAAAATCATACATATCCAAAACTGTCTGATTTGAGACTGAGCTCGATGATCCACACTTCACGTCGTCAAAGTTGTCTCTGAGACTAGAAAGTTGTTTTCATCTAGTCTTAACTTATTATTTAAGACTTATAGTTTTTTCTAAGTTAATAAATATATTTCGCTTGCTGAAATTAAGTACTATCTAGAGGACTTTGCACGAGGTTTAAATAATTATTGAACGAGTCTTCTGATCTCTAACACCTGGCAGCATTTACTCCACTTGAACTTAGTTGGTGTTAATGTGCATGGAGAGTGCATGAACGAATTCTTAGTTTGAGTCTGTCATAATTTAATTAGCTTGTTTAAACTGCTAAAGATTTCGTTTTTTTAAGCAACTTAGATAGGTTGTTTTGAAAATACCCTGTAAAAATTTAATTAAATTAAAAAATAAAATATGATTTTAGTTTTTATTTCCCTTCATTTTATACGCTATATACTCGTATTTACTAGATTCCCTAAAAAGTATAAAAGTTATACTTATAAAGTATGTTATTTTAATTAGCATTAACAACCGACTCAACTCAGACATTATGTTGGATGACCAACTCAATTATTTCAAATGTTAACATGCAAAATTGCTAAACCGGTTCACATCGAGTTCTGGGATCCAGTAGACGTAAAAATAGCCGACTCTTCTTAAAAGAATTACTACGCTTGAAATGAAGAAAGTGTTCTTAAAATAGTATGTAGAATATTACTTAATGAAATACAGTAGCTACAGCTATATTTGTAATTTGTTTGAACAGAATAAGTTTAAGTTATCCGATCTCAACCAAACACACTCAGCATGTGTATATTATGATCCTTTATAACCTCACCAAGTGTGGTCAAGATCGGACAATTTTTTCTTAATTAAATTACTTTATATTACTTATTTATAGTTTTATTTTTTCGTGTTCTATCTTACTTGTTTCACATAAAGAAACACTTCTCTACCGAGTCGGCTAATAGAAGCCCATTCGAATTGTAATACAAAAAAACACTTTTATAACACTTTTACTTGTTCATTGCATACTATAAAACAGTAAAAAATCATACATGCGAACCCCTACGGTCGAGCAAATTTCGCACGTTCAAAAAAAGTGTCCGTTCAAGGACTGTAGAAAAATTCTGTCTAGAGTTCATTTGTAAGCAAATTTGACAGTCTAAAGATGTAAATTAAAATTAACTTAACCTGTCGGTTCACTCAGTTTTTAATTAATCAAATTTATTTAAAAAAAAAAGTTGTATTTTGTAAATAGCCTAATTATTTTATCTATTTACTTTTAAAACAAAGTTTGGGCACTTCATTCTAAATTTTTTAATGCACGGAAAGATTAGAACCGTTTCTAGTCCATTTTAATAGGTGAGAGGCCTTGAGAGCTTAAAAAGGAACTAGTGCTCCTCTTTCTCTTTGACCTATTTTCGACAGATTTAAAATATAATAGCTTATTGATATAATAAAATAAATTAAATGGAAGAAGTAAAGTCTCGTTTATTAAGAGTGTCAACCTGTTTGTATTAAACTGGTGCAACTTATTTAATAGATGTGTAAAAAGAGATACCATGAGATACTGGTTTTCGCAGAAATACACTCGCAATGAATGGCTAATTTGCAGGATAAGAAAGGAAAGGGCTTAATCATGATTTTTCCATGAGGCAACTGTTTAAAAGATATTGTTCCATGGCTTCGCTTCCTACCGCCACAATAATGAGGCTGTCAACCCTTAATACTTGAATGAAAGTGCTTTGCTTTTAATAAGTCCGTTTTTCTTCCGTCCCCTTGCGTATCCCTCCCCTCTCCAGTCGATGTGAATAGGTAAGAGGTGTCCTTTGAGAGCCGGCTTCTGTCAAAGCGACAATGGCATACAAATTATTAGAAATCCGAAGACCAATCCATATTCGAATAGACGGATAGGCTACAAACTCCCGAATTTCGGTAAATTAATTTATTACACGCCGCACATTTTCCATTTGCCACACTAAGAAAACGTGTCATGATTTCGAACAGTATTTCAGTATTTTCCCCTGCTTAATTTCCCTTTCCATACCTTTCTTTTGCCTGTCTCTCAATTCTATATTCGTATTATTTTTAATCCATTAAACAAATGCCATGTTACGGGCCCGCCTGTTGTGCCTGTATGTGTGTGAGTGTGCGTGTGTGCGTTTGTACGTGGATCAGTTATCAGTAAATGGTTGAAAGGGTCTTTGATTTGCTGCCAGCACAATGCTTTCCAGGGTCTCAGTCATAGGTTGGGGTAGCAACCGACGCCTCCGCTGTGTCAATGCTTGTGTGTGTATGTGTGTGTGTGTGTGTTGCATGCAATCAGACAGTTTTCTTTATTCTAATGCTTTGGGTCAGACATTTGTTGAGTTCACGCTGTGTTATCATGCATAAAGAAGTTTATCTGAAGCCGAAAGGAAAACGAAAATAATTTAATGACCTCGACATTGTCAGTTGTAATCATTAATATCTGAGAAAAGGATGGAAATGTAAAGATAGGAAGACTTTTGAAATGACAAGAACACTAAAACTGAAATGTGAATAATGCCAGACAAGTATCGATCAATTTTAAGATTCTCTTTTAGATTCGACTCAATTGTTTATGTGGGTTGTTCCAAGTGTAATCAATTGTCGAATTGATTCGTCTTTGGTACATCAACTTTGGAATGACATTCATTTGTTGAAACGACAATGTGACACTTGCAGCAAACCAGTTTCCTGTTCATGGCCATTTATGCCAGTTGGCCAGTTGAAAAGCTAGAAAATGGGTCCTTAAAGCTCACTAACCGCCATTTACAGTTCAATGAATAAAGAGCTCTCATTATAAGCACAAGCGGAGGCCCTTCTCTTTCTGCTGGCGTAAAAGTATAATGAAATAACTATGAATTCCGACCGTGGAGATGGACGCTAGATACCCAGTAAATTCAAGATATATTGGGAAATGGTAAAGAATTACTTTTATTTTAACATACCTGTTTGCAGCCAGTTTTATAGAGCATATTAAACGAACAAAGCAATTTACTGGAACTACAAGAGCGTCTCTAATTGTTAAGCAAGCATAATATGTGTAACATCTGGGTGAGAGCGTTGCCGGTCGTAAAGCGATCCTATGAGAAGGGAGAACAGCAAAAATAAATTGGCAACATGTTGAAACAACAAAAAAGTAGAACATAAAAAAGATATGTCAGCCATAAAAGGGGGCTTTCAAAAATGTTTATATTGTTCATCATGTAGCAAGTCAACAAACTGTGCGCCATCAGAGAAGTACATCATTTGGGGATGGTTAGGAACCGTAAGACCCAAATGATAACAGAGCCTTTTGCTTGCAAAATAAGTAGATGCAGATGAACAGCTAATTCAAGGGAATCATTATTTCTGAAATACTGATTAGAATTATGTTGAAGGTTCGGTTATTTTTGATTTTTAATTTTATTGTTCTCTATCAAAAGTTACCAATTCTACTGTCAATAACGGATAAAAATTCATTCAATACTCAAAATATAACAAAATGTACCCTAGGTATAATTGTGCATTCTATTTCGCACATCAATGTAGCGTGTGTACACCTATACCTTAGAGACTACAAGAGCTGGAGACACCAAATTTGGAATGAAAGTCTGTGTCCTTTGCGAGCAGATAAAATTCATTTTAAATTGGAAACACGCACCCAACCGCGCCCTTAAGTTGTAATAAACTATTTTCATAACACCATGCCTGGGAAACTATCAGAGCTACATATCTTGACCAAATTTACACAGTATATTTATGGTACTATATGGTATTATAAATATCCTCAATCAATCTTGATCTGGATCGGACAACTATAGTATATATAGCTCCCGTTAGACAAATCGGTCCAAAATGGGAAACTTGTATGTATGAAGTCATGTACTGTTAGTAGAGCTAACGAAACCAAACTCATAAGTTTGGTTCAGGTCGGACAACTACATCCTATAGCTCTCATAGGACAATTCGGTCAAAAATTAAGGAAATAGCCTTCCTTACTTGTTTTTTATAAGCATTGTCCTTGATAATTTAATTATATATTATAAAATATATTGTTTTTTTTTTTTTTTTTATTCTAATAATTACATGCATTGAAATAAAAATTTGTTTCTGGCCCAAAGTATCCTCTCATTTTAAGCTTATTTCACTCAACCTTTTTAAATGTATATAATTTTTTCTATTTCTAGAGAATCTAGTAGTTCGAAAGAAATTAATCGAAAACTAGGATAAATTTCAAGAAACATGAGTTCGAAACACGCATCAGAGGAAGAATCTGTTAAAAAAATGCGATCCGTTGCAAAGATTGCCACTCCTCATGATCGAGCAAAATCCGTAAGCAATACTTCTTTTCATCCATATGGTAGATATGACATTCCGATCAGCCCCTATGGATGGTATCGCGTTCTAGTCTTTAGTCAGAACAGCGGCCTATGCATCAAACAGGTGCTGGATGAATTGCGTCATTTGATACATCCTCGCCAACTGAATGTTTATTACTATCATAAAGGTGGAGAACCGGATGAGGAGCGGAATAAAAGGGCAACGTTTACTTTTTACGTAGATAGCTACAGAACGGCCAAGACCCTGCAGATAAAGGGTCACAGACCTCCGATATTTGGAGTTCGTGTCAACGACAATCCTCCCAATATCCTGGTAAACGAACGCTACAAATGGAAACTACGCAATGTAATCTTGTCGCGTTACGATCCTGTAAAACTTTGTCTCAACCTGACCCAGTTCCATGCTGACGATGGCTTGATTGGAGAGTTTTGTGCCTTGCAACGATTTGAGTGTCTTGACGTTATAATGGACATTATGGAACAGGAAATGCCAGAACTGCGTCGCTTGGTGCTGGACAACAATCACATTAGTATATTGGCTGGCTTTTGGGGTGTGGAGAGGCGGTTTCCCGGCCTTAAAAGCATTTCCCTACAACAAAACAAGCTGGAGACATTGCACGAGTTGAAAGTGTTTGAGTCGCTTCAGATCACAGACCTGAATATCAAAAGGAATCCTTTGCCCCCAAACTATGAACTACACTTGGCCATCATGTTTCCACATTTGCGAGTGCTCAATGAACAATCCTTAGGTAGAAATAAACCAAGTGGAACTGTTCAAAGCGATAGTGAAAATGATAGCGATGTGGAGATTGTGTCTGTTACCCAGTATAAGCCTGTTGAGGAGCAACCTGGTACTCGCAAGTTTGTGCGGCGATATCTTAAGGCATTTGATGGCGATAATAGAGTCGCAGATTTGAAAGATTTTTATCACGACAACACTTTGGTCACAGTGACATCGGACAAGAAGCAGAAGAGTTCATGGTAAGTTGTACTGATTTAACACTCAATACCCATTTTAATGTTTCTCAGGAGCACTACTTATGCTCATCGGCTCTTGTCATCCCGAGAAGACGTTCTACAGATGTTTGCTGATTGGCCAAAAACACGACATCAGTCATCAACAATGACCTTGGACCTCAAGTTGCTGCAGAAAAAGATTTTGCTCGTGTCGATTACGGGTAATTTTAAAGAGTTTGGGTCGGCATCAGAGAAGCTCAGACACTATAAGCGCTCCTTAGTGCTGACAAGAAGTCGCGAAACTGACAACTTTCGTATTGCCAATGAGCTCATTTATTTGGGTCGTGGCCAAAAGTGCCTCAATTCCACCCAGCAAAATCTAATGACCAAATTGTCAGCAGAGACACGACTAAGGTCGCGCTGGAGTCGTAAGTTCCTTAAGAATACCAATTGGGACTACAGGCAGGCTTTTCTCGCATTCCGAGCACTCCTTCTACGTGGCGAGATACCCGAGGAGGCATATTACGTGGGTGATACCGAATCTGATACGAACCCATGACTTCAAACAGTGCGAACTGTTGTATTCCCAATGTGCCCGCTGGGAAATTGAAAATTCCACTGATTATGCTGATTACATTTTATTTGAATTTGACGTCAGGATATAAAGAGTCCATCAATTGCGACATACAAAATGTACATGACTGTCATTCTGATGGCAGCATTTTAGTCCATGAAACTACAGCATAAATAATAATTGCGAAATGGAATCTTAACATAAATATTAATTTAAGACTTAATATTATATATTATATTATATTATATGATGTGTTGAAAATTTATCGCTTATTGCGTAAAATGCAGTACTTTAGGTTCAAGCTACATAGATACCAACTTGCAATTAAATTGTTAAAAAATTCCATAAAATAAATGGAATTAAAAAAACATTTTAAATGTTTCGTTTTGGCAATACATTTAATTAAAGTAATTTATTTAATTTTTGTTGATAACTTCATTACTAACATAAAGAAAACAGTGCTTATAAAAAATATTAATTTAAGTGATGTATTGCTTTGATTTGACATGTAATAATTCTACTTTATATAAATTACAATTTAAATTTAATTTAATTTGTTAATCTCAAAATATATACAAGAATGCGAGACATAAAGAAAGTAAAGATAAATTTTATTTTATTACACTGCATTATTTGTCATATAAGCCTAATTGAAAATTTTCACAAAATGTGATCATGGAAGCAAATTATTAAATTAAATTAAATTTTTGTTCCACTTTGAGCTAAAAAAAAACATATAATTCTAGACGTAATAAGAAAACCCAATAATTAAGTCTTAGAATGTCACATTTTTAATAAAGTGCATATAAGGGTTTAAATATAAAACTTACAAATAATTATTTATAAAAGAAAACAAATGTTAAATGTAGCTTTTCTTTACTGTTCGGTCTTTTAGTATGTTACATTAGGCACGATGTCGTTTGAGTTATTAATTGTAAGTGATCTCTATGAAACTTGCTGTTTTAGATCTACATAATAGACAGAAAGCTATACTTACTAGAAATAGAGTTTATTGTTAATTATGGAACTCTTTCACTAAACTCTTTTATTGACTCATTGATGATATTTTCCAGACTAACATTTTTTTGGTGATCTTTGTAAATTAAAATGGTTATTGTTCTTATTTAATTGTTGTATACTAAATTAAAATTGTTTTAAAAATTATGCTTCTGCTGGGCGTTATTGCAAGTCCTTTTAGCTTGCTTGTCACACGCATTTAAGATTCAGATTGAACTAGCTAACTAAATAACTTACTAATAACTTACTGCAGCCAGAAGAGTATTTAATCTTCAATTTACTTTGTGCTGACTTTTTCTTCTCTTAGGTAAAAGTCATAGCTGGAATTATACGCCCTCCACCCTACATTTTGTATTGGGCAGTTAACTTGTCGTTAGGGTGAATTTATAAGCAGCTTCAGTTACTACGACGTCTGTGGGTCGAACGTCAGGCATTCGTCCCAGCCTCGATTGCCGGTACTCTGTCTCCGGTCTTTGGTCTCTGGTTTTCGGTCTCCCGTTCCCATTCCTTCTCCGACTTCGGGCTCCGGGCCAGTCTCGGCATCGGGCATGGCCTCGACAACGGTCTGGCCACGCTTTATTATCATCTGCCCCTTTTTTTGTTTGTTTGTTTGTTGATTTGTCGTTGTCGGTGGTGTTGTTGTTGTGTTTGTTGTAGCGCTGACGTCGGCATCGACGTTGAAGTCGACTGCATTTCATTGAGCGTAATTCCGTTGCTAATGATTTTTGGCACACGTAGCGCTACTTTCGAAATTAATGCGCTATAAAACAGAAACAACAGAAGAAACGGCTGCAACGACACTGAGAAATGGGCGCAATGTGGATAGGAAATTGACTTGCCGGGTGGTGACGTAAACGGGGGAGAGAGGAAAGCGAAGAACGCCGGGAGAGTCGAGGCGAGGGTTGCGCAAATTTAATGAAACTTTCTGTTCAAATTGTTTTTCACAGTTTGATGATATGCAGGCTTATGAGAGTACCGTAGAGAAGGGAAGTGAAGACGTACCAGGAAGTACGCCACGTTTTCCACAGCCACTGATAACAGAGTCCACCTTATGCGTTTGTACACACAGTGCTTGCGGTTTTGTTTTTACCAACTTTTCTTTTCCACCCCTTTGCCCGTTCAGTAAGCATAAATTTCCATATTAATTCAAACGGCCTATGGCTGATTATCGGCGTCGTCATCGTCATCATCATCGTCGTCGTCGTTTTCGTTGTCGTTGTCGTCATCGCTTGCCAACGTCATGGTCTCCCCAATGCGGTTTCGCAGCACTTTTTCCTTTTATGCAGAATAATCTAAATCGACATTATTTATGCATTCAGCTCGCATTTAGCACGCAGACGCCGCATGTCGAGCACTCAAGTCCCAACCCTCCCCGTTTCCCCCTTCTCACACCCCACCCTTGTATCTTAACCTCATCGCCATAAACACTCACAGATACTTTCAATTCGGATGTGGTTTGCATTTGTATTTTAATGCGTCCAAAAATACACTAACACATACTGACATATCAGCGTACTAACTCAAAATGTATCAACTTAATTTGATGCTCTTCTCCCGGATTTATCTCCAGGAATTCATATAATTCTACAATGAAAAACTAAATGGTCTTTACTTTCAAAATATGGGGTGTTCCCGCTGTCCTCCGATCCAATAAAGTACATACCTTCACCATAATTTAAGAGACTAATTCAAAATTAATTAGTTTACTAAAGAGCATAAAATTAATCCAGGGAATGGAACGAATAATAGTATATAAAATAAAATCATACTCATAGTTGGTATTCCTAAGCCTCTGAGAAATTCTATTAAAACATTGTTTTTTTTCGAGGTGTGTCTAGTTTTTGGCTTACTGTGGGCTAACGGACACATATCACTTCAGACAAACCTAATCAACCTCTGTAGACTTACTCAGCTGTATCCATCAGCTGATCGATTGTACAAATAATATTATTCTAAACTATTCTTAATAACATTTGCATTGTATCTTGTTTACTAGTTAATATTCTTGAATTGCTATTAAAACAAACCGACGTCAGCATTAAGGATTGTATGGCACCAGCGTTTATAACTGTATTCACCCCCGTTCTCACGCACTTCTTTGTCCCCATCCAAAGTGCAGCAATACCAATTCAAAGTACTCGGTCTCCCACGAATACCATAAAGTACCAAAGAGACACTATTTCCAACAGATTTAATTCGTGTGAGTTCACTTTCTGGTAGAGAAATATCACGTTATTTATGAAAGGATAAAAGAGCTAGAGCAAGATTCGGAACCATGTGGCCAAGTCATAATCATCGTCATTGTCAGTGCCGTCAGTTTTTTGTTTTCCCTTTTTTTAGGAGCTATGCAAACAATATAATTTAATGCCTCATGTGGCAGGGGCAAGGGCTGTGATAAGGGTGGGGCAAAGGTTGAGGAAGGGGTACAAATTGTATCTGTCCTGTATGTTATTATTATGGCTCTAAATAAAAAACTTATCACAACTCATTTATCAGCAGCAATTAATGGCTGCTTCATATATATGCGACTATGTATTTAAGTACATGCACATAGTTCGTACTTATGTATTTAGTAGTTCTCTTTTCCACTGCTTTTTATTGCCTACAACAAGAAACTAAAATGACATGTAATTACGAGTCAAGTCAAGTTGAAATGGGTTGAGTTAAGTTGAGTGGAGCTGAATGGTGGCAAGAGTTTCATATTTGAAGCAATTTAAGACGTCATTGAAAACGATGCTTATCAAACTAATATTATACTTATCACTTGACCAATTTAAACGACTTATATAACATTAATCAGTTGTTTATTTTTATTCAGAACTCCAGCAAATGTATATCCACAGCATGATGATCAACATCGACAGGAGGGTGCATTTGTAGGAATTTCACATAGGCCAAAAACGTCGTCCAACACATACTGAAAAACGAAGTAAAGACAACTTGATTCCGGGCCGGGATGAAGGCAAAGTTCACAGTCTGCACACAGGGCCAATAAATAACGCCGACCTTATACGCATCTAGGAATTTATCGCTAACCTATCGAAAGAGAGAGTGAAATAGTGAGTGGAGTGAAAACTGTCGTGAGGCGAAATGGTAATTAATTGCGGTTGAGGCTGAAATCTTTTACAAATTTTATTTACGACTATAGTCGTCTCATGTGTGCACGAGTGTGTGGTTTTATGCCTTACTCTACTGCAGTACATGGGGCGTGGCACTTTGTTAATGTTGTTAATTAAAAAGCCTTTTTGCAATGCAAAGTTTTCACTTTGGTTGTGGGAACTTTTATTCATGGTGTGAGCTCAGTCAAAAGTCAACATTGTGAACCAAATGGCAAATGGTGTTAAAGTTGGTGTTACTAATAAAGTATAAAACTAGTGTGAGTGTGTGTGTGAATGTATGTATCTATGATTTTTGGGAATTACCAGTAACTAAATTTATTATGTTGATGCAAATAGTCTAATGACCAAAGTCTAGAAATTTAGGATAACTAATTTACTACTATTTAAGTGTTCATATAAGTTTAAATTTGTTAAATTATCTGGCAAAACAAATTTTGTAAACATCTTAAGCTGATTCACATCTAAATTAGTTAAGAAGATGGAAAAAACTTTTCCAATCAAGCCACAGAGCAAGTTACTACGTAAAAAACTGCGACAAAGTCATAGATCTTTGGAAACGGGTACGCTTGCAAGCCAAATGAGACAACAGAGGACTTGACATAAATATATGGTAAAACATTTACATTTATCAAGATAAATGGTTTCTAATGATATAGAGATAGAAGAAGTAACTTGGAGTAACATTCGCAATGAAACGGAGTTGACTTCGCAAACCAAGCCAACAAATCAATGCTGACAAGTCGGGACAGACAAGCCCAGACTTAATGGACAGACAGCTGATATTTATGTTGGCTTACAGCAAACAGATACAGTCATAGATACAGATATAGATACAGAAACAGAAACACGCATGGAGTTACAGATACTGTCTGCGATTGCCGTGAGAAAATGTGTCCCCGAAAAATAGACCCGAATAGACTGTTAAATCCGAAACACAACTTAAGCTTAAAACCTGATAACGAATATAAATTAAGCAGTGACCAAGAAAAACAATTTGCAGATGCATAAGATCGTTAGCCATAACAATAACAGTAACGATAACATTAACAAAATGCGAAGACGGATAGAAAAAGAAAATAAAAATAAAAGATGAAGACTCAAACAAAATGACTTAATGAAAATGGGAACAAACACAGTAATAACCATCATAATAATGATAATACCAGTGATAAGGGTTATAATGTAGGACCAGTTAACGAGAGTACCTCCTGCTTAGCCTGCTCATACGTGTTCCCCTCCATCAGCGTCATGAAGAATAGAAAGGAAGAGATCGCCATTGGATCATATGCGGTCTGTTCGGTGATCGCTTTACACAGCGATGATTTAATATCGGTTCGGGGCCACATGACGCTGGCCAATCGTATCCAACAATATATTGTGGGTCCCATGAAGAAGAAACCAAACAAACCAAATCTAAAATGGAACACAGTCGGACCAACTTTAAAAATGATCATTTATTTTTGTTCATTTATCCCACCTTAAGCACTTCATCCAGTCGTAGGTGCGAAATGTTCGTTTCTCGATCAGAGTCTGTTCGATGAGACAACCGCAAGGCCAGAGTGTTCCATAAGATAGCATACCCCTCAACACCCTGTATTTATTTGTCAAATTCACAAAATTGCGAAACATTTTCGTTGTACGAAGGATTTAAAAATAGTCTGAAAAGAGAAATTTAAATTTGTGTTTGTTGGACAATTAGTTGATTAAATAATGTTTTTCAAGTGCTTGTAAGCTGATAATTACTTTCGTAAACATTAAGTTATAAATACTTTTACCGAGTTGAGCTATAAATAATATGGATAAAATTGTTGAGTTTTGACAAAAAGTATATCTTAACGTGTAATGGTGTAAATTTCTAGTTAATGATTACTTTCGGCCAATCGAACATTAATTTAAAATAGATTGTCCATGCATTTCATTTTTGAATCAAATAATTTGTTATCTCTCGGATTTGACAGTGATCTTTAGACATCTTACTTATAGGGAGTAGCATATATTAGCTTTATTAAAAAATGCGAGTCACAGAAAGCAGGAGCGTATATGTATGTTATAATTACAGAACTCAATAACAATCCACCTGCCGACAATTCTCTTCTATCTCTTTCCTCTACCTTACTTTCTATGCACTCCTCTTTTTAGACTCTGCCAGTCCTTGTTTGGTCATGTATTAAAGTGCACGGCGAGCAGCGGACAACATTCCCAGCTCATTTAAAATTTAAATGTAAATATAATGCAAATTAATGTTAAGGAAACATTTTGTTATGGCCTCGCACGCCATGGCTCATATAAACAAGAATGAGAACGCGGCCTGTTTGGACAGTTGCTCAGCAGTTTTCCTCTTTCAGTTCTAGATACAGTACCTGCACATAAACACACACAGGTACACCATTCTCTATACTCGTACGTGTACTTGTTCGTAGTCCTAGGCGAGAACAAGGACGGCAACCTGAACGGGACAGCGACAACGTGTACATGTTAATTACTTGTGAAAATATGCAACAACTGCGGACTAACAACAACAACAACTACAACAACAGCAACACGGAAAACAAGTACAACAAAACAAAGAGCCAGCCTGCAATTTGCCATGAGGCATACTTTTTCACACCAACTGAAATTACTAGCGTGCTGTGGATTGAGGATAGAGGAAAGCAAGAGAGAGAGAGAAAGAGGAAGAGGGAGTTTCGGAAGAGGCCCAAAAGTCGGTAACGGCATATGCCCTATTGTTGTGCCTGCCCTTCAAAGTGAACCTGCCCATCCCACGGTCCCTCAGTCCGCTCGTCCGTCTGCCTGGCGTGTGTGCGGGCATACTAATTACAAAAGCAACAACTACAACAACTTCCCCGACGTGCCATATGTTGCAGTAGCATGAGGATGTTGCCTCTTTAATATCTTCAACAAACTGCTTCTTCAACCTACAACTTACAACTCCCCACTCTACAGTCAGAACATCCCCATCAACATGAACATCAACTTTAACTTTAACTCCAATTGGGTCTCCCTTCTCCTTCCGCTTTCCCCGCTATCTGCGGCTCATTAAGCGGTCGACAGGGCCCAAAAAACAGCAGAAGAAGAAGAAGTGTTACTAGCAAGCACTTCAAATAACACATCATGCATTTGCTCTCCGCTTCTTCTCCTTAGTGTCTTCTCTTCATATTCGTTTTTCTGTTTTGTATTGTTGATACCCTGTACTCAAAAAAGTTGGGTGAGTGACTAACATTTGGTTACAATTTGTTTATAAATTTAAAGCAGAGTAGTATCTCTTTGGTATATGGGATCGGAGTGAGTATATCTGTAAGAGTATATCTGTAAACAATGATTGATTGATTTTCTACCTGATGTTTTAGTATATTTGATTAAATTGTAGACTTTAAAACATATAAATACAACTTGATATGTCAGAATTGTTCCACTGAATCAAAATTAACCCTTATAAATTGTTAAGCTATTCTTAATGATTCATTAATGTAGGGCATCTGCAAGTCTTACACTTTCCATGAATTATTTTCACATGTTTTTTATTGCACTGTACATTTGATTTCGTGAACCGACTAACTCTTGTCCCCGTAAGTATCTTTCGCTCTAGCCTAATTGCTTTTTATGACAGTCGAGTGAATATGATAAATCTTTTCGAGAACGTGTTTTTTTTTCGACCCTCTATTTTAAGTACTCGGTTTTGCTTGGCTTCGGGTTTTTTGGGGACTGGAGATATTATTTCGACATTTGTCGGATAGAAAGAAGCATTCTCTGCAATTAAATTTAGTGTGTCGTCTTTTAGTCATTTCGGCATTCCGGTAGCGTGCACTACACGACATGATGCCATAATACTTGACATCTGTTACTCCGTGGAGCAACAATCCGCTTCGTTGCTATCCGATTCGTTTATATTCCATGTGTCAGCTGTGCGAGTGCCCTGATGTGTGACATTTATTTGCAATTGGCTGCGGATTTCATTAGAGCTCCGGGCTCCGTTTTCAGAGCTCCTCAACTGTTTCCAAAACCACATGAAAAGGCTTTGAACTGTGTAGCCAAGTGCTCTGCATCCACCGCCTCCTTTCTGCTTTCTGGGTTGCCATTGCGTTTGCCCTTCAACAGCATCTGTGATCTGCGGGCAATGCGGATAATCAAAGTGTGGCAATTGAACTTGACACTCGATTGAAGAGAGATGCCCTCTGGCAGAAACTTGAGGCTTACTTCATACACAATTCGCATTTTTGTTTGGACGAACCCACAACAAATACACCGCGAAAACTTTTCTTCAAACAATCAAAGTCCTATGCCGCATACTTAATTATTTGGATTGAAAATAAAAATTTATTTATAAACTAAAATGGTTGATTACACAACATCAATATAAATATTTATATAAATTAATACAGGTTCAATAAAATTAGATATTAATCACAGAAAAAATCAGTATATTTCTATGTAGAACTCAAGTTTCGTTTTTAAAATAACTTTTCATAGTTTCCAATTTCAAAAGCATTCTATAAAGTGTTTAGTAATCTAAATCATTCAATACTTAATTAATTGTATCGAGTTTTTTGTAATTAAAGCGAATTCACTCGGACAATTTTAAGGTTTGTAGCTTCATAACTGCCATTGTGTTTCGAATTAAATTTGAAGATGAAATTTTATTCAAATTGCTGATTATACATATATCACGCCCATCCCCATACACCAAACCCTAGAGTAATGCAATCTTTGAACCACTTTCATAGCGAAACACTTATGTTCGGGAAACTTATTTGAGTGCACAACGATAAATTTTACCATACGCCCCCAGCGAATTTACAACAAAATTATTTTTACGCTCACCTAAAGCAACAACAACAACAACAACAACACCAACGTCAGCAGTTGCAAAAATAACAACATAAGACGATGCAACATAAATTAAATGTAAAATGTTTATTTACGCTCTGGCCAGAAGAATGTTTCAATGAGGGGTGACGAGAGGGTGAGCGAGTAGGGAGGGGGGTTGGAGCGAAATACGATGATCCGGGGGAGGAGTTTAGCAGTTTCCTGTACAACATTTGCATTTTGACGCCGTTTTACGCATGATGTGGATAAGAGAAGAAAGAGTCGTCTCTCCGCTTTGAACCTGGTCTTAAATTTGCCGCGTGGCTTATCTGCCAAATGAAATCAAACAGCCAAGACGGAGCAGCACGCTTGTAGAGGAGATAGCGGAAAGAGCGGGACAACGTAGGGGCTAAATCTGAGCCTCCAGCATCTTGCAACATTTTGTTTTAATTTCGCACTTTTGAAGAGTGGCAGCCGCCACTTGAATGGGCTTTTGAAGTTGGCCAGACGCTGGCAGCGAAGCCGCAGTCGCAGTCGCCGTTGATGTTGACGTCGACAGGGGCAGCTGTTGTTTCAGCTTCAACGTGGCATCCGGCAATGCTACATGCTACATGTTGCATGTTTCATGCTTAAAGCAAACACATTGTTTTAATATTATTAAGTAAAATGTGTAGTTTGTAATTAAACATAAATTCCAATCTTCCTTCAGCAAGAAATTATTTTAAATACTTCAATATGATTCGATTTATGGTAATTAAGATATTTTTTTGACTTGTATAGACTTGTGTAGAGTATAGAAAATTCGTTATGTGATTTGTTTCCATTTGACTCATTTCATATTTTTTTGAATTATTTCATTTCGCCGTGCTTCTGGGGTACCCCAGTTCCCTACCTGTTCCCGCCCTGATCACTTCCATGGCGCGAACTTCCTGTTGGTTGTCGGACGGCAAATAAAAACGTTTTATTTCATTTTATTTAATTCTGTTCAGTTTGATTTCCTTTTTTCTGATTAAATTTACAACCTATTTTTCACCCAAAAAACCGAGTCTTATTATTAAATATGGTTATTGACTTTTCTCCCAACTTTTGCTTTTAAGTCAATTGATTTTAAATTTGATTTCGGCGTCGCTCAACTTCACACACATCTTCGCTTCACACTTTGTTGTTGCTGTTGTTATCACAAGTGCCACATCAAAGGCATAAAGACGACGCTAATTGCAGCAACGAGAGCCAGTGAGTGTGTAACTAAAAATGTATCTGTATCTGTATCCGTTGCCGTTGCTGTGCCCATTTATCTGAAAAGTGTGAATTGTGATTGCAGGCGAAGCCCGTTCTCGAAATTTGTTGTACCTTTTGTAAAATATTTTATTTGATTTGAAGTTCTTGTTGTTGCTGATTCTTTTCGGCTTTTGTTTATTGAACTTTGGTTGCCCGATAGCAACAGCAGGAGGCCATGTGGGATGGGGCGTGGCATGCCGCGCTAGTTTCAAATGTATTGAAACATGTGTATTTGTCTGTTGGATGCATGCGGGTTGTTTGTTCACTGTGCTGTTCTGTGTTCTCTGTTCTCTGCTTTGTGTTCTGCATCATGATTTGATTTATTTGTACACAACTTTATGATATTTACATGTTTGAGGTCTCCGACTGGCCGTGGAACTGCGACAGCGTCTAGAATTGGGGCGCAACAGGGAAGGGGACTCCAACTGGAGTCTGGCATTGAGAATTATCGAATCGTTGGACTTGGGGTCTTTCAATTGGCGTTTCAATAGTAAATACGCCCAGAAATCTATACACACATATATTGTGTGTGTAGAATCTACACTGTAGATATAGAACTGTATAACTAATACTGCTTTGAACGACTGACTTTAAACTGAAGCCAGAACTTACATTTAAATTGTATTCAAACTAGTTGAAATTATCTATTCAAGCAACATATTATAAAGAATGAAATATTATAGATAAAAAGTTTTGGTATTAAAACTAATTTTAACATAACGTTCTTTGTGCTTCTAAAGATTTTCTTTAGTAATAAATATTAATAGTGTACTTAATTGTATTACTTTATCTTGATGTATCTTGCCATCTGATCAACTGTTATTTACTGACAGGATCTGCTTTAAAATTATTTCACTATTATTTCAATGCACTCAATCATGTGCGATTATGGTTGAGACCAGACTCGTGGCCTGGCGTGGTTTCCATGCTAATCTAATCCTGTTCATCTTCAACTTAGCCCTGAGGGGGTGTGTTCCAACCCTCCCCCTGCCTAATGTTGTCATATCGCGATGCGTCAGCCTTGGCATGGGCTGCCAGGCTCGATTATCATTATCAATGCATGTCCCGTCATAATTAATAAGGCTCACCCTCACTCGCCAAAACGGGAAATGGGGAAAACGGGCGCAGCACGCAAGAATGTAATCAGTTGTGCCATTGTGCGGGGACGGTCTTATCAACAAACTCAGTAAACTGCACAAAAACTTGGCAAACAGCTGCTGTTTTTCTTTCCCTCGACCCTCCTCCCTTTATTCCTTCATCCCTTCGTTAGCCCTGTATCACGTTGTTTGCCCAATTACGGTCTTTCGAGTTTTGCAATATTTTTTAATTTTTATTTTATTTTTTTGAGCCCTCACCCTACAGCATATGCGATCATATTTTGTCTTTCTTTAGGTCCCTCCTGGTAACCACCTACTCCCAATTTTCCCCGGAGCAGCGACCCTTTGAACAGAAATTAATGAAAACATCACACACGCTCAATTTCAAGTGTCGAAATGTCTGACAGCTGTGATAACAGAAGGGAAACGAAAAAGGAAATGGGTACTCGAACTCTTCCTTCTGCCACTGCCCTTCCCTTTTTCCTAACATTTCATCCCGCTGGGCATAACGGCAGCCAAAGTTTAAAAACAAAAGACACAGAACACCAATGAGACAGAGAGGGAGGTGGAAATCAAAGTGAAGAGCAGCAACTTCCTCGACACATTTTAGACAGAAAGGAACCAAAACGAAATTTAAGAAATCATTTTCGCATTAAAAACGCCCAGCAAAATAGTTGGTAACACATGTTGAACCATTGTTGCCAACAAAAATATTGCAATTGCAACCAAATCAGCTTGATATTCGCTTCTTTATATGATATTACAATTCTGTCCCTGTCTGTGTTGTCGGTCCTGTCTTCTTTTTTTATATCGTATTTTAAGTGATTTGTGAGATGAGTTAGATGAGATGAGACCAGAACAAGAGAATCCAATTTCGTTAGAATTTCATTCACAACCGAAATAACAAGGGAGCATATATACAGCAAGTCAGAGCAGAAATCGGACAGGGTATTGCATTGAAAATAAAAGAATCAAATCATAACAAGTAAGAAATGCTATTGTCGAGCAAGTCGACTTTAAAAGACCCCATACTCATTCCAATGCGCAGTGTTCCATACAAAATTTCTCATTTTCGACCGATTTAACCAAGGGGAGCTATAGGATATAGTTGTCCGATCTGGAATAGACTTGGTGAGGGTAGATATAATCATGAAGTAAACGTACTTTCATTTTGCTCTCTAGCTCTAGCTCTTATAGTCGCTGAGATCCAGGTGTTAATACAGACGGACATCGCTTTATCGATTCGGCTGTTGATGCTGGTCCAGAAAATAAATACGTTATGGGGTCGAAAAAGGCTCCTTCAACCTGTTACACACATTTTGCGTCTGACAAACCTAATAGACCCCTTTACCCTTTTTTAGAGTACGGGGCCAAAAAGAAAAGAAATCGAGCAACTGACGGGATGAGAGATTTTCAGGGACCTGAAGCCGACAAAAGCGAAATAAAATAACAAAACATTGAAATTGAAACAAAGAAATATACGAGTTTAGTTTGGCATAAATAATCGTACATACTGTCATTGTATTGAATCAAGAATCTCAGAACTCACAAGTGTCAAAAACAGAACATGACAGATTCTGGCTGGTCTCTCTAGTCGTATTAGCTCTGGTTCTACAACTACACACACAAATAAGCGTATTGTATAGTTAGTGGTTTAAAACATATTCGCCTGCACAGGGGCTGAAAAAAATTATCATGCTATCATGATAATGACATTTAAATAAAATATAGATTTTTTGTATCTTTTTTTAGTTTTTATAAACATTATTACTTAGAACGCTATGGATATACAATTAACAGTCACTGTAGTTACACACATACACAAGTGTGTATACCAATATACAGATAATTTAGTTTTGTCATTGAGAGCTGTTCCTCGACAACAAGAACAATAGACGATTTGTGTGACCCCAAAGTGGGATTTGATAGTCGAGGATTCATCTGGAAATGACATTAAACCAACTCGAACCCTGATAAGAACATTTTATTTGGACGTTTTACCCACAAACAAGCCAATTAAATGAGTACATATTTAGGCTTATAAAACGGGTTTAAATCAAACTCTTTTCAAACAATACTGTTTTTCGTTGTATTGAAATAATTTCCTCCTTATTTATAGTTTTGTCCTTATTTTGTCGTTATATTTCTTGATTGACGTATCATTTATTAACCTTTGGGTACTATCTTTTCCACGTCTTTGCATTGTGTCTCCACATATTTCACGAACTTCCCACCATCGCTGGATCAGCTACACGTCTCTGCCTGCCTGTCTCCCGGGTTGACAAGTGCATGCGCCTACATTAGTATTGGAAGCCCCGTGGGGCTACATTGAACCCAGCAGAAAAGTAAAAAGCTGTGCCCAAATTTAGACCCCGGTTCACTGCACTAAAATTGTCAGTGTATGTGTGTGTGCGGGATTGTGGGTATATTTCGACTAGAGTAAAGATATAAAACGAAAAAAAAAAATAAATAAAATGCCAACACAACTGTCAATTATGGACGTAGTGCTGGGTCATCGCACACATAGATATAATAAACAAATATACAAACACGTAAAGTATAGCATGTATCTGTATCTGTATCTGTACTTATGTAGATACATTTTATATATGAGTAAACAGCAGCAATTGAATTTGTTGATTCGTTGGTTCGTTGCTTCGATTGATGGCATTGATGTGGCTGTGTGTGTGCTTGTGTATGAGTGAATGTGTGTGTACATGTGGCAAGTCCGACAAGTCCGCCCATTGACACATGCCACATACAAAATGCAACGTCAAAGTCATTTGTCACGCGCCGAATACGGCAAACGTAGCACGAGGTACGGGAAACGATATCAATGAGCGAACAATGAACCAGGCGATGGGCAAATAAACCCTGTACTCTCCCCTTTCGATCGAACGAGTAGAACTCTGTCCCACATGCGAAGCGGTACCCAAAACTCTAGAGTCTACACTCTAGATCTACTCGAACCTCACACAAATAAATGTTGAGCACACACTAAATCAACAGTTATGTTCAAAATAAGCAAACGGCGAACAGAACCACGAAAAATTGTTTGAAAAGCTGACAAACAACGCGTGTAGGCTGATAGACTGATAAAGGGGCAGAGAAACGAACAGACTTTGCATTTGGTTGCATTTGAAAATGAGAGAGAAGTGCATCAAATGAACTTCCGCAATTATTTACAATCCTCGCACTCGTGTCCCATTAAATTGAACAACAGAGCCAACAATTTCAGTGTCTCGACCCCTTTTTATCAGTCAGTAGCTTCTCGTGTGCCCTTCTCTCCATCTCTTCCATCCTCTACCCATCCAGTCCCTAGCTAAGTAACGCAGTTGGAAACGCCTGAAATTAGTTGCCAGCAGTCGCAGACACAAAGTAAAAGGGTGAACTATGCCCAAACCCTTCCTTCCCTCGTCGAACCCTTGATGGTTGTAATTTCATGCACTTAAACTCGCATTATATTCGTTATATATATTTTTTTCGTCATTTCTTTTTTTGGGACCTGATTTCTGTTAATTTTGTTATTTGTCTGATTTAATTCTTTTTTTTTTGGTACCTCATCGTTTCGTTTTGAAACCTTAGGCTACGGCTGTCTTCATTTATTTTTTCCGTTTCTTTTTTGTGGTTGCACATCTTATGTGTAGTCATCAGCATTGGGAGTTCTCCAGCTTACCATGTCTCTAATTACTTTCGTGACTTTCGGAGCTGCCTACCTTGTCCAGGCACTGCATTTATGAGCAAAGTTACCAAATTAATTTATATCCTGTAGCCTTTAAAATAAATCAATTATAAATAAATTATAGTCCTAGAATATAATGTACTCGCGGTTTTTATTTATTGAAGAACGAATCATATGTTTGTAAGTATATCAATACGATGCAGACCCAGTACTCTAAAAAAAATGATGGGCTCTGTTGGGTTTGTAAGAATCGAAATATGCGCAACTGGCAGAAGTAAGAGTGGCCGACACTATAAAGTAAAATTAGCAGACCATTCGGTATAGCCACTTCCGTCTGCCCGTCCGTCTGTATGAACACCTGGATTTCAAAGATAAGCATGATATCTTAGTTCTTTTGTTTGTGAATGACGTTTTCACAATATAAATTCATTTCAATTTATTCAATTAATTTCAATCGAACTAATTGTAATTTATTTGATCTTGAACGTATGCCAAAATTGTGTCGTTTTAAATTGCATGTGCCAAAGAAATCATTTAAAAACGATCTCAAGTCGGGAACGTACTTCTCACAGTATATCTAACGATCAGGAAAGTCCGATTAGTTTTTATTTTGAATATTACTTTCTAAGTTCTTCATATCATCCTTAAAAAAATTACATATTTATAAATTTTGTATCAATAAGAGTATTTTGAAGTTGATAAATAATTTTTGGAATAACTCTTGTTAAAAGTTCAATTTACTTTATGTATGGTTAACCATAAGCAATACGTAAGATATATACATATGTTTAAACTTAGAAAAAATAGAACTAACACTGGGATCTCAATATTTTGTTCGATTTATCGAGTTTAATCTATCATTTACTTATATTAATTAAATTTCTAAACTCAACTGATTTTATTGTAAGATAATGTATATCTCGCCAGCAGATTGTTCTTTAATTTGAACTCATATTCAATGAACATTTTTTGTGTTATTCAAATATTTTTTTGTGTTGTTTCATTCAACATTTTGGCAGCTTAACCTCGTTTCAAATTCGATTGCGAGCAGTGAAAGAATTACATTAAAAAGTGCCAAGTGCCAAGACAAACGCAAATCATAGAAAAGCAAATTAACATGAAGTGAATTTCGAAAGGCGAACTGTGCAGCTAAGTACATAGAAACCGTATGACTGACGCGACAGACGGAAGCCAGACAGACGGACAGACTGACAAATGGGTGGAGAGACGAACGAACTGACGGTAAACGTAAAATTTGGCAATCATTTGCAATACAAGAGCACGTGCTTATACCGCAAAAAAATAAAAAGAATGTGGAAACTTTTATTTCCTAAGAGACCCACTGAGATATTCAGTCGACGTGGACAGACACACAGTCCGAAAGGCAGTCAGACAGACAAACAGTCAGTGAGACAGAAAAACAGACCGACGGACAGACGACGGTCAATGCAGAGCAGACTAAGAAACTTACGTTGGCGTAATCATGAGGCAATTTCTTCTTACCCAAAAACTGGCAACTGCAATTTGTAGTCAGCGCTTCTTAGATTGCCACAGCCAAGCAGGGACTTAAGAAATGGAACAGTTGATTTCGACTGCTGTTTTCTAACCCACTCATACACAGCTACACACACTCTCACACACACACACCAACACACACTGTGAGTGTGCTTTTGTCGCAGCTTCTTAAGTTGAATTAATCTTTTTCTTTTGGCAAATAAATCATGTGGCATTTTGGTTCCGTTCTGTTTATTTTCTGGTTGTTGTAAACGCAATGTCGACTCAATGGGCCAAAATCTTATTAGCCAAAAACAGAAGCTGTCAAAATTCTCAAAAGAAGAAAAAACACGAATTGGAAATTGGTACTGAAGAGTCAAAAAATTAAGACTTAGAAATGTATACTTCAAGTGACCATGGCATGATAGAGAGTAATATTTGAAAGCACACAAAGTGAATTTTATTTTATATACAATTAAATACAATATTAAAGAAAATGGAAATTTATAAATATTTGTATACGTCATAAACATTTTACATGTTAACAATATATAGTTGAAGCCCAGACGACTGTTTTAAGTAATATCAAATAACCGATTAGGAAGTATATTTAACATTGTTTAGGCTGTAATTAACGCACATTTGTTTTAAGTACAAATGTTACGAGTATTGTATACAAATAAACAAACCGCTGAAATACAGAAAGTTTTTTTTTACATAAATCAACCCCTTTTACAATCGCTTAATTTATTACTTGCCACAGTCACTCATATACATACAAATACATACATATGTACATATAAAGTGTATATACTTCTATACAATCGAGCATACACGAATGTATATTTCTTGCCTTCTTTCGCATATTATGGAAATAAATAATGCTTTGAGCTGTTCAAGCTGCTCGATTAATATAAATCAACGCCCGCTTGTGTCATCCCACTTCAAGGGGGGGAGGGGAGGGGCTGGGCGAGTGCGATGTGCCCAGTGAGTAGGATGGTACCGGGTAGCTGGCTCAACTTTTCCTTTGTGGTTTTGACGAAAGTAATTTATTAAGTAATTTCTAAGCTTTTAGTCGTGACGCTTGTTGTTGAACGTTTAATTAATTGGTTTTCTTATTAAACGCCAGGAAAATGAATTATGCATAAGGTGCTGCTCGATAATATTGGGATTGTATAAACCTCGACAACCCCTCCACAAAATCCCAAACAATGAGTAAAAAAACCCCGCTTCACAGGCAAAATTAACGTTGCCATATGCTCTATAATAAAATACTCGTACTCACAATGCACTTAAGGCCAATTCGAGCCCAGACGGAAGTTGTAATTGCCTATGAAATGTATCTTATTGACTGATAAGCATTGTCGGTTGAATTCATCAATTACAATTATTTTAATAATTGAATGGCTGGCAAATGTTTTTTAAAAGTGCTTTGTATAGTCAGTACAGCTGATTTATTTAATGGGCTTTAAACATTTAAGATAATCAGAAACATAATAACTATAACTTAAAGTGCAGGAAAATCATATATTCCACATTTGTTTATTCAGAAGGAAATCAAAATGGACTATTAAATTCATAGAAGACACTATGTAAATTAGTATAGAACATACAAATGTAGTTTAGGATGGAGACGAGGTCCGCTTATCTCTTAAATAAAGATAAGGAAAGTAAAAGAATAAATTTATTTCAGATAAAAACAAAATATATTTGAATTTATAAATGTTTTTGTTCATTTATATTAATTCAATTTACTCGGACTTTACAGTATTCAAATTGGAGTTTGAATCCTCTTATTTGAGTTTACTTAAATAACCAAGAACTTTAACGAAGTTACTACTGAGTTGTTTAATAACTCAAAAACCATTTTATGTGTTATTCATTAATGTTCTTAGAGATTAGGAAATGATTTTTTATCAATACAATATTGTTACATAAATGTACAAAGCTTTTAACTCTTTTGAATATGAATCCAGTGCTGTTCTAATCATGTTCACATAGTCTCAAAATGACAACCACAATCCGACTCCCTTGCTTGCTCAAATATGGAAAGTATCTGGTGCGTTTACTACCCATTAAATACTGATGCAGGGTATATAACTTAAAACATTCACAATCGCAATTGTGTGTGACACTGAAAAACGTGCTATTTTGGTCGACCTGAAGATACACAACGTACTTTCAAAGTATTTGGACAACAGTTGTCGATGTCGTTACTGTTGTTATTGTTTTTGCTTTTGTTTTTGTTTTCGCTGTCGATGTTGTTGGTTGCTTGTGAATGTTGTCGCCGTAGTTGTTACGAGAGTCTTGTCTTGTCTTGTTGTAATGACTAAGCGGTGCTCTAAAAGAGACCCAGTTACATCTGTAGTGTGTGCACTTGTGTGTATGTGAGATGCGTGTGTGTGCGCATCTGGTACTTTGTTGCAACTTGCAACTGAAACTGTTGTTGCTGCTGCTGCTGCGAGCGGATATGCAGAAGAAGCGAAACGTGCTTTCCCAATAACAACAGACAGACAATGCCAAAATAAAGTCGGAAAACGATGCGAACTAACTTGGCTAGCAGTTGGTGTTGTTTGTGGCTGTTACTGTTACCATAGTTGTTGTTGGTGGTGTTGCTGTTGTGACCTGTGCTAAAAACTGCAGCCAAAAATAAATAAAAATATTTAAAGAAAACTGTCAAGACTTGCATTTGCTGGCGTCGGTGTCGTGAGCGTTAAGAAATGCACATGCGATAAAAGTTGTGTTTTTTGTTGCTGTTGCTGTTGCTGCCTGGTATCTGGTATCTAGTATCTGGTAGCTCACAGATACAAACCCTACAATTCGCATTCATTGCATATACACATATACGCTTAGTTTGCATTTGCATAATTTGCATATTGGACAAACATTCGCTCACGTTGCGCAAATATTAGGTAAAAAATTAAATGCTAGTCTAAACAAAAAACTAAAAATTGCACTGAAATTGGTTATTTGACAATTTGCAGTTGTCAACTTTAATTGCACATAAATTATTATATACTTGGCAGTTTTAATGAATGCACAGACAGCTTCAATCATGTATCATACATAAAGAGGGTCCATCCATATTTAAAATTTTATTAAAATAATGTGAAAATAGGCTCCAATTATATACGAATTTTGAATAAGAAACTACTTAATGAACCCCCCATATATACATACATAGCATATATTTATTCTTTATACAATTCATTCTACGCACTTTCCATGTTGGGTTTCGCTGGGTTTTAAATCGGCTACGGATTTCCCCAGAGCCAGCTTATTTGTATTTGTTGCGTATTAATTTAATTAGTTAGCATTTTGTGGCTTTTATTACCATTCCCACTACTCGTTGGCAGTTGCCAGTTAGCAGTTTGCTAGTAACCAAATACCAAATTGCGTTCCCGCATCGGAACAATGAGATTAAATAGAAATGTGGGTTTATTTTTTATTCCAGATAGCAAAATTATTTTAAATTCAAATGCGGGCTGTTGTTTTTTGCGCATTTTGTTTGGTTTGTGTCAGCTTTGTGGAATTTTTGCCATATGCTAAATAAATTAAAATTTTATTTTATTGTATAGCGATATAGAGATATTGTGTGTACTTTGTGTGTATATATATGAGGGATACATTTATTTACATTTTACGCAAGTAAAACAACAAATACAATATAAATTAAATTGAAATTAATGCGAGCAGTAAATATTTTGACAAGTTCGATGAACTTGTGTATAATTTAAATATGATTTGATTCAATTGTATCATATATTTAACTATTTTATAGGCAATTTAACATTCACTTTAACGAAACTAGTATATTTAGTTACTGTAAAAAATTATAAGCTGTTAAGAGGTTAAAACGTATTATTGTCCACGCTTAAGTTATAAAACAATACTGAATTACTTATTTTTATTTTGAGTTGTTGAGTTCTAAATTTTCCAAGTATTCTATACACTCAGATAAACCATTCATACACCTCCCACCTCGTACATGAAATATATGTTTTCATAAGGCTTTTAATTCAATGGATTTGTAATTTCCTATTGCAAATTGTAAATTTCCAATGGCAATTATAATAGAAATGCCGTCAAATGGTATTAACGCGATTGACTCACTCAAAATAGCAATTAACACGTTCGTCACAGATTACCGATATTAATAAAGTAGAAAACGAGTGATTATGAACTGATTGCCTTTTGCTACCCACTATCAGAGTGCAAGCAACCGCTGAAGCTACCACAAATTGTTATGAACAAACTGCTTGCACTCCTTGTATTAATGAAAACTTTGAACTGTACTTAGAAGGACTAAGATTTCACCTGTTTTCCATCATCCCGATAAAAAATATGTTCTTAAGCAATTTAATACATGTGAGAGCTGTGCATAGAGTTGTAATTATATTTTTACAAAATATTTTAATATTTTTATTTTATTATTTTATTTTGCGATCGTGTGTTTCTGTTGTTGCGCAAAGAAACCCATTCTGTTTAATATTTATAATTTTACTATATATGGTAAATTGACAATTCGGCGAGCATACGAGTTGCCATGTCGACTTTTTCTACCTTTTAAGTGCAATGTCAGTTATATGTACATATTGTAAATGGCCTCAAAGACCTTCGATTCACCGATTGGCCTTCGACATAAAAATATAATTTTAGATGTTTATCTCTTTTGTTGTATTAAATATAAATACAATTCATTTGTCCATTTTTTATATTTTTTATGTTTTTTTGGGCGTTTGGTTGCTTATCATTTTCAATATCAAAATTGCATTTTAATTGTAATTCGTAATTGGATTTTGATGTTTAAACAATTGAAATGCGTTGCTTTGGTTCCCGGTCCGAACCAAAGTTCTTTATAATTGAATTTCCAATGAGCCAAACCCAAGGCGTATTAAATGCGCATTAGGCATAGTTATAACCCCCTCTCTTTCCCCTACTCTTCCCGGTCTCTATCGATTTCCGGTGCCAATGGCTTCCTCTGCCCACGGGCCAGTCACTTATCGACCACATTAGCCTAATGATTTCGTCAAGTTTCTCAGCTCAAAGACTGGCGCTGTTGCTGTGGCCGTTGTTGTTGTTGTTGTTTCTCTTGTTATTGTCAGCACTTAAATGCAGGCTTCATTTGGTTAATTGCATGGCAAACGTTGCCATGATTAATGGAAATGGAAATGTTAATGTGATAGCCCTTTGGGACCAAAGCAAAAAGTATTTTGCAATCATTCTTCCAAATGCGAAACTGTTTAAAATTAGAACTCTCCTTAGGGATTAACTTTGTTATAATACCGTAGAGTAAAAGGGTATATAACGATCGTGGGAGTTTATGTAACAGTGCAAAGTATTCGCTTTAGTCTATGTATTCTCGATCGGCCCAGTCGATATTCCCATGTGCTTTTGTCCGTCCATTTGTACGAACATTAAGATGTCGGAACTTAAATGGATTATTTTAGGTTAAGAAAAGACCGAGAGGTCGTAAACGCTAGTGGAAGTATAGCTAAAATATGTAAAAATTTAATATTTAAGTATTTAGTATTTTAACGAAATTTACACTGTGGTACATGTAAAGAGAAGACATGAAACCCGGGTATCCTACAGTTGCGATGCGACTGTTTGTTGCTTGTTATTCACATTAACCCCATTGAAAGAATTTAATGTAAATAAGTTTTGTAAACTTACTTGCGACACTCAAAGTCATGTTCATTAATTCGAATTGTTCAATGAGCTGTTCAACAATGAAAGCTGACTCTGGCAATCAATTTCACATCATATCATTAGCGTGTTCAATGTTGCTTTGTATGGTCATTATAAATGTGTATTTATATTGAGGAAACAACAACTTATTAGACAATTATAAAATCACTACCCTGCCCAAAGAAAGTTCTAATAATTTTTGTGAGTCAATTCGTTTGCCTTCTCACTTTCAACTTAGTGATTTAAGCGGAAAGCGTTTTTGCCATTTACGATTGGCATTGCAACAGTAGTTTGGGAAGGCTTCTCTTACATTGCAACTGCCCATTTACATGACCCACTTGTGCTGAGAATAAAGCAAAGGCTTGCTCATGTATGCATAAACCTGAACATTTCTTGTTGGTTTGTTGCTTGACTCTATCAGGCCATTACGTATACGCCACGGTTGCCTCACATGCCACAGCCGTCATTGTCGCCGCCGTCGTAGCCGTCGTTGTCGTTTCTGTCGTTGACGTGGCGATTGTCGTCTATTATTAGACGCCTTGAATGAGCAAATTACTTCCGACAAACGCACATTTGAACTTAGAATACCGAAACGCAGACAAAAGTTATAATTAATCGTATGACAATTGAGAATTTTCAATTTGAAATTGCAATCATCATTCCAATGCGTAATTAGAAAACAGAAAAACTAACACTGACTTTTTGACATTCGCACTTTTGCTTTACTGTTTGCACTTAGTCCTTGAATAAAATTTATAGTTTCTAAAATTTTAATCACGCTTATTCATTATTATTTACCCCAATTAATTTGTTAAAATATTTCGTGATATTTTAAAAATTTTTCGCTAATTTGCGCGAATTTTCGCGACGCGTTTGCGTTAAGCAAAAACTCAAAACTGATTGTAAAGACTGCAAATTGAGCATTTCAATGTCAATGGCAGTGCCAGAAAACGGAAAGAACTGCAGATTAGATGAAAAATCTCTGAGGTGACCCTCGTCATGATCATTATGATGATCATTCTAATCGACGAGAAACCCAACGAAGACCCCAAAATGCCGTTGTATTCGTGAGGTATTGCAAAACGAATCTTTGTATCTGCGCGCATTGGTATCTTCGTATCTTTGCGGTTGGCAATCAATAATATGCATTGTGAATTGCTGTTTATTGTGAGCTGTAATTGTGTAGTGATTTTTTATTTCATTTCCTCTGCTTTTCGTGTAATTTTCTTTGCCGAGTTGGCTTGTTGTTGTTGCTTTTGCTCATTCATTGCATTTGGCAAGCAACTGCCAATAAGTTTGCCATAGGCTATTGGACATTGCCTTTGCTTAAGCATCTTCTCTTTCTGCCGATTCTACTACATAGCACTTAATTGCACGTTTTGGCCAGTAACAACAACAACAAAGCACAGCTGACAACGCCAGCAAAGTTAGCAGTAGCAACAAAAAAAAATCAAAAAAGACAATGGCGGACATAAAATAACTAACTAAAGGCAGCTTTTGTGGTTTTCCAGCCGCTTTATGGTTGCAAGTTTGTTTGGCTGTTGCCATTATTGTTGTTGTAGTTGTTGTTTCATGTTCTGGCTTCTACCCACATTTGGCTGATTCTGCCTTTTGAAAATGTCTTTATTATTTGAACAAAAACCAAAAGCTTGCCTATATGCTTCCTCGCCCTGGTGGTCTTTTAATTATGGCCAAGGCTCTTAGCAACAGCAGGTGGATGATTGCCCTCAATTTATAAAAAGACTTCAATTTGACAATATCAAAATATTGTATAGATAGATAGATAAATAGATAGATATAAAGATAGATAGATAGATAGAAATATAGATAGATATATAGATAGATAGATAGATAGATAGATAGATAGATAGATAGATAGTTAGCTAGATAGTTACATAGATAGATAGATAGTTGTATTTTCTTGCCTTTAATCTTTAGCTTCTTGAACCAAAAAAGTATTTATCTGGGGCCAAAGCTCAAAGCCCACCTGAGAGGCCTGCATGCTAATTAGCTCTTTTTGCGTTTATTTCCCATGCGTACGTTATTATAATTTTTTGCTCTTTTTATCCATTTGTGTTTTCGCCAGGTTTAATTAATGTTTTGCTAAGCTGACTGGTTCGGTTTATTGCGGCTTGGTCTCACCGTGCTATTTGTCGGGGTTAATTGTGTGTCAGGGGCATTAGAAATTAGCGCATCCCATTCATTCGACATAGTCCATGTTTTTGGCAAAGCTAACCACAGTTTCAGCGCTACCCTTTCTCCATTCCTCCCACAGAAACCATTTGTCCACTTCTGGTCATCAAACGCTGTTGAGTTGTCTGCTGTTGACGTGGCCCGCATATGTCGGCAACACGTGGGAGCAGCAGCAGCAGGTATAACAACTGTTACTACAACAACAGCGTTGTTGCTGTCCGTTTTGCAACAGATTTTCGGACGGGGCTTGCCACCCACCCCTCCTCTTATAGCTCCTTTTCACTATACCCTACCTTCCTCTTCTGCACAGTAATCGCCCGCGTTCTATGCTTGGTTTTGCTGTTATCCACTGCAACTGAGCACATTGCACGAACATGTAATATTTATTATATACAGCTAATATATGTGACAGTTTGTATACTCTACATTAGGTTGCTATACATGAGGACAAGGACAACCAGTGCACTTAACAGTTAATTAATAAAAATTATCATAAAATTGTACACAACTAGAACTTACAACGTTGTACTTTTGTTTAATAATTTAAGATAGTAATTAAAATATTTAAAATAATTTATAACAGCTACAGAAACTTTATGAACTAATTTTGACCACAAGTTCGAACATAGTAAGGCTTCAGTCGAGCCAGCCGACTGTAAATGACCCCGTACTCAATCTAGTGTGCTTATTTTCAAACAAATGAACAATGTGTAGTTTATTTGCGATAGTTTAATTAACACTAAATCAGAACACAGCTTATTTACAAAAACTTGGTCTGATTAAAGTAATCTTTAATTAAAGTATGTATACAAGTTTTTAACTTTTCTTATAGGGAACTACTGTCTCGGTCACTCTATAGTGAATTTAGCCCCCTTTCGATTTATTCTCTATGCAAGTTCCATGTGCATTTGCATGTGACCGATTGAGGTTTTATGAATATAAATTGTTTGTTAATTAAATACAACATCAGCAACATCAACATCAGCATGAATAACAACAATATTGAATGATTGTCTACGCTTTAATACCGGAAATTGATTAAAAGCTCATTTCATTTGCCAGCCCCTTTGTTGCCGTTGTTGCTGTCGTTGCCGTCGCTGTTGTTGTTGTTGTAGTTGCTGTTGTAGTTGTAGTTGCTGGTGTGACTATTGTTGCTGCTGGTACCCACTCGCTGTCATAATTTGCCATTTGAAACGATTATGGGCCTAAGACACATACACAATTGCATTCTGTAATTGCAATTTCAGTTGCATCGCTCATTTTGTAGAGGAAATGTGTACAACATGGATATAGATAGTTATTGTCATTACAATTGTTGTTGTTGCTTCTGTTGCTGTTGTTGTTCCACGGCTTGGTTTAGTTGTGTGACTTTTAACTTGCTAATGATGATGTGCATGATACTGATTTCGATGCAGAATGACATCAACTCGGCTGCCTGTCAACGAATTATTTATGAAATACATTTCAAAATCAGTTGATGGGTTGGCTTAAATAGAATCTGTCTAAAACAGAGTTAAATGACTAACTAAAAATCTTTTAGAAAAATCCATTTAAATTTGATGTTCAAAATATTGACGTGGACGTCATTTTTAAAACTCTTATTTCATTATTTTTCATTGATTTTCCCATTCGCCACGAACTCTTTAAGTGCGTATATCTTGGGTATATTAGCTTTGTTAGAAGAGAACACGCAGAAGGACGCGTTTTAAGCGCCATATTAAATATATATTCTTGATCTGCATCAGCAGTCGACTCGACATACCGATGTCTGTCCGATTTACATTGAAAATGTAGAATTAACAGTTTTCGTAATTAAACTTAAACATTATGTTTTTATTATGATTGTGTACATCCTTACCAAACTTAGTACGGTTAGTACAAGTACGACAAAATATTTATAAAGAAATGTGTGAAATTATTTCACAATAATATAATATTTTTAATCGATGTCTTATCTCCTCAGAATTCATCTAATTGTTAATAATGTATGTATACCCTTAAATGCCTTGAGTGTCTTACTTGCCTTTTGCTTTAAAAACTGGAGAAATATAACGCATTTACATGTAAAAAATTTTCCAGAATTCGTCCATGTAATAACTAACTTGAACTTTAACTGGCTGTCAAGTTGCCCAATGTTAGTCGTTAGATCCCCTTCCTTTGCCACTCCACCTCTCTGTTCGCCCACTTTTTTTCCACCAACCATTGCCATTTGCGTCTGTTACAATTTTTCTCATCTTTCTCTTGCTGTTTGCCATAATTTTATTGCCAATTTTAGTCAGCAAGAAAGTTGGCCAACTCTGGCGTTGGGTCTGACTCCAAGCGTCGTTTTTCCTTCTTCTCCTTCTCCCTCTGCATTTCATGTCCATCTCTGGCTCCTTCTCCGACTTTTTCATTCCCTCCTCACTTCTACCGTCTCTTGGCCTGTATCCGTGTCTGGGCCTGGCTTTGGCTTTTGTTGGCGCTTTGAGCTCTCCTGCACTTACACGTATTTTCGTTCCGATTTTTATTTCCTGTAATTTTTACGATATTACTTATTTTTATGCACCGCACGGCGCACCACTCAGTGGTGCTTTTGGGTGGTTTGGGTGGTGTGTTTTTTCTTTTATTGGAACGTCGGTCAAGCGAGTTGCCAAGCTACGTTTAACTTTCATTTCGAATTTTATGCCATTTTTATGTCTCGCATTTCAGTTGCTGTTGTTGGAAAGCCACATTATTGGTTTTTTCAAAAATTCAAGTTGCGCCATAAAAGAAATTAAAATAAAAATAAAAAATGAAAACAGTAAATAGAAAACAGAACACAGAAACCAGAACAGAACCGTAAAATGTGCCCTCAACTAGTATTAGAATTTCGTAAAACAAGCTTTAAAAAATAAATAAGAAGTGCATAGAAAATATAGAAACACACACAAAATACATACATTCCGAATTTATTGTATGGAGTTTGTTATTACGTATTATTATACTCTCTGCAAGAGTATATTGGGTTTGTGCAAAGTATGTAACAGGCAGAAGGATGCGTGGCAGACCCCATAAAGTATATATATTCTTGATCAGCATTACAAGCCGAGTCGATATAGCCATGTCCGTCTGTCCGTCTGTCTGTCCGTCTGTCTGTCTGTCTGTCCGTATGAACAAACAGATTTCAGAGATGGTAAGAGCTACAAGTTCGAGCTTGGTGTCAATCGATCACATATTTAGTCAGTCAATACAAGAATCTTTTTTTTTTTCGATGCCACGCCCCATTCGCCCACAATGAGCAAAAAACTAGACACACCTCGGAAAAAATCGTTGTTTTCGACGAATATCTCAGTAGCCATGGCACCTAGGATCACCAATTCTGGTATGGAGGTTCTTAGCGACAGTGTTAATGCATTGCTATTTAAAATTTTGGACTGCCACGCCCCTTTTTTTCCCACAATACAAAACAATAATTCTCAACTTTCGTTCCGTTTTTAGTCATTTGTTCATATAGTACATCATTGTTATTGTATAATTCGAGTGGAGGCTAACTATATCAAACTATTCTAAAAAGACGCATAGAAATCGGACTACAAACAAGAAAACTAGAAGGGTTATAATATTGATAACTGAACGCCATATCAAGGTATGAGTGCAAGCGAGACAGAAACATACAAGCGTGATCGAACGTTTTCTCTGCTTGTATGGCGTCAGCGCAGACCGCAGACGCTGGCCGCGCCGAATACACACATACATACATAACAAACAGATGTTTGATTTTGCTTAGATTGTTTTTGTTTCACGGTGTTTTAATGGAAGTTCTGCACATTGTAATATCACGATACCGATTTTAATAATTTAATGGGGATTAAAATGCAGAGAGTATTATACGGTCGGGCGTGCTCGACTGTACTTTTCTTTCTTGTTTTTACAGTTGGTTGGCTTATTTATTCTCTGGCATTTGTTATTATTTAATTTCAATATTTATGCAGCTTGTCTGGCGTGACTATAGTACATTATAATTACCCTCACATTCAAAACGAGCCACAGACCCACTTCAAACACAAACGATCCTCTTTAGCCCCCCTCCAGACCCATAGACCACCCCCACACACAGCGGGTCTCATAAGTGAGGCTTGAATAATGCTAAAAGTCTACTTAATATTTTGTTTTGGTTACGGGGTCTGTTGTAATATTGCTGTTATTGTTGTTGTTGTTGTTGTTGAATAGTATTTGGATTATGGAGGCATGGAATTACGTGCTACTACGGTGCGACCTCGTTGCCATAAGCTGTTGTCATTGATGGACTTGTACCATAACTGACGACCGACGATCTGATGCATATGATTTCAGATTGTAAAGAGTTTTTTTTTTTTTTTTGGTGAATTGCAGATTATTGGACTGGTCGATTGTTTCTTTTTTCCGATGATTGTTTGTCATATGTAATTTAAAATCGTTCAACATACAACAACAATTAGTGCCGATCTAAATGAGCTCATCAAACTGCGTTAAATCAATTTGGTATTATTTTTATCAAACTGGAATTGGCTAATTTATTATTAATCGATTTGTTAATACTCACACTGATTAGAGGTCATGACATCTCATAGCGTTTTTACTACAATTAAAAAATGTGTCCAACAAATTGGAAATTCCATTTAATCTTGTTACATTCTGATTATATGAAATGATTTCTCATTAATTGAAGTACTTTTTGCAATTAAACAGTGTACTTGAGTCAACTGAGAGTTGTTTGTATATAACTTGTTAAATTGAGAAATAAATTTGATTACAAATCTATCTATTTCTTATATAAACACAACAGTTCTAGAGCTGTTACTCAAACCAGTTGGTCACTCTAGCATTTGTGGGAGCAAACACAGATACCAATTTAAATATAGCTACATATTCAGATGCAAAACTAAAGGTAAAACTTCGTTATGTAATGTGTGACAGTTCAGCTCTGTGGTTTGAGTATCCCACTCAGAGTTTCAATTGATTTGGTTTGAGTTTGAACTTTTGGACAAAGTTCCATTTCAATTTTCTGAAATTAAATTAAGTTCCCAACACATTTTATCTATTTAAAGTCTGTTCTGGTTGACTTCTGTACACACACATACATACATACTGACTGACTGACTGACTGTCTGTCCAACTGTCTCCCTGCCAGTCAGTCATCGCTTCAAATTAAATTGGCCTTTGTGTGGCGGCTATTGGCAGTCTAATGTATGGCATACACATGTTCAATGGTTTTCATTGGTTTCATTGGTTCCTCATTGGTTCACTTGTCCATCAGTCTATCCGTCCGATGGACATGCATACAATAAAAGCCAACGGCAAACGCTCATTGAATAAATAATCAAAATGAAATACGCTCCTCGTGTGTTTGCTGCTGCTCTTGCTTCTGTGTGACTTCGTTTTATTCGCTCTTTTCATTGCAAAAATATCCAAATTCCAATTTCAAATTCCAATTATATTGCTTTACGCTCTTTTTTTATTATTATTATTATTATTATTTTTATTGTTGCTCTGACTGGTGCTGTTGCTGTTGCTCGTTGCTGCCAGCAAAATTAAAAGCAAGGAAAAATCAATATTGACATGAATGTTGCAGCGTCACTGAAATCATTTGCATTTTCGAACCAATTGTACTCGATCCTAAAATAATTCTTGAACTCAAAGAATTGAGAAATTTAAGTTAAAATAAAACTGTTTAACATATTATATATTATAATATTCCCCCTACAGTGTTTCTTACTGAAATGCATAAAAGAAAACTAATAGTATATTCAACATCCTTTTATTAAAACTAATCTAAAATGATAAAGCCCAGAAATAAGCATTTAATAAGCATGTACTCAGGTGAAATACTCTTATAAATCATTAATTAATAAATGAATTCGTTCAAAAACGAATTTTGACTGTCATTAAGGATATACAGCTTTTCGCTACTTTTTTAGCTAAACTTTTGTGATTAAAAGTTCCAATAATAAATTATTTGATTCTTGCAACTCACTGTTGTGCGTGATTCACCATGTTGGAGAAGTCACCTCAAAACCATAGCAATTGCGAAAATAAGTTTTGTGCATTAAATAAATAAAATATGAATAATTTGTATGTAAAATAACTGAAATTGAGCTGCAGCTTGTATTGACTTGAACTTACGACATGTGTAAAAAGGAATACCAAAGGGCTGCCCGTAGCTTCACATCACTTGTTGCAAGTAGATGTTGCACCCATGAAGTACCAAACGGACACATCCGTTACAAGAGCAGTGACTCTCAATCAATTGCTCAGCGGAAATGTTGCGCTTCCATTCAAACAAATTGCTTAATTACAAAAATTGTAAAGTCGACATTTTCAGGAAGTTCTAGGAAGCCAAATGGGAATCCGAATGCGAGTGTAAACGCGCAAATGTAAGTCTCGTATTCAAATAAGCAAGAAAAATTGCATGCCAAATGCTGTTGCTGTTGCAGCTAGTCAAATGTCTATAATTTAAGCAAAAACAAGCGACAGATACAAACAGCAACAACAACAACAACACCAGCAGCAGTCGCCAGATCATTTGAAGTTGCAGTTGCAGTTGCTGTTGCTGTTTCTTGTGCCATTACTCGATGTTGTTGCTGTTGTTGTTGTTCTTTTTGTTGCGATGTTGCAAAATGTATGCACGCGGCCGCTGCAAAAATTGCTGCAGTTGCTGTTGTTGCTAGGCTAATTTGCCGCACCAACCAGTGGAAATTGTTGATGTGCAAAAATGTTCTTGTTGTCGTCTTGTAAATGCCATAAATTAGTTGCTGCCTGCAGACGAGAAACGGAATTTACAAACTTTGTAATTTTTTTTCTGCTTTACCTACTTCTTTTTTTTATATTTTACATTAATATATTTTTATAAATTTTCATTCATTTTTTTATTGCTTCTTTTAATTCAATTTATTATGTTGGCTTCACTTTGCTGTGGCAATGTCTGTCTCTGTGGATCGTACCAACAGTTGCCGTTGCTGCTGTCGTTTGCATATTTTGGCATTGCCATGCACACTAAATTATTGGACAACCACACACACACACACACACACGTACACACATTTATTTTCCTGCTTGCGAAGGTCGTGTGGGTGTTTCTGTCTTTTAGACGAGAGACAGGGGGAAAGCACAACGGCATAAAATATGCATAAAGCCAAAATCAATGCTAGCCTGTGTCATTGTGTGCGTGTGTGTGTCTGGTTGCGTCAGTGTATGTATAAAGCAGTAAAAGATAGTAAAATTTTGATAAATGGCATTTGGTAAATGTTTTGTAATGTTCAATGCTAAATAAAAGCAAATTGAATTATTCAGTCGGGAAATAGTTGTTGCAAATAGTTTAGAATGCACTCAAAGTATACAAATTGTTTGCCCTGTGTTACATAGCACAAAATTGGAATTATTTTACATTAATTGGTACACAGTTTAAAATGCAATTTGAGCACATTTAAGCTTATGACATTACTGCGGCTGGTAACTTATGCCACACCGTATGTTCTGAAACAAAAACCCAAAATTAAAACAGGTAACAAGCAAAGATATGGGTATCAAAATTGACACGTAAGTAGACGATTTGTATAACACTTTAAACATTTTGCAAAACTCTAAATTTAGTGTTCTTAAAACATACTGACATAACAAAATCGACACCTAAAACTTACGGTAATCGATTCGAAAGCGATAACCAGAAGATTACAATAAGCAAAACCAATACTGAAACAGATACTCTATAGAGTATTAATTCGCAAGTATCCAAGAAAATTGACATAGTTATAAATTTCCAGAGCATTACAGATGAGCAATAATATTATTTTTATTTGAACAGCTGATAGTTCTCAAATGGATGAAATTCCCCGACTCAAAATATTTGAACAGCTGTACTATTTGAATAATTCTATCGACTTTCAAGATGAGTTTCGGTTCTGAAATTTTCATACATCCGAAGCGAAATTTACTTAAGGAGGCAGAAGGAGGTTTTTCCAGCCCCGTGAAGCAACATCAACAGCCGAGTCGATATAGTAATTTATATCGAATGTCTGTCACACCTGGATATAACAGATTATACAAGCTAGAGACACAACATTTGTCTATAGTAAACGCAGATCAAGTTTATTTCCACAGATTATAAAAAAAAACATTTTCATAAAGACAGAATCAGAACTAGAGCTTTCGTAACCAATTTTAAACATTGCAAGGCCTTGTGTGCATGGTATCATTATAACTATCCAAGTTAAGTCCAGTTCAGACAACAAATTCCTATAGCTTCCCTTGATCAAATATTTCTTATTGATATGGAAACACGCGCACTTCAATCAATACAAGTTCGCCTGCAGCTTCCCAGTTTGAAGCTTATTCAAAACTTTTGTAGAAACAAAAGAATCGTGTTAAAGTTACAATAATGGAAACTTGAACAGCTCGATTTAAAGTAGAACAAAATCAACAGTATTTCTTCTTAGCCATTTAAGCCAAACAAATGTTCGGAAATGTCGTTATATATAAGCTATATGTACTCTAATTTATCAACATTTCCGTTGCTGCAACATTTCTGTCACCATTAATTTGAAAGACGATGGCAATTACTTCAGAAGTTGGCAGAGTGTGCAAGGAACTCATAAATAAAAACATAAATTCCTAATTGTAAAAGTTTTTAATTTTATGACAAAATTATAACAATTTATTTGAGTCACCCCCACTACCAAATACGCTCTATCCCTCTCTCTCTCCCACAACCTCCCTCTACCCGATAAAGCAATAAAAACGAAGGCAACGAAACAAGGCGTTTAAATTGTCAAATTCCCAAAATGCTCATGGTCAGAGAGTTCTTCGCTGGCTCGTTAGAGCATGAACAATAACAAAAAAAACAAATACAATGACAACAATAAGACAAGTCTAAATGAAATCGATGGCTGGGTAATTGGCTGTGGCAGAGCAGCATCAAAAGGCTATGAAGAATTTTTAGCAACAATGAGAAAAACGTAGAAAAGCAGCAACAGCAGCAGCTAAAGGAAATCCCACAATTCCCAAACAACAATGGCAAATAAATTAAATTAGTCACAAGCATATTTCAAAAATACTCTTACATACAGCTATGTATACAAATATATGTATTATTTATGTACACAAAAACGTTTTATTTGCGAAGAGAATGGCAATATCCAGTTTCTGCTGCTGTTGCCGCTGGGCCAAGGATAAGAGCCAACAACAATAAAACAGGCAACGGCAACGGCAATGGCAAAAAAAAAACAGACTGACGAACATTTTATATATATTTGATTTTATGAGCAAAAGGACTGTTACATAAAACCAGCTTAAGGCAAGGGTTGGATCAGCAGCATGGGCGAGGGGAGCGTGGTGTGGGATGAAACGTTTGGCCATCGGCCCAGTTTACGACACAGAAGTCTTCACTGTGGCGATACTTAGTTGCAAGTACGAACATTTGGCCGTGGGTGGCAGCTGACTACTCTGTCCCAAAAACCTGCGACAGACAGACTGCCAAATTGCTTCAGTTGCTCCACCCTTTCCTGTGGAGTTGTACCAAACAAAAAATAGATAAAAAAAGTTAGGGCAGCGTCACAACTGTGGCAACTTCAAGGGGAATGTAGGGAGTGGAGAGGCGGAAACGACTTTAAAACGTCTGCTTCTCTCTCTCGCTCTTTCTCTATCTCTCCCTCTATTTTCCTCTTGCTCTGTAAACAGACTTTGCCAGACGGTCGAAGGACACGCAGAGCAAAAGTAGCGGCAGAAGCACACCCACAGCACACACCCAAACACACACACACACACACAGATACTTGTACAGCAAACGACATAATAAAACCGGCGTTTTTATGCATGTCTGAGTAACTCCATGAGCCAGAGCCAGAGCACCAAGAGAGTCAAAAGGGGGACAGGGAGGCGGGAGTCTGAGGAGTTTTCCTCGTTTTCCAGTGCAGCTTGTCGGCTGTTTCAGGTTCACTGGAAAAGCGTCTAAACAGCTCCCATGGGTTCAACTGGGAGCGGAGTCTGCGCATTTAATGCTCTGCTCTTTATTCAGCCGCCTGGCAAGTACAAATTTTCCGAACCTGCGCAGTCGACGGGCGTGTCACAGGAACAAGTCCAAGTGAAATAACAACAAAGGAACAACAACAGCAGCATTTTGGGAAGGTCGTTGTGAACAGTTGTAAAACGGCACAGCGCACAGCTGGACCAACAACACACACATACAGATACAGATACAGACACAGACTCATTGAGATACATTCACATACACATCCACATCTATAAGCAGAGGGTCACATTTATGCAACGAGGCGTCGGCCGGCATGTAATTAACTAAAGCCGAGCAAATGTCGATATTTGTGACGATGACGAGGACGACGACGACGACGACGAAGAGAACGACTCTGATGTCGAAGCTATCACAAAAGCCGGGTCTATGGACTCGGCTTGAATGCGAGTCTCGGCCTCAGACCGGCCAATGAGCCAAATTTATTTTGCTGTCATTTGAGATATGCGCTACACTTAAATAAAATAAAGGAAATGCCTGTGTGTGTGTCACACTGTGTTTGTGTGTATGTATGTATTTATGTGTATGTGTGTGCATGTGTGCTTATGTCCGCGCCTGTGTGAGCCAAGCCTAGGTCGTTTACCGACACTTGCTTAAACATGGTTGAAAGCGACTCACATGCACACAATACTTATGTTTTTATGCTGTATATTTAAAGAGATATAAAGTGGAGGGAGGGTAAGGTAGAGATATAGAGAGAGAGATGGAGAGAAAAGAAGAATCATGGCCTGTGGCATATGGAAGATATGACTTAACAAAAGTTCCTCCTTATTTACTTAAGCTTGTTGTTGCTGTGAGTCTGTTAAGCACCACATGTGCTATATACAGCATAAAAAGATTATGAAATTGAGTTCAGATATATATATATATTGAATACGGAAGGATAGAAGGACATCGATTAAAATGCTGATACTGATCATGAATATATATGCTTAAATACCATAGAGTCTGAATGAATTAATTAGGCAAGTGTTCTATACCCTAGACTATACAGTCTACAGCTCATATACATTGCTGGAATAGAGCTAAGGCCACACCTCTTAGAAGTTACATTGAACAGTCGAAACGTGAAGCATTTTTAATTGAAAATTGCTGTCGTGAAGAAAAGACATAAACAAGAATTCTAAGAAATAGCGCAGACAATCAAATGTATTGTGTGCGATCCATACGAGTATCTAAAACTCACATAACAATTGTACAATATGCATAACAATGAAGAGCTCTTCAGCCGCCTCGTTCCAGTTTTCAATCCCGCTGAATGAAGAGGGATGTGTGAGGGGAAACTAGGAGAGAGGGGAAGAAGGAGGGACAAGTGTTCCGGCTGCCGAACTGACAAAATAAAAAAGTCTTAGGAGAATGGAAAAACTATTGTCTGAGCCATTTTGAAGAGTCGTGCACGAAAACTTATGTATAAATCAAAATTTATGAATTTCGTATTCTAAATGAAGAGCTGAGCTGAACTGAGCTGAGCTGACTTAAATTGAGTTGAGTTGAGACTGGAGTGTTTGAAGAATTTTGAGTGCCTTCGCTTGCTGGCTGGCACTTCAAACCGCTCTGGGTCGAGACCTCGACGTATTCAACTAAAACAAACAATATAAACTTCAAAAACGCTTCGTTGCATATCAAATTAATTACACAGAGGCCCCCAAAAGCAGCACCAGCAACAGCAGCAGCATAAGAACCATTGCCTAACAGCCCCGAATGTGAGGCATACAGACCAGTCTGTCACTCTGTCACTCTTTCATTCTGCCATCCCCTCAGTCAGGCAGTCAGCTAGTCAGTCAGCCAGTCAGTCAGTTAGCTGGGCAAACTTGTTGTCAGACAACCCTTGAAGATTGTTTTCTTATGCCAAGGGGCTGCAGCCTAAAAAACTTTTGCACAAAGAGGCGAATTAAGCTCGCCTCAGGAGGTTACAAGGGAAGGGCGGAGTGCTTGAAAGAGGAGGGTGGTAAGGTAAGCTGAGGCAAGCTGGGCGACAAACTGACAGCAGAACACAACTCATGCACATTGAAAACTGAAGGCATAATTTATACCTTCAAAGTGAATTGTTGTTCAAAGAAAACTTGGAACAATTTTACCTTTCCCTCTCCAGCGAAGTTACCCCATTCGATGAGAATGAAAAAACAGCAGATATCTAAGGCCTCAACTCGAAATCAATATGAAACGATCAGATAGATAGATAGATAGATAGATAGATAGATAGATTTTTTGACACCTGGATCTTCTAGACTACAAGAGCTAAGGCCACCAAATTTGGAATGAAAGTCCTTCTATGGTGTACGCAGTCAAAGTTTATTTTAAGTTTTTGCCAATTGTAAAAAACTATTTTCAGAACACCATAATTTGAAAACTACTTAAGCAATCAGTGGTGCCATTATACTATACTCAACAACTATAGCCTATAGCTTCCATTGGCCAAACAGGTCGAAAATAGGAAATTTGTATGAAGACGCGTAGTGTTAGTTGAGCTATCGCAACCAAATTCACATATAATGTGTATGGCACTATTATAACAGTCCTTACAACATTTGGTTCGGATCGCAGGACAAATCGGACAAATGGAAAAACGTGCACTAGCTTGAGTACGGGGTCTATTACAGTTGGCTCGCTCGAATTTTTGACTTGCTTGATCTGGAAGATTGCATTCTTACGTATTGGTAACAAAATATATTTGGTTTAAGTTCTACACTGTTCTTAAGTAAGAATTGTTTTTATTAAATTTTAAGTTGCTAATGCAAAATTATATGAAGTCTGTCTTTCTTTCGCGAAATTTATAAACAACTGCCTAAGGCTGATTGCGGATTTTTACCGACCTCATTCATCATTTTTCTACTATCGCGACTGTGTAGCTTGGAGGGTCGCCTCCGGAGTGCTTCAGTACCAGCTTATTCTCCTTCTCTGCTCGATTTGCATTTTGCAAACAATTATTTGACAGAGTGAAATTTGTCAAATTTTCTTTTGTATGTGTTTTTTCTACATTAATTATTAAAAAATTATTTTTTGTTGTTGGATATAAGTTAGGAATGCTTTAATTAATAAAATATGAAAAATAATCTTGACATATAAGACTAAAAAAGACATTAAAAAAATAATATTTTTTCCAATTCTTTTTTGCAAACAATTCTTTGACATACTGGATGTACCAGGTTTCTGCAAACATTTCAACAGTAAGCCATACTTCAAATACTGTCAGACCCCATGAAAATCTGATTCTGGAGGGTTTCAGTTCTTCAGATTTATCTTCAACGGTTTGGGATGTGTCTATGTGGATGTTTGTATGTGTATGTGTGTGTCATTACAAAGCAGAAACTGTTCTCTGAAACAAAACAAAGTCTCGAGAAATGACAACTGGCTACAAATATAGAAAGGAAGTTTGAACCGAGTCCACATGCACAGAAAAAGCTCTCATGGTATCCAAGTGGAATGGTAACATAATTGAAATGCATACGACCAAGATATTCGTTGGAAACGGTCAACAACTGACAGGGAACACTCTACCATCAATGGGCCAAACTCGCGCACACTCAGATGAGGAGACAGACTCTGACTCTCAGACCTCCATACTCTTAGACTGTCAGACTCCAAAAGGTTTAGCCCTTTGCCAAAAACCGAATCTGGTCCGAAATGATATTTTAACTACCTTTGGCGTTTTTATGGTCCATCTTCATTGTCTTTCTTTGTTGGGTTTTGTATTTGGTTTAGTGCCGAAATATTGTACATTTATTAATACATAATCATCTCGGACAGCAACATGAGAACCGACCACATGGTTGTCCTCCCAGCGAACGACTTTTAAGCGCTAAAAATAAACAGTAAAACTGTAATAGATATGCAGATACATTTACTTACATATAGATACAGATGTGAACACTATGAGTTTGAATTTGGGCTAGTTCTTAAGTCAAGGTCCGAATATTGCGAGGCTGTGACCATCTATTGTTGTACTACGTGTTTGAGCGACGTGTTCTTCGGATAGTTGTTCTAGGAAATTCAACCTAACTTTCGAGTTGCCCCGAAAATACCCGTATTGTGTTATTATTTCTTTTCTGTCCCCACTTCATCTCATTCCATCTTTTACATTGTTTTCATCTCGTTTCAGTTCAGTTTGTTCTCCAGTTGCTTAGTTGTGCAGAAAGGAAGATAACTCGAAATGTTGTTGTTACCAGAAAACTTATCGTGTCGTTGTTTTTGCTTATGTTTTTTGTTATTGTTGTTGTCTCTTACTGGCCTGAGCCGGGTTTCTGCGAAAAGCTGAGCACTTGGTAAATATTTTCATATGAACGATTACGACAGACTCTGAGTTCTGAGTTAGCCAAAAGGCAATACGAAACTTAAATATGGATTTTTCAGAATTTTGTAAAGCGAAAAAGACGGCTAGAACCATAGAAGAGTTCAATAATTAGTTAAGACAAATGTAGAGTTAGATAAATACACCTTTTGTCCCCCTTTTATCACATATTTGATTTAAGAATACAAGTCAATATTGTAAGAAGTTATATTTAGCGACCCGATCAAGTGCAGGTAAAAATATGCTGCAATTTACCTGGTAGCACATTATACACTTTTGATTAGCAAGCCATTATGCAATACGGCATTCAGTCCGAGTATCCAAATTTCAGCTGACAAAGTGAAAACTTAATGAGCAGAAACAGGAAAATTGTTTAAAACTGTGGCCGCAGTGGACGTGAAAGGAAACTTCCAGTGACTGAGAAATACTTTTACAGGGACAATATCAATGGAAATTGTTAAGTGGAAATTGAAAACCGAAAACTGGACAGTTGAATGGCAAAAGCCAGAAAAGAACGGAATCGAAAGAAAAGTAAAGAAGTAGCCAGATTGCTAGGTAAGAAAGAAATAAAGGGACTGAGTTGCTTTTCAAATTGATGAACAATAACAAAAGCCTTGGCACACACAAAGGAAAATATTGCATTGAAAAGACTTACTTTCAAAGTTTTCAGCACACACAGTGATGCACACACACTTGTGTGTGTATGTGTATATGAGCAACGTGTTTTCTTTCTTTTGCGAAATTAATGAACTATTCAAATGTCAAAGGATCTGTGAAACACGCCGTGTAGATAAAGCGACCGACGCGACGGACAAAACAGTTGGTGACAACAGCAGCAACAACAGCATGAGTAAAGCGGGGCAACAATAAAAACGAGTCCGGTAAAGAAATCCATAAAAGATTTTGTAGCTGCAACGCGTCTCTTTATGAGTCTCGTCTCTTTTGTGGGACAGGGAGTGTGTGTGTGTGTATGTGCTTGCTCGCTTTTACAAAATTCAAAAAGCAATTTACAAAAGGCAACGTGAAAGGCGATATGCTTCCAAACACACACACACACATACACGAACACACACATAGTTAAAGAGACACCAACACATACACCATAAGAGCCGTGACATGGCCGGATCCCAGATTTGAGCCCGGGGCCAGAGTTGCAGCTCTAAGTGACACTAAAGGACGACAACAACAACGACGACGACGACGAATAAAAACAACGAAGGCGCTGAAGCGCAACGAATGCCTTGGAAACAGTCCCATCTCGAGAATGGTGATGAGAATGAGTATAAGAATTGGGATGTGGATGTGGCTGAGGATGAGGAGTCCACTCGTCTCGTTCATCCGCTGGGATCGCTTTTCAGTCAGACAGAAACATTTCTGACCCGCTTTAATACGTAAATGAGTCGTCGTCGTCTGACGTTGTCGGCCTACAAAATTTAACGTTGGCCGACTGATTTTTTTATTATCATTGCATTTTATAGACAGTTTTACGAGCTAACGAAAGTGGTTCTGCCAGATGAGGCCAGGCCAAACCCGACCAGACTCTGTCAGACCGGAGCTTGTCCAGATAACACACGAGATACGATTTGTGTATGTTGATGCCGACATATTTTGGTTTTACGATCTCCTTCCATCTCCGGCACTCCGTCTTCATCATCCTAACTAAGTACCAATGTGAATTGAGTAAATTGTAAATCACACTTGCTAACAGCTCAAGATGTTGCATGCCCCACAAATGTATCTCGCAGACCGCCTTATAGCACGCGTACATCTCCAGGTAAATGCATATTAGCGGGCCTCTTAAATTGTTTTTAGTTCCCAACGCGTCTGCAAATTACCCATTGTCTGCTTTATGAGTCGAGGTACGAAGAAATTATGGCACCAACGGACTTCGGGCAAGGGGAAGCTGTCAACTGTCGGTATTAAAGCGTTTAAAATGTTGCATTGGCAAATACACACTCCCACAGAACTAAAGAGCGAATGAATGAAAGTTTCTGAATTTTAGCTAATTTATCAATCATCCTATGGTATTACCCAAGTCAGATCATGAATAATCCGCGCAGTCTTTTGGGATCAGAACTTAAAACTCGATTTAGTTTCGGAAAGCTAAAGATAATCATCTGAAATTGATCATACTAAAGATAGAACTTGATACGTTTATAAATATGTTCTTAATTGATCTCACAATAAAATTGAATTTCAATATCAGTTCCGCGTATGTTTTTATCGTTAACATGTTCTTAATTAATCGTAAATCAAGTTTAATGAAATTGTATGAAACTTTATAATTACGTAATAAGATACATTGTGTATCAAGGTGTCAAGAGATACAAAACGAATCATATCACGTACGCTCTTAAGAAATATAAGATTTAAGCACAAGTTCACTGCGTGTTAAGTACTTAAATTCAACTAAATGTATGAACCCATATATTATATATGTGAAAGCTCCTTCAGCTCCCTTAGCCGGACGAATTTTATAGTTTTTCAGCATGATTTTCATACAAAATCGTTTCTTTTAGGCGGACATCTCCCTTGAGTGAACAAAAATACTGGAACCGTGGCTGTCCGGCCAAGGGAGCTTTGTATTTAACTAACAATCATAAAATGACTTAAATATATGAAACTAAGCTGCATCGCAAAAAAAATTTACTCTTCTGTGTATACAATTATTATTTTAGTCACAGAAATTAGTGATTTGTTATTATTTATTAACAAAAAAAAACTGTTTAAATATTTTTGTTGGTAATTGGCAATTATGTCTTGATCATATATTGTACAAATGTGCCAAGCATAAATATTTTTAAGCACAGTTTTAGCTAATAATTGGCATATTATAATATTCAGCCAACAAATTAAATTTCAGCAGCAAATATGAATACATAGTTGAATTTCATTTCTAACTCCATTCTCCTTTCCGAAAAACGCTTTGACCTGAACGATTTCTAATTGAAATTCACATTGAATCAAGTGGTGTTTCTATTGGAACAATTTATTATCAACAAGTTTGAAATGGTCGTCAAAGCGCCTGGGACTTTCAAAATTAATTGCTGACTGACAACTCTGGGTCGGACTCTGGGTCTTGACTCTCTTGAGTCCAGATGTGGCAATGGGCCATGATTGTGAGTGTGTGACTCATATGGCACTTGGCTCCCACACCCGATATTTAATACTCGACACGTTAATGCAATAAAAATTAAAATCATTACGACGTAAAATAAAATTCAGAAATTAAAAAAATATTTTTTCATATAAGAGAATCGAATGAAATTGTTATTTCACCAGTTGCTTTTAATTAGGAATTGCATGAATGGTCTCATCGACTTAAATTTCGATACAATCAGAACTGGATTTTCATTAGAACTTCAATCGCAATCGCAATTGTGTCGAGGTATCTGTAATGAAGCAAAAACAAATGACTTGAATTCGAATTCAAGTGGAATGCGCAATTGTCTCACCATGTTATTCATTTCCACTGGGTCGAGTTTGCAAATTTCTTTGGCATATATGAGAAAACCAACGGAGACCATAAATTCTCAAAAATAATCGTAATTGTCGAATGGCGGACAACCGGTCAGACGGACAGACAGTGGGACAAACAAGGGAAAGACCGTGGGACAGAAAGGGGACAGACAGACCAAACAACCGAGCGACCTTCCGTTCATTATTTGAAACTTTTTCATGTTGTTTGCATAATTTACAATTTATTATTTTGCGTTATTTATTGTACGTGCCGCAATTTATGCATAAAATGCTGAACAAAACGCTCCATTAATCAGACTACAATCCATGTATTCCCATAGACTCGCACTCAGACCTCGACACCCAACCCTCGACCTCCCAACCACGATTCCGTTCACCAATCCCCCCCCCTACAACGCCACTCCCCTGTCATCCTTCGACCATTCAGATTTTAAAATACTAATTAAGTTTAATGTAATGCACATATGCGATAAGTCGACGGCTTACTCAAGATTATATCGAAGCGGCTCCTCCATATAATACCACAGTATACTCGTATAATGTATTTGGGTGCCTTGTCAGTCGACCTCTCTAGCCCTCTCTCTCTCTCTCTCTCTTTCGTTCTGTCTCTGTGTCCCTCTCCTTACCTCTATCTGTGTGATTGATGTTGCGTTCACACAGCCACATACACACACGCACACACAGGTCTATGCCATATTTGGTGAGTACAAAAAACGAGCTGAATTGATGCGGCTTGTAATCGCTATAGTCAATTCAAGAACTACTTGATCGACTTGCAAATACCCTTTACATTGTTCATGCATTTGTTCGCTTATATTAAAGGTGTCACATTGGTTCAAAGTAAGTTATTTAAATAATGCATATTCAGTTTTTTACAAAAGCTGTACTCGAAACAGATTTCATTAAAATATACATACATATATATTTTATATCTACATATATCTATATTTTCATATCTAATTAGAAAATGTTGACAATGCTGAGTAAATCTGGAAAATCTTTGCTAATTAAATTGTTAAATTATAAATTGAAAAAGAGAGCACCTTGAGACTCACTAAGTTTCAATTAAACAACATGACTTATAAGACATATCACAATATTTGATTCGATTAAAGGAATCCAAAGCATAATAGGCAAATAGGTTATTTGCAGCAACAGCAACCAGCCTAAGTTCAGTCAATTTCATTTGGAAAGCAAACACTTGATGGACAAAAAAAATGAGTTCTATAATAGACCATATTTTATGATATTGATGTATGAAAAGTGTGTTTAAATTTACTCAGATTAATAGCTCCGTTTAAAATTGCACTTGGTTTATTTAAAAAATGGATTTATTTTTTTTTATTTCAAACAATTGACTGATTTTTAGTTCTGTTCATCATAAGTTTATCCTTCATTATAAATTTGTCACACTGTGAAAATTGCAACAAACAAAACTTTGACTATACACTGCCATGCACTTGAATAGGGACAAATATTTGCTATCGAATAAACAAAAATTTTAAGTAAACAAACTAATTTAATCAAAGTGTTACATTTTGTTAGTATTTAGTATTTAATACTTTATTCATATAGCAAAACAAAAACTTAATCAAAATAACCGTTTTAAAAGAAATTTTTTTTTTTTTTTTTGAGTTCTCCAAAAATTACATACTTTATCTCGTGCACTTGAATAGGGACAAGACGTAAAAATTCATGATTAACTTAAGGTATAAAATATACATACATATTTTCATGGATTTTAAGGCTTACATATTGTTAATGCTTATATCTAAATTAATTTAATAATGTGTGCAGCCACCCTTTTTGGAAATAAGTTCATAAAATGTATAATCGAATGTCAAGCTCCCAACTAAACAATTTCTTAGATATTTATTCCCTCTAACCAAAATCCGCTCCACGCAGATGAAATGGGTCAAGAACTGTTCTAACATATTTCAGATTGGGCGAATGTCTGTGTGAAAGTTTTTCCTTTCGTATAATGATTTTCCCTTGTTTCCATTGCTCGTTTGACAGAATTTGACTTGTCTGTCTCGGCAGTCAGAAAGATCCACCGTCGCTTTAAATTGTATTTATTAAAACATACAAATTTCATGGCTGTGGGTGGAAAGCGAGGGAATGGGGACTAGAGGGCGTCGTTTTTGTCACCCTCGTCAGTTCACACGACTTGCTGCACAGCATTTAATGAAGTGCGAGTAAGCGAGACAGCCTTTCGCTATTTCACGACAATTTTAAATTGATTTTTCTGTTTTTCAACGTTTTTTTTTTTTCTGCCTCTCAGTTTTCAATGAGTTCGTTGAACAAAAGCCACATAAGCGCAGGTGCAGACCTTCTCAGGCTTTCTAATTAGAGGGACTAAGCAAACTGCCTATCCGCCTATACACCTACCCCCCTATCCCCCTATCCACTAACCCACACACCCTACACAAATTGGCTTAATTAGTGAGTATTTTTAGTCATTTACTTACAAGAAAATTGCTTATAATTTCAAGGCGCAAGTAATTAAAAGTTCCTGTGCAACTAAGTGAATTTATCGATTGATGAATTGAAGAAGAAGGGGGAAAGGGGAAGGGGTGCTGTTTGTTTTGAAAACGGCTTTTTCTGTTCTGTTCTCTGTTCTTTTGGGTGCGCCAGCTTGTCTACAAATTGCAAATTGATTTTTATCGATTTCTCATAATCAGAATTATTGCCATTCTACATGGGAGTACACAAAATATCACTCGTTTGGCTTGTTTGCTTATTGCTTATTGCTCACGTTTCTGATTTCTTGTCTGTTGTCTCTTGTCTCGTAGTGAAGTTGTTTTTGCGCTTGTTGCCAGCGACTAGAATTGAAAAGTTGATTTTACAATTTGATAAGCATCCGCAAATTACATGATAGACCTGCTCCGGGACCCACAGATATTGATGTGTTGGCATACGCCCATAAATTTCATGATTATCAGCATTTTTTTAATATTTTATTTAATGAATTTGGTGGAGCCACACCCCATATAAATGCTATATATTGGTGCCTGTTGCCACAAACACGCAAGAGACAGCCAATCAATTTCAGAAATAGACATTGACTGCGATTTTGTGAGTTTTTAGGGGCGTTTTATGTGCAGTTTGCATGTGGGAATTTTCAGAAGGTTCGAAAAGTTATGGATTGAGTACAACTGAAAAGGGCCGCATAAAGTCCATTAATCAACCAAAGTATGGACTTGTGAACTAATATATTTTTTTTTTTTTTGGGCTCTTAAAATTAATACCAAAATGTTTGAATGTTCTGCAAATCAATCTTTAATTTACTGAGGTATACAGTAGTAGAATCCAACGGGAGCCTCTACTTGGATTAGATTTTAGCATTTGTTCTGCAAAGAACAGGATTTTTGCATTTGCGTTGGAAAAAAAACATTTCGACTCATTAAAAATACTTTAACTAGTTTTTGTGTATTAAGTCCTTAATACATAATTTGATTCTATTGAAAATATTTTCAATGTAATCTAGACAGTCTATTTAGCCATATAGGCTTTCATCAGTTTTATCAGCTTTTTATGTGGATCTAAATTTGTTTGCTATGTTCTCTTACCTTCAACAGAATCGAATTGTGTGATTTAAAAAAAATCCACTTCGATGAGAAAAGAAAGACCAGGAAAATAATACCGGTTCATATTTAAAGAGGCTTTTCTCAGCTCTTACGTGCGCTTGAATTATTCCTTAAGAGTTCTTTGAACTGATCAGAAGCTTTTTAGCTTTTTTTATTCGTGTATTTTTTATCATGAAGGGTCTGACATCTGGCTGTGTCCTTTGTCTGAAACGAATGTCATCGAGAGCCCATGCTCGTATACCTATCTCACGTACCTACTTTATAAGTAAGTAAGTAGTTCAAGCTTACTTCCTCTTGACTGCCTCGGGGTACGTGTTCAGTGCTGGCCTTTTAATGTATACTTCTGCATGTTTGTGTGCACTTATGTGTGTGTGTGTGTGTGCATGCGTGTATGTATGTCAACCCTCGACCAGGACATGCTCTTAAGTCCCTTCTAATTGCTTGCGTAACCTGAAGCGGTGCGAGGCAACGTCTTCCGTTTCCAATTCACATTGCCATCGCCCTCTTCGTTTTCTTCATGTCGGTGCGACGAGGGCTCCACAAAAATGTTCATATTTCACAAATCGTGCTCAATAAATATTTGCAATGTGTCAGGGACGGTCTCCAGTCGTAGCCGGAATCCGTGGTCTCTGCTTTGGGGACTGCGCAAATATTCGTATAAAAAACGTGCTTACAAAAGACATTTGCCAAAGATTTCTGAAGCTGGCGAAAAAAATATTAAACCGAGGGACTTTTTATCCATCTCACTTGCACAGTCTGTCTCGCTCTCTCTTTGTTTTGTATGTGTGTGTGCGAGTGTGTGTGTGTGACAGTTGACAATTGCTGTTGAGCTACTCGCTGGCAAAATGAATGCATGCCACTTACGAGCATTGCGCGATTTATTTGAGGAAACACAACTTCGACGCGAGTTTGAATTCGAGTTTGAGTTCTGACATACAGCACACGAGAAGGCGCCACAATGCATGATTGAGCATGATTGAGGGGTCTACAGCCAAGCTTGAGACTGGTATTGAGTTAGGCATAGCAACTGGGAATTGCACAAGAAACACATACATATATGTGTTTCTGTAGTTTATGTATACTCACAATGTACCCACATAAAACTCACTCATGTACAAATACATGTGCGATTCACTGTAGCCTCTGAATGGCTTCGTTTATTTTCAACACGTTACTCAAACAATGTTTTTGGTTTATTTAAATTTCTTTCTTATAACAACAGCAGTAATAACAACAACTACAACAACGACAAGGAAAGCCATGCAAATGCCGGTCCCCTTGTTGTATAAGTTATCCCTCCCCTGCCGACCATGTCTGGCCCTCCCCATTCCCCTATCTGGTGCCTTGGCCAACAGCCTTGCCCTCAGAGCGCTGTGGAAGCCCGCGCGTCGAGTAAACATTTGAATTTTACATTAAAGGCGGGCGGCAAAACTGACAAAAAACAACAACAACAAAACTACAGAAGGAAGAGAAAAATACCAAAAGCAGAGTCAAAAGAAAAAGAGAAAAAGTATATATCTATATATATATTCGCATTTTTTTTTTTATTTAAACAAAACGGCGGCACTGTGCACAACAAACAACAATTCTCATTCACAGTCTGTGCGATGTTTACTCTTTAAAGCGCCAATGCCACCAATGCGATACCCTGGAGCTGGAGGTTAAGCGGGGGAGGGGCAGCTGACTTTTTGGGGCACCGATAAAGATGCAAAAACCGAATGAAGTTGGCGGTTTCTGCATTAAGTTCAAATTGTTTGCCAACTGCAACAAAAAACATACGAAATTTAAAACTTTATTTTGCGCGACTTTGGCAAACAATTCGGGCCTTCAACTTTACAGTTATGTTGTCGGTATTTGATCAGCGCAGAATGCGAGAAGTATATATGTAATATGTATGTATATATATGAACATGTGCAGCCCGAGGCACTTGAGGTTCCCGAGGTTCTTACTCTATGCTGAAAAAAGATGGGAGTTTCGAGGAAACACAACAAAATTTCAAGCAATGCTCAATTCGAGTCCTGCCCTTTTCTTGTCTTGTCAAAAGGTTTGACAAACGATAAGCGAAACGGTCTGGCGGAAATGGGACTGGGAATGGGTTTGGCTATGAGGGGGAAGGGAGAGGGGACTTCGATTACAGGGCGGTGCCAGACGCAGCTGATTTTGATTTGTATCTAATTGTATGCAAACAGTGACAGCTACAGACGGCACGAATGTACAAAATTGTGGATAGAATTCAGATGAATTCAAACATATACTATACACACACACACACACACACACACACACACACACACACACACACACACACACACACACACACACACACACACCTCTGTATGACATCTGTGTGTATAGCCACATATGCGGGCGATTTGTTCGATTTTTGGCATTCAATTTTATGCATGAAGTTGATAGATTACTTATGAATGCCTTTTGGGCTCTTGTGCAGCGGACCAGTTTTTTCGCTCCCCATCTTTCTCTTTTTTTTCTTTTTTCGAGCTGATTTCGTTATGGTCATGATGATGATGATGACGACAACAACGATGATAGATTCGGAGCGGGAGCTGCGATTTCACTCCAAGTTCAAGCTTTAAAAGTTTCTAATGTAAAATACTATACGACAATGACTTCATTAATGTTATGATTGTGTTTCTGTGTATGAAACTTTTTGTGCGAATTGATTGATTGCCTCAATGACGGCATGACTGACTGCTTGGGAAAAAACAATTATTCCTAAGATATATTGTAATATTATGCTGAGGTTTTAATGTTCGATTTGAACAAAAAATATATAAAAACTTTTTCTTAACTTTATGCAAAGAAGTCAACTAAAACTACGCATTGCCAGTGAATAAAATATAAGTACATAAGTTTATACAGAATACTTTGAAGGCAAAGTAATACATCTGTTATACATTACATTACATTACTTATACATTACTCAAAATTATAAACAATCTGATAATGAATTCTTTCAATTTGATTACACGATTGCTCCCTTCGAGGAAATTAATGCCACCCAATATATAATCAGGTTGCTTTGTTATAAGGTGCATTAAGTTATTTCATAGTTAGAAAACTAGCCGAACTATTATAAAGTGCCATTAAGTGAGGCTCATACCATTTGGCACATTTTGCTTTGTTTGCATTATTTGTCCGATTTATCGGCTTAACATTTATTTGCACCATATTATTGCACAATCAGTTAGAATTCGCCCAACTACAGCATTAAGCGTTCCGTAATTAGAGACTACTTTGACTAATACAGCACCACTAAGTTTCTACTACAGGTGCACCCCTTTGTAGAATGATATATAAATAAACTAGGACTCTGTCAAGTCGGGCAGTAAACGATAATAAACTTCTGAATTGCAGAGCTTTCTAGTCATCAGTTTGTAATTAAGTGGTTTGACTTACACGTCAGTGTTTGGTTCGGTTCCAAGTCCAAAACAAACTCATAGTCCAGGTAGCAGCCGTCAAAGTTCCCAAGCCATTGGAGGGGGTGTGTTTGCAGGTGTAAGTGTGTAGGGCTTACCGGGTGTGTGTGTGTGAGCGTATTTCCGTATCCAGGGGCTACTTTTTTACGTCAGGGCGTATTGTGCTGACCCTTTTGGCTTAACGGTTACGTGGTCATTTATAACAGGGCCATAAATATGCAAACGAGGTCATTAAGCAATACAATATTTTAGCAAACTGGTAATAATCGAATTGATCGACTCGGGCTTCTACTCGATTTTATTTTTATGTCCAAGCTAAGGACGGACATTGTTGCTGGGATTAAGTTGCGCGGTCAGTGGAATGAAGTTCAAAGGTATTTTGTTATGTCGGTTGCACCAAATATTAAGGTGAGACAGGAGTTTAGTCGGGAAAAATGACAACGGTCGAGTGGGTGATGGAAATAATGGAAAGGGGGATAACAGCTAAAACTTATCAGCAGACATAGAACCTACGAGTGCGGCTGAGTGACACGTTGTTCTCTGGTATCAGCTGAAATTCCCATCTTTCATACCAGTGTAGAACTTACCGAGTCTGAGACACGGAATCGCCGTAAACTTCTGCGCACCAAATTGCAAAGACACACTCAAAGCGAAAAAAGGTGAGGAGGTAGGAGGTGTTAGCCACTCGGCCTGCGGTGTAAGTTTCTTTCTGTACCTTAGGTAAGCACAGTGGTGCTAAAGCTGTTAAAGAATCATAGTAATAGAAAATCAAAAAACCCCTCTTAAGGTAAGAAAATATCTTTGAGGCACAAAGAGGTCCAACCAATGCATTGTTTTGTTCACAGTGCGCTCAGACAGTGCTTGGACTAATCCAACTAATCTATTTGGCTGCGATTTTAGGCACGATACAGCACACCTTAAAAGGTCGCACAGGTAGACTCGAAATATTCACAATGAGTGAAAATGGTTTCCTTTGCTAGTGGAATGGACATTTCCACGACAATGCCACACTGTGACCTCAAAACGTTTGTCAAACCCGCACTCTGGGACAAAGAGACCAGCGACAGTCTCGAGGCAAATAGCACAAACAACATGTGTGTGTGTATATGAACGTGTGTGTGCTGGTAATTAAAAACAACAACAAGTACATGAAAACATGCAGTCAACCTGTATTTTTATTTTTATTTGTATTTTTATATGGCGAACCCAAGTTAGGCTCTCGGCACGACAAACTCTACAGGCTACAGACCCGATCCGCCCGACCCGTCGCAGCTCTCAAAGTCTGCGAGTCTCAGAGTCTCCTTGGACTTAATTACACGGATTAAATATTATACGGCTTTAATGCTTAGTGCTGTAAGTGTTGCTGTAGTTACTGTTGTTGCCGTTTCTGGCACGATATTTCCTGGGGGCTCCGCCCAAGTCATAAAAAGCTGCGTCTGCCATCTGCCTTATCGCACAAATTGCACTTTTATAATGATCCGCCCCCGTCCATACATGAGTAAAAATTACTCAAATACTTCATACACTCCATAGTTGTTGTCGGTCTTTGGTCTACGGTCGTCACTTTTGGTTTTAGTGTTTGTCGCCGGTGCGAAACGAGTGTTTTCTGTGTTAATTGCACATTTATGTTATGTTGTTTTAGCCATTACAGGTTTTTGGTCTAAGGAAATTGTCCATAAGCCTAAAGACGGCAATGTTCAATCTCTGTCTCTGTATCTGTTTGTGTCTCCATCTCTAGCTCAATCTCAGCCCCAGTCCCAGCCCCACATGTAAAATTGGTCATGCCAAAAATGTTCATAGATAATTGTCTCTGCTTTTGGCAAGACTCGAAGTGAAAATTGTCTGGTTTGCAATATTACAAGTCGTACAAGTCTGTCAAACTACAGTATGTTGTGTTTGCTCTTTTTGCTGTCTTCTTGTAATCCATGTTTTCTGATTTTTTCGTTTCTGATTATTTGGCTCCATATTTATAAAGAGTATAGGGGTCTATTAGGTTTTTCAGAAGCGAAATGTGCGTAGAAGGTAGAAGGAGGACTTTCCGACCCATAAAGTTTACATATTCTAGATCAGCAATCTGGCTGTTCAGTCGTCAGTATGAACACCTGGATCTAGCGGATTATAAGAGCTAGAAACAGCAAATATGGGTAAAACACGTTCGCAAATTGTAAAAAACTAATTTTATTGATATCATATTGAATCGGGCAACTATATCCTACAGTTCCCATAGAATAAATCAGTCGGAAACTTACTCTTTTTATGAATTACAGTTCACTAATATGAGTACGGGGTCTTTTATAGTCGGTCAGCACGACAGCAGACTTTCTTATTAGTCATACTCTTGCAGAGGGTATTATGTTTACAATGTGGCCTATAAAGCATATACATATATATTCGCGATCCGCACCAACAGCGCAATTGATGTAGCTGTCTCTCAGTTTTAAAGCTATCTGGATGAATCTTGGAAAATAAGTGTGTTCTCTATGTACGCGGTTCATGTGTTAAAATCGAATAACTATAACATATAGCTACCATCTGATCAATCGGTGGGAAATTCTTAGTTTGAAATCATTTGTGCTATTTAGCAATCGAATCAAAATCAACGCGCTCAAAACCTTGTAATGGTAATAAATCTCCGGCAAGCCATGTTTTTTTGATTTACCTAAACTGTCTGCATGAGTATATTTGGTTTACGAAAAGTTTGTAACAGGCAGAAAGAGGCGTGTCAGTCCCCATAAAGTTTGTATATTCTTTATATGCATTACTAGCCGAGTCGACATACCCGTGTCCGTCTGACCAAACAAATCTCAGTGAAGGTAAAAGCTACAAGTTTGAATTTTATGAGTACCAACTCCATATTTCAGTCAATACAAATACTATATTAGGGCATTTATTCTTTTCATAAAGTATTGTCCAATGAATTTGATTCGGAGACAAATTATTTATACGATCCCAAAAATTGAATTTTGCATATATTGGAATGCAATCTCAATGCATGTGTGTAAGCGAGACAGAAACATTATAATATCCATTGTAATACGCAGTGAGTTGTAGAGAGTATTATGCGGTCGGGCGTACTTTTCTTTTCGGTTTTTATTGGACTTAACAGTGCTTATGGAGCGGCATTCGCACACTGTGAACGCCGCCCATTTCCATTTGTCGTGTTTGCTTTGAGATAAGCGCCAAATTCATATAATTAGACCCCTCACATTTTGCCGCAAATTACATTAGCGACGGTTGGGAAAACAGCCGAGGGATAGTTAGAGACATAAATACCCTCAACATAAAAATAATTAAAATAAAGTCGAAACTCTTTACATGACTTAATATATAAATAATAAACAATTAAAATATATTAAACACATAACCCGTTTAACAAAAAATTATTTGGAAACAAAAATTAAACTCCGATTTATACTGAGAAAAGCCCACGACTTTAATTGAAGTGTAATAAAATAAATATAGTAATTATATTTATAACTAAACTCGATAAAGTCAAACAGGAAAAAACGTTGTCTGGCATGGGGACCAACATTTTTTTGGCTAATATTTTTATGTTTTTTTTGTGATGACACGCCCACGTCCGGCTGTGGCATATCAGCCTGGTTTGTTAATATGCCCAATTCCCAAGTTATTTAATGACTTGCAGTCCATAAAAAAAATAAAGCTGATTATTATGAGTGTGTATACACAATTAATGCGAGTGCACACTCGACTCTGATTATTTATAGGTATAATTAAACAAACGTTTTCAAATGCGAGCACAAGGCTCACTCAATCAACTAACAAGCCGATCAGTCGACAGTCTGCCTATCAAGCTATCTCACTACATACGGATATAATTACAGATATAGAGGTGATATTCAAAGAATAATCACGCATACGGCTAGTTGGCCGTGGTGTGTGTAAACAAATAAAGGGCGTTCCCCACATTGAATGAATGTTGGGCCATTGAATTTTGGCATTTAATTGAGCTTCATTAATCAAAGATACAAGAAAAAGAATAATAACAAAAACAAGAGTCATTAGTCTTGCATGTGCTTGCCATTTCTAATGGGCGCCACGAAAAGTCATGACATTTCATTTCAGCTCTACTCCCTCCCTCTCCACTCCCTCTCCACTCTTCGAAAGGCAATCAGAGTTTTTCCATGCAATTTTATTTTTGCTTTGTTTTTCCTTTTGTGGTTATTTTTTACCTTCCCCGTTTTCGGCTTTATCGCATCATAACAATCATTTGCTTTATTAATGTCATTATTATTGCAACTTTGTGTTTCTCGGTTGTTTCATTTATTTTTTCCATTTCTTTGTAACTATCAAGTCAGTTACTGGGCTCATTTCATTGCTGTACTCGTATTTATGGGTTGACCCTCGATTTGCGTTATCGAGTTAAGCTGTGGCCCATTATTTTTAATATTTATTTCATTTCACTTACTTTTGGTGCATGAAGGTTGCTTTTAACTGAGGAAATACATATCAAATAACTGCTAATTGTTAAATTTTCGTCATTATCATTGGTCTTGAGGTTTTTCCGCATCTAAAATTAAGGCTGAACTAAACCAAACTCTCATGAAATTTCTATTAATTCTATAGATAGTTTATTTTGAATATGAATCTGTTGACTTTTATTGTTTAATGTCTGTCTGCGTGAGGCTTTATTATACTTTTCCAAGGGCTTTATGCTAATATTGATGTGGGCTTTTTTCGATTTGAATGAATTTCAAAACGTCTTTTGTTTGCCTTTTACGATTGTTATAGTTGGTTTATAAAAGCTGCTTGTAATTCGATCTTAACTATGGGTATTGTGTTTCTTTGGGTGTAGTGCCACAGGGAAATCAAGTCGAAATCACTACGTTTTTTCTATATATATTAATGTATTATTAGTAAGTGCCCCTGGAAACATAAATCCTCAAATCGATCCTCCATAAGTTACACAATCACATCAACACAATCCAAGAGACTTGTCAACTTTTCATTAATTTTAGCTATCCACCCCTGTCAATTGTTCTTCCCTCGCTATGCTCTTCCCCCTCCCCTGTCTGGGGGGTACATTAAGTTCAGATGCTGTCAGGCGCTGCCACATCACGTTGCCCATAAATGTTGCATGGCACAGCACAAAAGCGTTCATTCAATGCACTCACTTGATTATCAGAGCCACAAACGACATCATTGTCGCCTCATCTAACCGCACCGCATACACTGTTAAAAAGGACTTAAAAAACTGCAGACAAGCACTGTAAGAATTTTTTTAACAAACTAGGAACCTAAAAAAATACAAAAAAAAATTTTAAACTAATAAGTTTAATGCAAACTATAGAAACATTTAAATTTAAGATATACAACTTTGTATTTTATACATTACTAAGTTAATTAATACTTCTAATCTAGACTGTCGCAATACAAACCATGAGTTTTAAAAAATTCGTAACCTTTAAAATTGTATCAGAAATTTAAATTATTTCATATTTTTATAATTAATCTATTTATACTATATTTAAAAAATTTCAATTTTATCCTTTTGAAAATACTGCTCTAAGCACTTCATTTATTGAAGTATTTTTCGCTGTGCATCAAGCCCCCCTTTCAGCTCCATTTGGCTTTCAACATCCCCGACTGTTAGTTGAAGGGATGTTTGGGTTGCTTGCTCTCTTAAAAACATGTTTTAGCACTTATTTATTTGTCTCTCACACGGTTCTTTTCTGCAGATCGTCTATGCTCTCCCTCTTCGCTTCTTTCGCACTCCATCTCTTTCTATCTGTCAAACTATGAACCTGAACGATTGTCAACTGAAATTAGCTGGATTGTTGTTGGGCATTTTAATGGTACATGGCACATGGTGTGTGGTGTGTGGTGTATGGTGTATCGTATGTACTATACAGTATATGGCTTGTGGTATTTGCTGCTCAGTTTAAATATGGTATACAAGGCCATCAGCTCATTGGCTTATGATGTTCTTATTGTGTTTTGTTACTTAGCCACATGTGTCTGAGGCTTATGGCCTCGATGTTCCCCTAAGTCTTTGTAACTTTTTATGTCTTCTGTGGGACAAATGTGAAATGACCGCCCGCTTGGGTTAAACTGGAAAAACTATTCGTATTCTTTGCTGTCAGGAATATTATCAATTTCCCCTTAGCGTAAGGAACGTGTCGTTTGGATGGGTGTTCCACGAGATACTTTTGTGCAACAGACAAATTTAATTGCATGCTCGTCTCAGCCAAATTCTTGTGGCCTTATCAAAGCCATGTATAATGTGCTTGGCCACACATTCAACAGCTGCCCTCGGTAATTGCCCAAAAATAAAAAAAAAGCATAAATGAATGTATTTCCCCTGCAGCTAACGATTTCCCACCTCCGTGCTCAACTCGCTGGCAAACTGCAGATACTCATTGCTAGTCGTATCCGCAAGATGCAACTACACAGATAACATGGCCAGGCAAACAAACAACGCCAAACATGCAAGTTCCGACCGTTGGTACATAGATAGAGTTAATACAAACACACACACAGTCACTCGCACACACACAGGCACACTCGCAGCCCATAGAGAAGAGCTGGCAATCATTTATTTGAAGCGTCAAACTCGTTTGCCTTATCTGATTATTTATATGTGGACTTTTTATACACTATCTGTTTGTCTATCAGTTGCATGGCATTAAAATAAGAATACTTTTTCACAGTTTGCATATTAATAAATTAATTATTAGCAGTATATAATAGTTTAAAAATGTATTCAAAAGAATATTTTAACTTACGTATTAATTTATTATAGATTAGGAAGTAATCAAATGTGTTATAATTTGTATATATAAAAATAGTTCGTGCATTCGAGCTAATTTACATATCTGAGAATTAAGTTAAGGCATATATTAAGTGCTTAGAACAGGTCTGATACTTTACACCTTAAGGAAATTCTAAATTTCAAAATGTTTTATTTATTTAGTCTGTGGTGTGTTAACTGATTGAATATCAATATAAAAGACAATAACATTTATATTTAATAGGAAATACACATTATTAAAATTATTTATATAGACAATTAACAGTTTTTGAAAATTTTTAATCGTTGTTGTCTGATAAACGTTTTTGGCTTTAATTTGAAACAATAAAAAGTAATTATTAAAATGCCTTTCAACTAATAGTAATGTAATTTTTAATATTTTTATCCAATCAGCACTGTTAATAATTAGTATTTTAAAGAAAAGAGTATTTGAGATGCAACTTGTACCAACGTATTTCTTTAAATGCACGACACAACAAGCTGTGCTAACGTAATTTTTGTTGCTGTTGTTGTTGTTGTAGTGTGCCAACTTTGTTAGTCATGCGACGGGGCCAACGCTTAACTTGGCTTTTAGCTTTTAGCCAAGCATACGCAGACGAGCAGACAGCACGCCAGCGCAACAGACAAACGCGGAGACAGACGAACAGACAATAAGACAGACGAATCATTCATTGCACGCTGTTTTCTGTTTGCTTCGTCTCTCTCTCTTTATCTCGCATCCTCCCTCTCAACGCTCCACTTTCACACTCATACACAGCTCACTCATTCATACAGGTAGCCATAGTCGTCGTCGTCGTCGTCGTCGTCGTCGTCGTCGTCGTCGTCGTCGTCATTATCATTTTGTCGTCATCAGCGACGTCGGCGCAAATGAAACATAAAATGAAACGCCCCTTAATAGTCACCGCCGTTGTAGTCGTTGTTGTTGTCGTTGTCATTGTCGTCCAGCCTTATGCGTATTCTTTGAGATACAGATACATTCAAGCATACATAAAGAACGCAACGCAATGGCCCCGACTTGGCATAGTAACCGTATCGGGTCCGATATCTTTGTATCTTTACTCGTATCTGTATCTGTCAGTGGCCGTTGTTTGCATTTTTAGCACACGTTTTCTGCTGCTCTTGCTTCTGTGGTTGTTGTTGTCGCTTGCGGTTTTACTCGTATTTTAGTTCACATTTCTCGGTGTTTGCTGTACCCAAAAAAAAAAAATACAGAAAACAGAAAACAAAACCGCAACAGACTAACGTAATCTTCTAGATACGCATGCCATATGTGCGGTTTGTTTGCGTACTCAACGGCAAAAGTATCTGCATCTGCATCTGCAACTGCGTATCTGTTTCTCAACATGCGTCCACTGTGTATCTGTGACTTTCGTGCCAGTTACGCACACCGCTTTTGGCTTGAATTTCATATTTGGACGCTTGCACAACATTTAGATGCAAATGCAGCTACAAGATGCAAATGTATCTAAAGTGCTGCTGCCTTCGCTGCTTGTGCTTTAGATTTGATTTGTGTCATTGTTTGACTTTGGTGTGCTTTAATTAAAACAAATTTCACGTTACTTACGCCTGTCATTTTAACTTAATTAAGCGCTTTAATTAAAGTCTAATTAGATTTTAATTATATTTCGTTGCGTGCACATTTCCACTTTTCAATTAATGAAAAAATATACGTATTGTATATACATTTATCGATTCTGATTCCCCACGCTCTGAACATCGTTTTGTGGCGATTATTTATGAGACTCTTTCCCTGGATTACTTCCATACCCGTTTTAGAGGGTGGCATCGGCTTCCCAGCCAACTTGGTCTGCCGTCTGGCATTGGCCGTTGATAATAAATTGTGTTATTGGATTTGCTTGTTGCCTTTTGTGCCGTCGAGTGTTTACTCAGCCCTTTGGGGGCGTTTGTTGGCAGCAGATGGAAACTTCCGCCCTTTCCCCTTTTCCCCTTTGTGCCCCTTTCATCCCGTGGCTTGAATGTTGCCAATCAGACGGCCATAAGTGCTGTTTGCTGTCCACACACTAATTGATTAATATTGCAGACATATGTATGTTTATGTATGTGCATAAATTAAAAACATTAAGCACATTACTCTGACGTCATTCATTTGTGATAAGGGATTGAATTTTTTAAGCCAGCAGCTTGTTCCGATAATTTCATCTATGGAGATGCCATTTACATTTAATTTATTTGTCTCCTTTTAATTTGTTCAATCAACCGAGGTTTGAGTTATTAAAAGACTTTTCCAATCAATTGTCAAATGTGTCAACGAAATATAAAATCATTTTGTGGCCCTTATCAAAGCGACCCATTTTCAGTGCTCAGTCAGTTGCATGAAATGCCGTCTAAATCCAGTAACAAAAAATGGCCCATTGTTGGCTTTTATTACCGTTATTGTTTCCAACATCTTGCCACTATTTTTTCTTTGAGTCGCTAACGGGCATCGAAAACTACGTTAGAATTGCCGTTTTCGGTATAGAAAGAGAATATATTTTTGAATTGCCACTGAATTGGATTTTCGGTTTGATTTTGCTCTACATTTCCAGGCCACTAACTGTGCAGCAGAAGTAGCAACAGCATCAGCACCAGCGGCTACAATGGATACAATAACAATTGCTTTAGTTACGATGACAACGCAGTTATCAAGAGTCTTCTCAGATGTCTGTTGGTTTCACATACATGAAGTGTTGCAGTTTATGGTCGTCTCTTTATTTATTTAACAAAAAAAAACCAAGCCGAGGTCCGACCTTTAAGCTCAGAAACGAATTAAGCGAAACATGACGCCCACTGCCACAGACAGCAGCAATGCAGCATAAACAGCACCACAGCAACAGCAACAACAACAGCAACTGCAACTGCATCTGTCTGCTGCGACCTCAAACAATGTAATTCCATCATTTATACCAATTTCGCCATTTATCCGCAAACAACTCTCAAAAAGGCAACAACAACTGCAAAAAAAGAAAACAACAACGACCCGAACCCGAACCCAACCCAACCCAACCCAAAACCCAACACTGTTCGACGGAAAATCGTCCCTGACTCTGCGGCTTTAACTCTGTGGCATTGTGTGCAGCTCGTTTCCGTCGTTTTTCCTGCTTTGCATTTTGCATACCCTGCAGCAGGTATTATCAGCTGACGACGGTACATGTAACGCACAGCGGGTATAGTTATTTCAGATACATAACATGCTTTAAATACATAACGTAGCTGTGTATATCCACCAAGTTAAGAACTATAGTTTATTGTAAGTGTAAGTAAAATTTAAAATAAACTTTATCCTTTCACTTTCATTAAAGATATGCACAGGATTGAATTAGTTGGGGTTTCTTCAAGTAACAAATATAAATAAATATGTACCTAAAAGATACAACAACAATCCAAGAGTTCGATGGAAACTTGTATTAAAAAAAAGATTTCTTCACTTTTTCATAAAAACAAATAGTTGATAACTTTATAATTAAATTTACAGGGTATCAGTAATGCTGTCTATGCTCCGTTGTTACTCCGCATAGAAACATGCGTTACGTTCTGCTTACAAAACGGATTAAAAGGTTGCACAAGAGCGTGCAGCATCGGCAGTTGTCATTGCTGCGTTTGGAAGGGGTGAGGAGGGGATGGAGAGGGTGGGGGACGCTGAAACGGACACGGATGCGAATACCGTGCCACACATCAATGCGATAGACACACACACACACAACTGAGGCACAGTCGCAGTCACAGTTACTTTATTTGCAAACAGTCTCCAGCAACTCTGTCTGTGTCTTTCTTGCTACCTACTTTTCCACTTCCATTTTCATAGAGTAGTCAAGTCTTGGCTGCTTCTCATCTGCACCGCTTGGCACGCACATGTTGGTCACGTCATCCGCATCATTGTACTGAACTAATGCCGAAGGAAACGAAGGGATTGGTTCGGTTAGGTTCAGTTAGTTTGGGTTAGGGGCTTGGGTCTTGGGGCACTGAGTAACAGACGTCACTCTGCTTGCGGTTTTCATACTTTGATGGCATAACATTGCTCCACTTGAGGACCAGCCTTAATGCTTTTAAGTATTCTTTTTTCTACAGTTTTTTAGCAGCATGACATTAGCTGTCATTTCTCTGGCAAACGCGGCAAATGGCAAAATAATCAACATTAAAATAAAATTATGAAAAGCCAAAAGGTATTAAAGCACGCAATGACCAAGTAAAATCCATTAAGACAGCTTGCACTTCATCATCATCATCTTTTTGGTTTCTCTGTCTGTATCTTAATCTTCTTCTCTGTCTACATAACTAATTAATTGTGCGGCTTGTCGTCGCCTGATCCCTCATACCCTGTACTTACGGTACATACACAAAGTATATATAGCATACGACAGGGCGCTGAACGGAGGCGAAGGTCAATTAAAAATGTTGTGGTGCAATTAATATAGGTCTCTCGGGGGGGTAGATGGATGGGCTGGCTGGGTTGGATCAAGTCCAACTACTGTGGACAAGCTCAATCTGGGGTTTTATATTTATTTTCATTTGGGTCAATTAATCGTATTGACATTGCACTCAGACATCGACTGTTTTCTATTCTTTACTTTTCACATTTAATTGATAATTCTTGTTCAATTTGCTGATAACGAATGTGGGCTGGCCCTCATCAATCTATCTTCTATCTATACATTTATCTGGTCTATATTCTCAGTTTGAATAGATGCAGTCAACACGAAATACTCGAATTGAAATTGTTTTTTGGTGTCTTATCGCAAACTTCGTATATTTTCAGGTGAAGAGGATTATTTACTTGAAACATGCGATCGATGGACTCAGTTATTAACCCTTGGTACACACACACTTGTGTATCTTGCATCATCCTACTATGAGTAGACTTATCTTTAAGTTTTTTGCTAGCTTTGTGCCATTTTTCACGATGTCGACTTATAGCTCTCTGCACATGCCTGGAAGCTATCAATTCTGCTTGCGTGGATGCATCTTCTCTATATGTATAGAAATATGTCTTAAATTACTTGTTTTTAGCAGCTTAAAAGTATTTTAAAGTTTCACTGGACGGCTGACTCAACTCAAAGGCAGCGTAGAGCCGACCATTCTCCCACACCATTCAATTGATCTTCTTAGCCAAAAGTTACCACAATGTTGCCTTGATAAAAACCACACCCACGTCAATGTACACACACACTCACACCCAAGCCATTTAAACAAAGCCATGCACAAGTAATTTATGCGGTACTTAATTTTGATGAAATAATTCCCATAGATACTATAACAACACTTTATTTCGCTCATTAAATATACCATAATGTCGCTCACAATAAATACATTAAAACACGATAGAAGGGGAGATGACCTAGTGGAGGGGTTGCCATATTGGGAACATTTCTCACTCACTAGTCTGTCATTCATCAACGAAATAAAAGCGAGAAAAGCGCCAAAATACACATAAAAAATTAATGGTTAATGCCAAAAATGCCAAACATGCTGTAATTACTGGCACAGAATGTGAATATATAATTGCATATATATTGAACGATCTGTGCTGATGTACACAAACGAACTTTTGTGAAAATAAAATCATTTTAAAGACTTTTTTGAATAATAATTGCGAAAAGAAATCTAATAAATAACAATATTTTTAACACATAAGGTTGTAAACTTTTTTAAAATGTTAGTAAATAGACTTTGGTCTGAGCTAATCCGGAATTATTGATTTTGAATTCAAAAAAATTGAACAAGTTCGAATAAGTAATAAATTCCATGCATTAACATCCCTCTATTCAATTCAAAGAAGAGCTTTAAATTATGATAGACCAAATGTTTATTGAATTATTCATACTATAATTTAAATTTTTAACAAAACTGCCAGATCTGCAATCAATCAATTTCGTTCTGCAAAAACTCATTCAATTAATTTTCAAAATTCTGTTAAACCTTTTATTATTATATGAAATAGAAAATTTATAAATAAACTTTGACATTTGTTATTAATTAAAGGCATTGTTTATTGAAACGATGTCTAAAATTGGCCAGACTGTTTTTAGTTCGTTCAGAATTGAATACTAAACAAAATCTATAAATACATTTTATAGATGTTCATTCGAAAATGTTGTATAAATAAAACTGTTAATTTATGATCAAATGTTTTTGGATCTGTCGATTTTATTGGACCTTTTTATGTTTATCGCAAATGTTAAATATGCGCAAGTTAAATGATGATAATGCTCAAGAAGAAGCATAGAGTAAGTGGGTCATAATGTTGTCGACAGTTTCTTTTTCATACATTCTGCGAGGTTGAATCTATGGAGGTGATCAGCATTGTGTATGTACTAAAATTGCGCCCCGAGCAGTTTAAACAGACATGAGCTTGGATCACCGGATCTACCGTCGTTATAGTAAATGCGAATTTAATAAAATTATGCGTGTAACTAAATTGTATTACACTGCAACAACAACATATAGAATACCAACAGACACGCATACAAAGATACAAAATGTATCTATATATAGTTGTACTGTATCAGCTGTCTGTTTTATATCTTTATTGTGCTTGAAACGCGTAACCAATTCGTAATTCTAAGTTATGAAATGTGAATCGTTTGGCAAGAGGGAGGGGAGGGAGAGACCCAAGGGGCTGAGCAACGTGAAGCGAAACTTATGAAGAGCAGATGACGCAGTCTGACTGTGACCAAGTGGAAATACTCGTAAAGTAATTTAAATATGGATTATGCGATGGATACTCATACAAAACATTAAAGTGGAAGCATAAAGAAGTTGCTTTGAATTACGACACAATGGGCGCAATTGTCAAGAATTGTCCGAGAAAACAGGCAGCAGAGAAAACTAACAGCTGATTGGCAGTTATTCAAAATATGCTAATGGATATATTCAGGCAGGCCCAGGGGTAGACAGGCAGACCGCTCTGCTCTGAGTTGGAAAATCAGGTAGGTTTTACACGAAAAATGAAGCTACGCAAATTGCAGTGGCAATGTGTCGCGCGTATCTCGCAGATACAGAGATACTTAGAACAAAGCCATGCTGGCATTGTCTCTTCGCTCTGCTTGCATCTGAGCATTATCAATCACCTGTGTCGGGCACAGGTAAAACTGCGGCTAATGCCAGACCATGATGCATGCCGTGTTTCTTATTAAATCTGCTTTTGAAATCATGTCTTTGTCTTCTTAATTTATTCTTTATATTTTATGTTTTTTATGCACAAAGTTTTCTGTCTTTTCTTTACTTTTTCTAACGACTTTGCCGGCTTTTGGAAATTACTCACGAACAGCTTGATAGCCAAATGTTGTCTAGCTGAAAATGTTTGAAATTATTTTAGTGTATAAAAGCAGCAAACAGCAACAAAAAATCAACAAAAAACGAACAAAAACCTAAAGCTTATCTGCCTGATGCTTATGTGAACGAGTGAGAGGCAAAGAATGCAGACGTGTGATAAATACATCCGCATTTCGCTCAAGTATCTGCAAGATACGACAGCGACCACGAGCATAGTCATGTAAGCGTTCTTATATAAAGAACTATGCAACTGGGACTCGGACTCGGACTGGGTTTCGTTCTCAGACAACCTACACAGATACCTCTAGCCAAAGTCGAAAACGTATATTGAAAAGGCCAAATCGAAAAAGAAAATAAGAGATAATCAGACATTTTCTTGTATAGAATGCTTTGCAAAACTGCTGGACATGTTACCCAATAAGTGCAGAGGCGGGGGTAAAAAGTAATTGTACGTTTTGCAGCCGAATTGATCGAGGAACGAAGAAAAACTCTGAGGGCGCCGCAGGAAGCCAAAAAATCCAAAGCGGAGAACGGAAAACGGAGGACTCAGAAGTTTGTAGTGAAATAAATGAGAGAAAGAAGCGAGGATAGAGAAGAAAGAGTAAAGTAATTTACTTGCCGTAACTAATTGAGGCGCGCAGCAAAGCCGGACGTACATAAATCGAACAATGCGGCAAGCAACCAGCTGCAGATACAGAGATACCAATATAGATACAGATACAATAGTTACTAGTACTTTCATTTGCAAACAGAGCCAGCAGACAACTAACGGACAGACTATTCATTGAAGCATAGTAAAAGTATCTAACAGATACTCGTTCAAAAGATGAATGCCTTTCACAGGGCCAAAGAGCCCCAACAGCAGGCCAAGGCAAAAGTCAAAGGCTAATAGCAAATTAAGCGCACTGCAATTAAAAGCGCCAACTTTGGACGCTACTGTATTCGTATCTGTATCTGAATCGCTTGTTATAGCGGCTGCTGTTACTGTTGCTGTAACTGAAGGCGTGTCGGACAATATAATGAATTGTGGTGCACAAAAAGAGTCAAAACTGAAAAAATGTATTTTCGCACGCATTTGTCTGACATACCGAAACACACTATAGACCCGAATATTCAACCCACGCTCTTCCCAAGCTTATCAGCTCTTAGATTGAGACTCCTGCCTCTCGTCTCTTGGCTGGCTGGAAGATGAAATGAAATTGTGCTAAACTACAAACAAGATTTTTCGCCACACGCTGCTGTTTAGTGTGTTCCTCAGACTACATTGTGTGGGCAGCCGGAATGACAACGGTTGCCTCTCATTCGGAATTGGGAATTCAGTAGGAGGAAGCACGAAGGCGATCAGCAGGGGGCTAAGAGGTGATGGAGGCCTGACCGATCCAGTCAGTCGCCGAAGACTCACGGTGCAAATACGCCCACACGGGGCTTTCTTTGTCCGGTTGTGGTCCGCAGCGCTTGATCCGACGGACAGTCAGTCGGCTAGCAATTTGGACAGCCAACAACATTTGCCGCTGTCACAAATCATTTCCAAGTGCCAAAAAAAATAGAAAAAAAACCAAAGAAAAACAAATAAGAAAATCAACAGCACGACATTAAAGCACACGCAACGCTTTGTCCAAGTCAGATACAAAAAAAATATACATAGAGCTTGTAAATACAGAACCTCAAACATTCATTAGACTCACAGACGACTAAATATGCTAACAGAATTTCTCCAACTGTTTTCTTAAACATTTAACAGCTTCCCAATTCCTTTGCACTTTTGGCAGTGACACTTAGCAAATACTCAGTTTATTCCATGAATATTGAAATTATATTCGTCAAAACATAATATTGTAATTCAATTAGATTTACATATATACAATTTATATAGTAAGCTTGACAATTCCATTTAAAAGTGCAGTTGGCTCACTAAAGCTAGTAAGAGAGGCTAAGTCGGGCAAACCGACTGCACAAGGCCCCGTACTCGTTCTACTGTCACTTGGAATACTTTATATGCAAGGCTTGGACAAATTGCACGAATTGGTTTCAAGTCGTATTTTATTTATCAATTTCTAGTGTAATGCATTATAGAAACCAGCGACATTCCATGCCAATAGGTAATTTCAACCTTCAATAAAGATATCACATCTATAGCACTGGTAACAGCCATTAATTAATTACAATTTATGTAGAAACATTAACTGATAGACGAACAATTTTCAGATAAATGCAATTAACTTCGAATTCGTTGGGCAACTTAGTAATGCGCACTTCACTCACTCTTACCTGTACAGGCAACACCCAATACAATCTCCAATAGCACTCAAAACGTGCCCAAAGACAAAAGGCGCATAATATTAATAAAACCCAAATTGGTTATTTAAAAGTATAGTCAGAGGAATTTACAAAATGCTTTCAAAATATATAGTCACCATAGTCATTTGCATATGCAGACACCGACTTTAAATGGTATGTGGCATGCGGCATATGACGAAAAATTGTATAATAATTTAACATTTAAATGCGCTTAAGCCAACTTTTAATGAAATGTAAACCACATTCGCACACACTCACACACACAGTAACACACACAAGCGATTTGAGTTTCAGAGTTTCACCTTCATGGCGCTTGAGACCTTCCAAAAGCGACAACGAACGTAAATGATTTATAATTAAATATTTTATAATTATCAACAGCAACAAGATACAACAATAATTCAATAATAAATTATATATTTAAAAGCCCAAGCGAAGCCATAAAAAATTAATAAATATTAACGCTGAGCATGAAAATACAAAATGAAACTTTTTAAATGATTCAACAACAAATTTGTTTCAGCTTTGCTTAATTTTATCGACGCTTTTTTTTGGCACATGTGCCTTAATTACAAAATACTTAAGTTTACAATCAAAAAGACATTTGCGCTCTGGTGCTAATCATAAAAAAGAGAATCGACTAACCTTAGCCAAAGTTGTTAATTGAAGTGGGCAACAAATGAAATCAATTAATACGAGTGCAATGCGCAAATAATTTGTATAATTTATTGCTTAAATTAAAGGCTATAATTTGAGTAAAAAAACGTGCCAAACAAAAATGTCACACTCTGTCGAAATGGGCAGGTAAACATGCCGAAAGTATTTCAAGTCACAAGTCGGAGTGTTTGCCTCGTGCCAGATCATTTTTGGTAACAAAAACATGTAATCATAATAATATTAACTGAAAATCGGTTTTAAAATTGCACTAGAAACCACTGAAGTCCCTCGGCCTGTCCCTATCCCAGTCCCAATCCAAGTTCTAGTTCGTGCTTGGCTTAAATACAGAATTTCCAGAGCTCTCTGGTCTCTACCTGACTCAAGACTTTTGATTAGTCGTTTTAATATTTGGTTTTCAAATTTATATTCAGCCGTTAATTGGCTTTGTTCATTAGCGCGTTTCTATCTCTCCTACCACCTCTCTCTCTCTCTCTCTCTCTCTTTCTCTCTGGGTCTGCTCACTTTAATGCTATTAACTTTATTTGCTGTTTATTTTATTAGTAATATGGCGTTGTATTTCCTCAGGCGGCAAAGACCTTCTGCCCTCTGTCCCCAGTCTGTTGTCAGTTCGTCGTTCGTTCGACTAATGCGATTATTATGCCTCAAGTCACCTGAAACTGCCTATGAAGCATGCCAATCGCATGATTGACAAACAGCTGCTCTCTAAACCCATTTCCAAGCAGAACAGACACTCCACACTTCGCTCTACACACTTTGGACATTCGAAGTTCGAACTGATCATTTGTATCTGATGTCTGTTGACTAAATCCATTTAAATAGTTATTGCAATGCATTCCAGGTAAGCTGTATTAATCACCCACAAAAGGGGAGCGAACTCTACGGCTCATTACCAAAGACATTTTGGTAGCCAAACAAATTTCTATTTGAATGGCTTTGTCATGTTGGTAGTCATTTATTCAATTCAAAAACTTCCAAATTACCATTCACCTTTCAATTGAAGTCATAAATTGTCGAGTCGTTTGTCAGTCGAATTCTTTAGACTTTAAAAAAACAAAACTCAAGCAGAATGTCAACATTCAGTCGCAATTGTTATTTTAGCCACTTTTTAAAATGCACAACGTCTTTTTCAATTCAGTCTGAATCTGACTACTGGACTATATACTCTTGTTTCCAGTTTATTGTTGGGAATTGTTTTATAGTAAACTTAACCAATTTCCGTCAACAAGCTAGTTCAATTGAATGCACCTTTACTTAACTACAAAGTAGACCATTTTCTGAAACTTTTCTGATTTTTTCGATTCGATTTTTATTCGCAGTTTATTGTTTATTGTTTATAATTCAATCGCTGCTATTTCGAACATAATTTGGTTTCAATTCCCTCGCAGTGCACAAATTCGACCTGAGGCTCATCAAGCGCCTTTCAATTTTGCTGTATTCAATATCCAATAAGCAATTCAACACAGTTCTTCGGCTTTCCACTGTACGAGTACCTAGTGGAATTGTCAGCTGCATAAAGATTTGTCAAGTCTGTTAAAGGGAAACCGATGGCAAACTGTGAGCCAAGTTGAGCATTGCTAAGCTGCCTCTTCCTGCCCAGAAACGGTTTCAACTTGCAGTCCATAGTGCGTCGTCCAAAAAGTCACATATGGGGTGAGCAACAGCAAGTTCCAACGACAGCAGCGACAACTACTACAACAGCAACTGTTGCTGTTGTGAATGTTGCTGCCACTGTGTGCATGCATGTATGTGTAAGTGTGTGTGTTGTGTGTTTGTGTTTCTGTGCCCCGGTCGCATGCATGTCGAAAGTAATAATTTTATATATGGCACGACAAACATATCGTACTTCTACTTATCGGCGACGTGCGTGCGCCATATCGTCGCACAGTGGAGTCGTCAGCCAAACGGCTTAGCAGAAATTTCCCAGAATAACGGAAACAATTAAACTAATTAATTTATTTTTGAAAAAGAATTGGACTACACAATTTATGCTCGTTTCCTATAGCTGATAAGGATAGATTTAAGTATCCAAAGGATTATAATTTTAATCTACAAGTTAAATATTCTTAATGTAATAATATTAAGTAGGATTTATAAGGGCGTTAATGTGATGTTTTGAAATAGTAAGTTTCAGATTACCTATTTCTATACAATTTTATTGTAAACTAACCTATATATAAATTAGAAATGTATAAAAAGTAATACCAAACCGGAGAATGGAAGAAGTGTAATTATTAGTATAGTTTAATTTAAATTAACCATTATGTATTTTATTTAAAGCTCAAAACTATTATTAGTTTTAAATTAATATTATATTATTAGAACATTAAAGGAAAACCATATGGTTAATTTAACTTCTTTTTCACTATTTTCAAAGAGATTTACTATACTTATACTATACTTTAACACATCTCATTAAGCGCAATATTCAATGTAACACATTCTCATTTCTCTTCTTTTATCGCATATATTTTTTGTTTGTTTCTTGTTCGCAAAATTGCATATTTCTATTTAATTGTTTTCTTATTTTAAATCCAAAGAAATTCCCAATGTTTTTTGCAGTGCACCCCACTGTGCGCCTTCGTCTTCGTCTTCCTCTTCGTCGCTGTCTCAGTTGTCGTTGTCGTCTCTGTGTGTTCCTTTTGAAGTGCACAGCATGTTAAATTCGTAAAATTCATTAAGATTCCGTTGCCGATGCGAGGCAACGTAGCTGATGTTGAAAAGTGCCAAGAGCAGAGGAGCAGTGCCAACAGTCAGCCAACTGCTAGAAAGAGATAGAAGTCCGTAGAGAGTTTAGGAGGAAGAAGGAGGGCACGACAGACTATGTTGAAGGCGACAATGTTGTTTGGTGCAATTGTTGTTGCTGTTGTAGTTTTCACAATTATTTTTGTTGTTGTTGTTGTTGCTGTTTCTGGTCGTGCTACGTAAAAAGCATTTGAAACAAACTCAATTATGCCCGGTGCAGTGCACACACACACACACAGACACATCTACACACCAGTCACAATTACACCTACGCTTGGCAACGAGTGTCGAGTGTGACTGTGACTAAAATGCGGTCACATTGTTTGCCAGCACACGTCGTAGGCTCATCCTACCAGCCGCAGCCCCTTTGCTCCCCTTTTACTCTCTCACTCCTCCCCAACCCAGCTCCTCCCATCCCCTCGCTCAGTTACTCCTTAAAGTGATACGTTTTGCGCAATTTCGTTTACCCGCATATGTCACAGCATTTTACAGCAGCAACAGCTAAGCCAGCCACGCCCCCAATGAGCCAAGTATGATGGGGGCGTATGGGAGTGGGTTGGAGTGTGTGTGTGTGTGCTGCCTACGGTTGACTAGACACAGCACTGCTCTAATGAGGAGCAACATGAATACACTCGACAAACTCGCATTGACAGTCAATTTACCTGCTAACAAGCATTTCCTGCCGTTTTCTGGCTTTTTCTGGCATTTCCTGGCAACATTTTCATAGGCTTAGGAGCTGCAGAAGTAGCAGCTTGAGGGTCTTTGCTCATAAATACCAATTCGGCTGATTTATAAAAATGAACAACGCCCCGAAAAAGCGAGTAACTAATAAATATTCATGGACAACAAATCTACAACAACTCTTCCCTCGATTCCTTGATTAAAGCCAAAAATAAAACAAGAAGAACAATAAAATCATTGGCATCGCAAGCGAAATGAATGCCGGCAGCAAAGGTAAGAGATTGGTATCAGCTTGGCGAACAGGGAAATGGGTATGGAATCGGGACTGGGACTGAGACTGGTAACGGGAATAGGTGAGGGAAACAGAGTCCGACGTTGCTTTGGGTTCGCCACGCCAGATTGTACAAAGCAATTTTCAACAACAAAAGCGCCTTAATGATTTTTTTTTTGTTTTGGGTTTTTTTTTGTTTTTGAGGCACGACCCGAGAACATGGACAGGCGAAGCGATGGTAATAATAATAATAATACCATTTCCATTGGGAAAATTGAGAGGCCCGGGGCCGTATGCCCAACCGTTGCCGAAAGGTGTGACCAGACACTAATTAGATTGAAATCGAACGCCCGACAGTAATTCTATATTCTAAAACTTTTTCACCTCATTTCCTCATCACGCCTAACTACCGACTGTCTACCTACAGTTGGTCATAAATTTTGCGTAATTAAAGTATTTTAGGGCTTTACATTTTCGGCTTTGCCTTTACGACTTCAAGTAAACATTGGCAAATACGCAGGGACAGGCTAACTGAGCAGCTAAAGCTACTAAAACTATAAATGCTGCCCGTTATCAGCAGCGATTCCCCACTTGGGAAAATGTGTCATAAAAAGTGGAGCCTATCAGGTCGAACGATAGAGTACTACCACATACCCTGCATTCATTAGCATGTGGCTATAAAATATATCAGTTAAAAGGTCTTTAAATTGTAAAAATATACAGTAGTTTAATACTGTTAAAATTCCCAACTCTCTGTTAATTACTAACAGAAATAAGTTTAATAACATTGCTGTTACATTTATTAACTCGTCCTAAAAACTCTACATAAACTGACAGACTAAATTCAAAATACCCAACTTTAAAGCGGTAATTAATTAAAAATAGAACTATTACTAGCACTAGACAAATGATAACAGTAATTTTATAGCATTATGTCATAAGTTTCAACCCACGTCACATGTGTTGTCATTAAACAAGATACCCACTTCAGTATTTGTGGCTCAAGTTGGTAAACAAGTTTATGCTCTGCTCTCTGATAAGCAGCCCAAAATGAAATTTTAATGCAAATAGCTCAACTGGTCAGCGGTGGTGCAAGTTGGGATGGTGGTGCGGGTGGTGCGGGTAATGGAGGTGCAGTTTGTGTTGCATAAATCATCATGGCCAAGCCTTTTGTTCTAAATGAAACCTCAATAACCAAGGGCCTTTGCATAGGCCATGCTCGTGACCAAGTTGGGGAACAGTTCCCATTTCCCATTTCCCGCAGGTTTTGGACACGGCCTCGACGACGGCGCTGAGTTGGCTTCGGAGTCCGACGCCGCCTCAGACTCGGCAGGAAACTTTTATTTATGTTCTGGTAATGCGCAGCGGCATTGTTGGGCAGTCCCTGAAATGCCATAGAGCAGAGTTGTCTGGAATGGGCAAGGGAGTGGAATGGGAGGCCGCATTAATTTTCATTAAAAGCGCTTAAACGTCGCGCCAACTTATTTGCTTGTTTTATTTTTAATTAACAGTCTCAGCAGCCGTCGGGGCGCATGATTTATGAAAGGCCCAAAGGAAACGAGGGTCGAGGGTCGTGGGGGAGGTGTCGATGTTGGTGGTGTAGGTGCCCCTTAAGCTTCTGAGCAAAAACTACATTCAAATAGAAGAACAGAGTAAGCACTTTAATTAATAAAACACTCAAACCGAAACAAATTGACCGACAGTCTGAATGTTTGACTAACTGACAGCGCCTCCATTTCATATACACCACAAACAACTACCTGTCGACACGAAAAATAAAAATAAAATCGAAATGGAAAACTTGAAACTCAAAAGTCAAGTCTCAAGACCCAAGAAACAAGGCACAAGACACAGCGCCGCACAATGACTCTTCATAGTCTCGAGTGGGCTTTGGCAATCTTTACGATGCCCACTAAATGATATTGACAAAAGTTTCTTTCGAGTGGCAAAACAACAACTGCAATTATTAAGAGACTCTGCATTCAAGTGTCTGGTACAATCATCAGTCATGGTATTAACATCAGACAAAACATTTATAGATTTCCTAGCCAACGATGCGTAATCGCCACAAATTTAGCGGCCCTCTCTGTCCCTCTGTGCCTCCTTCCCTACCTTCCTCCAAGTATATATTGGCTCGAATTTATAGCACCTGCGGAAAGTTTCTGGGGTTTATTTTTGGGTACATTTTCGGGTTATGGGTTTGGCTTCCCGGGCCCCACACTAAACATTATCGTTATGGCCATTACGCGTGAGAGTCAGACGGTTTATGATTATATGGAGACCCATTGGCTTGACTTGCCTACTCGAGAAGGATGTGATGGCCTTGATGGGGCAATTGCAGATTAGTTGGAAACCCTATAAAATTGTTCCCCAAAGCCGTTAAGGTAGCACTTAAAGGCTTGTGTGTTTTACCACATATTCGATTGAATCCAGCTGCAAGTGCTTAGCTGATTATTTCCAAAATTCTTGAAATAAACTCCAGAACTTCATTAAGACATTTCAAGAGGTGGTAAATTAACGTCAACAGCTTCAAAATACTGTTAAGAACTTTGATAGGCTATCGATTAATACTCGGAATAAGCCAATCGAACTTAAACCTTAAATTTCTGCTTGATTAACTCTAAGTTGGAAAGGTTTTTCAGGTTGGGGAACAGCTTGTATTTAACAAGAATCTATAATGGAAATCTTTGTCTAACAGCGGAATTTATAAGAAATTTATAAGTAACAAATCAATCTATACCATAGTGGAATATCTACCGACTTTTATACACTTTTTATTAAGTTTCCTATTCATAAGATTCATTTCGTGTGATTTTCTTAGACGGATTTCAAAGTTTTGAAGAATAACAAACAAAAATGGTTAAAATATTAAGTCGGTCCTTGATCGCCTCCAACAACATGCACCGTACTTATGTGGGTTGATTTAAGTGCAGTTCGCCACAGAGTACCCTGAAGTCAAGCACACTCGACTTGAAATAGAACCTGTGCCCAATTGAACCAACCCACACCTTTACTATCAGTCGAATCGTGACGAAACCAGGTCCGACTCTTTAACTGTTTACCTGTTCGAGATTCCAAGTGTCCAGCTGTCCAGCTGTCCAGCTGTCGGACTGTGGCACTGTGTGACTGTCGGAGCAGTCAACGATTGTAGCGACGGCGTTTTTACTTGACCGGTTATCAGCGTCATAAATCCCCAAACAATCCACTCGAAATTGAAATACCCCAGCGTAGAACCCCCAAAGTAAAACAAATGAGCTGCAAGTCTAACAAAATACAAAAAAAAAACCAAACACAAATTATAGACGATAAGAAGACTTGAAATACTCGAACCCGTACTAGGCACAGACCCTCGCAATCATCATAAGAAATAGTAGTAAACACTGAACACTGGGAAAGAGAGGGAGGAGAGGGTTGATAAGAGCGGAAAGGGGGAGTGGGAAAGGTAAGAGGGAGTTCCACTTAATCACACTTAATCACAATTGCGGCTTTTGACCGATATTAGGAGGCACTCAGCCCCAGTTGCCATTCACCTGATATCAGCTGTTTTATTAATATTATTTTTCTTGTGTTTTAATCAGTAATTAATTAAGATACTTTGCATTAGATAAGTTTCGACAGGCAGCAGATAGTGTTTTGGATACTTTGTGAGACTTGACAGACTTTGCATTGCACTCCGTTTAATTTATATTTAAATTGTCTACAATTTACGAGCCGACTTAATTGTATTAGCTTGTCAGACGTCAATGCATCGAGGGCAATCCCCCACAGGCTAAAGATAATGATAGTGAAATCATTTATAGCTGTGCGGAGCCTACACATTAGTCACACGAGACAGTCAGACCCAGACCCATAGACAAAGACGGGGATATAGACAGAGACAGAGATGGGGAGATGTCTATTTGAGCTAAACTTAAGTCAAATAAGTCGAACTACGATTGTTGCATGTGCGCACTTGGATTCTGACTTTTGGGTTCAAATTTATAAACTCGGGTCTGCGAAAACAAGCCGTAAATCCCGGCAGATTATAAACATTTATTTTTATTTTCACTTATATAATCTCTGCTTCGGATTAGCGGCTATTTCCACAATCTAATCGAGCTGGGAGCTGTAGCATAATTTCGTGTTTCCCAGCACGTGTAGAGTTGAATAAAATTAATCTGCGCTTGCACCTAGAGATACTCCTTTCTTTATTATAATTTTCTAGTGCTATTTTGATAGGTTTGTTATTATAAACCCCATTTATAGTCAATCTATTTTCATAAATAAAACTTTACTTATTTTTTTAATCAAATGCAGTTTAACTTCTTATATCTAAAGACTATAGCTTCATAGTTCCACCTGCTCTTTAATCTTCTTAAAATTCCACTACTAAGTATTTAACCTGTTCCAAGTTTTTTCAGTGCATTATATATACACTATATGGACTCTATCTTAAGCCTTGGGTTGTTAAATGAAAACCAGAACAACTTCTGACGATTTATAGTCTCAGTAATTTTTCTATGGTTTTAATTAGATGGCATTATATAGATGCATAATCGCTTATAAAACGAGATCTTAATCTTCTTGCAACAAAGTCCAACATTGTTGACGTCGCAGTCGCAGTTGGGGTTCTGCGTCGAAGTCGCCGTCGACTTTCCATCGGTTCCATTGATACTATTTAATATCGACTCAGCGCAGATATGACATATCGATCGATATGCATTCAGGCAGACCCGGGTCCAATGGCAGACCCACTCCACAAATGCACAACAACAACAACTTGGTACCCAAATCAGCAGCCTTTTTGCTTAATCACTCGGTTCCCTTTGATGTGACCGTTTGGAGCCGCCGTCAGTACTGCACAGTGGTCGAAAATTTACAACGCAGCTTACATTGTCACAAGAAACTCTTGGGAAAACAGAAGAAGTGAATTTTTATCAACATCATTTCAATAAACGGGCATCTCTTGGGAATATAATTTAAAACTATATTCGAGGCTTGTAAAGAAACTTTTAATAAAAATTTGTATTCCATTTTATATTATATTGAAAATTAAATACATTTTTTGAGTTTCTCACCATAGTCATTAATTAATAAATCTAATCAACTAAAAATTAATTAATTTTACCTACATTTATAGCCACTTTAACAACATAACGTCACCACTGTGCGCAGTCGCAGTTGCTATTGACGTTGCCGCCTCCGTCGCCGTCGCCGTCGCCTTCGCCGCTGTCGCAGTTACCGCGCTGCCTCGGGTTAATTGCGGGCAGCTCATTGGGTGGCAAATCAATTAAAAATTATATGACTACAAGTATTTCGAATGTCATGTGAAGCAACCAAGAGACCGACAAACGCCCATTGAATACCTTTCCCAGAATGTTTAAGAGTTCAGTTTTTGGAATGGTATGGCAATACGGTCCTTATGAAAGGGTCTCGTGAGCCTAGCACATTCGTTAATCATAATTTTATATAAAAGTTTGTATTTTGCACAGAATTAACTGACAGCATGATTTAAATTTTGAATTCTACTGTCATAAATATTATTATAATACTGAGTATTATACCATTTTAAATAATAACAAGTTTGAAACTGATTTTTTGTTCATATTTTATTTAGTAAACAGTTCTCTAAAGTACTGTATAAAGAAATCTTTGTTCTCACACGCTTATCTAGAGTAATTGAAATATAAGAATTCTAATACTTTATTTTCCCTGACATGTACAGGTGTTATAAGTATTCAGCTCAAAATCAATAACAAAGTCTGCATGAAACAAAACTTATTGTAGATTTGTTAATGGCAAACCATATTAAATAGTTTTATTAATGATTTTGATAATGATTATGAATAATTTACGAGTCCCCAGGCCCCATGGGCTTTTCCCCATTGGACCTTTGGGCCCCAAAGTGAAACCTGGTCGCATAACTTTGAGTACGCGTATATATTAAAACGATCATTGGACTGACTCAGCAGCACTCGTCAAGAAGTGCTCAAAGTATATACATTTTTGAATTTCAAATCACATTCAAAGTCCGAAGTGGAAGTTGTACTCATAGTCAACTCAACTCATTCGTTCAGTTAACTGAGGGGATCACTTTATATGCGAGCAGGGCAACCACTCGAAAGGGAGTGGAGAAGAAGTAGAAAAAATGTTAATTAAAACAAACGTTTGGCCAACTAATTAACATAACAAAGCCACTGTCGAGCCAGTCAGACAGACAGACAGACAGACGGACTGCTTTTTGGGTTGATTCATTTAGGCTTAAAATCTAAGTAGAAAAAGGTCGCCACATTGACTAGAACTGAATGACTTGAATAATTTTTGCGTTTACTTAACTTTTTATTTAACATTCATATATAAGATGATTGTATGTAGATTTATTTACGCCCAGCATGCGTAATTTGATTGCCAACCCTCGTACCCCTCCCTCCTGCCCATACTGCCTCTTTGAGGGGCGGAAATTGCAATTAGTTGTTGGCAGGGTAAAAAGTGCCATAAATTAGATTACCCAACAAAAAATGCGGCGCAAACTTTACGCGATTATCGCCACGACTTTGAGTTCCATTGCCATTTGTGTTTGAATTTGAGTTTCAGTTCCTGTCCCCCGTCCCAACTACGTAACTGTAGCAGCTAATAGCATGAACAATAAGACCATAATTTAAGACATTATGGCCGAAATCAACTCCAGGCCGAAACTCGCTCCCAGGCCCACATGCATACCCAGTTTTAGCCCCAACGATTCATCGAGGCAATTCAAAAAACGTTTTTGTAATTCAATAAATTATTTATTTACTCGTTTAATAACCCCTCATCATACCGCCCTTCACCCCTGCCTCGCTAAACACAAAGTTTTGTATTTATTATTATTATTTCATATTTTTAAAAATATACTTATACTTATTGTGAGTTCGAGTTCGCGTATCTGCAATTTTCATTTGTTCGATTCATTAGGTTGCGATTGTGATACGGCTCAATTCATCCAAGTTGCGTGTTTTCAAATTTGAAATAACAAAAAATATAAAGAAATACAAGTATATTTGCATTGTTGTTCTGCGGCGAAAACGAGTTCCCCTAAGTAGGGTCGGTCGGGAGGCCTTTAAAAGAACGCAAATCGCAAAACAAAAGTTCAGTTTTTTTCCTTTTTGCGCGATAAAGCTAACAATAAACTTGCCATATAAAGCATTCATAATTTAATTATATAGCCTCTTTTCACCACGCACACTCGAAATAAAAACAATTCTTTAGAAAATCTGAGCATTCATTTTGTGTAATAATAAGTTGAATGCCTTTGCATATATTTAAAGTAAAAATTTACTTAATTTGAATGCCATTTATGACAAACCCGAGGTTGTTTCTTTTATTTAATAAAGCCAAACAAAAGATAACTTCTACCAGCGGTAATACAACTTTTAATTTTTAAAGAGGAAATAAACTAGATTATCATTCGCAATGAAATCTCAACAATTATTCTTCACTACTTCACACTCGACTGATATTGTGGCATGAAATTGAAATTGGTATTGAAAGTGGAATTTCTGGAGATATTAAAAGTACTCGTAATATTTATACAGTCCACAACTGCGCGCTCATATCTCAAAGGTGTACCCATATCACTTCCATTACCATTCCCATTGGGAGCGTTCTCCATATCATATCGCGGTCACGTCAGTTCCATTTCCAGTTCCAAGACAAATTCCCTACGTTCACGTGCTTTGGCAATCGCGACCACTTCACGCTTTCAAGATTTCAGCAGGAAAACTCAAAGAGTAAAAAATTAAAATAAATATTTATAAATTCATTCAGTTGGCATTCAACAAAAGGGGTCTGAGACCCATGCTAATTTTAGCTAAATAGTCCTAATTCACTAGATGTCTGCACTTGATTCTGCTACACATTTATGGCTATTATCAACGATCCAAATAGTTTCGAATCAAACGGGAACAACAAATAACAAATCGTAAACGTCAACAAAACAGCAGAAACAACAAAGATACATACATATTTATGTACGTGCGAAATTTTGTTGATTTCGTGAAAGTCACAAACTGGCATTAAAATATTTTTATTCACATGACAGCAGCAACAGCAACAAAAACGACAACAACAACAATCACTTGGTTGTTGTAAATAACAAAATAATAAAATTCACCAAATTATATGCGGCTTAAAAGGCCCACGAACAAGAAACCACACACACACATAAAATGCCTTCAAAAAATAAAAATAAACAACAACAACAGAGGCAAATGGCAATCATCGCGTAATATTTGTTCATTGCAAAATCAATTAACAATTTCAGGCAAATTGATATTAACGAGTTCTCGCAATAACCAGCAACTTAAAGCCCCACAAAATGTATCGCAACGTTACCGATTCAGATTCAGATTCCGATTCCATTACCATTTCCAATTCCAATTCCAAATCGTATTTCAATTCGTTTCGATTCGATTCGCTTCGATTCGAAACGTAAAACTGCAAACTCTTGCAGGCTAAGCAACTAAACGAGGTTGGTTTCAACAGTTTGCAGTTTGTAATTATTAACATTTTGTTGCTTATTTATTTTTACAGTAAATTGTATCTTATTTCAAGCTGTCCTTCAACTATTGTTGCTAGGTGCGTTGTGAACTTGAGCAATTTACAACTGGATTCATCCTAAATAATTTTATATTAATTACATGCTTTTAATTAAATTAGCATTTGGACCTTAACTTTCTAATGGAGTTTTAAACTCTAATAAACTCATTATTAATTAATTAGTTTAATTAGATTATCATAACATGCAGAACTAATTTACTTGCAACTGAAATGTTCTTGAAGTCTTTAAAGCATAGACTAAGTCTGCTTGAAAATATCTTTTGTATTTCAATCTTTTGTGCTGTACTACGCCTCACTAAAAAATTATTTTAAATAAAATAAAAATGTTAAGTAATCGAGTATTGTTATTTATTATCAGGATGACAACGTTACTTGGTTTTAGTGTAAAAACGACAACATTTAAAAAACTCTACAATTTTTATTATGTATTTCCAGATTATTGGTCAATTTAACAAGGTTGAAAATGTCAATAAAAAAATTTTTAGCTCCCAATTTTTATATACATTTATATCAATTAAAAAACATTAAATTCGCAATTTTAAAATGTTCCAATAAGTTGGTATATAAATGGTTTCTTCTCATAAGTGTGGAAAACAAATTTATTCAAAAATGTTAACTGATTTCCGATTCAAACTGACCAAACTACTTTAGATTCTCTTATTCGGCATATTTCAATGTTTGACAAAATGATTGACAAAACTAATTGTAGTCGTTTTTTATATTTGTAAGTTATTATTTAATTTCAAACCATGTTCAGTTTTCTTTTTGATATTTATATAAAAGAAAACATCATTACATTTATTAAAAATCCTTTAATATCTACAATTTTGAGCTTAAAAATGTTACTATGTGGTTCGATTTTAGAGTTAGGTTACCCTATTGTTCTTTCACGATAGTACTTCATACAAATTTTAGTGCTAAAAACCAGAAACTCGGCGATATTAAGTTGTTTTAACCCACCTCTGAGTTACTTTCCATATACTAAATCACGTATGTATGCCATATAAAAATGTAATATTTCGTCGTTCATACAGATACATATACGTATGTGTAGATACATTTATAGATGCATGTGTGGAGGGGTATCTCAATGTGAGGCACGATTTCTTTACGGTATGTGGAAGCAATCACGCAAATCCATAACCATATCCACAAACAGTGCAACAAATTTGTAAAGATATTCGAGCGCAAAGCGTTAAAGCAAATAATAAAATTGTTTGTAAAATAAAAAGACAAGACAACCGAAACAACAACAACAACAACAACAAGGGGGTACAGCAGCTGCCGTTAATAATAGCTAAAATGTTTTTAATTAAGTGCAAATGCCAGATTAACGATTACAAGAAAAACACGTTCCATTAAAAACGCCACAACGATTTTGCTTTCTGATTTGGATTTTGTCGGACAAGTGTGACTTTTGAGTCTGATTTGGAAGCTCAAAATCTCAGAGTCTCAGAGTCTCCGTCCCAGTCGCATCGTGATTGAGATTGTTATGGTTTCAAATGGGAACTGAGCTTCGTGTCGTAATTTGTTGACGCCAACTTGATGTGATCAAGCAGCCAAGTACAACAAAATACAAATCGAAAGATGAAATCATTGAGAAATTTTAATCGACACTCGATTGTGTCACCCGTCAATCGAGTCAAGACTAAGACATAAATAGCCCACTAAATAAAACCAATTTAAGTGTTTTGAGAACTTTGTAATGTGGTAATTAGGAAAAGCGGCAGTAAAAACTAAAATTCTAATTAATTTTATGAAACTCGCAGCAAGTTTTGACTAAATTGAGAATCTTAAAACACAATGCTATCATTATGATTTTAGAAGGCCTTGAAGCAGCAGCTGCTCTTAACTTGGCCAACTGAAAGAAATCTTAATTAACGCATAAACGCTTTGTGCTTATCTCGTTATGTGGACCATGACTGGCATCTGTATCTGTATCTGTATATTGGTATCTGTATCTGTAGCTGTATCTGTGGCTGTCTAACATGGCCATCACCTTTTGTAGCCATTAAAGCGCCTCAATTTTCATTTTCATCTTTTTTTTCATGTCATTACTTTTGCCTGCAAGGGCCAAAGCGGTTGGTGGTTGATTTTGGTCAGAAGTCATTCATAAATGATTAACGTTGTGTCCCTGATGGCCGATCGGATCAAGTAACCGGCCGAGTAACCTTCAACCAAACACTCGCCAGTTGTCAGAGGATTTCCCATTTCCACTTTATCTGCACGCTTATCAGAATACAAGGAAGGCAACAAACTTCATGCGTAGTCATAAAAAACTAACAAAGAAAACACAGCGCATAATACACATAATACTTGTGCCCACATGGATTTAGTTATTTATTTTCGCTTCTTTTATTTTTGTTATGTTATTTTGTTTTTTATGTGAGTGCGCGCTTAATTTGATTTCGTTTTTTCTTTTTCTATTTTTTTTTTTATTTTTTTTAGATATTTTTGTGTGTGTGTGAGTCGGTAATTACGCTGAAAAACTCATTTGACGGCTCGCACTGTCACTATGTGTGTAATAAATCTTTCGATATGTATAATTTGGTGCCGGCGCGGCCAACGCACAGTCCAACCAAATTGTATCTCATAGATACGAGGCGAGCTCTGCGTCTCTCCGTCCCTCGGTCTGTCTGCTTGTCTGCTTGTCTCGGTAAATGTGTGTACTTTGTATTTTATGCCTCCTCTGGCAACAGGCAAGTCCGTAGCACAACAGCTTAGCTGGGGATTGGTTTGGATTGTTTTCGGATCGAAACTCATCTCGTCTCATCTTGTCCCGTCTCGCCTCCTCTCGTTTTGTCTGAGTTTTAAGCTGCCCCGGGCAACAGTTGCTGCTGTTACGGCTATTAAGAGCGTATAGCCCTGCAATCATTACTCATCTTGCATTTTTTCGGTTGAATGTTGCATGTTTCATTGGTTGCAAGCTGCATTTTGGTTGTTGTCAATGCCCAGAGTGGAGAGTAGAGCCTGACAGGGGGGCCGGCACATAAGATACATTCGAGGCACATGTGTAAACACACACATAAGTGCTTGTTTCTGTAAGATTCTGGCACAATTTATGGCTTCCCACACACAGATACGCAGACACGCACACAGGCACACAAAGCGTTAGCCTCAAAATATGACAAGTCATAAAAGTCTCTGAAATGCTCACTCATTTGCAGCATCTCCAACTATAGCTACAGATACAACTACAGCTACAGATAGATATCGACATGTAGCAGATACAACTACACACACACACTCTGTAGAATAAATGACGCTTTTGTTCTCGTCTAAAATCAATGAAAGAAACCAAAATTGAATGACACATCGCTCAATAAACATAAATTATAATTAATTAAACCTTTGCCATGTTTTCTATGCTCTTTTTGATTTCAAATTCAATTCGAATTCATTTCCATTCTCATTCCCATTCACATTCAATTCGTTTGTTTACTCGTATTCCTACAGTTGCCTTGGCTCCACTCTCGGCCAACTTGATCTTTGTTTGGTTTCTAAATCGAAGCAACTTTCAGCGCGGTAATTTCATTTCCTTTTGCCAGATATTACGAAAACAGAAATCAAATCAAGATATTTGAAATGTTGCCTAGAAAATGATATAGAGCAATTGCTACAGTTGAAACGCGCTAAAGCGAACACTCAAAGGAATTTGAAATATTTAAAGGAAATCAAAAGTAAAAGCTGAAAAAATTCTTTAAATCACTGTATAAAGTAGGTAAAATATGGAGTGAATTTTGATTACTTTTTTACAGTCTACACAATTCATAACTAACTTAAAATAAGGCAGAATTATACAAATTTAACGAAATATTAAATTAAAAGTCAATTTGCATGAAAAACACTATTAGTTTAGACCTCGTACTCTAAAAATGAGTAGAGTCTATAAGGCTTTTAATATTAAGAGACTAACTATTAAGTTCACCAATTCCAAATATAGTACAACTTAGTAATCGAATATAATCCAATGAATCACAGTTTTTTCTAGATTAATACAATCAGCTACTTTTATAAACAACTTAAAGTGAATCCAAGTTGAAATTTACAAGAAAAACTGTTAAATACCCTTGCAGTCATGAAAATTTCGTTAATTTGGTTTCAATCACCAATTATTTCTATGGTAGCTATATGATATAGAAGTCCGATTCGAATGAACAGAATGTCAACAGTTGGAACTCGATTAGAAATTGATTCTCTGTGAATTACGTTGAATTCGGTCAATAGACACCGAACATTTTCATACTAAGCATATTAACCGATTGTTCCTATTGGAGCTATATGATATAGTAGTCCGATTTGGATAAAATTTAGTCAACAGTCGAATGACGATTATAAATCCATTTAGCGTGAATTTGGTTGAAATCGGTCAATAGACACCGAAAATGTTCATACATTTCATTTCATTTCATGCATTTCGACCGATTGTTTCTATGGGAGCTATATGATATAATGGTTCGATCTGTCCGACCACTATATCTATTTCTGCGTGCCAAGAGAATACACATCTGTACCAAGTTTCATTAAGATACCTTTAAAACTTAGAGACTAGTTCGTATAGAAATATTCGGACAGACAGACGGACATGGCTATATCGACTCGGCTGTTGATGCTGATCAAGAATATATATACTTTATGTGGTCTGAAACGCCTCCTTCAATGCGTTACAAGCTTCGTGTCAAAAACAATATACCCTCTGCAAGTGTATAATAAAGAAATAAGCAAAAACATTCTGTATTTTTCATGACTTACAAAGAAATTCTACGAAAATGCATAGAAAACCGGTCAACAAAGTTTTCGAAAATATAAAACATTTTTAATTAATGTAATGATTATTTCCAGGTATCGAAACGGGCGCATGAGGTGTCAAAAAAGCCAAATTATTTTAAGAAATATATGAAAATTATCTATCCTTTATTTTATTTTACGTTAAATTAAATTAAATTAAAATGTGCCTTTTAGCGTGCGTTGACTGTCCTGTGAAAAATGTACCGAAATTAAAAAATTATCTAGAAAATAGAGAACGAAATGCGAGTGAAATATGTTAAAAAGCATTTGTGTGTTGTGTGTTGTGTGTTGTGTGTGTGTTTTTTGTGTGTTCATGAAGCTTAGTCATTAAAAGACGCGGCGGGAAACTATTTAAAATATTTTAATTATTTGCATATTCAAATGTTTATGGCATTTGTGTGGGCGTCAGCAGGTTTAAAGCGTTTTTAATTGCCGCCTTAGTCTGTTAATCGCAGCCAGACCAGCTGACGTCTATATGCCATGAAAAGTCGTTGGGTTGGGGAAAGAAATGAGGGACGTATAGGTGTAGGTATAGCTATAGGTATAGGGGTAGGAGACCTTCACAACTTGCACCATCATTTTGAACTGAAAACAGAAAACAGAATAATCATGAGTACAACATGAATTTCAACTCATGTGGCTTTAAACCCGATGATTACTGCGGTGGTTGTTGTTGTTGTTGCTGTTGTGCGGTGATTGTGAAAACACTTCACAGGAAGGCGGAGGAGGAGGAGCAGGAACGGGCACTGAAAATTGAAGCCCACATTCGAAATTGGAATACAGCGACAGCGTCAAAAGCATTTGAAACATGAGCCTCGTGAGTGCTGATAATACTCGTGAATGTACTCATGAACGACTCAATATGAATGTGCGGGCTGCACAACGAATGAATGATTAGAGAGGGCGGAAAAGAGAGGGAGGAGAGGAGGGGGAGCCACAGGCGAGGCAAATGAACAATGACAAATACGTGAGCTAATATATCATAGCATTATTTATCATCATCATCAGCATTATCATTATCTTTATCCTATTTGTAAAACAGGACAAAGGGAAGACTTCAGGTAACTCCAAGTCTTCTAAAGAAATCAGTCAAGACAGAACTTCATCTCACTTAGGAACAGCCCTAAAGCAGCTTAAAATAAAAATCCATTTGTTTTGTATTTTTCAAATTAATTGTTTATTAATTTGCATAATTATATATATATTTTTTTGTATTTTATTTATACTTTATTCCATGCATGCAGCCCAATAATAAATTTGTTAATCATACAATAATATTCTCTTCACATCAGAATATGCCATAATTAATTAGATCTTTATACATTAATCATCATCTACCTGCTGTCGCTTTTTAGGTAGTTTATCTAGATAATTTACAAGAATTCTCTCGGCTAAGAGTATCTGTTGTTGCTGTTAGCTAATTAGATATATAATTTCTATATTATTACATAAATTCATGTACATAGATGTAGTTAAGCGGCTAAAAATTGTAATTAAAAACTAAAGTGCTAAAAAATTAATTTTTATTTTACACTTGAGTTTTTCAATAGAAAATACAATGCGGAATAATATTAATAATAATAATGAATAAAACTACTATCACATTTAAATAGATGTATGTACAAACACACATGCTGCTGTATCTGTATCTAAATCTGTATCTTTATCTATAGCTGTATCTATGCAACGCAAGTGCCCAAAGCATCACTAATTATTGATTTATGGCAAATGGCGACTGAAAACAGAAATTAATTTTAAATTTCACGCAACGCAAATGTGAATAATTGTCGCAATTTAATGTTAATTATTTTTATTTTTTTTAATTTTATAATTTTATTTTTAATCTTCTTGTTTATTGTTTCTCTTTGGCATCTCGTGGGCAACGCGTTCGTATCTTGCTACCTCCCAAAAAGAAAAGTAAATTCATAGATACAATTGTATCTTCAGTTAGCATATGTTCTAGTTTTATTTTCGAATATTTCTTTATTTTCCTTTTAATTATCGACAAAAAAAAAATTTTGAAATTAATGCAGGTTTAAGCACTAATTATTTTCACAGCAGAAATTCATGATAATTATTTATTTATTATTAAATATATATGTATATATCTATAATGTGGTATTGTTTTTTGATTTTTAATCTTCTTCTTTTAGGTTTTAAGTATTTTTTGGCTGAATTTGATTTATTTGTGTTGATTCAGCGCTTAATCGTATGTGTTTTCTGTGTTTTCGTATTCATAAGTACTTTTTCGCGTTCTGGGCATGCATAATGTACGCCACGCCCACGCCCCCTCCCTCTGCCCACTCTCGTACCAATATAATTTGTTGATGGCCTAGTTAGTATAAGTATAAGGTTTACTCCATGCGTTCTCTAGTGTGTTGTTTTTTCGGCATAGGCGTACTTGGTATATAGTCTAAATATATATTGTTAGTTGCATTATATAGTCGCCTATATAGTTATTAAATTTTATATGATTTGCTCTTTTCCCTCCGATTCTTCTGCATCTTCTGGTTGCTGCTGTTGTAAGTCACAATATGGTTGGCTAATTTATGGTTTATGGTATCAATTATCATGAGTATATACGTATATATCTATATGAATATGTATATTAATGTTAGCTTTAACTGTTTGGCTGTTCGCATGCCTCCGATTCCGATTCCCACTCCCACTCCCATTCGTGCCACTTAAGTGCTTTTTGATTACCAAAGCCACAAAAAGTACAATTTGCGTGTGGCTCCCCATAAATAAGTGTGTGTGTGTGAGTGTGTGTTATGTATTAAGTATCAGTTAGTTATATACATGCAGATCGTAGGTAGTTTAAGCCCACTGCCTACTAAAGATACTTTTCTTTCCTCTTGTGCTTTATTTTGGCTGTCTTCTGACACTTGATTTTTGGTTGTGCTACTTACATAATTCAGTTACTTAAAGCTATGCCTATATATCGTATAGTATATAGTATATAGTACTATATATTGGTATACCCCTTACTGCACTTAGGCAGCACTAAGCGTTAATGCTTTTTAATTGTTATTTGAGTTGTTTTCTTGTCTTTGTTTGCTTTTCTGCTAACTAGTTTTACACTTTGTCATGTTTTTCGTGTTTTTCTTTCTATAATTATTTTCATTTTTTGGGTTTTTTCTTGTTGCCAAGTCTAAAGTTTGTAGTTCAAGTTTTATTCGTAGGCCTTTTGACCTTCTCCTCCCTCGGTCTGACGCCTCATCCAAATCTTTCGCGATACTTTGTCTGTCTATTCGGGCAGTTTAAGTGCTTTGACTTTGTTCAAGTTTTGAGCAATGAGCTTTCAAGCTTACAAAAATAGCTCTTAATTACACTTTGCTTTTGCTTTTGGGCCAGCCAAAAATGCAGCTCTATATAATTAGGTGTGTATATAATTTTCAGGGTTTTTAGTTCAAGCAAAATGTCGTCATTCGAGTATTTCAAAATGAAATAATGTTTGGAAATGAAGAAAGAACTTCAGACAACATGTGTCTTTAGGTTTGACCCATATAGGCCGCACCCCACACCCCTCATCCCTTATCCCCTGTTAGAGTGTAGTGATTATTAACTCGTTAACTGAGACAAATTGGTTTGACATCAGCTCAAAGTTTAGGCCATGACTCAACTTGGCCGCAACCAGAGCCGACAGATTTCCATATATTTACATCATTTTTTGGGCTTGTCTTTTGAATCATTTCGAATTGCAAATTGGAAATATTCCGTTTATATATTTATGGTCAAGCTCTTGTCCCCAACTGGAAATTTGGAGTGTCCCATTAGCAGTGTGTTTTAGTTAATAATAAATTTTTATAATTTATTTAAAGCCGCTTGAAATTGTTTAACTTTTATGCTTTTTTTTTGGTTTCACCGCTCTCCGCGTTTTTCCATTGTGCATTCATGCATACAAAAATGATGTTAATTAGTTACAGCAGCTAACAACTTGAATTTTTCCTCTTTTATCTCTTTTTTTCGCTTTGTTGTACAATTTAATTACAGCATATTTTGAACCGTCGCTTGGTAACAAATGGAAAAATGGGAAAAAATTATCATTAACTTTGAAATTCATTTACGATTTGATAATGCGGTACTTAATTTACGACTTTAATTTCAGGAACACACAAATTGCCTCTTCAAAAGTAACTGTCATTATCGGCACGAAACGGATAAATTATGGATTAAAATAAAAGATAAAATATAAAATGAAACTATAAAAAAAGAGAACAATTTTCAACGAGACTCATAGAAATTATATGTAAATACACATTTAAAATTTAAATGGATTTTTAGCCCCGGCAAATGTTTTAATTAAGTCGCAAATTATGTAGCGCTTGGATTAAGTTGACCCCAAAGCAGCCACTTGAAAAAAGTGCAAAAAATGAATGAATGAAAAGCAAAAGCAAAGCAAAAACAAAACCAAGGCAGAGGGAAAAGCAAAAGCAAAAACAAAAGCAAACAAACTGGTTGTCTAGATGTATAGGTGTGTGTGTATGTGTCTGTCGCTGAGTTGCGCATAAACTTGAGCTTTATGACCAGCCTCAATGCGAGACGTCCACGTCCCTGTGTAATGTGCATCTCTCTCTCACTCTTTCCTCACCTACCCCTCCCACACTGACACCCAAAGCACCCACAGTGGAGCCGTGAGCCGTTTGTTAGACAGCTTCCGCTGCCACTGCGGCTGACGTCGCTAACGCTGTCGCAGTCGCGTCGTCGTCGTCGTCGACGCCGACGTCATTGTCGCATTTCTGTCTTTGCTTTTCATTTTGCGCTCTACTTCAGTTTTTATCGCATTTTTCGTTTGCTGCTCATTTTTTATTTGGCGGCGCTTGCTGTGACTTTATTTCATTTTTTATTCGGACTTTGTTTAATGCGCTTTGCGTCATTTCACTTTGAACAGTTTTCGTGAGTTTTTTCTGTTTGCATTTTCAGCTTAAATTTAAAAATAACTAATCATCTGTGTGTGTGTTTGAATGTGACTGTGTTTGTACGTGAGTATGTGTGTGTGTGTCTGTGTGCAGGCTTTTGGGTGGATTTGCTTTTTATGCCGTTTTATTTGCATACTTTTGTTGTTGTTTCGCATTTTATGTGTATTTAGCCCATTATTTAGTTTATTTATCTCCGTTGATGACTTTTAAATGGCACTTGCTCTTAGGCACAGCGGAATTGGAATTGAACAAGCGGGGACGAATGGGAACAAAACGAATACCAATCGAAAGGCCAAGCGCTCAATACACACACACACACACGCACACACTTGCAGCGGGCAATTAGTGCTGGGCCAAAATACATATCGAAAGTTGTCATCGATAACATTGTTTTCTTTTCATTGGCTGTAAACATAGTTGAAAAATTTGAATTCTAATGCTGATTCAGAGCCAAAAAAAAAAATAAACATTCGCTGAGCTCATTTCTAATTTCGAGAAATAAAACGAAAAAATTGAATCGAATACTTGAATTTTCGAGTGCTGCACTTGAAACTGGAAAAAAGGCAGCCATTATCTCTAAAGATTTCCCTCGGAAGCACAATCAACGAACGAATCGAGTCTAGTATCTGAGGGTTGCAGCTCAAGCACCTGTCTGATCTAAAGATACAGAGTCATACAGTCAAGGCATTAATTGTTTTGACACAGAAATCAATTCACTTAGTTTTACTTTTGTTTTGTTTAAAATGCTCCCTTTTAACATTAGTACAAATGCGGATTTTAAGAGCTTATCAAACGAATTTCTTGACTCACTGTGCGGTGTGGGATGACGACAACAACCTCGTTTCTCAATGAGTTTGAGTGAAGGCAACAGCTGATTTCAGTACTTATCACACACACACACACACTCTCACACCAGACTCAAACCAGACCTACGAATACAGATGAAGATAATAGTAATTTTTAATTACGGCCAATTGTCGGTATTCTAATCTATGGGGACCACTTTAGCATTTAAATGAATTGAATAAATGAATATTTACGATTCTCCTCTCCGCTTTGGACTGAACAAGATTTGTGCGCCTTGCTTTCTACTAAATTAGTAAGTATAACTTTAAACATCAGTTTGGAAACTAGACTATGCACTCGATAAGTTCGCATGCGGTCTAAATAAGTAGTTCCTGTCATGGCGCTGGTTTTGTTGTCTTGTCTCGTCTTGTCTTGTCGTGTCTGGTCATGTCTAGTCTAGTTGTAACGCGTCGTGCCTCGACTTGGCTACGGACTCGTTTCAATTTAGGGCAGACCAAAGTGAATCATGCGGATGGATTAGTTTAGTGGAACTGACTCACATACCAAATGGGCAAAAGAGTCCACTTTTGGTCAATGGGAAACGGATGTCGTTTTCTGCTCTCTGCTCTACGCCTTTTATTTTTGTTGTTTTGGTTTTTTATCTTTAAACAAATTAATCCCAAAGCGTTTCGCTTCTTTTTTGTGTATTTCTGATTAAATGTTGCGTAGCATTTTCTTTTTATCCACTGTGGAATAAAATATGCACCCCTATGGGGTTTTTAATAGCCCGGATTTCCTATGAAAGTTGCGATTCCAGCCAAAGATTAGTTGATTATTTTAGGATTTTCAATCGATTCAATTGTTTACAAACGTTCTCAAGGCGCCCAGTCAAAAGTTAGTCAGTTACAGTTATAAGTACACACGAACGTGTGTACGAGTGTGTGTGTAATGGCATAGAAATATGAGACGCAAAGCTCCCATTATGTGAGTTCCTCATAATCAACGACTTTGACTACTGCGACCTCCCTTCGTCCACTCACACACACACACGCAAACAATGGGTGTGCTAGTGTGTGTGTGCGCGAGGCAAAAGCTGAAAGTCTTCCATCAATGACAACAATCAATCACAGTGACTTGCGGGCAAATCGGAGCAAAGAGGAAGAGACAGAGAGAGAGAGAGAGAGAGGCGAGCAGGAGGAAGGGGGGAGGCGGGGTAGCTAAGACGCTGACACCAAAAACCGAAGCAAAGTGCGAGGCGAGCAAGAAATCAAATTAAGGCAGCTCTCGTCGCACAGTGACAACAACAGCGGCGAAAAGTCTAAAGTAAACTAAGGTAAAGTAGAGTATATAATATAATGCCAAGCGACAATGGATGAGTGTGGCAGTGGGCGGTAGAGGGCGGCAGAGGGGTGTGCCTATAGAGGTGTCGCCAGTAAAAATAATCCTCAGAAGATGAAAAGAAATACCGACGGCAAATACTGTTACTTTGCTCTTTGCTAGTCAAATCAATTTGTACAATGTGCGCACTCCGCTCTGCTCTTCGCCCCACTGTGCTCTCGTTCTCTTCACCTTCTCTTCTTCCTCTTTGTGCTGCGCTTGTTGTTGGTCTTTTGATCAATTGAAAACACAATTTGCTTACATTTTTGCATTTTCTTGTCGCATATTTTGCTTCAAATTACGTCGCATAATTTGGAATAATTTTTATTTGCAGTTTGAAATGGGGAGTGTTACTGTTGTTGTAGCTTGTGTATCTGTATCTGTTACTATACAGTGTATCTTGCAGTTATTTAATAATCAGTTTTTGCATCTCTTACGTTTTACTCGATTCTTTCTCTTGCGCTTCTACTTAATTCAAGTTTCAAGCATGAATTTTGAATAATAATAATTAAATAAGCATATGTTTAGTTTTTAGCATTTTTCATTTACTTGTTATTATTGTATTTGTTGTATTTGTTGTTGGTTTACACACATTTCTTGTTTGTTTTTTGTTGGTTTTGTTGTTGTTTAATTTAAATTAAATTAATTACTAAAATTATTTTATAACAAATATCACTACAATAGTTTGCATTTTTTTGTTGTTTGTTTTGTTTGTTGGTTGTTTTTTTTTTTCTTCTTTTCTGTTTTTTATCAGATTACTACAAATTACTAAAACTGAAATTCAATTATTTTTATACATTTCTTCTGGTTTTGGCAACAGTTTTTCGCAGCTAATTAACATTCAAGTATTTTTGCATTTAAATAGGTAATAAAATTTAGAAATAAAACAGCTCAATGATGGAACAGCAAATCACCAACGGGTTAAAAAAAAAACACACTCAAAACACTTCTTCACATTCGCATGACAATGAAAACATGAACCAACTCGTTTGTTTTGTTTTTGTTTACAAATCAATTTCTTACTGAACTTATCACAATTGCAATTCTCAGTGTTCTCTTTGCCTGTCTGCTTCGCCTACGCCTTCGCCTTCGCCGACGAACTCTACAGAAGTGTAACGGTAACTGTAGCGGCACTTTAAGCTCGTCACATGTACACTGCACACGCAAGCTCCAAGCATAGAGAACACATCGAGAGCTTTTTCAGAATCCAAGCGTGCACAAACTATTTCTGGACACCATTTTGTCATTTACTCCTCTTCCATCTCATTTCTGTTGATGTTTTCATTGTCATACAAAATATGCACGTATCGTTCGTTTTTTAACACCGGGCAATTTGCAGTCCTTACAAAAAAATTAAGTAAACTAACATTAACACAAAACATTTGAATTTTTTTTGTTTACTAAAGGGAAAAGCGTCTTGCAGTTGATTCGCTCCGCTTCGTTTCGATTCGTTTTCTTTTTCAATTATTTCATTGACGCTTACTTTGTAAGTGTCTGTCTCAATTGTTGTTGTTGTTGTTGCTGCTGCTTTTGCTGTTACCGTTACTATTGTTGTTGTTGTTGTTGGATCACACGTTATAGCAGGAGATTTGCTGCAGTTGCTGGAATGTTGGCGCTGCCGTCGCTGCTGTCGCCGACGTTGCCGTTGCCGCCGCTGAACCGAAGGGAACAAACGAAGCCGGCCCCAAATTTGCACCTGCTGCTGCCGCTGCCAACGACGCTGCTGCAGCCGCGGCCGCATAAGGATGCATGCGATTCTGGGTACGCAAATATTGGCGGTACTTGCCGCTCAGTTTATCAGTCGCTGTGTGCGGCAGCCGGTGCATGGGCGTGGCCTCAGGACCGGCCTGATAATTGCTAGGAACTGTTGCCATCGGCGACCGATCAATCAGCAGCGCAGCAGCCGCTGCCGCAGCCGTCGCATCCCAGGGAGCAACAGGAGGCGGCAGGCAGTGCTGCTGTTGCTGTTTAGCGGCAGCGATGCTGGCGTAACTACCGCTGCCCGAAATTAACGCATCGCGTTTGCCAGCGGCGTTGGCAGAGGAGGTGACGGCGGAGTTAGCTGTGCTTGCGTTGCTGCTTTTGGCTGAATAAAGCGCGGCTGCATGCTGCATATGTTGTTGTTGTTGTTGATGTGCATGGGGGTGTGAGTGTGTATGTGTGTGAGAGTGGGAGTGCTGCTGCTGCTGATGAGGCGTCAGCGCAGCGGCCAACTGTTCCCATTGACCAGACGCCGACGTCACTGCGGCGGCGGCCGCTGCGGCTGCAGCTGCTGCTGAGGTGGCTGAGTGGCTTTGGCTTTGACGACTTTGGTTGCGCTGTTGTTGTTGCTGTTGCTGCTGTCGCAGTTGTTGCTGCTGCTGTTGTTGTTGCTGCTGCTGCTGCACTGGATACAGAGCTTGCTGCGACATTTGTGACATTTGCTGTTGCTGCTGCTGCCGCAGCTGCTGCTGATATGCCGCCTGTCGCTGCTGCTGCTGTTGTTGCTGCTGCTGCTGCTGTTGTATTTGTGTTTTGCGCCTGGCAGCGCTGCTTGGAGCCGCAGCAGCTGGTGCACCACCACCGCCTCCACCCAATGCCGCAGCGCTGCTGACAGCGCTGCTAGCAGCATTGCGTGCACTCGCCGTCGCCTGCATGTTGTTCACAAACGGACTGCGACGCTGCGACTCCATTTTGCGAAAATAACAGGGATGGATCATCAGCAGGGGCTCAACACGTTGACCGGCGGGGGGCTTGGGCTGATTTGGCAGCTCATACTCGACGCTGCAGTCGACGTGCAGTGGAATGCTGTAATCCTTGTTGCTGTTTACGCTGCCGCTGTTGCTGCTGGCGTTAGCGCTGGCATTGACGCCGCTGCTGTTAGCTCCACTGCCCAGTGACACTGCTGTCGCGTTGTTGCTGTGTTGACGCTGATTGCTGGCCGCGACGGCGGCAGCGACCTGCGTTTGGGCTGCCGCCGCCGCAGCCACAGCAGCATGTGAGTGACTGTGATTGTGGCTGTGACTGTGGCGTGTGTTGTTGTTGCTGTTGTTGTTGTTATTGGCGGGTGGCTGCTGTTGCTGGCGTTGTTGCTGCTGCTGATGTTGCAGCAGCTGTTGCTGATGGGCAGCAACTGCAGCATGATACATGTGCTGTTGTTGTTGCTGCTGTTGATGATGATGCTGTTGTTGCTGCTGCTGTTGTTGTTGCTGTTGCAATTGCTGCTGCTGTTGTTGCTGCTGCTGCTGCAAAGCTGCCGACATGCTGTGCGAGAGCGAGAGCGAAGACATGGACGACATGTCATAATTGGCATAACACGCAGCCATCGTCATTGTCGACTTTTATTTTGTTTGCTTTGTTTTTGTTGTAACACAAAATGGTTGCTTTAATTTGTATTTGAATTTTTCTCTTTGATATTTTAGAATTTCATTTTTGTTTGAGATTTGCAACTTTTTTTCACTTCACTTTGACGTTTGACAAATTGAATTGAGAAATTGGCACTGGTAATCCAAAAGAGAATGAGAGAGGGGGAGAGCAGCGTTCAACGGTAGTTAAAGCTGCTGCAGTAATCCGTATGTGAGAGATGTGTGTGTGTTTGTGTGTGAGAGAGGAACCTTAATCCATATGTTGCTGCTTGCGTTTTGTTTTTGTTTTCCGTTTTCCGTTTTTTGGATTTTGCTTTCGTTAGTTCTTTTTTTCGTGTTGCGTTGTCGCACCCGTATTTCAATCGATTTGCAGTTTATTGTAATGGTTAATCAGTCTTTGTTAATTTAAAATTGTTTGTATTCTATTTTAGCTGCAAATTGTGTTTATGTATTGTTGCTTAATGTTTTTATTTTGTTCAGTCTTTTATGCAAATACACGCTTGTAATTTACTGTGTTTTTTCTTTTCTTTTCCATACGAAAACGATAGTCCGGGAAAATAGCTCTAACACGTCCGTTCCCGTTGAGCAGCGCAAGCGAAATGAAACGACGATTTAATGTTGTTAATTTTTTGTAATTTTCAGAATTCAGCACTCGAAGAGAGCGCAGCGCTGAATTGACGCGGCCGAGAGTGTTGCTGAATCGAGAGAGCGGAAACAGCTGTTATGCGACGCCATCGTCGACGTCAACGTCAATGATTTTGTTTGTATTTAAAATTTGTTGTTGTTTTTTTTCTTTTTTTCGGTGAGAGCGTTTTTACACTCAAATGTCTACACAAAATTGTTTGCAGCTCACTTTTAGTCACTTATAAACATAAAATGTTTGTTTTATGATTGTTGTTAGTTGTCTTAATGCGTTCGATGCGATGCTTTCCGACAAATTTAAAATAATAATTTCAATTTTTCTTAGTTCACGCTCTCAAAGTCGTCTACACGCGACAAGCTCTCTCAAACGACTGTCTCTCATGGTGTGGCCCTTATTCAGGCCAGCGTTTTACCTGCTGTTTTGTGAAACAGCCGCACAGCTGATTACCGACTGGGCCGTGACGTCGACGCGTATTCAGCAAAAACTCGCACACAAACTCACTAATACAGCGACAACGATTGCTTTGTTATTGTTGCTGCAAACGCTTAAGCCAATTGCATTCAGTGGCTGAAACTGAAACACATGCCGCATCGCATGGCCGCTCTCACTCTGTCTCTCTCTCGCTCTTGCTGTGTGTGCTGTTGGCTTTAGTGTTTGTGTGTGCATTAGTGTTTGTGTCGTTTACAAATTCAGCTATATAACAGCTGAGGCGGCCATCTTTACAACTGCGTTCGTTATTCGTGTATGAGAGAGAGAGCGACGCAGCGACGTCGCTGCCTTTTTATTTTGTAATCATATTTCTGCTGCCGTTCTCTCGCTCTTTTAAGCGTGTGTGTTAAGTGTTGCCCTGCTTTAATTTTTATGATTTCTTTTATGGCCTCCTCCTTCTCCGTCTCTGCGCAGTTTTGGTTTTATGTGTTGCTTTGATCATTCATATGCCACCAAACTGTTGTTAGCTTTGTTTTAATAGCTTTGGCGACAAGCTCTCGAAAGGGCACAATGTGCAAGCATACTAAAAAGTACATACCTAAAATACGATATTTTATTGCTCATTGTATTTATTATTTCCCCTTTTCCCCATTTTCATTACATGTCATTATTATTCGAAAATATGTTTCCTTTCCATTATAACTGTACATACTTTCCAGTGCAATATTACTGCAATTTACCGACATTTCGTGTACTTTCGTCTTTTTTCTTTCATTTTCCCAGTTTCAAAGGTGCGGCACTAAAATAAAATACCGAAAAAAAACATAACTAAGGCAAAAACATTCATGCAGTCGAGAAGCGGCAGCTGCCCTCTTACAGTGGCAACAACAACAAAAACAACATCTAAAATAAAATAAAATTCAAACTAAGCCACACGGAAACTGCGCAATGAGCACAAAATGTTCGGTGCAAAAGCTGCCAGAAAATAATACACGCCAAAGGAGATTACCCCTCTCTCTATCTCTGTCTTTATCGCTCGTGCTCTTCTAACTAACAGACTCGAAACGAACAAAGCAAAAGAAGCGACAGCAGCAGCAGAGGCAACAACAGTAACGAGCCCACATTAAACTTAAATGTTGCAGACATTTCTGCACTAAAAACTAAGCAATTTAAGTCAGCGCCTTCCGTTGCCTTGCCTCCGCTCTCTCCCTCCCACAAACAACAACAGCGTCTGCAAGTACATATTCGATACTAACACACTTGTAGAGAGCAGACACTCTCGCACACAGGCACAGAAGACGATTACACACATTGTAATAAATAAGGAAGGTCGTTGCCATAGCAGCGGCAGCAGCAGCCGACGTTTTTTTTGTGCTCTCTCTCGTTGTTGGTGTTGCTGTTGAGCGTGAGAATTCAGCGCATAAAGTCTTTTTCTCTCTCATGCTCTCTGCTGATTCAGCGCCGTTGATAACAAATCAGCTGTTTCGTGAACTACACACACACACACGTATACACACAAACAGAATTGTCGGCAATTATTTACGAGTGCCCGAGTACTATTCGAAATGGGGAGGTGTGTCAGTGTCCATGTATCGAAATTGCTGTTTGAGAGTGACTGTGTGTGTGGCCGTCTGGCTGTGGTTCTGTGAGTGAAGCTTTTGATTCAGCGTGCCCATTATAGTAAGCACTGTGGTGTTGTTGCTTTTGCTGCTGCTGTTGTGGAAGCATATGTTTCTTTTGCGCCGTTATTGTTGTTGTTGTTGTTGCTGTTTGAGTGAGTGCCTGCTGCTTGCGTGCTCAACTCCGAGTCGGCCGCATTACAGTTGATTACGGGGGGCTCCAATTTTTAAATTACCAAACTGCTCAAATTAAAGAAATAGGTACAAGAAGACTACAAAGCAAAGAGAAACAGGAAATTGATTAAGAAAATAAGCTGCGAGCAAATTGAATCACCAATAATTAGGCTGGGCATTAACACAGATACGCGCGTACAAACACACGGATTGAAGCATTAAAAAAGTATCTTTGTCACCTAAAGACTTTTATAAAAGTTGTACAAATTACGAAAAAGTTTTAATTCATTCGCTTGAATTCTTCTCCCGTTCATACCCGTTCATCTGTTTATCATTATGTGTTGCTTCCCGTTCATTTCTCCACCCGTTCATCTTTATTCGCTCCTTCGTCAGACATCACAGAACTCCAATCTGCGGCTCGCTCATTAAATCCAGCCCACATTTTTGGACTTCCTGTGCTGCGCTCTAATCGCGCACTGTCATCGCTTTGATAACAAAGCAACAAAAAGAGAGGCAAGTTTAGGGCTGCTGCCAGCATATCAATATCCATAATTTAAGTCAGGCAAAAGGTTTGCCTTTCTTTTTTTTAATAGAAGCACGGCTCACATCCTTAGAAGAATACGGAATACACAGAACAGAGAACACAGAACAGGGAACAGCATACTGAATACCGAATAGACGTGAACCCGAAACCTGTTTGTATTATTAAGTAACCGCTCAGTTCAGTTCAGTTCAGTTCAGTTGAGCTCAGCTTAGTTCAGTTGAAAAAGAAGCAACCGGTTCGATCCATGGCTTCCTGTAATGCGGATTCTAAAGAAGAAGCACAAAGAGAAAAAGACACAAAAAAAGGCATGAAACTTTCGTTTTTTATTTTCACAAGCATCTCGACAACGTTGTTGTGTGTTTCTTGTTCTCTCTCTATCTCTCTTCGTCTGTCGGTCTGTCGGCCTGTCCCTCTGTTGCTCTGTCCGTCTGTTTGCATGGGCCGCTTGTTAATTCGAAATAAAAACAGGAAAATTTACTTTACAATCTGTGCTAAAATCGTAAATTTTTAGCTGCCACTGCCACTCAGGGGAGCGGCTCAGTCGACTGCCGTCGCAGGCATTGTCTGCGTCTCTGTCTCTGTCTCCGTCGCGGTACCTCGGGGCAGGTAAACTAATCCGCTTGCCATGGTCATGACGATGACTCGCCTATTTGTTCTCAACTCTACGCTATGTTGCCTTTGTTTGCTTGTTCCATGGCCTGGGACCATGAGCCTAGGTTGTTATCTTTTCTTATTTAATTTTTGGCTGCCATTGCGCAGCCTAATCTTTCCAGCAATATCATCACGAGTCCAGAACGCGCTCAGCTGAAATTCTCTCCAACAGCGGACTCCGCACTCCGCACTCCTCTCCCCGCACTGCAACTCTCTTGCACTCTGTGTGTGTGTGTGTGTGTGTGCGTGTGTTTTGCGTAGCTGTCGGGCTTATGTTCTCTCCCCCTCCCACTCTCTCTCTCCCTTTCTAACTGCAGTTGGCATTTGCCAGCTACTCTCTGACACTTTGCTCTCTCTCGCTGTCTGATTGCTTTGCGTGCTAAGCTTTAAACTGATTATGGTGCGCATTTTCTCTCTTCCTCTTTCTCTCCGTCCGTCCACAAACAGTCTGTCTGTCTGTTTTTGGGCTTGGGTTTGTTTAGCTCATTCCATTCTTTTGCTGCTTGAGCTAAAACCGTTGATTGATGCGTTTCCCATTCGGAATTTATGCCATGAACTATTTGGACGAGCGAGCGCTAAGCAATTCATTTTTCAAGGCACAGCAGACACACACACACACACACCCGTACACGTCGTATCATCCCCTCCAGCTGCGCAATCAGCAGCCAAGATCGAAGCGTGCGATACTCAGGAAAAACAACAACAAGCGACTTAAGAGACCTGAGGACCAGAAACTGAATACTCAAACCCGAAGCCGAACTCGAACTCAGACTCCGGTTGCTGGACAAGACGTCGAATGCATCTAAATTGCTAAATACCTTTTTATGGTTAGCGTCGAGTTGCGAGTTGCTTGCTGCCTGCATCAATTTAACATTTTAAAAATGTATCTTTGTATCTTGTTCTGGTCTTCGCAGAAGCCGTTCCATAGTTTTCAGTTGCTTCATGCTACTTATAATGTATTGTATACATTTAGCTTTTCCTTTCCCAGAGTCGCAGGCACAGGCATCGACAGCAGCTCCGATTCCGACTCCAACTCCGATTCCGACAGCTCCTTACTGATTCATCATGGCCATTTTGGTGGCTGATTGCTGGGCACACATTGGAATCTTTTTAATAGCCCCCACAGGTCCATTGGGAATTATTCATTTTCATTGTATTCGCAATGCTCACTACGGCAATGGCTATGGCTCAAGACCTCAATCGAGGCCCGATCGAGTTGTAAAATATTTCAAGTATTTCAGAGCTCTTGCCCCATGTTGGACTTCAAATTATGCAACTAATTGTCAGGCATGTGAGCTATTTAGTTTCCCTCCAAAACAAAAAACGTACTTACCCCTTACCCTTCACCTAACCCCTCCCTGCTCACCTCACCTCACTCCCACCCCTTTCGAGTGTCAGCTGTCAAATGCATAATTAAACTGACCTTCGACGGAACCAATCAAAAAACGATGACGGGGTCTGGGTTTGAGGTCTTGGTCTGGGAAGGGCTATGAAATTGCAGTTATACATAACTGACTGAATTTTTGTCAGAGTGGTTAGGTCTCGTTTCTGCTTATTCTTCCTCTTCCCTCATTTCTTTTTTACCCATTTTTATTGCAAATGCTATTAAGCGAATTCCGTTGAAATACTTTTGAGAACTAACCGTTGTCCGGCAATAACTACGGCTCTGGAATGTCGTTTGGTTTCGACTTTTTATCAATTCCTCATTTTTATACCCTTTGCCAGAGTCTATTGGATTTGTGCAAAGTAAGTAATGGGCAGCAGGAGGCGTGGCAGACTCCTTAAGGTATATACAGTTTGACACGAAAGTGTTTTCACATGTGAAAACACTTTCGTGTCACTTGAATTTAAATACTTTTTTTTAGTTGTTATTCTTGTTTATGCCTATGTTAATACTTTTTGAATTTTTATTAATTATTATACTCTCTACAAGAGTATACTGGCTTTGTGCAAAGTAAGTAATGGGCAGCAGGAGGCGTGACAGACTCCTTAAGGTATATACAGTTTTCACATGTGAAAACACTTTCGTGTCACTTGAATTTAAATACGTTTTTAGTTGTTATTGTTTTTTATGCCTATGTTAATACTTTTTGAATTTTTATTAATTATTTTTGTAAGACAACAATTTGAAAAACATAATAAAATTATAAAAAATTTGAAATCTCACGCTTAGTATTTTCTTTTATGTTAAAGAACAAAAATATAATTTGTTTCCCATGTGAAAACACTTTCGTGTCAAACTTGATCAGCCGAGTCTATATAGCCATATCCGACTGTCTGTTCAGAAATGTTAAGTCAGTATCGAACGTCTCTGAAAGGTTCTGGGCTGCCACGTCCGCTTGTATACCGATTTTAATCATATAACCATATAATCGGGTATAAAGTGCAGAGAGTATTATACTGTCGGGTGTGCTCGACTGTACTTTTCTTTCTTTCTTTTTTTGTTATTTTGAGCCAACCCTGAAATGAAATTATAGTTATAGCATTGGGAATTTGTAGAATTTGTTTCATATTAAAATGCATCTATATTTAAAGTTTCCGTGAGAGTTAAAAGTCTTATGATGTGCCGCACACAAGGTAGTAATCATTTCATCATTAAAGAAGAAACGGCTGAAAAGGAATCAAATATCATAGAAACAATCCCAAGTCATTAAGGAATTCATCGGAGGTTCTTGCTTTGTATAGCCAATTGCATTATTGTACAGAGTATAGTATTGATTTTTAGACCCTGAACTTAATGAGTCTTTATATAAAACTTCTGTATCTGAACTGGGTTTTAACTTAGAAACTAAAGCAAAACTCTTTGGTCTTAGGATTAAAATTGCGTTAATTGATTGTAATTGCTATTGAAAATTTTAATTTGTTCACAAACTTAAGTTTGTCACTTTTCTGAGAAACTGTATTTAAATTACGTGGAATACTTCAGTTAGTTCTGAACCCTTATACTTAAAATAATAACAGTCCCTTTGTCACGCCCTCATCAGGAATTCAACGGAATAAATTACATGACTACTTAATCGAAACATTTCAGAATGTATGAGGAGAAGTATTACGCGGGTCCAGTCGATAGGCACTTTGTATACTATATAATTAGGTCACTTTTTGAGGGGATAACTTTATAGAATGTATCGCAAGAATATCAGTACTAACACAAAGAAGGGTTGTGATTGGGTTGTGGATTATACTCTGTAAATGGACTTTAATTACATTTGTCATCCCTTACAATACTGAATACTTTCAGGTGTACACCCTTTATTAAAAAATAATTGGTATCAGAAAAAATTATAAATTTACAATGTGTCAAAAAAAATTGGAATAAACTTCAAATTATGTGTATTATTTTATTGTTATTAAACTTTATACTTTGAAAACGTACTAGTATTTTAAACCTACATTATAATGTTCATCATGGTGTGGGGTTGTATTTCATCCAAGGTTGTTGGTGTGCTTCGGATTTTCAATGAAAATATAAACAAGGAGTTCTACTTGGACATTTTAAAAAATGAATTAGTAAGAAGCACGGCAAAATTTGAATTCCTGATTCTGGAAAACCACAACAAATAACATTACGAATTGTATCAGGACAATGACCCCCAAATACAAGTCGCTCCTGCGCCGAACCTGGTTGTTGTATAACTGGAGTAAAGTTATTGACACCCCAGAGTTCTGACTTAAACCCCCCTAATAAAACTGCTCTGATTAGAATAATTTTAGAAGAATGGGAGAAAATTCCCCAGATTTATGATCTGCAGAAACGGGTTCGCTCCATGCCACGTCGTCTTCAGGCTGTTCTTGCTGCCAGTGGTGGCCACACTAAATATTAAGTTTAAATACGTTTTAGTTTCCTAGATTCAGTTAAACTTGCATTTTGCATTTTGCAAACAATTACTTGACAGGGTGAAATTTGTCAAATTTTCTTTATTATGTTTTTTATACTCTCTGCAAGAGTATATTGGGTTTGTGCAAAAGTATGTAACAGGCAGAAGGAGGCGTGGCAGACCCCATAAAGTATATATATTCTTGATCAGCATCACAAGCCGAGTCGATATAGCCATGTCCGTCTGTCCGTCTGTCTGTCCGTCTGTCCGTATGAACAAACAGATTTCAGAGATGGTAAGAGCTACAAGTTCGAGCTTGGTGTCAATCGATCACATATTTAGTCAGTCAATACAAGAATCTTTTTTTTTTTCGATGCCACGCCCTATTCGCCCACAATGAGCAAAAAACTAGACACACCTCGGAAAAAAAACGGTGTTTTCGGCGAATATCTCAGTAACCATGGCACCTAGGATCACCAATTCTGGTGTGGAGGTTCCTAGCGGCAGCGCAAATGCATTGGCATTTAAAATTTTGGACTGCCACGCCCCTTTCTCCCACAATACATAAAAATAACTCCTTCCGCCTACAGGCATTTGTTCATATAGTGCAGCATTGTAATTGTATAATTCGAATGGAGGCTAACTATATAAAACTATCCTAAAAAGTCGCATTGAAATCGGACTATAAACAAGAAAACTATAAGCGTTACAACATTGATAATTGAACGCAATATCACTAATGAGTGCAAGCGAGACAGAAACGTTTTCGCTGCTTGTGTGGCGACAGCGCGGCCGGCATTCGCTGGCCGAATACACACATGCATATGTATATGTATAAACACATATAATGTCAAACGTATGTGTATTCGCATACAAACAGATGTTTGATTTTGCTTAGATTGTTTTTGTTTCAACGTGTTTTAATGCAAGTACAATACATTGTAATATATTGATACCGATTTTAATAATTTAACCGGGGAAAAAATGCAGAGAGTATTATACGGTTGGGCGTGCTCGACTGTACTTTTCTTTCTTGTTTTCTACATTAATTATTGAACTTTTTTTTTTTTGTTGGATATAAGTTAAGAATGCTTTAATTAATATAAATATGAAAAACATTTTTTGAAAAAGTAACATAAAGACTAAATAGACATTAAAAAATTCATTTTTGTTTCAATTTTTCTTTTGCAAACAATTCTTTGACATACTGTATGTATATTCTTCATATTTCATAATTTAAAAAACGAAATAGAATAAAAATAAAAACATGAAAGAATGTTATAGTCGCCTCGCGACTTTAGGATACCCGTTACTAAGTTTAAATATGTTAATAACAATGGTAATAGATAAGATAGCTTGTCAAACAGAACCTTTTTATACAAGTTCATTTTTAGAGCATATTTTCGACCGATCGTTCCTATGGGAGCTATACGATATAGTAGTCCGATTTGGACCAAACTTGGTCAGTATGTATACATTGATGGCAAATGTATTCTGTGTGAATTTCATAAATATATCATGGCAATCGAAAAAGTTTTTCATACTATTTCATATTTGGATCGTATTTTTGACCGATCGGCCCTATGGGAGCTATACGATATAGTTGTCCGATTTGTATCAGACTTGGTCAGTACATTTACTTTCTAGACATGTTCTACCCGTGTAAATTTGGTTCAGATAGCACAGCTAACAAAAAAAGAAGTTTTTATACTAAAACATTCTAGTTTTACCTGTACGTTTACCTTTATATGCAAATAGAACGTCCTTTGTAGACCCCGTACTATAAAAGTGAATAGGTTTGTCAGAAGCGATGTGTGCGTAACAGGCAGAAGAGGCGTGGCTACCCCATAAGTTATATACATATATTCTTGAGTAGAATCAACATCCGAGTCGATATAGCAACGTCTGTTCTGTCTGTCTGTCTGAACAATCTCAGTGACTGTAATCGCTAGAAACACCAAATTTGAAATGAAAGTCCGTCTATAGTTTGTATAAAATTTTTGCAACACTCCCTCCGCCCCCGCAAATTGTAATAGGAGGTAAAAATAACCTCACCATAACTTGGAAAGCTGAATACACACATTATTTTGTGTATGATACTATTATAACTATAAATATAGCCAATAGCCATCCGAATCGGACAAATATAGCCTATAGCTCCTATAGGAAAAATCGATAATTCCTTCTTAAATGGTGAAATGCCCTCTAGATTAAGCGTCTGTAGCCTTTCTTACTTGTTATTATAAAAACATATTTTTCTATAAACTTTAAATAAATTCAATATATATTTTTAAAGGAAATAAGGAAACAGAACTTGAATTATTTGAAGTTTAGTATTCCCAGTTTATTGCCCAATCCTTGAGGGTATTTCTACTTTCGGGGTGATTCGCTGCTATGAATACCGTTCTGGCGACATGCAGTATTTCAGAAAAAGATACAATAACTCGTCATACCCGACAGACAGTTACATTCAACGTTTTGATTGCAGTTATTAGGCGTTTACAATGTGAGTAAAAAGGGGGAACTCAATAAGTTCCCCTCTCTCCACCTTGGTCACCCTTTTCCTCTTTCTCTTTCTCTGTCTCTTCCTCTGAAAAACTGTCGCTTCACAGTTGAAAAGTCGGCTGCTCTGCTAATTCTGGAGAAATGGGGGCTTTTGGTGATAACCGTTTTTCTTCTCACCTTTTGCCTTTCTCTTCTGCTTCTTCTTCTTCTTTAGTTTTGTTACTTTTTGTGCTTCTCTTAGTTTTTATGGGTGTTATTTAGTGGATTGTTGTTGTTGTCGGTGCGGGCGCAATATTTTATACAAATTGTTGGCCAGCAGCTCGTTATAAGGGTCGCACCTGCCCGAGGGACATGAGTGTTCAGCAGACAACTGTTTTAAAGATTTAGGGCCACACAAATGCACACACTCTCAGATAAACACACACTCGCACACAACATACATTCTCGCAGATACTTTTGTATCCAGGGGATTGCAAAACGTGCAACGTTTGCATACAGAACTGCGGCTGTCACGCTATAATTTAGCATAAATTGTCCATGCTGTCGAGATTAATGTATCTAATGACCTGATTTGCTGATTTACAGTAATTTCCAGCTTATAGCCCGACAAAGAGACGGACACACATGGCTTCTCTACCTGCAGATACAAGCACTTTTTGTTTGCCAGGCATTTCCAGGAAGTGTGCACAAGATACACAAAAGATACGACTTTGAACCCCAGATAGAGATAGCGACCATGAGACTGAGCATGAGCATGAGCGAGAGCGAGAGCTAGGCACAGGCAACAGTCCGCGACGAGGCCACTTCAAGAATCCGCCCAGCAAATGGGCAAACACAAATCTCCATGAACCAAGCCGCGTTCCCGGTCCCCGTCCCTCTCCCTTCCCGCTTCCCATCCCTGTTCGCACTCGCTAGCGGAAATGAATTTGCAGTCATTAATCATGCGTCCAATAGGATTTTCCCTCTTTCCACATTCATTTTTCTCTACCAAGGCTTTTCAGCAGTCCCACGTGTGTGTCTGTGTGTGTGGCGCTTTGTCTGAATTACTCAAGTGGTCAAGCAGCTTGCCACAGGATCACTAGGTAGTGTCTCTAGGTCTGGCGGTACTTGTCTGCATTTAAATCAAAGGGCAACATTTAAGGTTACAACTGTAAAATTCGAAATATTTCAACACGAATGTGTCAAACGCACTTTGGTAGACCCAGGCAGACCCTGTGCTTGGTTGCTAGAGTTCAGAGATTGGGGTTAATAATTAAAAACTTTTAAAGAGTTCGTTACTATGCTACTACAGTGAAAGCTCTACTCGCGGACAGGCTGACAGCTCCCTTAACCGTACGAATTTTATAGGTTGTAAGCATGATTTTCATACAAAATCAGTTCTCTTAGTCGGACATCTCCCTTGGACGCACAAAAATACTGAAACCGCGGCTGTTCGGCCAAGGGAGCTTTCACTGTATACTATATATCTACAATGGGAACAATTGGTAGTTCAAAGCAAACTATCGCATGAATTATGATTTGAGTTTAAGAATACCTGAGACCATACACCAAGTATGGTATTAAAATTCAATTTTGTCTAAAGTCAAATTATGTTAGACATAATAAATGAGTAGGTGCAGAAAAGGATACAGTTCTCAGTCTCTTTTGGGACCCTTTCGAATTAACTTGACAGCTTTTAAGTTTAGATTTATGTCTTGCCGTCATATTTGAATACCGCTTTGAGAGCGTTCTCTGAGTGTTCTTTGTATTTGTGGAACAATTCCCAAATCTCAATCGTCTCACTGAGATTCAAAGGAATATTCATTTCAAAAGGGGTTCGCATCAGATATAAATTGGCATTCATTCGCACTTGGACGGGTCCTTTATAGAGAGCCTTTGAAATAGCCCAACACCAGTACCAGTACCATTCCACTCCCAATTCCACTACCAATTCCAATCGCAATCCCAAATCCTGTTTCCCAGCTTCGCTGCAAATCAATTCGAAGGCTGAACTCATTTGGAAACTCTTGAGACGTCGCAGCTCCAATAACAAATCGAATGGCAACGGCAGCTGGTCGTAATATCCCTGCATCTATTTATCTTGGCATCCTGCATTCAGTATCCAGTAACCAGCCACCCTTATGTGGAAGTATAGCCACTATGAAGCACTATAAATTAAACCCTTGAGTGCGATATTGCGGCTCAAGTGCGAATCCAACGCGAAGCCTTAAGCTTCGTTTTTATGGAACGGAAATAAAACACAAAAGTAACACTTGGATGTTTAATGATAAAGCTAAAGTTGTGCTCATTGTTAGTGCTCGTGTGTGTGAGTGTGCCACGCCCAGTGCACAGCAGCCCCTCGGGGTGCTGGTTTTTACTTTTTGCGTTTATATTTTGCACGCTCAGCGCAAAAAATTCCCAAAACGATTGCGAAAGGAAAACGCATTAATTACGCTTTTCAGCATCATAAAAAGCGAGCAAGAAGAAGAAGAAAGCAGCAAAACACAAAAAAAAGTACAACAAAAAAACAAATACCATAAAAAAGAATGAAATAACAGCAGTTATCGAATGCCGGGACCATAACTGGAATTTGATAAATAGGGTGAGTTTAGGTCGGATCGGATCGGATCGGATTGGGTTGAATCGGATCGAAGCGGAGCGGATCAGTGCTGCCAGCTAGCGACTAAAAAAGGCTAGGCGGATCTTAAAAAAGGCTAGAAGTATAGTTTTAAACAAAGATTAATTCGAAACTATATAGAAACTAAAAAAGTTGATATATTTATATTTTTTCTTAATTAAATTTTACTGCTATTGCCATACCGATTTATACCGATAACTTGAAACTAGTTAGTAGCTTATTGTGTTTAAAATACTTTGTTGATATCAGCTTAAAAACAATAAAAACTTAAGGAACTAGAAAGCTTCTAAATATAAAATATTCTAATAAGGTTAAGTGTTCATAAACAAATTTTACAGATTTAAAAAAACTTCCGCTTAATTTAAATTAAAATAGAAAAAACTGCCATAAAAGGGCTAATTTAGCATCACTGCAACGGATCCTAGCTAGCTAGCTATTTGGGCTGGTTTACCGGTTGCGCATTTTGTTAAAGGTTTCCCTTTATTTTTGTGAGGCGTCAAAGGAACTAGTTCAGCGAGTGGTTCCACATACAACCGGGCGGGCAATCGGGCAGCTGGCACGCTTCGCTGCCTGGCGAGAAAGAAAACCGGAAGCAAATAAATGAAAATCGACAGTTTCCAAATTAACCGGTGCAATGATAAAACGACACACAAAAAAACGAGACTAACCAACACAAATTGTCATTAAAAAAGCAAGAGAAAGGGATAGAGAAGGAGAGAGAGGAAGACAGATAGAGAGTGACAGAGAGGGGGAAGTAGAACGCAGTGAAGCGAGGGCAAAAAGCAAATACCACTGAAAAAAGACCTAAAGTGAAAGGAACCCAATAAAGTGGAACTCGACAGTAAAAGACCCGGCAAATGTACTGCACAAAATTTAAATAAAAAACTCAACTGAGCTTATAGAATCTATGTTCTTTTTCACAAAAATGTACCTACATATACCAAAGCTAAAACAAGAAAGAATGCTATAGTCGCCTCGCGACTTTAGGATACCCGTTACTCAGTTTCAATTTGTTATTAACAATGGTGATGGATATAATAGCTTGGCAAACACAGAACATTTCCATAGAAATTCATGTTTAGAGCATATTTTCGACCGATCGGCCCTATGGGAGCTATACGATATAGTTGTCCGATTTGGATCAAACTTGGTCAGTACATGTACTTCCTAGATATGTACATTCCGTGTAAATTTGGTTCAGAAAGCATAGCTAACAAAAAAGTTTTCTGTACTAAAACATTCTACGTTTACCTGTACATTTACCTTTATATGCAAATAAAACGCCCTAAAGTGGGCGTGTCAAAAAACAAAAACAAACTTGTACTGCTTGGGTATTGTACCTTTCATTTGCGACCACTATCATTTTTCTAGCTCTTATAGTCTCTGAGATCCTTTTGTTCATACAGACGGACGGACAGACGGACATGGCTATATCGACTCGGCTATTGATGCTGATCAAGAATATATATACTTTATGGGGTCTGCCACGCCTCCTTCTGCCTGTTACATACATTCCAACGATTACAATATACCCTTTTACTCTACGAGTAACGGGTATAAAAATGTTTATGATTAAGCGATTTCGTGAATAATAATAATAATAATAATAATAATAATAATAATAATAATAATAATAATAATAATAATAATAATAACAATAATAATAATAATAATAATAATAATAATAATAATAATAACAATAATAATAATAATAATAATAATAATAATAATAATAATAATAATAATAATAATAATAATAATAGTAACGTAATTAAGAAATGTTTATGAAAATGCCATTAAAATTCTATACATTAAATAAACATAAATCAATGATTTAGTACAATTAATCTCATATTTGGCTCAAATTATAATAGTAAATTAATTGTTCATTACGCATTCTTAAAACTATTTTTTTTTTATTAATTATTTCTAATGCAATTGTCTGAAAAGTAACCATAGTTGTGCAACTAAACTGGACTCATCTATCAATGTATACTCCGGTTTGGGTTTGCCAACCCTTTTCTGGTTGACCCTGCACAATACAATAGCAGTACAGGGTTTGAAAAGGAACTCAAAGTTATGTCCATGCTGCAACTGTCGCTAATTGCTGGGCTCTCAGAAGGGTATGGGACTGGTCGAGACGGGATTGTTGGCCAGGAAGTCGTTCAAAATCAAGCGAAACGAAATTACTTGGCCCCGTTTCCGCCTCACCCTCTTGCCTACCGCAGGCAACTCCTGCGTCCACACCACATCCCCTCAAGAAATGCTGACAGTTGGCAGTAGACCACAGAGAGACAAACTAGTCCGTCAACAAAAGGGGCTGAGACGCAGACTCATTAGCATTTTTTTGCTGGCTGTTGCTTTATAATATCCATTGTTGTTGTTGTTTCTGTTTTTGTTGTTTTTGTTACTTGTTTTTTATTGATAAATTATGCAGTCGCACTTGCGGGCTGTAAATCGTTTGATAACACGCAACTTGGCTAACGGAAAGTGCCAAAAACAGCAAAAAACCTCCCCAGGCTTAATACCTCAACATATACGACTATGTAAATTAAATGTCTGCCAAAAAAAGTTATATATTGCATGCACTTTTTTTTATTGTTTTTTTTTAGGTTTTAGGGATTGTCAGTTTGTCAGACGAAGCAAGAGACAAGACAACATATTTATGATTAGAGCCAAGAGATTGCAAGTGATCGATGTGAAAGAATTTCTTGTTCCCGCAGCAGATGTAGCTTTGTTAACGACCTTACATGTAACGTTACCAAGAAACGGTTGTGTTCTTGACTTTTTAAGTTTGGCTTAAACTCAGAAACTTCTTCCAAAAGTTCACAGTCACTTGATGGTTCCTATTCGGTAATATTTTGCTGATATTGTCCCTTTGTATTTGGGAATGCAAAATGTTCACCAATGATAAATAATTAAATGTTCAGTATAGACTCATATTTTGGGTAAATTTCTCCTTTCTATGAAATACACAATACGTTTTGGTATACAGTTAACTTACTCTACAGTGAGTTATTATTGCTTACATTCCTATTTTGTATACAACTTGGAAAAATTACAAAAATACTGTACCTCATAACATACTCATTTAGAGAAAAAGTTTAGTTTCATTCAGTACGAGTGAGTCAGTAAAAATGTTGTACTCACTATTTTTGACACAATAAATCTACTTTACAGCAAAATATAATTACTGTATTGTTGAGAACACTATACTACTGTTCTATACCATGATGTTTGAAATGAATACATTCATGCAGATGTCTAATACAAATATTCTTACCTCAAGAAAATTAAAGCTATATAAAAAGTAACTCTAATGATCTTCAAGAATAAATTCAAGACTTTTATATAAATTTTACAGTATAATTTTTATTTTTCAGAATAAATTATATTATTTGTACAATTTAATTATAAAGGCTTCTACTTTAGTCATGAACATTTGTGTTTAGATTCAGTTAAGCTTTAATTTAAAAATAAATAAATAATAAATACTTATAATTAACTCTCAATAAGAAATGTACATCAATGATTAATTTGTTTATAGACATTTCTAATATATAAATGATCAACAAATTTGAACAAATATAAAGTTGCGCCGAGAAAAGGGTTACTGCATTGCCAATATGAGACTTCAAGAAAAACTTGAGTTCCCATAGATATAAACACAATAAAAGCAACAGTTCGAAAGCCAAAAGCGGTTTTCAGTGCCAAACGATTCCCTACCGTTATACCTATCTCATTCCATTTCAACTCTCGGCCCAGTCTTGTTTCATGCCTGCCCAATGTGCAGGTTGCTGTCTTTTAGCTTCGGTTTTGGCTTTGGTTTTGGACTTGTCTTTTCATTAAGGCCGAAGCGAACGCCCTTTTGTAATTCAGACCGACGCCACGTGCCATAAATTTGGCTTTAAATGGAGCATGCCAAAAGTGTATCCTGTTAGAAGGCTTCAACTTACCCGTTTCTCCCTCCTAAGCCACGTTATCTCACAATAAATTGCTGCCTTAGTTTGCGGGAAGCCAGCGAAGTTACTCCCTGATTTCCATTAAGGCACAGTTAAAGTTTTCCAACTAAGTTTCCCTCTCGTTCTTTACCGTTTCGACATGTCTAAAATTAATATTAATTTGGAGTGTGTATTATTATTTCGACTTTGCAGACGTCTTATTAAATATGCAGTAAACCAAATTCAAAAGGCAGAGAGTTAAGTTGAGAGTTGAGAATTGCCGGAGTTACACGTCTGTTCTGTTACTTTTACGACTTTGTTAGGTTTCGCCTTTTCATAATAAAATGTAATTAAAATTTTACCCGCCTGCCATTCTTACTCTTTATAGCTGCATTCCGCCTTGCATTCTGTTCCAGGCTGTCTGCCAAATTTGGTAACAATGAAATAAAACAGAAAAAGCAATTTGGCCAAGGCGGTACCATAATATCCTTTGAATAAGATTCAGACAAGCGTTGGCAATTAAATCTGAAACGTCATTTAAATAAAAGTTGGTTGAAAGTTAAAAATATATAATTTTGAATTATTAATTTTGTCTTTAAATGTGTTTTAAAAAATATGATAACTGCAAAGAATTTAATCAGTCATAAATTTAAGCCGCTTTAAAATTGTATTTTTAACAAAAAAAAAACATTTTTTTACAATTACCATTTAACCATCATAAATATTTTATGTACATAGAAAATTCATATAAATTATTCCATTGTTAGTGAGTTAGATTAAGGTATGATTTAATAATTAAAATATATTTTGATTAATCAAAAAGAATAAGTTTTAGTTTAATTTACTTTGAAAGAAATGTTTGATAAGAATCAAACAATAATGCAAATTTAATATCAATTGGTTGAAATCAAACAATGAAACTAACAAAAATTAAGAAAATATTTCTCAAATTGTTAGGGGATAATGGACTATAAATTATTTGATATATTTTCCCCTGAAATCGACAGTAGAAATGCATTTCTTACTTTCAGAGTATACACTCTTCAATTACCGTTTTGGATTCATTATACTCTGGATGGATTTTACTCTCTTATTTATTCTTTCAGTGTATATGGAATAAGAATTTATAGCATGTGTTCAAAGGCAACAAAATTAAACCCATTTAAAACGAGCAGCCAAGGTTCATTTGAATAGGCCACAAACCGTGCGCCGTAAAAATTTATAAATTTTGGCAACTGCTACCAATTTGACGTGTCCAAAGAGAGCAGCTAACAGAAATTCAACCACGTAAATATTCTATAAATTTTGATGTCCAACTCTTTGTCTGTCTGGCTGTTTGTCTGTCCGACTGTCTGTGCTACTCGTTGACTGTGTCTGGCTTTGGCCTCCACTCTATTGCCGCTTTTGCCCTGCCATGTTCAATTGTCTGCCGTCTGTTCAAATGCTCGAAACGCCTATGTGATCCGGTAGCACCGGCAGTACACTTCAAGCAGGTATACACCTAAATACACCTATGTATGTACCTACCTTTGACGTTGCCAACTTTCGTTTGAGCCCGATGTTGCACGTAGTAATTGCCGCACTCATGTAGTTTCTATTCCCTGTGTCCCTTAAAGCTGCTAAATGGGCTATTTTGGATGATGATGGGTTTTAAAGTTGTATAAAAGACAAGGAGGGGTTTAGTTAGTATATTTAAACTTACTACGCTCAAGTTTCTTTGCTTTAATTAATAATAAAATAATTTTATTTTTAATGTTAGTTAAGAAACCAATTTATGCAAATTTTAAAGTGAAAGAAAATGTTAAAAAAACACTTAATTGTATATTTTATAGATCAATTCTCTTGTTTCAACTAAACTTGTGTCTCTTCTTGGTTTTAAAATCTATTTTACTAGTTGAGGACAGGGTATTTGAGGTGCGAGCATTTTCACCTGCCACACTCGTCGTTGCAATAGTAGTTTATGTACTCCTTCAGACTCTTGCACCCTGTACCTTTTGCCGGAAACTAGTGGTTGCCAGGACAAGGCCCGTTTCACTGCCTGTTGGTCGGGTATGTGTGTAAGCACTTTGTTTGGACCCGCTTGTCTTGTGGCTGTTTCATTTGCACAAATATTTCGCAATTTGGCTGTAGACTTTGCCGTCAGTGCCCGTGTGGCTTCTGCTTTTGCCTGCCTGTAACTTAGACCTTTTTGCCCCTCCCTCTTCAGCATTGCCAAGGCAATTAGCTACGGAGTCGAAGTTTGCACATAGATAAAATGCAGCCAGAAAGCTCCCGTTTGTATCAGTCATTTAGTAAAACAGAAGAAAAAGTATCCAGCACGCTTTTTAGCTAGAACTTAGACACACACAGCTAACTGGCCATGATAAAAGGTGCTCCAACGGCGAGAGTCGTGCAGGCAGAGATCAAAGACATTTCGATTAAATTCCTAAGCAATGCGAAATTCAGTTGGACTGTGGAGAAGCTTAAAAACTTTTGCTTCTCAAGAAAAAGTACGTAAAAAGCTGAAGGTATTCCTCGACAACATAAATTTAAAATATTGAAATATTTTTATGTATGCGTTTAGTATTTAACAATATTTAGCTTGCTCGTGACGAGCACTAAATTTTTTTTTTTTTTTTTTAGCTATTGATTATTATTTATTTCACTGGTCTTTTGAACTCAAATGAAATAAAAGAAACTAATTTCTTAGAAAAAATATTATCTAAAATGACATAAAATTTTATAGAATTTTCTAATTCCCTTACAGAGGGTATTACGTTTTTGTCACAAAGTTTGTAACGCATTGATGGACACATTTCCGACACAATAAAGTATATATATTCTTGATCAGTAATAACAGCCGAGTCGAATTAGCCATGTCCGTCTGTTTCTATGCGAACTGGTCTCTCCGTTTTATTTTAAAGCTATCTTGATGAAATTTGGTATTCTCTCTGCACGCAGTTCATATGATAAAATCGGACTACTATATCAAAAATCGGTTGAAATGCCTAGTATGAACATATTCGGTGTCTAATGAAAGATTTCAACGAATGAATTTCTAATCGTGTCCCATCTATTGACCAAATTTTGTTTAAATCGGACTACTAAATCATATTGCTACCATAGAAATTATTGGTTATTGAAACCAAATATAGGCAATATGCATGACTGCAAGGGTATTTAATTTTCGGCAAGCCAAATATAACTAAAATTTCTAAATTTCTAGAAATAATATATTTAATTTATACACAAATATATTATTTTAACCATTATTAAGTCATTATTCGACTTATGCTTGACTTGGATTGTGTCAGCTGGCCAATGTGCTCATTACAAACCAATCTTGTGTCGCAAATCCCCCCCAAAAGTGAACCCGAAAAGTGCGTTAAATAAAGGTCGTCCAACTAAAAACATATTTCTTAGCCGTCTCAAACAAAATTTATAATTAAAAGTTAAATTTGGTTTTACGATACTCTATCATAGCAGATTTACCTAGGCAACTGTTTAACTAATTAGTTTAAGCAAGTCAATTAGTTTCAGATCTTGTCTAAGTGCACTTAAAGTTTTGACTGTGTTTCTATGGCTCAAAATGGCCTTTTGGGCTACTTGAGCCCTTGAGAGAATCAACCCTGAAAAATGTGACTAAAATTTATTAAAGAGCAAAGTATCAGGCCAAAATATCAAAATATCAACTTCAGTTAACAGCAGGTGGCCAACATCAGTAAACGCAACAGCAACAGCAAAAGGAGCAAAGTTTTCACTCCTGCAAATTGAAGCTAAAAGTTATCTTGGCCCAAAGGGGACCCCAACTCTACGCCTGAGTGGCTAAATTCATTTGGCAGCAAAATGCAAATTATTACAACTGACTTTTCATTTTATTTTTGATTATTTCTTTTGCCTTTTTTCCGTTCTACCGTTTTACCGTTCCACCGTTCTACCACTTTGCCGTTTTCTGCAAGCGTCTGAAAATTATTTACTTGCCTGATGGTAGATACTTCCCCAGTTGGGCACCCTCATGGAAGGGTGCTCTGAAGGTTGATTTCCTGCAAGTTTTTTGCATAACTTGGGCATAATTTTCGTTCTGATTCCAGCACGACAAGGGGCGGCTGCCGGGGAGCACATCCGTACTCCGTATTCGTTTATGATTTGCGTTTGCTCTGATAAGCATAAAGATATCTTTACAGGATTTCAGTTTCTGAGGGGGTTAGCTGTCTCCTCATATAAATTACAGTTAGTTGCTTATGAAGGGGTTGCCCAACTTAAGTGTCTGTCGATAAGGTCTGTACTTTCAAGTCCGAGGTATGCATTTTCTCATGCCTACCTCCCGCAATTGTCATGTAAATCAAAGCAACTGACTCTCGCTTCGTTCCAAATATTCATTTCCATAATCATTAATGCAGCATTTCAACAACAACAAAAGGAACGAGAAAAGTGAAGGTTTCCCTGCCTGCATTTTTCGCTTAAATGAAACCAATTGAAGCGTAAATCTTGCACGTCGTCATCATCATTCCCGATAAAGAAACGTATAATGAGAGCTGAACAAGGGCAGCTGAAGGCAAGAAAGATATGTATAAAGAAAATGTTACAACTACACACACACACACAAATTTACACACACAGTTACTTATGAATGCAGCGACTGACGTGCACTTAAATAAGGACAACAATCGTGCAATCTTCAATAATCTTTAATCTTTGTTGAGTTATGCTTTTATACTTATAACTTGTATTGAGGCACAACCTTCAATATAAGCAGTTTTGCATTATTTTATATTTTATTAAGATACATGGTTACTTTTTCTGTTGTATTGAAGAACTTTATCAAATGGATTTCTATAATTTTGAAGCCTACGTGGATTGGTATAAAGCCATTATATATTCTTTAAGCATTTAGAACAGACAAATTTTAACTTATTTTAAAACTTTATTACCAGAAACTATTATGCTTTTAAAATCTTCAGAGTATATTATATTCATAATTCGAAGTCCATTAGGTAAAGGTTTGTCTAATTTCAAGATGTTCAAGTGTTACACTGTATAATTATAATTATTTTAAATATAATTTAAAATAAGTCATATATTGACATAAGTCATATATCGACATACTGTGGAATCCGGTTATAACGACACTCAAGGCACCGACGATTTTACGTCGTTATACCCGGTAGACGCTTTAACCGAAACTAGCAAAGAAATAAAACTTGTATGTGGTCATCGACCGGACAGACGCTTTAAGCGGAGTCGTTATAACCGGATTCCACTGTATATTGATTGACCCAAAAATTATTTTTAATAATCTGAATTAACCATAGCAAAACACATATAACGCCATAAGTAATTTATCATATTTTCATATATAAATTCTAGTTAATTTCTAAAACTATTAAAAAAAATATTCAATTATTTATTAATTATTATTATAAATTAATTAATTATTTTGTCAACTGAGTTCTTTGTGGATCAAAATTTGTTGTTGTACATTCACTGCAGTAGCAAAGTTCCAATCATTTTTAGGCACAGATAAACACAGACTAAATATTATGCCGTGAAAATTATTAGTTAACTGAGTAAAGATAATAGTAAATCAAGCCCTGTCAAGAAACTTTTCTTTTTGAGTTACCGTTTGGAAACTGAAATCTCCAGTGACTACTTTCAAATGGATTCCGCTTCAACTGACTATTAAATGTATCGATTGCCTAGGCTGCAAGTCGGACGTGACTCGATACTAGTCTCCAGGTTGATGCGGTTGTGCGAGTACGGCTTAAATCGAATTGGATTCCATTCTAGGGCTTGTGTTTCATTTAAATTGCTTTAAAGTAACCCGAGATGCATTCCAATCTATAGAAACAGGGAGATACTCAATCTCAAACCCTGGACAACTGTCGCTCCCTATTGTGTAAATGCTGTCCAGTTTTTTCATTAAACCAAGTAATTGATGTGAGTGATTTAAGGGCAATTGATAAGCGAACCCGAATCTGCCTCGGAATATGAACCAAAAAAAAAAAGATAAAAAAAACCAACTTAAATGAGGAACAGCGTCATGTGTCCCTGCTTCGGTCCCAGTTTGTCCATTAAAAAGTCAGTAACTGTAGCTAATTAAACCGGGCAAAACTCGAATCAAATTTGGCGCATATCAAATTATGAACACAGCTGGCAACAAATGTTGTTACTGTTGCTGTTGTTGTTGTTGTTGCCGTGTTGCTGGGAACCTGACACAAATTGATGGGCCGACAGAGCTCAGCCATGTGCGTCGTAATAACCACCAGGGAATCGTCTCTGAATTCTGACTGACTATGCTACAAAACTCATAATGTGAATTATTTAATTCTCCCTTCTACCATCTCCCATCTGGACAGTTCGCTTCCCTTTTGCCTAATTTCATAGAGTTTACACTTTAATTACGAAAGAAATTCGCATAGGAATCGACAATAGATACGGGCGTTTTAATGGGACACATTTGAATCTGTTTGCTCAGCACTTCCATTGGCATAACAATCATCTAGGGTTTTCCTAGGGGTTCGTTTATTTTATTTTTAAACTTTTGTTTGCCCATTTCCAGAGATACATCCAACAGAGCTCTTTTGAATTGACCTGAATGCGACACTAGAGCCCACTACTCGGTTTTCGTAGGCAGTCTCGACGACGCGTTTATTTTGGGATAGGCACAGACGAGAGTAGAGCAGAGGAGAGTAGAGGAGAGGAAAAGACAGTTGATATCCCGCTTGGGTGTACGATTGCATTTGTAAATCGCACTTTTAAAATGGAAAGTAAGGCAACTGACACGCATTGTGAATGCAATGTGTCGTAAGTGTTGAATACTTTGTTGCTAATCTCTTATCTTTCAGTGGAAACAAAATATCTTTTGGAACTCAAATTGGTTACCTTAAGTGATGCCCAAGTTGAGCCAGATTTAATCCAAGTTTCAAAATATTAGTTACTAGGAACTGTCATAAATTTAATCGTTAAAATCGACCAAAGTTCAATATGTATTCTCTACTTGTAAGTTCTAATTTATTTGAAGAGTTTATGTTACATTTTTTCGTTATCAATCAATCTATAAAATCATTTAAAATTAGTAATAGAAATATTACATGCTTGCATAAATTTCTTGTTAGGTATGTACGTCAATAATGGACAAATATTCGTTTAAAAAACACTATAAGGTAATATTTAATTCAAAGATTTCTCTCAGAAAACATTGTGAGTACTATTCTATACTTTTAAGTATATAATTTTGTTTAATATTGCGTTTTATTGTCTAAAATCCATTAAGCTAATTTACCCTTTATGTCGATGTTTTAGAAACAATATTAATAAATTGTATTTTGGGAGTTACTAACATTATTTTACATTTCTTAACCTTTTAAATTTGCTAAGTATAATAATTTAACAGTTACACAAATGTTTTTTTCACTTAAACAGGTTAGTTATTGAAAACGAATTTACTTTATACCATGAAAAGTTTAAAATCATTAATAGACTTAAATTTATCTTAAATTTAAATAGCCCATACAAGGGTTAATTGTCAAGAATATATTAATAATTTAAAAAACTGAATTAATTTTAAAGCTTTAATACAATTTTTATATTTTTACCATGTAAACCACCTTTGGTTCCATGTTTTGTTTAAAGTAGTTGATTACTTTTAACTTATGTGTTGATTTTTCTAGTCCTAAGCATAAATGACAAATTTGTATGCATTTTAATTCATAATTCAAAGTCTGCAGTTGTCCCTCCATATAACTAAGATTTGTTGCTAAGGCTGGAATGAGAGGTAGGAGATTAAGCACAGTGTTCCTGCTGCGTTGCCAACGATTGAACTGTGGCTTGAACTCAGATACTTTTAGTCGCAGCTATCTTGGTGTTGTGTTTCGAGTCGGACAAGTCGAAACTTTGCAGTTTTGCAGCAATTTTGTTTAATTCCTTTTGGGTGCCGCACGCCTCAAACATAACGAGCGTTGTTAATTGTAACCATATACGACGTCAATGCCGATTTTCTCCACGCAGCACGCAGGGCTAAAGTTACCCAGCCGGACCAGAAAACACACACACACACACATGCACAGGTACTGAAATCGGTGTTGCCCCTTTGGGTTACAATTTCGCGTTCGCTCCCTTCTCGCCTCTTCCTTTTCCTTTCTCTTTTCCATTTCCAGCGAGCACCCAACGCGCACCCAACGTATACTGGGTATCTTGTAAGTGGTGCGGCTTCGCGTTTTGTTCGAGGCTGTGGCAAATGTGTCATTAGGCATGTTTCATGACCCTTTGTCATGCACAAATAATTATAATTTAATACACTTTGGCCTCCTGCAGGTTGCCAGAAGGGGCACGATGAGAAGCACAGAGAGGGGAAGGTAGAGGGAGAGGAGACGGTAGAGGGTGAGTAAGAGTGAGGCCACCCCAGTGTAAAGATTTTTCCGAAAACAGTCGCGTAGCGATTTGAATGCAAGCTGAATTTTCCCCCTGATGTGTTGTGTACATATATCTGTATCTAAATCTGTATGTATGTAGCTGTATCTGTGTGTGTGTGTGTGTAAATGTGCTTTACGTTACTTTGAGCCACATAATTGCCGACAATTTGCTGAAGTTGCAGCACACGCCTGGCAATTACCCAAGCCCAGGCACAGGATGTGTTTTAGTACACCCAACCCGAGGAAACTGTGCTTCCATTTCCCACTCCATTTCCCCTTTCCCTTCCTTCTCTCTCCAACCGCCCACTGTCTGTTGGCTCTAATTTCCAGCTCGCGGCTGAGAATATGAAAAGTTTGCCTTGGCTAATTTGCTTTATGGCATTTTAATTGTATTTACCCAACTTAGACTCGGAACCAGGAAACCTGGAGTCGGATCTCGGAACTCGCAACTCGAAACTGCTGTCGTCAGTTGAAAATTTAATGGGCTTATGAATTTCTAACGAATTTCCAATCTAGCGACCTCTTTTCGAGTACACGAGTACACCTGCCATGACATGACGAGTAGTTACACGCTTTCCTCGATAAGCATTGCCCAATTATCGATAATTTATGAAAGAAATTGAAGCAAAACTCAACATGTGTGCACTGACTGTTTGCCTGGTCGCTGTCTCTGTCTCAGTCTGTCAGTTTGTCCGTCTATTTGTCTCACTGCGTGTGTGTTGGTCATACAAACGAGCACAGAAGGAGGCCCCAATGAGTGCAAATATAATTCTTATAAATAAGTAGTAGACAACAAAAGCGACCCTTGTCGACAGTTGGCAATCATCATCATCAACAATGTCGCCAATCGACCAACTAAACAAATATAAACTCAAACGCCAGTGTGAGTTCTAGTTCCAGTCTCCATTCCAATTCCAATTCCAGTCCCAATACTCAGTCCTCAGCTCCCATGGAAATGCGATGTCTTTGGGTTTGGTTTGAGTTTAGTTTGCCTTAACTTGGCTTCTCGCATATCAAAGTCACAGAAACAAGTCAATATTGTCGGCTGTGGCGAACACGTTAATGAAACCAAATAAAAACATTAAATGCTAACAAGAAAGGCAAAAAATAAATAAATAAAATATGGAGATGGAGATGGCGATGGCGTTGGAGTGGGAAATACACAACATGGAAATAAAATTCATTACTGCATTGTATGGAAAGTTGTTTCACAATAAACACACAGACATTCAAATGGAAATATGTCTATAAATATTTGTTAGCTCATATGTTGATACAAATGTTTTGGTTTGTCGATCGTCCGATTGATACTGATAGAAGTGGACTAGAGTGGGAGGGGTGAAGCGGCAGAGAATTCTGACTCCGACTTTGACAATTCAAAATTCTAACATGAAACAGACGTGACACGTTTCCAAAGAATTGTTTTCATGTGGCCATAAATTGAGTTCGAGTAAACTACTTTAGTTAATAGTTTGGGAACAAAAGATGGGGCAAAAGTAAAAAATAAAAACAATTTTACATTTAAATTAAAACATTAAAAATGAGGAAAAAAATTATATTTTTTATATGTTGTATTTATATTCCTATTTTTCAATATTAATCAATTAAAAACTAAATGTTTACATAGGAATACTTTATAAATCAATTCATTAATAATTAATTATTATATTAATATTTATTTCTGATTTAAATATTAAAATGCTGAAGAGTTTACTCATCGCTTAAAATGATATAGTTATGATATGAATTTATATTTTTATGTAAAGAGTAAATTATGGTTTTAAATAAATTATTCTATTATTTCAAATTTAATGCAACTGCAATTTTAATTTATTTTAGCATAGTTTTAATTTTTAAATAAACTAAATAGTTTTAGGTTTAATTGCATCTTTATGCCCAACATATTGTCTTTCTTAAACTAGTTACTTCTTACCCAAAGGTTTGTTTAGATTCTTTTCTTCCTCAATTATTTAAATAATGTGACATTTAAACATAAAAAATAAGTTTTTTTTTTTTTGATTGATGACAAAAGAGAGGCATCTGTTTTCACTTTGGAAACTTATATCCAGATCTGTTTCGAATATTCGCTCAAGTAACGTGTAGTCGGAGCTGCTCGTATCTTATCGAGCACATGGAGCACCTGTTAGTTTCTCTCCTTCGTCTCAACACGCGTAGCACCTCAGTTACAATTATTTTCATTCCGTTTTCCTAAAAACCAAATGCACACAATAAATGGCGCACAATTAACAAGTTCCTAGTGATTTATGCCGCCGTCGCCGGTTTTGTCGGCGTGCCTGGTTTCAGTTGTATCTGTTTCGGAAACAGAGAGAGTCCCTGTGCCACATTGTGAGATTTTATGGCACCCCAGCCGTGCCCCGAAACAATGCCAAAGATAATTTTTACGAGGTACTCTACGAGGTACGGCACCATATGTTGCCCGGGGAGGAAAACATATAATTGGAAGGTTTCAGGTAGAGATATGACTTGGACTAGTCCGCGACCGAGTCCGAGTACGAGTCTGAGTCCGAGTTCGAATCCCCTGTCTATGTGCCAGGGACCTTTTTACGATTGTGTGTAATTAAAAGATTGGAAAAGGCGTTAGGTATGCGCTCAACAGCCTTGACAGCACGACGTCCCAAGGCTCATTAAAGCTGTAAAGTCAATAGAGAGCACAGACTAAGGGTCTTGAGTAGGGCTGTGGTACGCGTACGTGTATGGTTGAGGGAGAAAATCTATAGAAAGGGTTGCCATGACAAACAAAGTCTTTGTCATTGTTCGTGTGAAATTCAATTTTTGATTTGTGGCAATAAAGTTTCAGCCCGTCATGGCTATTGATTTTTAATTTTCTCTGGGCAAAGTTTACAATCCACTGACAGTTTGGCCGGAACTTTTCTAATTGCTGGCACCAACTTTCTGCAGCTCTTTCTTTCTCTCTCCCTCTCTCTCCTGCCCGCACTGTCTACATTTACCTATTCCCCAAGCGTGTGCGTGAGCGTTCATAATTTTGCAGCTGGAGCTGAAGCTGAAGCCGAAGCCAAAGCTGAAGCTATTGAACAAAGCAATATTTGCTCAAGTAATTTTGGTCCGAAAACTTCCTCGTCCGTCGCCACGTGACCACTTGAATGGAGTCTGGTGTGGTGGAAGGAACCCTAAGGAGCCTTGAGGAGCTGATACTGCAGTTTTTGACTATTTTTCTTCACATCTTTTGAGTTTTCTTTTGCCTTTGCCTCGCCAGTGATTTCCCAGCCACGTACTTCAGCACGTAGCCAACTTTAATCTCTGCTCGTGCTCGCATTCGTAGTAGAGTCGATTTCGCATTCGATTCGGGCCCTCTTACCGGTTGCCAGAACGACACTAATTTGGCCTTAAAAGCAGAATTTATGAGCGCACAGCATTTTGCCCTAATACAAAATCAAATAGAACTTTTTAGCCCATGAAAATGGAAATAAAAGAACGAAATACACACACACACACACAGAAGCACAGAGAAAATTGGGGAACGCCGAGAATCGCGCTGCATTTTGTTTGGCCAGGCTCATCTTGATTTATGGCAGGAAGTTTGCAGAATTCGCAGCATTCGCACCGACATTGGAGACGCCATTACTTGGCGTATTTATACAAATGCTCTCAGGGCAGCTTGCCCCGCCCCAACTCGGCCGCACTGCCATATGTGGCTACCTCTCGAACCCTTACAGAAACCCAGACATATATGTTTCTATAAATCAATAAATGAAATTTACACGCATATTTTGTGTTACGTGTTTGGAAATTTATTAGATCTCTCGCTGTCGAAGAAGTTTCCCAATCTACGGAAAAGCGCACTGTCAGCATTTCGATACTTCTTGGGGCATGCCACATATGGTAAACAGGGGTGCAGTCTCCTAATGGGTTGTGGTTGCAAAAACTCACGTTCAAACGTGAGTGAGTGAGTGTGCGAATACTTGGCAAAAGCGGCTAAAGTGAATTTCTGAAAGCTTTTTAAAATACTCTGTGTTAACTTGGCCAAAAGTTTTCGACTAACAAATTATCTACGGTATTGATCGCTTTTTGTTTCCATAACCGGCAACCAAAATTTGTGCAAAGTAGCAGAAAGTGTTCAAGTATTCCGAAAGGTTAAATTTAACATATTCTTATTTAAATATTTCTAACCAATTTAAGCTGAGTTCTCAAAATCTTATTAAACTAATTTGTGCTATTTTAATACTTTGTTTGACCTTTTTTCTGAAGCGAAAGTTATATTTTTAGACCACTCCTCATAGTTAGTTTGCTGCTAATTTAGTTAAATTCCAACTAAGACATACAGTTGGCCCAAGAAATATTTTCACAACAAAAATTTAAAAATTCAAACCATTGAAACTTTGGTTTTATAATGGCTGGCTTCAGATACATAATGTTTTATAATGTGCCCCACGCTGGAGAACGATCTATCAACTATATTTTCCATTTCTCGATATGATTTGTTTTAGCAATATAGTTTAATTTTTCATTTTCTGATGTCCAACGAACTTTCTGATCCTCTGTCCTTTTTGATGCATAACATAACACCATAACACCAAGCTCTGGTTGCTCTATAACACCAAAAATCAGCTGCACTCACCGCCCCATTCACCAGACCTAAGTCTGATCGAGCATTTGTGGGATTATCTGGAGCGTAGGATCCGCGAGAGGACAATGACATCGAAAGAAATGTTAAAAAACGTTTTAATGGAGGAGTGGCTCCAAATTCCGAAATTAGTCGAATCAATGCCAGAAAGATTGGAGGAGACTAAGAAACGGAAGGGAAATTCAACTTCCTACTAATTTTTTCGTTTTACTATAAAAAAAAGTTACTTTTGTTTTAATTTCTTAGTTTGTACGCATACTTTTTCTAAGTCTAAGTGAATAATTGATGTTGTTTTATAATAATAAATAAATAAAAATAAGTTTTCAATATAATTTATTGAAAATTCATGACCAATGTTTATAATTAATGTGTTATTCAGTAAAAAATACAATGCTGATCATAAAAGCAGTTTTAATCATATTTATACACCTTTAAAGTTTCCGTTTATGCTTGTACGCATCCTTTTTCTGGCAAGTGTAAGTAGCAGTGCCAATACTTCTTTGACGTACATTTGTTCCTTATTTTACTTAATAAAGTTTAACTATTGAATTAAATTTAAAATGTTATATTATTTTTATGTCAAATGAATATTAAATTAATAAAAACAAATAGTAATTAATTTTTTACTAGCCATAAGCTGCAATGGTTTAAACTTTAAAATTTTTAGTGTGCTAATATTTCTTGGGCCCACCTTTAATCATCCCTTCTGCTTTTAATTAGGACCTTTAAGGAAATAAATTTTTATGTGTTTGCATTTGCTGATCAAGGGGTTCCAATTTGAGTGTTTAATATAAAATAATTTCATGAAAAGTTGTTAGCACTATGCGCATATCTAAATTACTCGAATATTTCCTTTGATTGTGGGAAAACAAACAAATGCGAATAGATGAATTAGACTCGCCCCAAAAATGCCCAAGGGGAAAAACGGGGAGGGGAAAGCGTATAAAAGCGTGTGGGGAAACCCTAGAGCAACGTCATCGGCCTCATCAGCGTAGCATTTGACACCAAAAGAATTTTTAATTAAGGCCGCGGCAAGAAAATAAAAAAAAAAAACGCATGAACTGCTAAGCTGGAAGCTGCTGGCAATTGTCGTTGTTGTTGCTGTTGTTGTTGCTATCGCGTCAGTTGTTCTCGTTGCTGTTGTTGCTGCGGCAACGTCAGCAAATGGCAATGAAACGATAACAATAAAAAAATGCAGCTATGGCCATAGAGATATGTGAGATACGCGAGATATGGAGAGATATATGGGCCTACAACGAATAGGAGTGTGACTCTGTGTACAAGTATAATACGAGTACGAGTACGGGTACGAGTGCGAGTCTGAGTATGTGTCTGGATATGGGCATGAGGCGCAGTAAGCGCATAAAACTTGTCGACATTGTAGTCACTATTGTTGTTGTTGTTGCAGCAGAAGGAAGCAGCAACAACTGCAGCCACGGCAGCAGCAGCAGCAGCAACTGCAGTGAAACTGGCGACATAAACAACAATGTCATCAACATAATTGTATGTCAAGTGAGCGCAGTGAGAAAAACTGGGGAGGAGTGCCATAAAAAGTAAATAAATGAAGAGATAGAGGCAGAGACAGAATGAAAGAGTGAGAGAGAGAGAGAAAGAGGGGTACAAAACGGTCGCAGGAACCACTCGAGACCATGACGAGACAATGCAATCAAAGGAGCCACAACAGTACGACAGCCAGAGACCGAGAGACAGAGAGAGAGAGAGAGAGAGGAGAGCGAAGAGGAACGGCGAATCTGTGGAACAATCGAGCATTGAATGAATGACGAACTGTGCATACGCAATATTAAGCCATCGGGAGGCTCAGTTCCTTCCCCAACGTTCAACTAAGAGTATAAAGGGTTTGTCGCTGTATTCCTGTGGGAGGCTCCGAGCATCGTTGAGTTTCCAAAACGTGTTAAAGATTTAAATTGATTGCAATAAAAGTTAAGCTATATAACTGTAGTAACTGTATTCTACAAGTTAAGATATACCAGTTTCAAACCGGAGAAAAATAAAGTTAGCCTATAAACATAAGTAGATTTTAATAATACAAATTAGATAGATTTATCTGAATGCTTATAGATACTTAAATGTATAATTATACAATTAAAATTATTTACAAACAACATTATATTGAAAAAACAGCACACTAAACTAAAAGTACTTTATAAAGCTCACTTCTTAAGCACAAAACTGGCTAAAGTTGGTCGAACCACAGGCTAAGTAGGCTAGTCTGAGTACAAAACTTAGATGTAATTCGATACTTATTTTAGTTAATACAAATGTTTGAAGAATCAACTTAACATAGCCTATTAAAAATAGATTGAAAATGTCAGTTTAAAGACAAACCATAAATTCAAGTTCCCTTAGAACTAAAACATGAAGAGTATAGAACGGCCGTTGTGCATTAAATTCGACATAAGTTTCCATATAATGCACATATCGAAGACTCATATGCGCTGTTCTGTGCTTAGACAATGCGGGCTGCAGTAGCTGCTGCTGCTGCTGCTGGTTGGGACTGCGTAGGGGATTGGGGCTGCACCTAGCATTCGTTGAAGTCGTCATCATCATCATTGTCAGCATGATGAGCATGCGGATGGTAGCCTCATCACTTTAGTTGGCGTCATGGGTTTGTGTGTCATTGAAATGAAACGCCAGGCGAAGCCTCTTGAGCGGAATTATTATTACCACTTATGTATGTACTCTCGCTGGCTCGTCAGTCTTTCGGTCTGTCTGTCTGTATGTAATCGCCATTATCATCAGAAGCCACAGCCGTAGTCGAAGAGACCCAGCCGTGGCAAGAGCCGGGCCAGCCGGGGCCAGCAGCTATTGCCATTGTTTTCCCACTGCGCGGCTTGGTTTGGTTTTGTTTTTTTGCTACGTTTTTGTTATATGTTTTTCTTCTTATGTTGAATGCAACTTTGTGTGCTTGCTGCACTCATTTCCACATGAATGCGCCAGCTACAGCAGACGGCAGACGGCATAGTAAAGGGATGGGCTGGTGATAATGGTAATGGCAGGGGAAGGTGCCATAGGCTGACAATTGGAGGGTAAAGCCATACGAAGCGACATAAACCGCAAGTCGTTAAAAAAGCATATTTGAAAATACTTGTAAATACTGCCGACATAATTATATGGGAGACCAAATCCTATCCTCATACTTTCTTTTTGTTTTAACCAATTAAAACAACCAACGGCAATTCCCATAATTTGAATGTGTTTTTTGGAGACTATTATAGCAAATAATACAGATAATTTGACCACAAAATGAAATTAATAATTAGCATATTTTCAATAGCAATGTACCAGGATTGATCATGTTGGATTTATTATAGAACTAGACATTTTCTTAGACATATTGTTTCAGCTTCAATGAATTGAAAAGTTTTCTGATTAGAAAATCCCATTACAACTGGGTGGGCGATTTGAAGAAGCACTTTTTAACTACTCATCTATGTCCCGGCTGTGTCTATTTTGAGCGCACAAATTCAATACGATTTTTTTGCATTTCTCTTTGCCACTTGGCATCGCTGGAGAATGGAGAATGCCAAGTGGACTGTCAAGACTTTGAGCTATATAAGGTCACACATGTCTGCCTTTACAATATGCCCCTAATGTCCACTTTACAGCCTACTTAAAAACATGTCATGCATATGAAACTGCCAACGACAATAGTTCAAGTACGGGGAATAGTTTTAATCAGAGCTGACTTTTAGATACTCTGTAACTAATGATTATAAGCTAGTGGGAGGTAAAGTCATTGTTTTATAATAATAAATTTCAACTAAGAACTTTGAAACTTTGTATACGCTTGTCAATAAATCAAATTATTGAAATATTTTAAAGCGGACCTTTATTCAACATGAATATTGATTTTATTTCATGTTGATGTATTAATTTTCCAATTGATGTCAGTGTTCTTTTTTATTTTCAAATTACAATTTGGGTATCATTTTGCTCAATATTAATCCTGAAAAATATTCAACTTCAGTAATAAGTAAAAATGTTGAGATATTGTTAGATTTCTGTTGTACAAAATTTAGAATATTTATTTCCTATTTTGTCAAATACTTGCTTAGGGCTAATACTCCGTTCGAGCATTGACCTGTTTGCAGGGTACTGCCACAATGACGACAACAACTCAACAATAGCAGACGATTCTCGACAAGAACATTAAATGCCAACTGCTCGTACATGTCTCTATAGTAAGAGAATATTTGAGCTATAACCCAGCATTAAATGCTGACGCTCACGCTGCTGCCGATGTTGGTAACGATTATGATAATGATAATGACGATGGCTTAACATAGTCAAAAGAAAGCCAAAGCTTTAGTCATTGTGGATGTTTTCGCATTACCCTATTGCATTTAGGGATATATGGAAATATTTGTATTTAGTGATGGCAAAATAAATTTAATCGATTATTTAATCAACTGATTTTTTTAAGCTGATCATTTATAAAATATAATAACAAGTCTTAATTTATTTAATATAGAATTAAAGAACAACTAGTTGGGACACGTGGTCAGTAGTCCACATGTTACTCATTTTTGTTAAGATAGCACTAGTCGTTAAAATAAAGATGCTTTGCTGGTACCAAAGTCTCTATAAGAAACTAATACCTACAAGATATTATATATAGCTTGGTTTAACCAGTACGCATCTCCTGTCAGGTATTGTCAACGTAACGATTTTATCTTCAATACAGGATCATTTAGAATGAAGCTGAGTTTGTCCTGAACTTAAGACGGGATGCATTATCTACGGCTTTTGTTTGTCAAATAGTTGTGGTTGGATTTTAAGTCAAACTATCATTCTAAAATAGATGAACCTTCACTCATGCTTTCATGACTTTCTGACTGAAAGCTTTAAAAGCAATTCGTATTTAGTTCTAAAATTACATTTTATTAATGGGTATCTCATAATTGAATTTTTGTGGTTTTTCTTGTTTTTGTATACACTCTTTTTTTAACCGATTGAAATAACAATTTAAAATAAAATTTAATTAATATATAATTTAATTAATGAGTATCTTCCAGTCGACTATTTGTAGTTGTTCTTGTTCTTCTTTGCTGAGTGGGTTGAGCATTAAGTCGCGGGACGTGAGGCGAGAGGCAATTGTCATCGACCCGTTTCAAATTCAAATTGCAATTACTGGTCATGCGAACTTTAATTACACAACGTCGGATCAGTTGGGTCGACAATCAAAACGATGGAGGTCGTCACTCACTATCTTTCTATATATCTATGCCTATCTCTTTCGCCATAGCTCACTTCCTTGCGTCCATTCCCCGGCTATCCCCTTGAGACGTTCTCCTTGGTCTAAGCAACGTGTCTGTTTCAATCATAGACCAACCATAGAACGTGTGGGTTGACTAAATGTGGCTCATTAAAGTAAATTACAATTAATGTTGTGTTTGTTGTTATTGTTGGTATCTTCTTAGTTTGCATGTCGCATGTGGGCGTGGCACAGCCATGTCTTGCCACGGGGGAGTGAATCACACGGAGACACAGAGACACAGAGAGAGAGAGAGACACAGTCGTGGCTGTAATTAATTTTGATTAACGGTCAGAAAACTTTTCGAGGTAACTTGACACGCATTACGCGTATATTAAAATTTGTGTATTCCAAAAAGGGCTTCTCTCATTATCCAGGGTGGCTCAAATCCCAATTGGACGTGGCAGACATCAGCAGACAACGGGACTTAGGGGTGGTTTTAAAGTTTACTTTTAGTATGCCAAGGCTTTCTTGGAAGCTTAGCGTCTCTGAGATCTCATCTGTGCAATTCACCTAAGCTAATTTGAAGTCGTATTTAGTTTTTAGGCGTTGAACTTAAGATATGGCAATTTAATTTAAAATTAATCTGGATGTCAGGAAATTTAAATTTTAAAAGTAAAAAATTATAAACAAGTTCGATAAAATTAACACCAACAAGATAACAGTAAAAAAGACTGCAATCGAGTGATAACTATACACATAAAGTGAATACTAACTATAAACATAAAGTGACGCATATACGGACTTTTATGCAAATTTTGGCGGCTATTCCTATTATAATCTTTAATATCTAGGTATTCCCATGGGCAGACACACTCATAGACGGACATCGCCACATTAACTTGTCTGTTGATGCACATCAAGAATTTATATAATTTGTCTCCTGACAAATCAAGTATATTCACTAATGTTGTCTTTGTGAGTACGAGGTCAATAAATGGTTGCGAATTTGGTCTATACTGCGTGACGTACACACGGACGTTCATTATAAATTTGGTGACACTCGACAAGTCGTCGAAACGACGACAACGCACAGACGACCATCGAATTATCGACTCGACTACAATTGTATTAAGATATGTAGTGTTAGTTCAGTAATTGCAACCACATGATTATTATTATCCTCTCCCCATAGGAAACATCGGCCGAACATTGTTTAGTTGTATTGCATATATGGCATATAATAAGCACAAGAATAAATACGCGGAATTTAATAGTCGTCTAGGTAGAGTCATGAGTCATATTTCTATAATTTGGAAACAACAACATCTATCTTGATCAAAAATGTTATCGAACAACTGTAGTACATATCATCCATAGGTCCTTAAGGTCCGTTACAGACAGCTTACACGACTGTAGCCTTTGTTGCTAGTTTACTGTGTACACAATGCAGATAAACACCAAACCAGCAGCATAAACTATCAGCTTAGTAACCAGAATAAAGTTTTTCAATTGTCAACTGCTTTGCAATTAAATAAAAAAACACAGATTGCACTTATCAATTTGGTCTGTGAGAGCAATTTAAGTTCAGTTTGATTGGACCAGAGTGGATCGTTAAGTGTATGTATACTAATTGATTACCACTTCGATTTCACTCATCTGTCAACGGCACTTTAGATTAATTAATCCGCCCACAATGCAAATAGACATGGGGCAATCTCTTGGTCTCAGAGTCTCACAGCTGGACGATTACTCTGTGGCACCCACTGCCTGCCCCATCCCAGCAGCTGCCTCAAAGACGTGCTCAAGCGGAAAGCACACACATAAAAATATGTATATTTTAGTACATATATACACACACATACATATATACAGCCATATATACATGTGCAATACTCGACTCACCGTGTGGCGCACTAAAAATGATTGCCTACTTCAGTGTCATAAATTAAAATCTAACAAAATAAATCAATAAAGATTAAATCTTACGTGCAGCACACACACACACACACACAAACACAGATACAAACTCGCACACACAGAGACAAAGCGACATCGAGTATAGGCATAATCCAGCTCGCTTTGTATCTGCATTTGTAACTGTATCTGTGTGCATCGGCATTCGTAATCTGTAGGCTGCCTCTATTTGTATCTGTAACTAACAAAACGTGTAGCCGCATATATGAAAGCACCGCCATGTGGCATATTTCTCTACTGTACATTTTTGTAACTATGGCTATGTGTGTAGTTGTATCTGTCTCTTTAAATGTATCTGCATCTGTGGCTGTGCCTGTGCATGTGAATGTGACTGTGACTGTCGCTGGCAGCCCCTTAAAAAGTACTTAAGTATTTAGGTCTCTGTGCGGCTGTCGCTTCGCATTTTGAATGCTGAATGGGTATTTAAATTTCATACAAATTCTATGAGCGCTTGTCTGGGTCCGACCCCGTGCCCAGCACCGAGCCACAGACAGAGGCAGACCCACTATCTTGGACAGAGCGGAGACAGAGATGGAGACGGAGACGAAGACGGGGCTTTGGATCGTGTTTTTTAGGCCTGCGCAAAAATAAAAACTCAAAAACCGTTGAAAAATGCAAAAGGCGGCAGTTCAATTCATTCACTGGAACGCACACTCAACAGAACACACACAGTCACGCTCACATTTTAAATGAGTGTAGACAAACAGACAGAAAGCCGCTTAAAGCTCTATGTTTCATTTCCATCGACCACGTCGCATCTGCATCCGTATCCGTCGTATCCGTCGCCAGCAGCAGCAACAACAACAAAAAGATATAGAACTTGATAAAGAAATGCATGCGCTCTAATAATACGCAAAATAATAACAACAACAACAGCAACAACAATCGGGAACAACAAAAACAATCAGCCCAGACCAGACAATGGATGGTTTAGAAAAACTTTTTTCTTCTCTCCTGGGAGAGAGAGGGAGAGAAATAGAGGGATAGAGACAGAGGGAGAGGCAGAGTCCTATAAAGGGTGCCCATTGTTGTTTTTTAAGTTGCTGGGAATGACATGCTCGTAACTTAGCTTTATGGCCGATAATCCTTAACAGCGTGGAAGCTCTTACCAGCTGGGATTATGTTTTATACACATGTACCTACCTACAAGCATAATATACAAATATACAAATATGAAAGTAAGTCTCTTAAAATGCAGCTGTCTGAACACATCAATGGGTGGTCCTGCGCTGTAGGCATTGTGTGCAGAGCTTAGGAGACCCAATCTAGATCAATACATGTCTTGAATGGATACTCGTAAATGGAGTATAGATTACTCACAGTTGCTTAAGCATATAACCCAATTTACCAAAAGAGTTTAGTTCTCTTCATTTATCAAACTTGCATTTAATAACAATATATATTCTCAAGGAAAGATTTTAAACGTCCCCAAAATAGTTCTTTGTTTAGGTTAATAGGTTTAGGAAGTTTAGCAAAAATCTTAAATTTTTTAATATTTTTCTAAGCTTAAGCAAAAAAATATTTATTTTAAAATATGCATATTTAACTTATATTATTTTAGTAAAAATCGAACAAAAATAAATTAAATTTTAGTGACATTAAATTTATCCTGTCTTAAGTAGCAAACTATTTCCATTCACAAGCTGAAATATATTAAACTTTAATAGGTTGCTCTCAAAAGGAACTTTCTGGTATTAGTTTTTAGATTCCCAGGTAGAAACATAAATGCTGTCGTAAATTTAGTTTACTCCAATTGTTTGATGGAACCGAAAATACTCATATATCATGGCACTGCCACGCCCATTCAACTGAGTTTCTGGCGAAGGCCTACGCTGTCGCTTCAATAGCTTGTCATCGTGACCAGCTGGGATTTGGCTCCATTCAGCCACGACTGAGCAGATAAATGAATTCCGAATACTGAATACCGAAACTCAGAATGCGTACCACTTATTATTATTAATAAGTGCACGTTAATGTTTGCTTGATTAAGCGCTCAATCAAATGAAATTCTATACGCATGACAAGCCAAAAAGAGCCTCGAAATGAATGCGCAGGCAGGCAGGGCACAAAACGTGACCAAAAATATAAAAAAGGTGAGTTAAAGGCAGAAAAAAGGAATCCTTTTGGCAAACAATAATCTTCGTGGACCCGCTGAGTATATCCCATAATTTAGAGTGCGCTCGTTGCATGCCTCATTTAAGTGGAACGCCTCGGCTTGACTCGCATCGCGTCCCTCAAATATAATTCATAATTTTAGCTCTATTCAGCCAACGATCCACTCCACTCACAGACAGACGGCAGCGGGTAGTGGAGGCGGAAACGGGAGCAGGAGCTTCACCCGATGGACATAGATAGGCAAATGGGGCAAAGGCCCTTGAATTAGATGGGCTCCTAAAACATTCAAAAATAGTTGAGTTCGTGAATAGTTGGAGGCGAGGGTAGTAAAGGGTATGTTGAATAAAAGTATACCCTATATGAAGAATAATAAACGACATTTTTAATAACGTTTAATTTTACTAGATGCATAATTAAATAAATATTATTTCTATATCGAAACAAATACATTAATATTCGTTTATTTTTTAAATTTTACTTTAAGCATCGATAAAACTTACAAATCTAGACATAATCAAAAAATTTAATATTTTGTATTATAGCTCAGAATGATACCTTTCCATTGATGCACATAAGGTTATTAAATATAACAGTGGAATATTTATAAATTATAAATATTATAATAATATAATATAAATTAAAAATTATAATTCATCAAGAAGAGAGAAGAGTAGTATTAATTTTTTTATAACACTTAATTTAAAATAATTTAAAAATTGGTTGTAACTTTTTTTTGTTAAAAAGAAAAGGTTTGACTAACTAACTGATTTAAAAAACTTGTCTATACAATTACCTTTGCAGATGGTATTAAATTTATATTATATTAAATATTATATAGTGATCTATTAAAGGTTAGTAGCCAAAGTAACTATACTATGCATATATAAAGTCAGTTATAGTCTATAGTCTATATTGTTGCTTGAACATCAAAAGGAAGCTATTAAATCTATCTAGAGGGTATATGTAGTGCGAGCACTCGCGTCTTAAGCAATCTTAGTTGTTATTCTTCTTAGTTCTTTTCTGCTGCCCATCAATCATAATAAAATTTCAGAGAACATCAAAGAAAGAGCCAAGGACAGAAACTGAAAGAGCACCCGAGGCAGAAGCAAAGGAAGTGGCACAGGCACTGGCAGGGGGAGTAACGGGAGGAGGGGCCGGAGTAGAGGACGGGCACAAACAACAGCAGGGAATCTCCTTTGCACTGTTTGCATTTTATTTTCGGCACTTGAGAGATGCATCTGCATCTGTGTGTGTGTGCGTGTATCTGTATCTGTATACGTAAACATAAACACGAACGCAGTCTGTAAACGTATCTGTGTGTGGAGAGTGCATCTACTCTGTGTATCTGTATCTGTATGTCTACAGCAACAGCTACAGATGTCGATAGTCTCGGGGTTCTGCACCTTGCTCGAATGAACTGTGAGCGGTTTAATTGTTTGCACAGCAGCCGTTGCCAGTTTTTACCGTTGGCCATCCTTTTGTTTTGGGCCAAAAGGACGAGCCACAGTTATTCGGGATTCGTGTGAATTTCTTGGGATTTGCTCTTTGCTCTTTGCTATTTGCTGTTTTCCACTGTTTTTCCACTTCTTTTTGCATTTTAGTCTCGTTGTTGAGACAGGATGTTTGCACCTTTATAAATTGAGGGATGGTTGGTTTAATGGTGGAGTGTGGGGGAAGTATCTCGTTGCTTAATGACAGGTTGGTAGTGTCTGTGGATTGCGCGCGTTATTAATGTCATTCGAAAGCAATTTAATATATGCATTTGTGTTTTATTTAAGTTGTGCCAAGCAAACAATTCTCAGCAATCTGCCGACAACCCCTAATGGACGTGAAAACCCTTTTGAAAGTGTTGTGTGTATATGTATATGTGTATGTGTGTGTGTGTGTGTGTGTGTGTGTGTGTGTGTGTGTGTGTGTGTGTGTGTGTGTGTGTGTGTGTGTGTGAAAAAGTCAAAGCAAAGCCGCATTCACTTGAGACCCACAACGAACCGATTCTCAGCTGGGCACGGCAATGGGGCATAGAATATGTATGTATCTTAAGTATGCTTCGTATGGATAAAGACGAATGCAAATACAACAAATACAAAAAGTATCTCAAGTATTAAGCATTCCTCATGGCACTGACGAGGGCTGCCTTTTAAGTACTTACGAACTGAATTTAAATGCGCTGTTCACGTCTCTGAAGTGCCAAATTCGAGTGCTCGACAAAGGCAAACTGAACCAAAAACAAAGCTTAGCAGAAATAGCAGAATACTAAATACTCTGCTTTGGTAAGTTAATTTATATTCCATACATTTTAGCTAACTTCAGTTTCATACTAAATATATTTACTTATTTTATTTAATTTAATATTATTTTCCTTAAATGCATGTACATGTGTTCATGCTCATTTACCCCAAGTAGAGTATTGAATCTCTTTCAATGCGATGCTCGTATATTGAATAAAATTCGTATACAATGAAAATATCAACAGCAATTGTTGTAAATCAAATAAATGATAGTCGATTGGGAGGTTATTTTTCTTTTTACAAGTGGGCAGTATATTTGCATATTAAACACAAGTATAGAAAGATACAATTTAGGAACTTGGTTCAATGACCTAATGAAGATTTCAGTCATTCAGTCATTCGTTATATAAACTGTACAAATACTTTGCACTTTCTTTCTGCTCTGTGATATCACCAGTTCGGGGAATATGCACAGATTTGTCATAAATTTAGAGAGTATATTATAATAATTGAATGCCATTTAAGATTAAGATTAAAACATGTTTCGCTCGAGCAATTTATATGCTAATTAAACCAGTTGATTTATCGCTTATAATCGTAAAATGCATATTAATAATATAATTATTCAAATTATTGTAAAATGTGCAATTAATGTAAAAAGAGAATGAATTTGTGAATCGAATCGTCAATGAAAATTCATTAAAATATATTCTCTGATTCCTTTTAAAAAGATTGTGATTTATTCAGGGAAACGCTTCTTACATAACTCAACCATTGATTCAATTATGATCGTATGCAAATGTGAGCAATTCAGAAATCAAATGAAAGGAAACTTGAATTAAACAAAAATAGGAAAATATGCAAATGCCGAGTGACATTTAACAATGCCATTTCTTGGCTTTGGACCGCCAGAGATGAGTTTTCTATTAGGATGGGGTTGAAAGTGGATCGTAAAGAGCTGGGAGCTGGATTCGAGCCACAGTCGAGGCCAAAAGCGATTCTTGACGTTGTCGTTCTTGTGTGTTTATTTAAGAGTTTACTCGTTCTTGCCCTTTTCAATGTTGCACGTTCAACTTAGATACTTTGCTGCCTAGATCAGACGCAGAGTCAGAGCCATAGCCATAGCCAGACGCAGACCCAGGTCTAGACCCACAGCCAGTACCAGTTCCAGTCTAGGGTGAGGCAGCACAGCGCACTTAATCATATTCGATACAGATAAGCTTCAGTGCCGGAACGTGCATAGAATTTAAGCATACATAATAATCATCGACAGGCAGTCGTCCAGCACAGCTACAACAACAATAACAACAACAATGCTGCCCCTCTGAGTGACGTACAATAACTAAAAAGTATAAATAAAATAGAAGTAAAAAAATGAGAGGCGTGTTGGGCACAATATTATCATAAAGCAAACACGGGGACCAGAAAACAGTAAAAGAACAACAGGAACAAAGGAATCTCCGCCCGCTTAGCTGGAGCCACAAAGAGGGAGAGAGAGAGAGAGAAAGAGAGAGAGAGAGTCTCCAAGTGAAGCATTTATAATTTCATATTATTATTATTATTCTTGACGTTCGCTTTGCGTTTGTGCACAGAGTTTGCAGAACACAAAAGGCCAAAATGCCACGAGACCCCGCGACCCGAAGACCTCGCCGAAGACCGAAAGCCTTAAGTTCGAATTATGTTCCGTCTACCGTTCCAAAACTTCCAATGTGCGGATTCAATTTGAACTTGACTGCCGCTGGGCGACCCTTGCTGTGGTTAGCAGCCAGCGAATAAGCCAAGACTAAGCAACCAACCGACCAACCAGCCGACCAACCAACCGAGCAACCGTCTAGTCATGCAGCCAACCGCAGAGTCAATGGATCTACGTATTTAATGGTCTGAGAGTATCTCAGAGATTCGAGCTCAACATCGAGGCAACATTTGATCTTTGCCTGGCGGCAAGCTATTTTATCGGTTTGCTTCTATACCCTCCCTCCAATAAAGCGGGTAATAAGGCCCTGGCTTACGAGTCAAAAGATGAATTTTTAATTAATTTCATTAAAAATATTGACCAATTTGAAGTACAATAAAATTAAAATAAGATCTAATGATTGAGAAATAAAATTAAAGTCCTAAATAAAAATTTGATTTACTGAGCTATAAACTGAAAAAAGTATTACTACTAGTATAAACCCTCTAGATAATTAAAAAGTTTAATTCCAAACGAACTGCACATTTTGAAAAGTACCCACCTGCAGGGTATTTTTTAGTCGTGTCCGCTCGAGTCCGCTCTTTCTTCTCCTTGGTTCGATCTTTGCGGCCAGTTTTTGCCTGGCTTCGTTTCATATTTCAGCATAAGCCTATGGAAACTGAGAAGCTCTGATTATGGCTAAAGGAAAGCCTGGAAGCTGACATGCCCACTGTACAGGGTATATTTGAGTTGTATTAATTAGAATTAACCCTGACAACGAGCAGCCCAAGGAAACTTGGCAACGTGGAAAATCTAATTAAGTGCAACTATTTGATGTCATGCAAGGGAAATTGAAAATTCCCCTTAGCGACATCGTAGATGGAAATGAAAGAAAAGTCTAGGCACAGATTGAGGCAGCAGAGGAAGAGGTTCAAGTGGATTTTCCATTTTGAAAGCCAAGTGAATGAGTAATCTGTTGTCCAGCTGTGGAGACTCTTCAAATGCATATCAAATAAAATCAATAAAATGCCAAAAATGAAAAGCGAAATCTAAATAAAGCCAGGAGGGGGAAGAGGAGGGAAGTGAAGGGCAGGAAAGGCAATGGAAGGGTACTTTGAGCCGGGTGACGTTTGCCAAACGCTTAATTGGCATTAAGCACGTAAAGATGAGGGAAAATATGGAAATAATGGTACACAGGACACAGGACTCAGGAGGTAGATGGGATGCCAAAGGCAGCAAAGCGTTGGAAATTGTAATTAGGAGCGAGCGAAAGAGATAGCAGCGAAGAGAGGGAGAGCACAATAAAGAGAGGGCGATTTTTAAGCGCGAACAAGTTTTAATGCAAACAAAGTGAGTCCTTTGGTCCTTTTCATTGGCATTCGTTCTTGTATTCGGATTGGGTTTGAAACTCGGACTCGGATTCGCTTTCGTATTTATTTAGGCGTGCTACGTGCTCCGGGAAAAGCCTTTAATGCCGTCAGCAAACAAAGATGCGATTTTGAGGTGCTTACGCACGCACAGCTGAAGCCAGGACGAAGGGACGGAAGGGCTGAAGGACTGCCAAGGGGACGGGCAGACAGATAGAAACGGTAAAGGACTTTGCCAGTTGGCTCGACAGTTTTGCAGCCCTCATCATGTTGCATGTCAGCAGCAACTCGTTGGGCTGCTGTTGTTGTTATTATAGCAATTATTATAATTGCGCGCACAAATCGACAGTTACACGCAAGCAACTTTTCTGGCACTCGTCCTGCATCCAGGCGTCCTTGCCACAACACACACACACACACACAGTTGAGCTGCGGAAAATTGCAGAAAACTAATTCAGTTCTTGTGCGCTCGTTTCCTGTCCTTTGCTGTCCATGTTGTCGCCAGCAGCAGCAACAACAGCAACAGATTTGCATAACTTTTTCAATTTGAAAGCTCAAGCTGTGGCCAAGGCAAAGGCATATGTGTCAGGAGCAAAGACACGCCCCGTCCGCCTCCTCGTAGCGGTGGCACGGTCCATCGTCGGTTACAGCGTCATCCTGGTCGATGTTGCTGTCGCTCTTGTCGTTGTTGTCGTCGACGTTGTTGTCAATGTCGCTGGCAATGCTGCCAGGCTGCTGCTTATTTACGTCAATTGCTTGCTCATTCTTTGGAAAGGTCCTGAGAGCTGGCAACGGCAGCAGCAGCAGCAGCATCAACAGCAGCAGGAAGAAGTCAAGTGAACACTGATAAAAACACACAGATAAATAAATGTTGGTATTAACTTTAAAATTTAAAGGAATTGGTTAGGTAGCCTATCTTTGATTAAAGATCACTATTTATAGCACCAAATTGTAATAGAAAATCTCGCAATAATTAACTTGAAGCTGAATAAAACAAAAAGTATCTTATACTTCAAAATAAGAAAGATGAAGGAAAACTTTCAATTATTGTGATCTGTAGAGTGACTACAGTAAGAGGCTAGCTTAACTGTAGGTTTTCCAAGTAGGTAACCTATTTTCACCTTTTAGAATTCTTATTCGGACAATAAAAAGTTTAATAAACAAGTAAGAAAGGCTAAAAAGACCCCGTACTCCTTCTAGTTTGAATTTGACCATGCAAATAAGCTTTTCACTTTGTAGAATTCCTATTCGGACACAAAAAGTATAATAAATAATTAAATTTGTTATAGCCCGATTAATTATTTGTAACTGACTCTGTTAAATAGTACAACCTTAATGAGTAGCCATTCTTTATTATTTAAACTATTCCAATACGTAGTCTAGTATCTTTTCTAAGCTTGAACATACATAGTTTCAATATAGTCAGTATAGTTACTAAGCTAGTCCGTTTTATCAGTGTACAGATAGGTGGCAACTGTGTTGGCATCTGAATCGTTAACTTGTCCCACAGCTGCGTGGGCCTTTGGTGTCAATTTTCAGCGTAGCAAATGCTGCTGATGTGAGCTGTCGGAAAATCTCGGGCACTTGCTGGGTTGCCATCCAAATAGACAAACTATGCTGCAAATCGCCCTCTCACTCACATTTCCTGTCTCTTTCTCGCTCATTTGGTTGGACGCGTCTGACGTCTTGGGTTACCTGCCTGATGACAAAACAACTTACTCGAAAGATGGCCATATGGGAGGATTTGTCACGTTGTTGAGGGCCAACCAACTGTCAGCCACAGAGACTAAACACCTCAAATGTCACTAGGAAAACTGCGTTGTGTGTGTCATAAAAGTTTTTAAGAACTCGTGAACTCAGAACAGCTACAGCTTTTATTCTCTTTTCTTTTTATTTCGCTATAATGAATTTCTTAGTAGAAGATAAAAATGTGTCGGCTTAGTCAGTTGGAATCTTCTAAACTATTGAATAGCTTAAAGGTTATACTTAAATTCTCGAATTTGTTTTCAGAAGAACTTTTTGGACGAATGGTTTACACTACAATACCAGGGAAGTTCTTTTTAAAGAGTTTCCACTGTGTTATCATTTTGAAATTCACATTCATAGTGTGTAAATAAGTAACTAAATTATCTATAACTTTACCATAAAATTGTTTCATTCTTTTAAAAAGTTTGTAGTTGAACCATGAAAACTAAACAAATTTAGCTAGAGTATAAAAAAACATTTTAATGAAATATATTTTTTTAAATAAATAAAATTATAGTAAAAAATATTTTTTTAAATAAATAAATACATTTAAATAAATATAAATAAAATTTTAATATAAGATATATATTTTTAAATAAATAAATTTATAATAAAACAAATTTTTTTAAATAAATTTTTAATGTTGATATCGAATTTTATATTTTACATATAAGTATAGAAAATATATAAATTCATTAAAATTTAAGAGGTTTCCATGGGTCTTAAGTGTAGTTTTTAGACCAGTTTATGTATAATAGTTAAACAAAGTTTAAGTTCGAGTTCCCTTATGACCTTCGAATTTATTTATTTATCTACACATTTAATCCATTTGCAATAGAAAACTCTAACGATGTTCAATTTATTCATTTATGCATTTAATTGCACAAGTTTCCCAAATCCCGATTTTGTATTCGAATGGTTTAACCACCGTTTTTTACCATTTGTCTGCTTTGGTTTCAGTGTCACTGTCACTGTCACTGTCACTCGGATCAAGCCAAATAAACCTTTAGTGGCATTAGTTGTAGCCCTGAACCTTCCTTCACTGAGCGCTGTCCGACCCGTTGTCTACCCCTGACCGACCTTCGCTTTAAAACGTCCGTTTGTACGTGCGTGGGTATGTGTGTGTGTGTGTGTCACAAAAATATAAATCTCGCTTCATTTCATTTTCATGGTTTTTGTTACTCCAATTACCAATGCGAAATCGAGTCTCTCTCTCTCTCTCTCTCCTCTTTTTCTTTGCTCCCCTCTGTGTGCTATGCCATCAGCTTAGCCCACATAACGGGTCACGTTATGTGATATACGAGTTCTGCTTTTGTGGACAATTTGCACCTAAGCTGCGGCTACGCCTAAGACGCCAACTGTGACTGCGATTGTGACTGATTTGCTGTAATTCTAAAAACGCGTGTGCAGCCACACCCCCAACGGTCCTTTGTGCTCGTCTACGACCTGTTACCAAGATTAACACGGCAACAGACACACACACACATACGCTGGGAAAGCTGCAAAATCAGTCATAATATTTCAAATTTCATAAATTGATGCGTATCACATTAGACGGCGGCAACAACAACAACAACAACAGAGACAAGAATAGCGTGTGTAGCAACTAACGGTAACGACGCGATGTTACCGTTATTGTTGTTGTTGCCGTTGCTCAGTGAGCAACCCTCGGGAGCTGGCTTTGATAAACGCGCCCAAGGGCCATTGAATTATTTCTCGCCGCGGGTGTGAGGGACGATGCCTGCCACGCCTACAATTCAACGCGCCGCACCAAAATGTGCTGTTAAAAATATAAAATGAAGAAAGGCTCGATAAAAGGAAAAAAACGAAAAAAATAAAACATTTTATATACGAAAATATCCTCTTTGATTTTGCTGCACGATTGATTTTCCCGTTCCCAATTTGAGAAGACGTCGGCGTTGCTGGCATTCGTGTCCTTCATTCGCACCTGCTGCCTCGTCCTTCCACTCCTCTTCTTCCCGATAGTCCTGCTGCTGTTGCTGATGCTCCTGCCGATGATGCCTCGAGTTAAATTACTCCCCTGACGAATTCAAGTTGCTTCGTTCATTTCTCGTCCTTTGTCTTGTTGCCGCCATCGTTTATGGCTGTCTTTGCGACTTTTTTCCTCTTTCTTTTTATTGCTTCGCAGCAATAAAACAATAAAAATTTCTAGTATTTGTATTTAAGTTCGATTGGTACGGAGACCGCCCCGCGGGAAATGCTTTCCTAATTAAATTTTATGACCAGTTCTATGAAGTTTTCGTGATTAAATTGAAGAAATTGATGCATTGATCGGAAATCTGACAAGAAAAATGAAACTTGAGACTTCTAAGAACGTCTCACATTAAACTTCATATAAAAGTTCAGACAAAGAAGTTCCATAATTGTAATGAAAAAGGACAAAAGTTTTGTGATAATTATCTTCATAGGGATTAATGACTCGTAAAAATCAGTCTTTTTTAGATGTTTCTCCAGACAATTTAGACAACAAAGATTTGTTATCTATCTATAAACATTTATATAAGCATACTAACATCTTCGATTTGTTGATTTATTTTAAGTAGCTTTTTATTATGGGAATTGTTTTGTGCCTTCCAATTTACTTGTACTTTGAAGCGTTCAAAACAACAAACGTGCATAAAGCGCCATCTACTGCTCACAATCAGTTTTTCACTTATAGCACACAGCTTTTGAGTGCCGTCTTAACAAATGACGCACCAAAATAAGCTATTTGCTATGTCACGCTTTAACATTTTTGTATTTTACAGAATGTTAAAGAACAGCTGCTCTCAGCTGCGCGATGTTAACAACATTTCTGCAATATGTTGCTGGCACTAAAACAGCTGTTCAGCAAAGCGAACGCGTTACTCATTTTTGCTATCTCGTATTGAAATTAGAATATTTAAAGTAAGACAAAATGCATGGTCGTGTGAAGGTCCGCACTACGGAGGAGGAGCGTGAGCGCAAAAAGAAGGAGCAAGTGCTCAAGATGCGGGCGTATCGAGCAGCCATGTCACGGATTCAGAAAAAACGGAGCGCTGGAGAACTCGATGACGAACTTCTCGCACTGACAGTGCAAATTCTACAGCGTAACCCAGACATTAGTACTCTGTGGAACATAAGGCGGGAATGTGTGCTTACAAAGATTGCTCAGCTGGAGAAGGAGATCGAAGTTGAAAAGCAGCCAACTGTGGCGCTTGGAGAAGGGGATGTGGAAAGTGACAAAGGCGACGGAGATAAGCAAGTCGAGGAGGGCAAGTCCAAAGTGGAACATGCACTAACAGCGCTGCAACGCATCTATTCCACCGAGTTGGATCTCACTGAACAGTGTCTGATGGTCAATCCCAAATCATATAACAGTTGGCATCATCGCTGTTGGACCTTGGAACAGAATCCGCAAGCGGATTGGCAGCGAGAGGTGCAACTGTGCAACAAGTACTTAAAGTACGATGAACGCAATTTCCATACCTGGGACTACAGACGTTATGTAAGCGCCAAGGCAGCGGTGCCTAACGAGCAGGAGCTGGACTTTTGCACGGACAAAATCAAAGTAAACTTCTCGAACTACTCGAGCTGGCATCATCGAAGTCTCTTGTTGCCTCTTCTGTATCCCAACGAGAAGCATGATCGACCCATGAGTGAGCACAAACTACAGCAGGAACTAGAAATGGTGTTGACAGCCGCCTTCACCGATCCCAACGATAGCAGCGCCTGGTTCTATCAGCGCTGGCTTCTGGGTAGCGGAGCCCAGTTGGACCAGCCAGCCACTGTTGCGGCCTTTCGTATTTGGCCGAATAGAGCTCAATTGGCTCTAAGGAGACCTTGTCCCGAATTGGAAAAAATAACAATACAGTTGCTTAACGACAACCAAGCGTGGAAACTTGACTCATGGAAACCTGTGGACATAGAAAATACTCGTTGGGAATGTGTCCACAAAGTGGACATAAAACCAAGTGAGGAATATGAGTTGAAAGTAGGAGAAAACTCCTTCAAACTCGCGACACATCCCAGTGACCAAAGCATCTTTTATTTTGCACCACCTGTGGCAGCTAGTAGTTGCAGCAAGGAGTTGCTCACAGAGTTGCAGTCGCAGCTGCAATCCTGCCTGGATCTTCTTGAGTATGAACCGGACAGCAAGTGGACTCTCCTAACCAGTGCGCTTCTGATGCGAGCTATAGATGTAACCAAATATCACGATCAGAGTCTTGGCCACCTAGCCAAATTGGAGCAGGTGGATGCACTGCGCAAGGGATACTACAAGGACTTGGCCCAACGCTGGAGCATGGAAATGGCGTTGGCCAAGTGGCCGAATTCAAAGGACTTTCCCCAACAGTTCGAGATTCCCATTCAAGCGTCAAAGATTCCCTATTTCCAGTATCTAATTGTGGCAGACTCAGTTACACAAACTGGGGAGCCATCTACTGCCGTTGAGTTATAGCTTTAGCTTGGAGTAATTGGTAAGATGGACCAAGAATTCATTTCAGTTTCATTGCTCAAACTTTTCTTCTTTAAAGGTCATACACATGCTGATTAAATTCCGGATTTTTGGTCTTAATTCTAAACCAGCACTGCATATTGTTTGTATATTTTATTAGTTTAAGTAAAAAGTCGTATCTATACTTTTATATATTCATATATTATCCAGGCAACTGCTGAAAACATATTAAATTCACAATTTCACATGAAACTATAGCAATGTCGTTTATGTTTATTGTCCAGGTAGCTTGAGCTGCATGAAACATATTAAATGATATTTGAAATCTTAAGGCATAGAATATACTATAAGAAAATCTGTATTGTTGCTTATAGTTTTTAATCCGATTGCGATAACCTACTTTCATTCCCAATACAACATTTAACGTAAAAGAATCTATATATTAGCAGACCCTTAAATCTACGATAATAAACACTTTTATGCTGACAGCAAAGACTAAACAAAGAACTTAGGGCTAACAAGACTAATCTGTTAAATAGTTTCCATTTGGCGTAATGGTTATGTTTCTAATTCCAAATAAATTTAAAGTGAAATTTACAATCGTATTAACTAAGTTTGAAATACTCAACAGACCAGTAAAAGGTTAAAAGTTTTTAGTCCTTCCCAACATTTTAAATCAAAAAGAAGCAATAGAGACGACTACGCTAACAACTTATTGAACTAAAGGTATCAGAACATGTCCAAAATTAAAGATGTGGCTTAAATGGCTGCTGGGTGTATTGTTACGGTTGGGGGATGCACCGAAGCGTTGCAAGATTTGTGGTATTTTGGCGGATCGAGTTTTATACATAAATTATAAGGGAAGTGATGGCAGCGGATTCTCGGTTACACGTTGCAGGTTGAGGGTTGCAGCTTGCAGGTTGTAGGTTGTAGGTTGATGGTGAAGGATGTGTATGCATGCGTCCGCAACATTGGCAGCCGCATGTCATTACGTGCCACATGAAGTGACAGCGACAATGTTTCAGGAGCTAAGAAGGAAATAGGGCGAGATAGAGAAAGCAAGTGCAAATGAGTGTGAAAGAGAAGAAAGCTGAACAGAAACGAAAAGATTCTAACACTTTGTGAAGCGTCTCGAAACGTGAAAGATGTGGAAAGCCCTGTGATGCCACAGTATTGAGGTGTTAACGCACCTTCAGTAACGAAAAGGGAAGGGTGAGTCAAGTAGATAATAAGACATAGAGCTGGAGAAAGCGAGAGAGAAAGGTGAATGCAGCTGCACGAACACATGGCGTATGCGTAACGTGAGTTTGCTTTGGAATTTCAACAATGTCTATTATATCTACTCGTCATATGGAAATAGACGAGCGCATCTCTTAATGGATATTATATCCTACACGTGTCATCATCATATCCAACGACTTGGCATTTAAATTTCCGTTATTACCCCAGTTGTCTCCTTAGAGCTCATTTGTCCACATCTGACTGAATATTAATTATTGTGCTGCCATAAATATCTTGTGAGTACTTTGAAATGTTGCCCTTTGCCGGAAAACGTGATATTAACACGTCGACGCTCATTAAAATGCTTGATGCCAATCAAATTGAGCAGTGGGCGTGGCGGAAAGCTAAGGTTTGGAAACTGCATCTAATCTTTGTGTAGAACAAGCCAAACTTAATTAACAAGACAGTCAAACTTAACTGAAATCAATTAAAGTCATCTCGAGTTGGCAGTTGCCGGAAATGCACTGATTGCCAAATTCAGACATCTTCAATGTTATTGACCCTCCTAATGCAATATTATGTGCATACAAATTGCATTAAAGGCAGTCTGGCAATTGGCATTAATGGTAAATTTTTAATCAAATCTAACTCAACCAAGTTAAAGAAATTGCTCACAAAGAGCATAAATATCAACACCGAAAATTAGGCACCAAAATAACTACGAAGATGCACTTTCTCACGGAAAACAAAACTATCTAAAATATAAATATAGCCCAACAAATTTGGGAAAAAAAACAGTAAAAAACGGTTATCTTCGGCTCGCAAAAGAATAAATACCCTTGCAGTCATGTATATTGCGTTAATTTTGATTCAATCACCATTTATTTCTAGAGTAGCTATATAATTTAGTAGTCCGATTTGAATGAAATTTGGTCAACAGATGGGGGATCGATTCATTCTGCGTTAATTTGGTTAAAATCGGTCAATAGACGCCGAAAATGTTCATACTAAGCATTTCATCCGATTGTTCCTATGGGAGATATATGATATACACATGAACTGCGTGCAGATCTGTACCAAATTTCATTAAGATAGCTTGAAATCTGAGAGACTAGTTCGCATAGAAGCAGACGGACTGACAGATGGACATGGCTATATCCACTCGGCTGTTGATCAGGAATATATGTATATACTTTATGGTGTCAATGCGTTACAAACTTTGTGACAAAAACTTAATACCCTCTGCAAAGGTATAACAAAGTATTTTTAAATTCAATTTAAGTATAAATTAAAGGGGTCATATATTCCAAAAAATAAACTGTGATTTACCTATGTATTATAGATTTATATTTGGATTTATTTGATTTGCTTTCCATTGTTACTATCATTAAACTCCTAACATTCCGTTGCATCCTTCCCCTTTCGTTATCACTCGCTCATCTCTTAAATAATTACTTTTTAACTGATTGCATCAGAAAATGAAATTCCAACACTTTTAGTTGTTTATCTTGTATATTTTAAATACCGGAACTTCTCAGCTACTCCAACTGAAATGTCTGTTACTTGTACTTCAGTAACCACGCCCACCACAAAAAACACTCTGTTGTCAAACCCCCCGCCCTTTCCAGTGTTGTTGGTGTTGTTGTTTTATTATTGCTGTCGTTGTTACCAGAGGGCAAAACTTTAATTGCCTTTCGGCCAAAAACTTTGGAAAATCTGCGCAGTACACTTTGTTAACATTTCCTGTGACTTTTGGAGTGAAACTGCAGTCCCACTTCACCACTTCACGTCCTCCACACGCCTCGTTCCATGGCAATCTTGCTACATTCTGTTGCAGCGTCTCTCTCCAGCAACGTCACCAGTTTCTAGTTGCCAAAGACTTGAACCCTTCGCCTGTTGTCCCCATGTTTTGTATGCCCTTTTAATTGCCCATTGAAAGTTGCTCACTTGTTAAAATGAACTTTTGCCTTTGGCGGCAATTGTTGGCAGGACTGCCCCGCCCATTGCCAATCGCGTCTCCCCCCATCCCCCCATCTCTCTACTTACAAGTTACAAGTAAGTGTGAGCAACACGCAGCGTAAAGTATGTGTTATGCAATTACAAAATGTCAACTAAAGACGCTTTAATCGAATCGAGGATATTGAATTTCCAACCGACATCACCAAGTTTTTCCATTCAGCTAGTGCATAGTTTAGTTGCAGCCCCAGCTTCTTAAACTAATGAGTTTTTTGTTGCATCTTTTTTTTGCAAACTTTGTATTTTAGCCACGTCATTTGTTAGACTGCACAAGAGAAGACAGTTGAATATTATATGACAGCGACAAGAATACTCGTCTTCCGAAATCCCGTAGCTCCTTTCTGCCTCTCGTCTCGACAAGCTTTTTACACTTCTTCCGACCGCAATTTACATATGCAAAGGACTACACATAAGGAAAAAAGTAAAATTTCCTAGATACTCAACTTTAAGATACTCTTGAAGCGATATTTTAAATAATTATTTGTTTGTTTTCAGCACATGAAATATGAAATATGTACAGTGGAATCCGGTTATAACGACACTCAAGGGACCGACGATTTTATGTCGTTATACTCGGTAGACGCTTTAACCGAAACGAGCAAAGAAAAAAAAGCTTGTATGCGGACCAAACAAGTCATCGAATTTTCGTCGCAATGACCGGACGGACGCTTTAAGCGGAGTCGTTATAACTGGACTACACTGTATAATATTAAGCCCTTCAAATAACATGAAAATCTGACATAGTTATATAACATTTTATTTTTTTTAACCTGAAGAATGTTAATACAATCATCGCTTTTGTTCAAATTAAACATATAGAAATGACTCCGTTTAATATATACCACTTTACAGGGTATACAGTGTGTGGAACAGTTACGGACTCTTCTCTGTTTATCTAAATTTCATCTTTTGTTTGCCGACTTGCATTACAGTTATTCTAGTTGCTTTTTTATTTTTAATTTTTCTATGCCTTCTGCAGCTGACTTGCTCACAATTTAAGTGTAACAATGCGACCACAAATATTTGCACAAATATATTTATACAAATAAGGAGTGTATGAGCATAGTTGTGCCTCTATACACACAGTATTGTATGATTTTCCACATGCGTTATCATGTCTAAAAACTGTCTAGCAGTAAGTCATGCTCGTCCTGAGAGTGTGTGTGTGTTTGTTGGTGTGTAGTTTGCTTTTTTTCGACCGTCCATCACTGGGTAAGGAGTGGCACATGGTGTGCAAGTCAGGCACTACAAGCAATATATAAACATAATTTAAGAGCTCAGTCTGTGGTTAAACAAACTTGTAAGTTATGACCATAAACTATAATAATTATAACTCTAACGAATCGTGTGTGCTTATTGTTATCAAATCAAGTAATCGATTTAATTTTATATCTCATTATAATAAAAGTTTAATGTCATAAAACAGCGCAATAAAAATTAAGTACAACCAGCAATTACAACAGTGGGTCACAATAACATCGAAAAACAGAGAGTATAAAAAATACTTTTAGTGAGTTGTCTCCACTCTGTTATACCCTACAAAATAATGTCCAAACTAAGTCTGATCACTACTCAGTCAACTCACTAAAAGTATTTTTTATCTCTCTGTTATTCTAACTGTCAGCAGAAAAATTGTTAACAGCACTTGTTAAGTGAAAGTTGCCAACAAACCCGCTGAATTATATTACTCTTTTATGCAGATACTTAGCACTAACAACATTATATATATACGTGTTAACTTGGTGCAAATAAAATGCATATATATTCACTATAAACATGAATTTACTTGCCTTTATAGTTAGACGCACAGTTAATTGAAAACAACAATATTTACCACTACACCTCGCACACCTTACTTCTATCTCGCTCTCTCTCTCCCTCTCTTTATCTGGCTAGCTTCCTATCCCTCCCAACAGCAGCAGCCAAAAACAAGCAACTTAAATTATGCAAGTGGAAAAAGCAACAGCATCAAAAACTGCAACGAGCGTGAAATGTGCGTCAGTTGTGACGGTGGGTTGGTGGTGTGCGGGTGTGGGTGTGGGTGCGGGTGTAGGTGTAGCTGGTGTTTTGGCGGTTGTGCGATACTTTAGGGTCGTTTGTAAGCGTCTGTAATGCCAAATTTAATTGCAATTAACGTGCAGCGGAGCGGAAGTGCCATGGCAGCGTGCTATGGCACTCGCACTTCCGCCGGCCATTGTCCAAAGCTAAATAAAGTTTGACGTCACTGGCAAACTGCATTCTGGAAAAGAGCAGAAAGTAAATGATATATGTAAAGAAGGAACTCTACATGCCGAAACAGTAAAGTCAGTTTGTCCAATCACAGAACAGCGTTTGGCACCTGCAACTGTAACTGCAACAAACTTAAAGTATCGTCGTGGCAGCCATGTTGTTTGGGTTTGCTGTGGATCCGTTTCAGTATTCGAGTACCGGAATTCAATTACTCGTGCGCCATAAACCGATTAATTTATATAAATATTTATATCGCTGAAATGCAGTTAGCAGCGCCCACTGCCTTTATGACTGTGGAGGTGGATGTGGAGGTGGAGTCGTGACCAGTTTTCCGATTACTCGTTTGCCCTTCTGCTCGATCATCATTCTGTGCTTTTGCATATGCAAACAGTTTTGCGAAGCCCTCTTCCCATTTCCCACCCCACCCCCACTCCGACTCCAACTCTGAGTCCGAGTCCTTTCCGATTTGGAGGACAACAATGTGGAGCAGTTGACTGTGGCAATAATTCCATTTGCATTTGCATTTGTTGGCGTTTATGGTCCACTTAAGTGTTGTCACTCGCATCCTTGTACGCAGCGAGGATTTAATGATAACACGCTAGGTGTCATTTACAGGCGAGAGTCCCTCCAAGGCAACAACATAAAGTCGAGCACTTCAAGCTCTTTGAGAGCAACGAGAATGGGTTGTCCTCTCCGCACTTGGGGCTACAAATAGTTGCCCAAGGACATATAATTGTGATGTTTCTTGTCTGTTTTCTGTTCTGTTCTATTTGGGTGTCAGGCATTACTGGGGTTAACATGATGTGGCTAGACTGTGGTCTGATTTATTGGCTTACATTGTATTACGATATGTGTGGTTCAAATGTCAACTGATGTTCCTAAGGTTCAGGATTAAGGAGCAGCTAATGGGTGCGTATAATACGATTTGTAGTGCTGGTAAATGGTGCTAAATATTATATGTTGAAATGGGTAACAGTCTTCAATTAAATCCCAATGTGGTGAGTTAATAAATTTACCTACTTCTTATTTTAATTGTTTTAATTTGAAACAGGGAAATACTATGTGATATGAAATATTAGATACATAAACATATGTATACATGTATACATTTTATATATGTATAATAATATTTTTAATGTTTATATATTTTTAGACCACGTACTCAAAAAGAGGAAAAGAGTCAGTCGAGTCGACATAGCAATACCTGTCTGTCTGCCTGTCCGTAAGTTTGTACGAACACCTGGATCTCAACGACTTAACAGCTCGAAATACCAAATTTGGAATGAAAGTCCCCCTACATATCCGGTATATCAAGTTTATTTTAAATTTGTAGCCTTGCGCCCTAAAGACAAACGGACAGGAGGAAATGACTATATTAACAGGGGTGTTGATGCGGATGATATAAACTTCGTGACAATATATCCCTCAGCAAGGATATAAAACGACAAAAAATTGTTGGCAGTTTAACCAAACTGAAGTTGTTAATAATCTTGATTTTAAAAATCATTTTATTTATAAATAATTTTAAGAATTTTTTTTATGAAATATAAAAGAACAATTCATTTAATTTGTTATTTATTTATGTTTATTTTAATTATTTTGATAAGTTTTTGTAAAAGTATATTTTATAAAAGTATATTTTATAAAAGTATATTTTATATTTTACAAAATAACATTTTATTCGTTCGCCAATTTATGGCGAGTGTGTCTGACAAGTCTAAAATTACTACTTCTCATCATATAATTTTGTTTAAAATTGAAATCAGTCTTTATTTTATTATTCACATTTTTGCACATTTTACATATTTTTTAGTGTTTACAATTAAATTTTCTTCTTTTTTTTTTTGTTATTTAATTTCTACTTTAATTGAAAGGGTTTTTTAAATAAAGAATCCAAATGTAAATGGCGTTTAAATAGTAAAACTAAACAGACTTTTAATTTAGTTTTGATTAATTTTCTATTTATGCCTTCGACAGTTTCGACCTCAAATAATTTGAATATAATGCAACAGACTAATTATAACATTTTAACTCGAAATTTGAAATTCGCTGCACATTTTGTTCTTGTGTCAGAGGCCCCACTGTCGATTGTGCTTCTGCTGCAAGTGTCGTAATTTGCACACCAGGTTGTTGCGTTGCTCGTATAAAATCTTGTGCTGCAAGAGTCGTCGGTTGACTGCAACACGTTGCAGTTGTGTCAGCTGTTGACGTAACCACAGATGATTAGCCTGCAGCTGTCGGAGTTGGACGAAGACATCAACCTCAGCTTTAACATCGCTTTGGCACAGATCCACGACTGTTGAATGCGCTTTCATTGTGAGGCAGATGCTGACGAAGACATAAAAACCATGGCATAATTCTTACGGATGCAGAGATGCGGATACGGATACGGATGCGAGTGTGCGAGTGGGTGTGAGTGTGAGTGCGGTTGTGGTTTTGAAGCTGGTAAAGTTGCTCTAATCGTTGAAGACTGCTTGACTTCTCCACACAAAGTTTTTGCCTGCAAATTACGTATACGCAGCGCATGCCGCCCTAAATGTTGATTTGCAATTTTTTCTTGATTTTTTTTAGTTTTCTAGCTGATTGAGTTAAAAATTGAAAATTTGCCAGCATTTGGGCAAGTTTTTAGCTGCTGCTTAATGTCTTGGTTGGTTTGCTGAGCAATATTCACTGATGCGTTCACAAAATTTGCGTAGCATGCCCCCTTCCCCCTCGACTCATCCTGCACGCTCATCCCGCTCCAGCTACTTGAGGTGGCATAGACAAAATTGCTTTTACGCTTCAAGCTTCAGTCAAGCATAAAAATGTCTGCTCGACTGCCGGTGCCAATCCCCAGCTATCCCCCTTTCTATTCTCTGGCTCTGCTAACGTTCGGTTTTCAACTATCGATTGATTCTACATTCGTTTCTTTGTAGTTCAACTGGCAAACTGTACACAGAATGACGTGACATTCTCTTTTTTTTTCGATTACTCTCATGTATCTGTCTCTGTTTATTTTTCCTTTGTTTGCATTGGCCAAATTGCTCGTAATGTCGCCTTTGTGTGCCCCAAAGCATTTGCACAATTGCAGCAGACAGTCGAAAAAGTGCAACAACAAATAGAAGCACTTATTTTTATTACAATACGCGATTGCAACATTTTACATAGATATTAAAATCTGTTTAAACATATTTTAATTAGTCAGAAAATTTTAAATATCTGGAAGCTTTGAGAGAAAGTGACAGAAAATGTGCAGCTTAAGCCAATAACTAACTAAAATGCTCCTTTGTTCCCCGACAACCGCAATAGCAAAAACTGTGGTTCAATTTCAGCGACAGGGCAAACAAAGCTTCCCAAAATGCAGCGACATGTCGTGGTTGTGGGCGCCATCAGTGCGTATACGTATTACGTACCAGTGAGTATAATTTCGGCATGTATGCAAGAGTTCATGCGTTTCATGCTCGAACTGCTCGAATGTTCTTCGTGTTCTACAAAATCAAAGCAAAACCCGACCACCAAGGACTCTCAGCATGTCTTCTTAAGCCATGGCTATAACTTGGTGCCTGTAGAGCCGCTGAAGGCCATTGACAATAGTTCACTAGGGGAACAACTAACAAACGTAATTTTATAAACTTATGAGCAAAAATTTCAATTAATTGAATTTATATATTCTACAAACATTCCTATTAATAAATTCCTTCATTTAAATATTGTGTTCCGAAATTATAAATTCAATTTGTTAAACAAAAAATTATTAAAATCATATACATAACTAAAATAAATTCCTAAAACTTTAATGACCATATGAAAGCAATAGATTATCGAAAAACCACTAAAAGACTCCGTACTCATTATATATTCCACATAACTAGTAAATTTTCGCCTTGTTTGGCCTGTGGAAGCTAAAGGACATATCTATCCGATTCAGACCAAATTTGGTAAAGGTTGGTATATTAATAATATATACGCATTATTTGCAAGTTTGGTTGAGACCGGTCAATTTGCGCTACATGTTTTCATACGAATACCGTCCACGCAAGTTGTAAATAATTTAACTATTAGTATAATTTTGGAAACTACCAGAAATTACCAAATGCACAAAATACATTATCGGTATGGTACTTAACAAGCGATAAATAAACATTTTGTACGTGAAGTATAGACAGACATTCATTCCAAATTGGGTGTCTCTAGCTGTTATAGTCTTCGAGATACAGGTGTTCGAACGGACAGATGGACAGACAGGCAGACGAACAGACAGACAGACGGACATTACTTTGTTGTCTAGGCTGTTGATGCTGATCAAGAATATACGTATGAACTTTACGTGGTCGACGACAACACCTTTTGTCTGTTACGCACATTTCGGACACAATTCTCTTTTCGAGTACGAAATGCAATGATAATTAATAAGTACAAATCACTTTTGCCGTCTGTTTTACCATCTTCCAATGTACTTAAGTACTTTAGAGTTTAAATAGTTAGAGCAAGGCTGATTAAATTAAGAGAAAACAATTCTGCTATATACAAAACTCTTAATTTTACCGAAAGCAGGTGAGAACAAAAAGAATAAGCAGTTAAAAAACAAAAACTGAGAAAATATTTTAATACAACTTAAAAATTTAGTTTTAGAGCATGTCGGAAAATGCATTTTTAATTCTGGCCAATACCAGAGGTAAGTTGGCAAAATTCACACAGATTGACTCTATAGGAGATACAGGGAGTACAAAAATAACAACTGCAGACTGATAATGGCCTATCAATTGGCTCATCACGCTGAAAGCAATCAGCCCGAACAAACTAATAAAGACGATGATTGCACATCAAGGATAGTACGGTATGAATGAGTGAATAAACTATAAACTCATCGATTATAATGCTATCAGAGTGTTCTGACCGTGTCTATATGTTGATGTGTGTGAGTGCGTGTGTGTGCCTGTGTGTGCGTGTTTGTGTATGTGTGAGTGCATTGGCCGGGTAAAATATGTGGGGCTATGTGGAGCTCACCTTCTGAATTGAATGCAGTTGATAAATATTCACAGAATTTAAATCGGAAAATGTGAAAGTTTTCAGAGCTTTAAATTCATGGCCAGCTATGTGAGTAAGAAGCCTATGAGAATTCGTCTAATTGAAAACCTATGCCACTAAACAGTAAGCCTGTGTGTCTCTCTGTCTCCGTGCCACATGCTGCAGTGTCAGCTGTAGACTCTCTGTCTGAACTAAACTCTGAATTGGCAACTTAATTATTTCAACAGCACGTTGCCGCGATATGGCGAATGACAAAGCGAGAGGGAAGAATGGAGACTGGCGAGTGGTGAATGCTGCTTAAGCCAAAACTCACGACAGCTGCAAGAATAGTAAATAAAAATGGTTTGGAAAGCTGCAAGCTAACGAGTCGACTGAGAAAGGCCTCGTACTTATTTCTTACCAGTATCTAAGAGTTTTTCATACTAATCACCAATTTTGACAGCTTACCTCTATACGAGCATTTTGATATGGTTATCTGACCAAATTTGTTTAGGGTAATTAAAAACATTTTAGGAACAAAATTAAATAAATTAATATATTTATTTATTAAGAGCAGTCACGAGTATTTACCAAAAAATTTAGTTATAAGTACAAGTAAAATTAATATTAATGACTATAAAAAAGAGTCAATTAAAAAATGTATTTTAACTGAAAATATTAAAAAATTATTTAATTAAATTGATCAATTAATTAATAGTTAGTTAATAAAGTGTACTTTTGGTTAAGATAACTCAATTAGCACATAACTTTTAACAGACTTATCCCTAAATTTCGAATAAAAAAAAAATGCTTATTAAGATAAAAATATAAGTTAAGCTTTTGGAGGCAAAGTTTTATTTATAGGGAAACATTAGTCTTATGTTTTCCACTGCTGGCTTATCTGTAACACAAATATTTTTCCAAAAATCAGTTGCCGTTCAAAGTACAGGGTCAAAAGCTATTTATATGTACATTATATAATGCAATCGTTGCAAAAAAGAGGAGAGTTGAGGCAAGTGAAATAAACAAAAGTTTTGTGCATGCAGCGTGGTGCATCTGCCGTTGCTCTTATCACTCTTGTGCCACAGAGTGCCACATAGCGAGTGCTATTGAAAATCTGTACTGCAAGATAAAGTTGGCCTGCCAACGGATTTTACTTCGAAAAGGGGGAACTAAAGAGAGCGGGGTTAAAAGAGTGGAAACTGAGTTGATGTTGAGTGTCTTTGACTCTACTGACCCGCTCATTCACCTCTCTTCCCACACATAAAGTATTCCAAGTTTGGTATATGCAGCTTATGCACTGGCTGTTATTCATGAACACGATTTATTACCCAAATGTTGTTGTCCAAAAGTCATCAAGTTGATAACTCTTCCTGGTTTTCCAGAAATTGGTTAACTTGAAATTATTACATTTTAAAAACGTTCTCACTGTTCCTGTTTAGTATCTGATATTCCAATTCCTTAAATTTCCTTGGGCTAGTTTCTAAGGAGTCAAACATTTTGTACGATTCTATCTCCAATGGCACCCTTTACCATGAAAGTAGGAAGGCTTGTCAATTATTTTAAAATATTTAAAATTTAAACTTTAACTACAAATAACATGTCTAAAATTAAATATTTAATTAGACATCCTAAATTTATGTTTCAGTGGTGTTTAATTATTTTAATATACCTATCAATTTTTAGGAAAAAAAAAAAATAAATATCAAAAGAAATATATATTTTTTTTAATAAATCAAATTTTGGCGATTAAAAAATATATTAAAATATTTTAAATATAACCAAACCAATTTAGCGAATTTAGAGTTGGCGGTTGAAATCTTTTTTTTCTCAGAAAAAACTACGATTTTTTTCAAAATATGTTATGTCATTAATTTCAATTTATAATCATCATAATTAAGTAAAAAATTGGGAAGAAAACACTGCTTTTAAACTTTTAGCGTCTCGTGCATAGGTAATTGTGAGATATTAAGTACTCAGTTCAAACAATTTATTTTAAAATTTTAATGCACTTCAGGAATGGATATTACACGACAAGATAAAAAGCAAATTAAAAATTTAATGAAGCTTTTAAGACATAATTACATACATTAAAAATTGTTAAATTTACTTTACAGGTGTTATAAAAGGTGTTGTGCCCTGAACATTGATAATTTTTATTGGGAGAGAAATACAAATTTGAAGAGACCATTACACATATTCGAGTGGCACAATAAACGCCTGCAACTTTAATTGCATGCAAACGTTGTGATTGTTCGGGCGAGTAAAGTATCTTACGGATTCAACTGTAGTATATTTCTGTGTGGCAGTTAATTCCCGTGTATGGCGCCCAACGTGCCTAACGTGACCTGTCAACCGCAGGCGGCAGCTCAAAAGCGTAAGCAACATGACAAGCGGCACACACACACACACTCACACGCACACTTGTGCTTGTGAGTAGCTGAGTGCCTGCCTCAAAAGCGGCTTAACAAACTCACACACCTACAGAGAGGCAAAGAGAAAGAGATGCTTTGATACCCGCACAGACACAAACATGCACACACACATACACAGACACAAACACACACACAAAAGGCAAGCCCAGGCCAAACTATTTACATGTCGCCCCATTATGTCCGGACCCGGATCCGGACAGTGGCAGGGACAGGGACAGGGAGTTGGGCCGTAGTTGGGCCTTTTGTGTTACCGCACGCTAAGTGACGTGATTTAAATTTTCATGTTCTTTGAAATTTTGAAAGTTCTTCTCCTCTTGTTCCTTCGCATGCTCGCAGATTCTGGCGATGACGTCAGAGTTGACGTTTCTGTCTCACAAATCACGTAATCTGTTCTCTGTAGGTCAAGTAACCACAGAAATTGTTCGAGAGCATAAACAGCAACTGAAACTGTACACTGAAACTACACAGTTATAACTGCATCATAAAGTGGATGTGGCAAGTGTAAAGAAAAACTGTAAATAAAATAAAGATAAAGATGTTTCATAGAGGTACAAAAGTAGAACAACACGTGACACATAATATTTATAACAAATGCAAATGTTTAAAGCTGCATTCAATTTATATCTACCAAACGGTCCTTGTTTTAAATGAATTCCTTCTTAAATTTTTAAATATTTACTTATCGTGTGCTGTGCTATTAACTGGTCAACACGAATCTTTTTCAATTAATCCGAAACTGCAAACTCGTCCTTGCCAACTGAACAACAGTTTTTATTTTAATTGTTAATAATACACTCTCATACATCAAGTGATTATACCGATTATGGCCGTATTGCTGCTTACAGACTGCTTTACTCGTCAGCATTTCATGCCGGCACTTCATCTGCCTCCACAAATAAGTCAGAATTTTAATTGTATAATTTTCATTTAATTTAAACGCTTTTGCTGTTGCTTTCTGTATGCGGTCTTCTGCCATTGTTGACCCCAAAAAAAAAAAAAAAAACAAAAAAAAGAGAAACAGAAACAAGAAAGGAAATCTGAAACTGATGCGAAATAAGGAAAAAATGTGTGTGTCATTTGGGTGTGCTGATAGCCAACGCATTTTCAATGTTTTTCTCAACGGGCTTACTGTAATGAGAATACCATTCATAAGGCCATAAATATATGCCCTGGAAGCGGGTTGGAAAAAACGAGGGAATGCGATTGGGAATGGGTAGGATGGGATGAGCAGAGAAGGGTCTTATCGAGGCAAGTAGACATCATTAACCTGGCGGCGTCCAATGTAATTAGGTTAACTGCTAATTGTATGCATGGTGCGGGTACGGGTGCAGCTCCGGGTTTGTGAAAGAGGAATTGAGATTGGGTACGGGATTCGGCTGGAGCTGGAGACTCCAGTTCAATGCAAAAGAGCCAATGCAAAAAGATAACGATGATTGAGCAAAGAGCAATGTAATGTCAACAACAACTGTGTTTTAACTTCTTTTATTTTTAAGTGCGGCATTTAAAATAAACATGACAACAGCGATTGCAGCTGCTGGTGTGGGAGGCAGGGGCGGGGCAGCAGCACCAATCTGGTCCCACATGTCCTGCGGGCAGCATCAATTCAAAGTGAAAAGTCTGTTCGCTTTCATTTTATTTATTTTTTTAATGTTTTCTCACATTTCTCTTTGATTTTGTTTTTAATTTTTTAAGACCTTTTTCCACACCGCTTGTGAGCCAAATTGATTTTTTAAGTGGATTTGTTAAAATCCTGATTTTTTCAGGTTAAGCCAATTCGGAGCTTGACACTTTCAACTATAGATTGCAATTAAATTTACTGTAAACAAAAATGTTTATTTTATTTATGATTATTTCATGTAAATTTCCGTATTTTACTATTTTTGCAATTAAAATTTCACTATTAACAGTAAGGAAAGTGTTCACTCAAATGATGAGCGAATAACACTCACCAAATTGACTCAGTAAAAAATGGCAAGAGAAAATATTATTGTTGTTATTTATTCTTTTGGCGAAAGCTATATTATCGTTATATGTACATATTAAAGACTCTTTTAAATCCAAACAATTTTTTTATGGGGTTTAAAATTTTAAATGTTTTTTCCCATTATTTGAATCGCGAGGATATACAAAAAGAATTTTAATAAAAATACATAATTAACAAATTAATTAATTAAATGTTATACTTTTAACCTTTATTTTGTCATAAATATGGAAAAATGTAACTGGAAGGCCTACTGAATATTTCAATTCTTTAAGTTTCATTTATTAAAAATAATTATTATTATTTAACATTTTCTAAATAAATTCGAAATTTTTAGACCCCGTACTCTAAAAAAGAGTAGAGGGGTCTATTAGGTTTGTCAGAAGCGAAATGTGCGTAACAGGCAGAAGGAGGCGTGGCCGACCCCATAAAGTATATATATTCTTGATCAGCATCAACAGCCGAGTCGATATAGCAATGTCCGTCTGTCCGTCTGTCTGTCCGTCCGTCCGTATGAACACCTGGATCTTTTAAACTACAAAAGCTAGAGCCACCAAATTTATAATGAAAGTCCGTTATTAACTTACGCAGGTTAACTTTATTTAAATTTTTGCCACGCCCCTTACCGCCCCCGCAATGAGCAAAAAACCAGACACACCTCGAAAAAAATGTAGTTTTAGGCCAATAACTCAGTAACTATGGCACTTAGGAACACCAGCCTTACAGCCTTAATGCAATGCCATTCAAAATTTTGGCCTGCCACGCCCCCTTTTCTCATAAAAGCTAAAAAACTTTCAAAATTTCAAGCTCAAAATTTTCAGGATTTAGGGCATTTAGTCAAATAGTACAGTGTTGTAATTAATTAATTAAAATTAGGAATATCATATCAAACTATATTCCAAGTGGCGTTAAAATCCGTCAATTAACAAAAAAGTTAGAACGTTAGAAAGTTTATGTAATTTAGCTGCAATTTCGCCGCCTGTGTGACGTCAGTAGCGGGTGGTGCGAATGGTAGAGTTACAGCGCGATATGAAATCGTTGCCTGAGGGTCGTAGGTTCGAATGCTGGCAATGAGAATTGCTAATTTAATTTTTTTTTAAATATCAATTCAAAATATAAATATAAATTTTAATTTTTAAATTTCGTTATAAAATTTTAATTCAAATTAAATACAAATGCGCCTTATTATGTGAGTACGGGGTCTTGTATAGTCGGCTCGGTCGACTGTAGCCTTTCTTACTTGTTCATTATGTCGTTAGGAAGCTTTTAAAATAAATTTAACTAAGTTGGAACATCATTGAGAATATAAAATCATTAAAATAAAATGTATAGTAGAAATTCTTTAAAACGATCTAACTCCACGTTTTCATGGTTCAAATTGAAAAACGAATTGTTTATAAAAATAAATGATACAAAGAAAAAGTATGTTATAATAAAATTTTGTATTGACCTATTACTGAATTGGCATTAGAATTCAGAACAGAGAATTTCTAATAAGCCAAGAGTTAACATTACAATATTTGTTATGTTTGCAGAGGGTATATTGGTTTTGTCATGAAGTTTGTAACGCATTGAAGGAGGCGTTTCCGACCACATAAAGTATATATATTCTTGATCAGCATCAACAGCCGAGTCGATACAGCCATGTCCGTCTGTCCGTCTGTCCGTCTGATCTATGCGAACTAGCCTCTTAGTTTTAAAGCTAACTTGATGAAACTTGGTACAGATGTGTATTCTCTCTGCACGCAGATCATTTGTAAAAATCTGACAGATCGGACCACTATATCATATAGCTCGCATAGGAACAATCGTTTGAAATGCTTAGTATGCAAATTTTCGGTGTCTATTGTCCGATTTCAACGAAATTCACTGAGAATCAATTTCTAATCGAGTTCCAACTGTTGAACAAATTTCATCAAAATTCTTTATCATATAGCTAACCATAGAAATAATTGGTGATTGAAACCAAATTAACGCAATTCATTTAATCTTCGGCGAGCCGAAGATAACCGTTGTTTCTTGTTAAGTTATACCGATTTCATCCATTTTAAATGCAAACTACTTCTTTACATTAATTTAGCATTTACATAAGTTAAAGTGTGATGAGAGAAATTTGATAAATTTTAACTTGACAAGTTTTTAAATAACAACCTAAATAAATAATATACACAACATGTTATTGTTTGACACTGAATGAAGAATTGCACAGTCTAAAAACAAGGATATAAAACAGAAATATAAAACTTCAAGTAAAGTTTAAGTGTGTCAACAGTTGCTGAATTTCGGAGTTTAGACTGTTCTCAAGAGTTTTGTCATAAGAGAGAGAAGTTGAGGAAGAGATGCCTCAGGCTGTTGAGTGCTCAATGTCCTGTTAGCAAAAAACATAATTTATTTTCTGATTTACTGCTGGCTAGTGGCAACTGGTAACTGGTGAACGGGAACTGGTAATTGGCAACTGCGTGCTCAACTGTGTTGTTCTGTGTAATGTTTATTTGCAGAGAATTGTTGTTGTCTTTGCTTTGAGCCAATATATCATGACGCAATGAAAAAGTGACAACTACAAATTTGGTCGCTGTTTATGCGGCCGGCAAGAGGCGGCAATAAATACAAAAATATATGTGAAATGTACGCATATGTATAACCCCATCGACCCAAAATAGGCATACTTTCGTACATACACGAATTAACATACACAGCTGTGCCACGCCCCCTAGTGCCACGACCATGTCTACTCCCACTTTAAAGTGTGGAACATTCTGCTGAATTTATAATGCACAATTCTCGTGTTGTTTACATTTCATTTATGCAAATTGTCCAATGGCAAAAAGTGGTGCAATATAAATATGCCGAAATCAAAAACTAGCACAATTTTCATATAATTAATTACTATTGACCCGAAGTTTAATTTATTTATTTTAGTGTATTCACAATTGGAACAAACAATTGGGAAAAAAGAAAAATTATGAACACAATCGCATAGATTTTATATTTATTTGTTCAAGCAAACACTTTAAATCATTCTGGCCTTAAAGTCATTTAAGCCAACTCGCGATGACCATCTGTCTATTTAGTGCGTATAACAAATTGTCTCTTTGTGTATTCATTCCGAGGCCTAATTAAATAAATTAAGCCGAATAAAATGGCGGTTTATATTTCGTTATGAATAGAACTTCACAATTTATATTCATCTGCGGGTTCTACTAATTGAGGTGCAAGTTAGTAGTTACTACCCGGAGGTATGTTAGTTAAATGTAAACCACAGAAGTCCTTTTATTACTGATTACATTTTTAATACCTTTTGTAAGAGAAGACTAACTGGAAGCTTTATTTTACTGCATACTCAAGTTAAATTTAGCTAATTAAGCGGAAAATGAGTTAAGTCTACCTTTTAGTTGTTACCTAGTGTTTAGTTAGTAAGATTTTATTTTTATGCATTACTTTCAGTAAGTGCAAGAGAAGTGTTTGTATAAGAACCTTTTATAGAAACTAGGAATTTAGGGGCTAATAGAGTAATTAATGATTGTAAAGATGGGAATAAAATTTTTTATAAATATTCGTACAAAATTAAAAGTGAAAATGGCAACAAAATTGAGTACCCCTTTAGATCTACATTCGTCAACAGTCAACATATCGTAAAGAAGGGTATAAAATAAGTCAATACCAGCTGATCTCCGAAAAAATGTTGACTGACCTTTTGTCAGGACCATAAATATTTTCCTTTTAATTTTCTTCTTACTCAACAAAGGGTATTTAAATTTTATATTAATGTGTGTGTAAAATAACAATATAGTAGAGGAGAACCCCGTTAATCCCGCAGCTAGTGAACATTGGCGAAGGGACACATTAATTAATTCGTTACTTTATTTTCGTTTAACCGAATATTGCACTCCACCATTACAGGTATTTATTCTATACATAATTATATGAATTTTTTAAAGCTGTCATTTAATCTTATATTGATCATATTTCTATATTTTAGTTTATCACCGACTGATGTATCAATATATATTGTAGCCAGGATGATTATCTTTAACAAACCCAAAAATTTCAGTCACCCAGATCTTAAGAAGCTTTAAATCCCGGTCGGAAACGTGGCTAAGTCAAGTGATTTGGCAAAGAAGGAGAGTGTTACACATACACACCGTTAATAGATTTATCCATATGTATATGATTTTGTGAGCTAACACTCAACTCTTGGCCACAACTCACTTAGTGTTTGCCCTGCCACAAATGGCCCTAATACTCAGACATTTGGACAACCCAAGCCGAATCGACTTTCAGAATTCTCAGTTGTGTTAAACGCCAAGGATGCGTGAGTGTAAAAGTGTGTGTGGGTTTGGCTGGGTGTGTGTCAGTGTGTCGGTGTGTCGATGTGTTTGTGTGAATGGCTCACACAGACAAAACAACCCAATCAGCAGCTTAAATCAGTTGCAACAAAAGCTTGCCACAATTTCCGCAACTTCAGAATTTGATTGGCATGGGCCAAAAAGCTGTTTTAAATTTCAAATATAGAACCTTTAATCAACCAGTGTACGATATACTCAAAGGCAATCTTCCTGTTTCACCTGCGTTAGGTGAGGCCTACCTTTAAGTGGGTCGTAAAAGACCAAAACAAATACCAAACGGTTTACCCCACTCCCGGCTCTTCCTTCTCCACTCTACTCTCCCCTCGCTGCTTCCCTCTGCATACAATTGTATACTCTTACCCATTGTCTGCTCATTTTACCACTTGATTGTGTTTGCAAAATATCTCAGTGACTGTCGCGTCATCTCGAGCTGCCATTGGATCAGTTTTTGAGTAATGGAAACTGGAAATTGAAAATGCAAAGGTTTTACGGAAGAAACTTCCCATGTGAATAGTCGTAAACGTGTTTTTATTTACTCAACATGCACATACTGTGCACATATCTGGCCAGAACTTACCGAGACTCAATTGTGTTTAAGCTCGAATGCGAATTTATACAACTTCTTAGGAATGAAAGCGTTAAAGTCCCATATTTTTATCAGCTGACCAAGTTGGAAATGCATTGACAGCTGAATGTCATTCATTTGATGTTGACAGCAACTGTAGACTTAAATATCAAACTTTAATATCAAATAATGAATAGAGGTTTGATAAAGGCATTTTGCTATTTTTGCAAACCTGGTCTTGACATTGACAAAATAATTCAGCTTAATCAAATTTACAAAACTGTTGCTAAAAATTTCTTAAATTATTTTAATTAAAACTTCTACAACTATAATTATGAATATAAACTTTTGTTTCTAGTAAAATAAGTAAATTTATATTTAGCTGAAATGTCCAACTTTCTTTTATTTACTTGTCATTCCATTCAATTCATTCATTTAATCTTTACACTTTTAAACTCTGCTAGAGAGGAATTTACTTCTTTAATTGAAAATACAGAATTTGTTGTTTGTTATTGTGCCACTTCCATATTTATATTTATTTTGTTTTTCTGCTTTATTCAAAAGTTCGTGCAACACCTTTGAATTCACGAGTGTCTACAGGATATTGAATTATTTTGATTATTTTTCTGTACTAGGCCTTCAATATTTTTTCAAATATTCTGTACGAGTGTTTGCATAAACTTGCTGCAGACTTTTGGGACTTCAATGTATTGTCTTGGGTCAATATTTTCCAAAGTAATCAATAGCAAATGAATTCGGCTCAAATTGCTTCGGGGCTTTAACTACATATTTTAGAATTTTTAATTAAAAACACTTGCAAAATTTTGACTACATCCAAATTTATGGGCTGAGATACGAAAATAAAAATGCAATTGCTGCCTTATAGTGTGCTACCTGTGTCAGGAAAGTAACAGAAACAGTAACAACAGCAGTTGGTCATAAAATGCAATTGCACGAAACATTACATATACGCAGCGTGCAACGGCCGCTATTTAAGCACACATTTTAATGACGTTGAAAGCAGAACTCAAGGAAGCTTATACGAAGGTGGCTACGGCTACGGGGAGGCAAACTCTTTATACCCTCTGGACCTCTCTGCAGCTGCTCTTTTCAATTTGCCGGTATCTCTTTGGAGAACTTTACTTTTTAACGGGTTGTGCTTGGGCTTTAAGCAGCAATCGAGTCACTGTATTTAAAATCCAACAGGAGAGAGTGAGAGAACACGAGAAGTTACTTTCAGAGCGGATTTGTTATTCATATGGGGGGGGGGTACAGAAATGAATGTATTCAACGAGTGTATAAGATTTTGTGAGTTTCTGGATCGTGAACCTTTCATTGTCTCTTACTTACAAAAAGTGGCTTAAATATGATAAAAAAAAGAGTTTAAAAAGTCGTACTAAAAAATTAACATTTTTAAAATGATTTCATTTTTAACCAGCTTGGAAGAATTATTAAAAAATTCTGTATAGCATATCTTTATTTAAAATAAATTGATTTTAGTTAATAAAATAAGAAATAGTTGTTTTAGTAACTAACATACCAAGTTAAGTTTATATTTTAAGCCTTGAATTTCATTCTTAAAATGAAAACTCATTAACTGGAAATTTATAGTTTATTCCAGAACAAAAGAATTATGCAAACGAATTATTCGCCCAGCAATATTGTTGCCAACAGTTGTTGTTGCCACTTTTCCCACGTGGCTGTCAATAAAACATGTAGTTTTGAGCTTTTCATTTTGTTTCATTTTCGCTTTTCTTTGAACATCTACCTCCCACGCTGGCATTCTTTGTACTGAATTACTTGTGCCTTACTCGCTTCTTACTACCTTTAACCATTCACAACACCCATTCTCAGCATCATTTATTCTTTTTACTATTAGGAAACAACTGCTTTACAAATTGAATGAATGGATCGTATGTTGCTTTTGTTTTCGTCGTCATCGCAATTTATTATAATTTACTTAAAATTATATAAAAACGAGCATTTAATTTAATACATATCGGTTACAGCCTTCATATACCCTTGCAGTCATTCGGGAATAAAAACATTATACTCTCTAAAAGGGCATAAAAAGAAATTAATGTTTAATTTTACTGCCTAGCTTAAATCAAATTTAAATTTTGTTTTATAATAAATATAATGACCAAGCATAATTTTAAATTAAAAGCACAATAAATAGACATAATACTTAATTCAAATGGTTTTTTTATTTTTCGAATTTTAATAAAATTCATATTTAAAGTCTTAAATATTTATTTTAATTAACATAATAAGCAGACCAACAGACTGGGTTTAACGGACACTATTTGCATTAAACGGTTAAAATTAACATTATCTTAACATCAAACGTGGGTTAACAGCAGAGAAAGAACAGTCATGCGCTGCAACGTCACACAGCATCCCAAAGTGTTTCGTTTCCCCAGCTAAATACCCCTAAATGCTAGCGAGACACCACGAAATGGAATGTAATAGTATGAAATGGAATGGCAAGGAACGTTTCAGTGGTACGAAATAGAGGGGTAACTAGTAAAGGGCAAGTGAAGCTGCTGTGAAACGCGTAATAGATTGAACTGGAATGGACCGGAACGATGAAATGGTGCGAAACATAGGGGTAACTGGTAAGGGATAAGTGAAGCTGCTGTGAACAGTGTTGCCGAAACTTTTCGAGCAAAAGTAGCTGTTTCAAGGGCAAAAAGTAGCTAAAAGTAGCTGAGTTTACTCAAAAATCGCTGAAAAAAGTAGCTGAATCAAAAAGAGTGGATTTTGCGTATTAAGATACAATTTTTATTAAATTAAATTAATAATTTCATCTATATCACGAAACACAAAATACAACAAAACAGACGTCACAAATTCTGAACACAAACACGTTCCAAACCTTATCGTCGTTCATTATTGCGTAGATTTTCCTATACGCTGTTTGGCGGAAAGAACTTTTTGAAAACCAATTGTAGCTTTCATAAATTAAAACTTGCGCACGCACAACTGGGCCAAATGGTCAACTTGCGAAATAGCAGTATGCTCAGCTACAAAAAGGCACAACGCAACCTCCTGCTCAACTGTTTTGGGTAATGTCTCCACGTCGAAGACGATTTTGTTCTTCTGCCCGAAACTCCTACTGTTTGCAAGATGTTTAGTTGTTTTTGCATGCTTTTGCAAATTATCAAGCTTCGCCTTGATTACGCACTTGCAATAAACGCAAAGCACTTCGGTTTGGTCTGGCACTTTCCTTAGCCAGTCCTTATATTCTGGCTTCGTTAGAAATGCGTCCCTGCATTTCTGATTATAAGAATCTTTCGGCATTTTATAAATTTGCGTCTCACTCGCGGAAAGATAAAAACAGATATGATTCTGAATTATCGTTATCAGAACTGAAATCGATACAATAATTATTGCCAGATAGTGTTGGTAAAATTTATCGCGCTTGCTTTTAGCGCGCGAATTCAAATTTGCATATTCTCGTTTTTTTTTAATTCATTTTTTTAGCTAATTGTGATAATAAAAATAGCAATTTGCATTTTCAAATTAGCCAGATTTGTAGCTAATAGCTGTTTTACAATTTCTGTAGCCAACGGGCTTGAAAATTCGCCAGATCTAGCTACAAAATCGCTGATTCGGCAACGCTGGCTGTGAAACGCATAATAGAATGAAACGGAATGGCGCGGACCGTTGCAATGGTACGAAACATAGGGGTAACTGGTAAAGGACAAGTGAAGCTGCTGTGAAACGCGTAATAGAATGAAATGGAATGGCACGGAACATTGGGGTAATTGGTAAAGGACAAGTGAAGCTGCTGTGAAACAAGTGACAACTGAAATGTGGAAAGAAGAAACAACAAGCGAACAAAGTGGAGGAAATAAAAGAAAGCAGAAACATCAGAAATCAAATAAAATGAAACTGGAATTCGTGAATCGTTTGGAATCGTATGAAATCGTTTTCTGCCCAAGTCGCGTCCTTTCTCGCTGTGGCAATTTAGTGTGAAATTTGCATGGCTCGGTGGCGGACGCGTGGGCAGGAAAACCACGAGAAAAGCCACCTGAAAAGCAAATGGAAACTTAGTTTGAAGCAAGGCGCGAAAGTATAACGGATTGTGTAAAAGTTTGCGATACTGTTACGAATGTTTAATGTTAAATTCCAAAGATACTTGTTGTTGTAGCGGTTGCTGCCTGCTTTTGTTTACAGTGAAAGACCAGGAAGTGGGCAGTGGGCGTGTCATGGCTGAAGCCGCAATAAATGAATAAAACTACGAATACGAAAACGAATCTGATTCGGGATCTGAATCTGAATCTGAATGTGAATACAAATGTGAGTGCGAAGCAAGTGTCTTTTGTTTGAGAGCGTCTCATGTGATTTAGAATATGAGTCCATAACGAAATCCTAATGTGAATCTGAATGTGAATGCGAATGTGAATCCAAATCTGAATTGCAATGTGTCCTTTATAAATCAAGCAAAATCACATTTCCAATTGCGTGGCATTAGAACGGATACAGCAAAGCCAACAGCAACAGCATCATAAGTAACAACGCCGCAACAACAACGATAGAAACAAATACAACAACAACAACAGCAACAACAACAGCAACATATTCAGCAATAGATCTAAAGTCAAACGATGTCAAACGCGGCATCAAACGCTGATTGCGCCGTTGTAACCTCGTAAAAAGCACCAAAGAAGGAGTAGGGGGAGTGGAAGAAAATAAGCGAATGCGATGGGAGCTACCAAACACCGAAGTGAAAGAAGTCGAAGAATAAGTAGAAAAAGACGAAGAGAAAGACGAATGGCAGAAATCATTTGAGTCTTTCGCCTACCATTGAATTTGTCTGTAATGCAGGTGTAGCTAGGGTGTAGGGTGTAGATTATATTTTAGCTAGCAGTGTCACACGTGCAGCCTTTAGTCCCTGCCTCCCAATATCCTTAGCCTATCTGCACGTAACTTGCAAAAATATGTTCTTCATATGAAATATTTACACTACACTTACATTCAGTTTAGTAATCCATTTTATCTGCGTCTTAATATTATTTCTTGTTAATTTTTACTAAAGATTAAAGAACAAATATGATAGTTTTTTCCCATTAGCGTATATAATCTTACCTAGTATACATGAAATTTTACTGGCATCAACTTCGTCCATGTCCGGACTCAAGACTCAGCTCCCAACTTTTTCTCATCCTGATGCTAATTTTATTTGCACTTCGTTGCTACGAAAGAAAAAAGTCGAAAACAATGAATTTAAACTCATTAATGAGTCTTTGAGCTGATGTCAAGAGATGCTTGGAAAAGTGTAATGAAAAAACTAAAAAGCGTGCGATGAATCTAATAATGAGTCCAGCAAATCAATAAGCTACTTACCTGCAATGCTGCAAATGGTAAAATTCCATCGAATCCTTGTTTTGAACGCTTTTTTGAAAGTTTTGTCTATGGCATGGAATGAAATAAGCTTTAAGGGGATTCATCTAATTTTAATAACAGTGCCTGCATCTGCTACAGGAGGTCTTCGGGAAGCGTTTTGCGGTGACCACTTTATCTTTGAAGTAAATTATCCGAAGTGAACAAATCAAACGCATTTTATTAAAATAATTTAAAATCTAGAAATTATAGAATTTGGGGAAAAAAATAAATAAAATTGCTTGACACTTTTGTAAGTTATTCTAAAGTTTTCAAGTATATTTGTGGTCAACAAAAAGTCCTTGTAGTTTATTTCTAATTAGATGGAACCCCTTAAGAGATTTAATTTAATAGAGTAGCATTCGTCTATAACAGCTTCGCATAAAACAAACCGGGTAAAACAAACTCTATGTCTTGGTTGCCATACAAGCTTGTATGTATAGTTCCATATCACATAGTAACATAGAGCACGACTTTGCACTACAGCCTGGTCGGGATATAACGACGTAATGTCGCGGTCTCTTGTCCATCGATATAACAGAATTCTACTATACCTAATTCCACTTATCACAACTTGTCAAGGTATGCCCTGTCATGAAATTAACAAATACTCCCAAATTGAGAGCTCAAAAATATTTTCTCCATTTCAGTTGATGTTTAAAGTTTGTTTTACGATTATTTTTAAATTCACGACTCAAAGACATTAACTAAGTTTTATATATTAACTTGGTAACTTTAAACCTACTCGTGTATCACTTCTTCCGTTTTGTTAGTAAGAACTAAAAAAGTAAAAATTTTAGTAACTTTTAAAATTAAAAAAAAATTTGAGTCTTTAAAAACTCATTAATTTTTATATTAATATTTACGATAACCGTATTAAAAATAAAATACTTTAAATTATCACTTAAAAAGGAACACTCGAATCCATTTATTTACTATTAATTATTTATTTTTCCAGTTAAAACGCAGACAATTTATTCACCTTAAAGTCGAAATATTATTCTTAAACAATTTTATTTGAACCTAATGTTTTTATAACGAAATTGTATCAAACAATTGCTGGAATTAGATACCGACACCTACATACATACTGTATTTCCACGTTTTAGTCGAGCGTTAAATTTTTCACTTTCGTATAGAAGGCACTTTTGATGGAGAGAGAAACATTTGAGTTAAGTCTGCCTTCCACTTGTATGCCACTCAGTCTGATTAAGTTTACATATCACAACTGAACCAGTTGCGAAATGCAATTGATATTTACACTCGCATTTACATCGGTACAATTCGCCAGATTTCTAGATGTGCACAGATTTCAATTGTGTTGAGTTACCTATCGCATATCGCAGCTAGCTGAATGCAATTCATTAATTTATTGACTTACAATCAGGACTGCTCCAAAAAAGTAATTCCCTAAAGCAAAACGTGGTTCCCAAGGAACTAATGGTCCATTTAGCAGGAAGCTGGGAGCTGAGAGTAGAGAGTAACAAGATGAATGTTCATTCATTGCAAAACCTTGCTTGTATTGGTTAGCCACTCCCCCTGCCAGCCCCTCCCACAAACCACTGGCCTGCCTATGTGGTTTTTCCATCTCCTCCAAAAAGTCTAACAACATTTTTCGTTACCATTATAGTTCTCGTTTTGTGGGCCCTTTACTTTTTTTTTTGTGGTTTGCTTTTGCCAGTAGAACATATAAAGAGTACGAAATAAGATAAAGCTACGTTTTTGGCCTGTGGTTGGCCACAACACGGCCTTAGCCAGGCCCAAAGCGGAATGTGAGAAATGCAAATGCATTGCAAGGAACTTTTGAATTGCATGCAAAATAATTAAATAGCAGAGCCAACTAAACAAGACTCCTGTGTGAAACATAACGAATTATTTGAGCTGCCGTAACTCGGATTAAAACAACAACAAAACAAGCTTATATCTACAACAGAAACAACAACGACAATTACAACAAATACACATATCCTAAAGGTGTGACACAAAACAACCAACAACAAATTCTCGCACGCAATAAAATGCGCTGTCGACGGGCAGCAAGAGCAGCGACAGCCGAAGCAGCAGCAGCAGGAGCAGCAGGGGAAGGAGCAGTTGGAGACAAAGAGGACGGAGGTAGAAGAGCAGCAGTACCAACAGCTACAGCCAAAGTTGTTGCCAGGAGTGGAGCCATCGGATTTGGAGTCAAGGGAACTGCCAGTATATTGCTGGCATTTCTGGCAGCTGTCAGCTTTCGTGGTATTCCGAGCACCCGTAAGTATAAACATCTTTTACTTTACGAATACTTCCAGATAAACAGAGTGTAGAACAGAGAGCGAACCAAATAGAATGAGATAGACTGAAAATACAAAGGATTAAGTGTTGTTCCAGGAACTGTGTTACTGCACGAAACTTTAACATATGTTCAACAAATAACAGCACTTAAGTCAGGATAACTGAAACGTGAATTCTGGCAATGTTTAAACTTTTTATTGAACTATTACACATAATTCCTAGACTTAATTAAAATGTAATTAGAATATTTGTTGTGCTCGTGGCATAAATTTCAAATTACTTACGTACTTAGTTTAAGTCGGTAAAACTAATACAAAAATATATCATTTTTTGTTTTCATGTTTTAGCTTCAAGTTCTGTATCATAAAGTTTTAACATAATTCGAATTAAATTACAGTAGCTTCTAACCTAAGTGAGTTTACAATACGTGCTGGAAATATTAAACAAATTTACAATTTAAAATATGGTAATTTTCTTTATAAAATAATTATGGAAGAAACTTATTTTAGTTGGCTTACACAAATAGCAAAATGGGATAAATTGTAATTGTACATTTTGGTTAGTTCAGATTGTGTAATCTATTGTAAAGTAAAGAAAATTTCATTATTTCGGTATTTGATTGTCTGGTTATCGTCAGATTTTATTTAACACGATAAGAGCAGGGTCAGAATACTTCTGCATCTCATCACGGTTACCAGGAAAGGAGTCAGTCTTATCTAATGTCGTCTTGTCAGCGGGTTCTTAACAATCGATAGAAGATAATTTTTGTAGGCAACACTACATAACCGATATTTAACATTACTTGCTTAACGATCTATCGGCAATCACTTAACCTTACATACATTATCGATATTCGCAAATTTAAAACATCTTACACTAAATATACATATTTACAATTAACAGTAGGCATAAAGGACTGTAGACGGAATGAAAAGTACTTTGCAGTAAATCAATTGTTGATAAGGATTAGTTGCAGTACTGTCAAAAATAAAATGTCTAAGCTTAAATACTTCAATATTGACAAAAGCTACTTCAAAGCATATAGTCATAGAAAATGACAGAATGCTGCATTTGAAATTTTATTTATTAAACCTTTGCTCATTAAAATTTATTGACTATTGAATAAGCATGAATTGCGTATGAAAGATAAATTAAAAAAATTTTAATTACACTTAAATGTAGTCTATAATTATACTAGTAAAAGAAATCCAATATGTATTTTTAAAATTGTAAAGTACTAATTGTGTTCAGTTTATCCAAGCTCCACTGTGAGCCCTAGAATTTCCATTTTCCCACTTAAGGGCAGCTGGAGAATATGATTCCAGGAACATATATGAAGGGCACAAACAAACACAGCCTTATAAATAAGTGTGTGTGTGTGTATTTCATACATGGAAGAATCCTACACGTGGGCCAAACTTTTTGCCTACGTGCTTTCTATTTACTTTTTACTTTTTGTTTTTTGTTTTTTGGTCTCTTCGTATGTTTTGCATGCATATTTAATTCAATTTCGCACATTTTTGTGCAAGTGTCGGAAGCGTTTGCCAAATTTAATTTGCATGATGAGATTTGCTTGGCTGCATTGTCGTTGTCGTTGTCGTTGTCATTCTCTTGGATGTTGTCGTTGTTTCTGTTGCTGTTATTTTTGTTGCTGGCAACTCGTTGGCACGATTTTTATAAGCTTGTCGAGTTCATTTAATCGAGCTAAACAAGTTTTCATTTATATCCAACACACATATATAGTACTCACACACTCTTTGACACATGGAACTGTTCACAGTTGATATTTCCTGTAAAGCACCTACTCCCAGATACGTACACACTTAGAGGCATTGCGTAGTGAAAACGAGACTGTTCTGTGAACAATTCTTGACATTGTCGATTGCTTTATGAAAGTGCCAAGTCTGTCACCGCCTGAGTTAATTGAAATGCTGCCAAACGAAGCTTCAATACCCAGAGAAGTTGATTAAGTTTCTGTCTGTTCAACAGGTCGAATGAGGACCAACATACTTTGTATTGTAATGTGGTACGTGCCCACATTATAATTCATTTTGATCTTGTATTGTGGCACAAAATAGTGTTTGAAAATGTTATTTGTAATTGAATGTGGTTTAAAGTGTATGCCAAAGGAAATATATCGACTTATATAAGTTAAAGAAATACAATTCCCACACATAATTTGCAATTCGAATCATTTCAACTCATTTGCCAAAGTCACATGAATTAATAATCATAATCACAGCTGTCTATTAATCCCCATTAATTCAGAACTAACTACGCTGGCTAATCAATCTCAGTTGGGATTTCGCCAAGGCCAAAACGATATCATTAATAACACATATGTCCATCTATTCTCCCTCAATCATGGGACCACATGTGATATAATTAAATAAAGACTACAGGACAAAAAGAAGCTGAGAATGTCAGAACAACAACACAAATGAATGAAAACAAAAGCCAAAGCAAAACGATGGAAGCGAAAAACGACATATAAAAAAAGCATAAATAGACACTCAAATAACACTTAAGCCATCAATCAACGCAGCTTGGCAAGGTCAAAAAGATGGTCCGTCTTGGCCCCACTATCCCATAGGGACTTTTGTTAATTACATCATGACAATGCACAGCATATAAAACAAAGACACAACCCAATGTACTCAACGCACCTAATGCTCCCAACTATATTTTATTCCTCTGTATATAAAGTACAAGTATTTACCATGAAAATGTCGGCCAAGACAAATGGCGGTCAAATGTCACATTTAATTTATTTATGGAGAAGCTACAGAAGCGCTCTTGGGAGTGAGGAGCCTGTGTCTTCGGGGGGAGAATTTTAATTAAATAACTGCGCTAAGTGAAGTCAAAGAGTTGATGGCGCTAATACAGCCATTAGCTGTACTCGTGCATAGCTTGTTAATTTTAATTTCTTGAGAGGAAAGTTATGTTTTACAATTCAGGCGCACAATGCCAAAAAAAAAAATATATATACATGTACTTCAGCTAATACCTTTATCAACGTTGTCAACGGCAAGGTCATCCATTATTTTAGATATTGGTTCAATCTTAGTCAAGTATGCGACACTTTGTAAGATAAATTTATAACATTTTCAGTATGCATTGCAAAACCCCTTACCATCGAATTAGTCCGCCATAGACCCAAACAGGTAGTAATCACTTGGTTCTTAGTCCAGACTATATGGTGAATGAAAATGAACCTCCTAACCGAGCTCACGGAACTTCACTCGATTATGTAACGACGTGTGACGGCTGGCGTTAAGCTGATGAAAGACAAATTCTCTTCAATTGGCCAAATTCGGCCATGTCTCTTCATGAACTATGCCCTGTTCAGCTCCTGTGCAATCACAACTGTGATTTTATCAACTTTTGCCGGTTCAACTTGGTTGACCTTTAGCCTCAAAATTACCGTAAGTGAATCGATGGAAGCAAAATTATTGCTTATTGAATTATTGCTTTTTTGAAAGAAAACTAAAGCTGTCAACTGCAAAACTGTTAAGGAAGCTTTTTAAGAAAGATATTAACAATGCCTGTTCTTTAAATCAATGTGTCACAAACTAAGATACATAATATATAATATAAGCGATAGTATTTTACTACACCTAATATGTACTTAATTTACAGCTGAATAAATGATTACGTTCTTTCACTTCCTCCTCCTTTAACTGACGTTCAATCAATCACAGACACTTGAGTCAATCGTTATGTACTTCATAATGTGATTACATTAACATGTTATAGTCTGTGTAAAGATAAGTTAATAAGAGTCATTAATAATTATTTTTTTAAGAAAAAAATATTAAGATTGTTTTCAAAACAATATCGTAGATATTGGAATTTAATTTAAATGTTTTAAATTGGGATCGGTTTGTATTAAAAATTAGCTTTTATTGGCATCATCCCTTCTACTGCGGTATGTCATCCTTCAGTGATGGACAATACAAAGACTCAAACATTTGAATTAAGTTGTTTGTTTTCACCTGTGTACAAATTGTCGACACACTTAAAAAACAACAGTTCATCCTAAGGACAGAGGGGACACACAAACACTCAGGCAAAGTAGGCAGGCATTCATCAGCCACTCAAGCGGCCCATAAAAGTAGGCAACAGAAATATGAGCAGATGCTTTGAAAGAACCGAAGTGAGTAAAGAGAAAGCTAAATAGCTGCACACTCATTCCACACTTAAGCCGTGTAATTGCTGTGTACAACAAAAAAGTACAAAACGTACAAAAAGTACCCTCCCAATCGAAATGGAAATGGAAATCGACGCCGACGCCAACGCCGACGCCGACGCTGACATTGACGTCGACATGAGCATGAACAACGCCCCATCATTTGTAAAGAACAAGCGAACAGCATACAAAGCGTGCAATGAAAATATGTCAACCAGTTAATACCCTGACATTTAATGCATTTAAAAGTCAAGTCTGTGCTATTAATACAGTGCGAAACAGTGTAGAAACATCATCCTGAGGAATATATTTTAACTTAAACTTGATACTTAACTAGTTAATACATTTAAGAATCTTAAAAAAATATACTTTTTTCATTTGATACTTGCATGTGTTTGACATAGAAATAATAAATTGAACAATTAATAGTTCATGATAACAAAAAAAAATTAAAGTATAAACATCAAAAAATATTATTAATGTTCTATCGACTTTCACTAATATTTCTTAGGTTATAAGTAAGGAAATAATTTGATTATTTAATAATGGAAAAAAACATTATAAATTCTATAATTCCCGAAAAGTTATAATTAAATTACTATCAACTGTACAAGTGTTTAAATTATTCAATTTAAGCAAAAGCTGTCGTGATACATCACTCAAATTATAGTTACGATATTATAATATTCTAATGTTTCCTTTAAATTTAAAATTATATTTCATTCCCATAAAAAATGTAAGGCAAACAGAGGCAACTAATCACGTTGCTCAACTTTACAGGGCAACGACAATGAAAACGTGCATCCGTTGATAAAAATGTACGGCTATGTTGTTGATGTAGGTCGAGGAACGTGTAGTGTGGGCCAAACAAATTTATGATTTCATTCTTTTCCGTACGGTTTTTTGTATGTATGTGTGCTGTGACTTGTATGTGCTGTTTTGGTTTAGAAACCAAACCACCTCGGGGCACTTTGTTGGTAACTCTGGAAACGCAGGATTGTGGAAGCTACTCTCCTTGAAACAGCCGGAACTCAAGCATTTGTATTGACTTTTAATGCGAGTGCGTGTGTGTTTGTTCTCGGAACAGTTCGATTATGTGTATGAGTAAGTGTGTGCGTGAGTAGAAGTGCCCAAGTGCGTGAGCTGACCAATATGGTGGTATTTGCTCTGCATGTGTTATGAACCAATAAATGACGAGTTATGCCTTCTAATTAATGTGCTAAAATATGCGTATACCAAATGTGCGGCTTTAAGGGGCATTGATCAGAATGCCGTCTCCATGTCTCTCTCTCTCTCACTCTCTCTCCTTTTCCCTCTTTCCTTCCCATTCATGTTTAATTGCGACACATACTCGTAAATACTGCTTTCCGCCTTAGGGTTGTATGTCCCAAAAGCACATTATCATGGCGACAGCGAAGCATTTTTGTGGCCACGTCATGTGGCTACAATGGGTTTTCCATTTATTTCACTGTTTTCATTCTTCTATTTGCCTTTTTTAAAGCTCACACACATTTTCCGTTACTTTTGACTCATGCAGTGAAAGGGTTTAAGGTCAACGCCTGAGGGACGCGAGTAACTGTGCATAGAAATTAAAATACCATTAGTTCAAGCGACCGTGAAAAAGCCTGGCGGCCATCGGCCCCCACTTAGCAATAAAAAATGTGAAAAAAAAATATATAAAATTGAGCTAAAAAAAATCTCTGATATATGGTATGCTTTATCTTTACTGGGCAGTAGCCAGACTAGTTGCACGAAGCACACATAGTAAGATTTCTTATATAAGAAATAGAAAATAACATGCGTGTTTTAGATGTAGTCTGCTTCAAGGACCATGTGGCATATTTCGCACATTATGTGTATATAACAATTCATATCATAAATGTATATCTTTAACCTATGCATGACACACAAAATAATTGTTTTAACATCTGGTTCATTTTCCTGACAAGTCTTTAAAGAATATATAAATTATTTCCAATAATAATGTACTTGTAGATTTCATATTTCAATATAGCATAATTTTCTGAATATTTCATTCATTTTGATATATTAAAATAATATTAAATATTATCTGACATATTATATATTGAATTTGTGTTCCCTTCTTAATATATATTTCTGTCTCTAAGCCAAACATATTCTAAATTAATAAAACTTTGCCAAGAACAGAAGTCATAAACACATGCAATTACTGCGGGCATTACTTATAATAATTAATAAAAATAAATTGGGCAAACAACAGCGTTGTGAAGAGTATATAAGCCTAAACAGAATCACACATGTTAGGCATGTAATTAGGCCAGCATGGTTGGGCCCATTACCAAGCCCAACTCAATTAGCCAACGGTCAGATGTCCGATAACACATGAACCCCTGAGAACTGACATTCTCGTTCTCCAATACCAGTATCAACATTTGGTCTGTTCAGGTTAATTGGTCAATGGGAAGGACTACAACATTTGATTTGCCAAATTGAGAGTGAAAAATTGAAGCACTGGAGCGTTACAACTGTGAAGGACCTCCTCATAATATAAATGAATTTTTTCATTTTTTTTTTTTAAATTATTTAATTGTAATCAATTTGGTCAAGGTCATGACATAAAATCGTAACATAAAAATAAGCAATTAGGTGTAGATATTTTAAAAGGCAATTGTTTACTTTTTTGGTATGCTAACCAAATTTTTCTTGCACAACATAATAGAACTAGTTTAATTTGTTACGTAATTTATTAGACGATTTATTAAAATTCGAAAACAGTGACCTTTGCACCAATGACAATAGTTCTATGTTTTCTACTCATCTATCGATACCATAACCTGATCTGTAAAGTTATCAGAATGGGCTGATACTTTGATGCCATGCTTACAATTGTCACCAGCGAAATACCCAGTCAGGAATAGGGCGTTTCCGACATTATGTATATAGATTTTTGATCAGCATCAACAACCTAGTCGATAAACCAATGTTCGTATTTTCGCCTATCTATCCAAAGAGCTAGTGTCACCAAATTTTGAATTAAAGTCCATATATGGGTTAGGCAGATCAATTTCCTTTCTTAACACCAAAACTGAAAAATTAGGCTAGCTATCCTAACTAACGTTAAGAATCAAACTATAATTTTACAACTTATTAAAAATAATAGAAACTAAGTGCATTAATTAACTTGTGTGTTCTTAATTTTGGTCGAATGTTTATGTGATAGCTCCATTTTTTACATTTGTTTGGGAATGATTAAGGCATCCGATTCGGAAACATTTAATAAGTTGCGGGTTTTGCAAATAAACCAATCTAATGATCTCTAGCATTTAAAGAATTAGTCACCATATAATGATACGTCAGGACATATTGGTTCTCACATACTTAATGACATTATGTAGATCATACATTACTTTAAAGATATAACTCATCTATTAAAGCAGATAATTTATAGTATATTTGGACTCATTCCAAGTAATATGGCAATGGCGATATATTTGACTTTTATTCGGCTCCAGTGAGAACTTGCTGGCCCTTTCTAAATTTGCACTTGACTGAATGCGAAATTCGAGACACAAAATGGCCTAAACAAACGACGAGTTGTCGACCAACAGAAGCGCCATTATTTTCCTCATTTGGCCCTCACTCCGAGCCTCCTTTTTAACTCGGCGGACAAGAATAACAAATCAAGTAGAAATAAGCTGATTCATTCTTGTATTATCATTGTTGTTGTTGTTGCTCATTCATTGCAAAGTGCTGGAAAAACACGCGCCTCTCACAGCCGTAAAATATTAAACTAATCATTTGCTCAATGATTGCAAAAGGAATTTTAAATTTATGGCCCTGTTTGGCAACGCATTCCAAACATATATTAAACATTAAGCAAATGATATTTTGTAAATTAGATAAGCCAGAAAATATATGTACGCCTATTTATTAAATTTTGTGGGGAACAATGAAAACCCCGGGAAAAACCCAAAATCAGTTTATGTGGTTTAAAGTTGTGAGTTGTTGCACTAATTACCACAGTAAATGTTGTTGAAGCTTTCAATTCAGTTGTTGTTTTGGTATTGCGACTCTGTAGTTAGGGAGAGTGGAAGGGTCTATTAGTTTGATGGGAAAAGGACTTAGGAAAGGGCCTAGTATTAAATGAAGAGTATTTTTGTAAGTTAATAAATAATAATATCCAAGCGATAGAAATGTCCTTCTAGTCTGAACTGACAACAGATTGAGATATTTATTTTATAGAATTTTGCTAAGCCCTCTGTTACCCTCAGAAACTGTTGTAAAAATTGCCCATATCTAATTTATCATTATTTATTATTTTAAATCCAATATACAATGACGTACAGGGTCTTCTATGGTCATCACACCTTATTTAGCCTTTCTAGTTGGTACTTCTGCTGCTCTTATTTATTTTTATATACTTTTGCCTCTGATGCCCTCAGAAACTGTTTTAAAAATTGCCCATATCTAATTTTTCATTATTTATTATTTCAAATCCAATATACAATGACGTACAGGGTCTTCTGTGGTCATCTCACCTCATGTAGCCATTCTAGTTGTTACTTCTACTGCTTATATTTATTTTTTTTAACTTTTGCCTCTTCTACCCTCAGAAACTGTTTTAAAAATTGCCCATATTTAAATTTTAATATTAATTTTTAATTTTAAATGAATAAATTTTAATTTAGTGTTACTAAAAATCCAATGAATTACAGGGTCTTCTACAGTCATCTCACCTCATGTAGCCATTCTAGTTGTTACTGCTGCTGCTCTTATTTATTTTTATAAACTTTTGCCTGCAAATAGTTTTTAATTGCAACGATCTGCTGTGACAACAACAACAACAACAACAACAATGACGATGGGAATGACGACAATGGCCAAACACTCGTAAAGTTAAAAAGGGACCACGAAACAAATGTTACAATAAAAGTTAGCAGATTTTTTTTGAAAATTTAAAGAACGTCCCTTGTCCAGTTGTTCCCCAGCAACCAGCAAATTGTGCAAATTCCTCATGATTTCTCTATGACTTTCCATTGGCCAACTGACAATTTCATTTGAAACTTCAGCACTAACGCTTTAACTTTAACTTGCAACTCATATTTAAAGCAATTTATAAACAATAACACTGGTTACTTAGTTGGCCAACTGCTGAAAGCTGGTAAACTATTTTTCCTTCTTGTCTGCAGGATGTTTCCCCAAAATTGTTAACATCGGAGTGTGTGTGGGTGTGTGTGTGTGTGCGTTTGCATTCACCAGCATTCGGTATTACATTATTTACATAATAAATACTTGGCTATAAGTTGTTATTCTGCGCGTAAAATTGACGCTCCAAGCAAAATCCCCAAAAATTCCAGATCTCAGAGCTGAGGGGAAAAGTTATTTTCCGTCTGTCGATGATTGAATACCCTACAGAATCTAAATGAGGAGTTGATTAACATGTTTAATATTTAAGAAAAGCTAAAATATCTTTAATTTTACCGAACTTAAAGGGAAAAAAGATTTTTTTAACTTAACTGATAAAGAATAATTCACATTTTTTTTTTTTTTTAAGAGCCAATTTTTAAACAATTTTGGTTTTCATTTGACTTTAATTTAATTTATAAAATATAAATAATTATATTGCAAAAATAAATAAATAATTATATTATATTATGATAACAAAAATAAATTACAAAACTTCAAGTCGTTAGTTTTATTATTTTTTATTTTTTTCTTCATGCTGGCTTATCTTTAAATTTTCTACAAAATAAATTCGTTTACCTTTGACCTTTATAATCCCCAAACCATTTTCCTCTATGATTAGTAAATTAAGTCTAAATTAAGTCTACATTCTACGACATTTCCTATAATCGCATCAGGAAGCCATTAAGTTGAGTCTGATTCTCAGAAAAAAGACAAAATCCGACTTGACTTTTCAAGTATACTCTCATTATATTTAACTTTTTATTTAATCAATACGTTACTCATTTCGAGTCATAATAATATTATAATACCCGCTGTATAGAAGTAACGAGAACTGGGATTAGTCTGAGTTCTCAGTCGTCAATTCCACTGGCACTTAGCGGGCCCAGAATAAAACTTGCAATGGCCATCTTGTTATATTGTATGTTAGTGGGTGTGGCTGTGGTTTTAGGGCGTTCGCCATTCCGCAATTTAAGAGGCGTGAGAATTCATTTTTTTCGGGGCCATCTGCGTGATTTTATACGCTATTGCGAAGTGGCCCTGAGCACTGAGTACTGAGTTTTTGATTTGATGATGATAAAGATGAGGCCTGCCAAAGATTCTTGAAAATATTCAGCCTAAAGCGGAAAACCCTCGAGTATTTGTGGCGTGTGGTTTATGAGTAGCACTCGAAAGTTGGATCAATTTATTAATTTAACAGAAGCCTACACAAATGGCGCTGGGGAAACAGTGTCAGGACTTTAATAAATTACCAGCAATCAAATCAAAAGTGCTAAAATTTATATACAGTATAAACAGACTTTAAAAAATGCATTCGCGAAATTGGTTTTAGAAGTCTTGAAGCTGCTTTCTATATAACTATGACTGTAAACTTGCTTTACTAGTTTGGGAACATGTTACTGACATCCATAGTTTCGTGCACTGCTCGGGGAAAAATGTGTTAGGTCCGGGAAATACAACATAAAGTAATCCACCCACCACTAAAATGGCATGAAAATGATTATACTTGACGGAGTCTGCCCTGACATTGTGTAAAAGCGACCTTGAGTTTGAATATAGATTCCATAGTTTTTAAACAAGCGCTCTCACGACCGTATGATACCATGTCGGCGTTTATACGGATGGGTTTTCACAAACCCAATATTCCCTCACAAGGTATATTTACTGCCAATGCCTACAAACCTACTTAACTACAAACTGAGTGTTATATTACATATATGTATATATATCAAGGCAAGAAGTATCAGGCCCGTGAGCTTTATAAAATGCTGAGGTCATTAGTCAACAAGTAATAGAGCTCTAGTACAGAGGTGAAAAGCTCTCTCTCCTGTTAAAACACAGAGCAAGAGCAGTCCTCCGAATAGGCAAACTCCAGTTGCCAAGGACTCATGTGCATTTCAATCTGAAGAAGCACCATCCCATCCAGACCTGTAGCACCACAGAAATTGAGCCCAGCAGTTGTCTCAATAGATTAACAATCACAATATGAATGGGAAACACCTCAGAGCAATGCAAATACGTCTGACGATACTCCAGATTCTATTAGAAGTGCTACCACATGCGGAAAATATTCTTAAAGAATGTATCGTCTGTAAAATCCTCTAACGAAAAAAAAGCAATCAATTGTTTTCCAATCTTCATTTAAAAAATACATGTATTTCTGACAATAAATTAGATTCCAATAAATTGATAAATTTCATCACTATGATTTTATCAATTCCAATTTAGATGCTAAATAGATTTACCAATTCAATCAACCGGAAGTGCTTTGTAATTTGAAAACTTCAATTGATCAACTTTTTTAATTTATTAAATTAAACTTTGGGCAAACACATAAATTTCGAATGCACAGACAATTATTGGCATTGCAACTGAAACCCAAATAATATTCACATTTCCACATTTCCCACAAAGCATTTCTAATAATCAAAATTGAAATGCCTCACAAATTCATCAAATTGGTCAGCCATTAAATAGGACACATCATTTTTGTTGACCATTTTGTTGCCTCTGCTCAGTTGCAAAATTAATTAATAATTTAAGAGTAATTCAAGAGTAAGTTGGCCTTCGAGACTTGGCAAGTCAATAAACAGAATGTTGTTTTTGTAGTTGTATGTATAAAATATTAATTAAATAAATTAGTAATTATGACTAATATCTAATTTATTTATGCCTAATTTATGATAACTAATGGGGTACTCAGATATTTTTAAAAATTTTAAATATAATATTAATATATGTTTATCCTTTACAGCTAAAGTTAATCGTTTATTTTCACAAATTATTTATTGTTTATTCGTATTAACATAGCATAACATAAACTACTAAAAAAGGTCTATTAGTTCTATAAAAAATGCAGTAAAAGTAACAACACAACATTTTTTCTAGCTTATTTATCCTTTTATAGAAATATGGATATGATTTCAAAAGAGTATTAAGAGAACTCCGTGAACATGTTTTGGAAGAGTATTTTTAGTTTCCAGTTTATTACACTCGTAAATTAGTTGATTTATTTGCTACGATTCGAAACCGAAAACAATTTATGACAAATATAAAGTAGGCAATTGTTTAGCCATCACAAAGTGAGGCAATAAAACCGATTGATAGACAGATATATCTTATATATTACGTAGACACCCAGGAACATGCTCTTTGAGACAAGTATACTTAGAAATGCCCTCCTTTTTGGACTACTTTGCAGCCCTTTCGGCGAGTGCGGTACTTCTCGGAGACAACTTCACGTTAATTGCACTAACGAATACGAATACGACAATGGTAAATGCAATGCAGGGCAATCAAGTGACCATTGAGCAGATGAGCACAACGGAAGAGCAAACTGTGGACATTTGGAGCGAACGGCCTGATACAGCGACACTGACAAAGGGCTTCTCAATACCCACGTACTTGCCACCTTTTCCGGATTTCATTCCTGCTGATTTGCCACAACAGATGGTGACGGAAACGGGAGCTGGAGTGGGTGTGGGAGTGGAGACTGTGACAACAATACCACTCACACACACAAGAAACCCCCCGAGCTCAGCACAGTCGTCTGGTAATAAGCAGGAACCACAAAGGCCCCAATCGCAGCCCCAACCACAGCCTCGTCTCCATGCCTACGACAGTGAGAAGAAGGCGCAGGAGATTCGACGCGAAAAGCAACTGGCACGTGAGAGGCAACAGCTGCCGCGTCGCCACCTTAGTCTTCCATCACGGAATGTTACTGTACAGGTGGGACAGAACGCCTACCTGCCATGCCAGGTAAGAGGGCGATGCTGTGTGGTCGATGCTCTGTGGTCGGAATGTGACATTCATTTGAGTAGCATGATTGAAAGGCACTAAATCAAACATTCCCCTTTTGTCGAATGCCTTTTGTATATTTGCAGCTTCATCAGCACTCGAACAAACCGCTCTCGTGGGTCCGATTACGGGATGAACATATCATAGCCGTGGATCATACAACATTCATCAATGATGCACGCTTCTCAGCACTACTTCAGTCGTCATCGTCGAATTCCTCTGGACCCCAAATGGACATCGCCAATGGCAGCAGCAGCCTTAGCTGGACTCTGTTAATTAAGTACGTCCAGCTTCAGGATAATGGCTGGTATGAATGCCAGCTGGCAACGGAGCCCAAGATGAGTGCCAAGGTCCAGCTGCTTGTTATAAGTAAGTCAAAGAACAGCAGAACAGCAGATGAAATCGTAGTTATGCATAAATCAAATTTAATTTAATATAACCAACATCCATCACATCCAATTAGCTCACTATAATGTCCATAATGTGCACAAATTGAATTCAATTCATTTAATACAACACGTGTTTAGTCCTATTTCACCTCCATTCAACTCACTTCGGTCTAACCTTAATTAAATTCAACATAACCGCGATTTAGTTCAACATAACCTCACTTCGATTGAGCATAACCAATTCAACTTTAATTAAATTTCATACTTGACTTTAAACACTGGTAAGCAGTTCACTGTTCCCATGGCATTTTAATCAACTAATTTGTATTAAATTTACATGAATTTGTGTACCATTAATACAATTTTCAGTCTTTGTACTTGTTGCATCTTTAATCAATTTGATAACGTAATTTAAACATTTTGAGCATTTTAGGGCAAACTGAAAATACCAACACGCAATGTCCATTAAAAGCTAGTTTGATTTGTCTTTAGTTAATTTTTAATAGAGAATTTTTGACAATATAATTTTGTCTCCTTACTCGAAGAGATTGAAGCTTGCCAGAAGGGAAATGTGTGAGAGTGTGTATAAGGAAGAAAGCGTTGGTATAGCTATGCCCATTTGTCTATCCGTCCGTCCGTATGAACACCTGGATCTCACTGACTTTAATAGTTAATGCCACCAAATTGGGAATGAATATCTTCAATATTGTACGCAATCAAGTTTATTTCAAATTATTGACACGGGCCCAAACATCCTTTTTATTACACCATAATATGGAAATTTAAAAAGCTATCCTACAAAATTTTAAATTTTTTAATTTGTATCTGCTGTGTGTAAGGTGATAAAGTGCCTTATATAAATAAATAGATTTTGATAAAAATATATATAAAAATAATTTTATAACACCATAACATGGAGACTTTAACTATACAATTTTTAACATTTTAATGTTTACCTGCTCAGTGTAAGGTTATAAAGTTCCTTATATAAATCAATAGATTTGGATAACTACAGTTTGTGGGACAGTGCAGAAGTTACAAATTGGTGAATAAATCACATGAATAAGTTATACAATTTTACTGAATTAAATACTCTTCCATCATTTTATCATGAATTATATGGTCATTATAAATATGATAATTTGTCAGTGGAAATGCAATGTTGAACATTTAATTTCATTCATTTTTAAATTACTATTTACAAGCGTTAAATTAAACATAATATTGCCAAAGTTCGACATAACCTCAACTTAATTCTGTTTAACCTCAATTCTGTGTAACCTAAATTCTATTTTTGCATTTACTAGCACCCAAAACGGAATTAATTGGGGATAAACAGCGCTTTGTCAAAGCTGGCAGCCGAGTGGAGCTACATTGCATTGTGCGTGGCACCATAGAATCTCCCAAATATATAGTCTGGTATCGGGGAGATCAACAGGTGTTTGCGGAAAATGAAGCGACTGGTGCTGATAACGGCTGGTACACTCAGATTGATCGGAATATTTTCGGCAATACGGAGTACAGTCGGAATACGGTATGTGAAATGACACTCAATTGGTAAAATAAATATGTAATCAACAGTTTAATTTAAATTCTTTCATAGATTGGCAGTCTAGTCATTCCCGTTGTACGTAAGAACCACTCCGGAAACTACACGTGCGAGCCGGAAAATAGTCAAGCGGTTTCCATACAATTACACGTACTCAGTGGTGAGAATTTATATCTTTATTTAATTTTATAAAATTGTAATAAAATCTTGCCTTCCAGGAGAGTATTCGGCCTCGGCTATAAAGTCCACAGCAGATGGCTTACATAGACATGGACATGGCTACAACAGTCTGCATCGATGGCTAATCTTTTTACTGGTGGCCCTCAATAAGACATGAACTTTTGCCCCACTGTGGCATTATCTATTTAAGATATCGTATTAGATAAATTTATAGATAATTCGCACGCTCTGATCAATGCCAACAATTTGTGAAAGTGTTTTTCCAGAATCATGTTTTAGCACAGAATTTTATACCATCTATAGATATAATATCATCTCTTTTCTCTATCTTTTAAATTTAGAAATTGCTAAGCATTTGTAAATTTAAGCATTCAATTGTGTTAGACACTAAGATATTTGCGTAAATAAAGCCAAAGGCATAAATCAATAAGAAAACTACGATGAGATTAATAAATATTTTTAACTTAGTTAGGGAAATATGTATAGAACGCTACTAAGGACGGATCGGACAACTATAGCCTATGACTCCCGTAGGACAAATCGGTCAAAAAAAGGAAATTTGTATGAAGACATGTAGTTTTAGTTGAGCTATCGCTACCAAACTCCTACATTATGTGTATAGTACAATCATACCTATCTCCTCCAAGTTATATCCGGATCGAGCAACTGTAGCCTGTAGCTCCCATAGGACAAATCGGTCAAAAATAAAATAATTGTTTGAAGACATGTAGTTTTAGTTGAGCTATCGCAACCAAACTCATACATTATGTGTATAGTACCATTATAACTATCATCACCAAATTTCATCCGGATCGGACAACTATAGCCTGTAGCTTCCATAGGACACATCGGTCAAAAATAAAAAAATGTGTGAAGACAAGTAGAATTAGTTGATCGATCGCAGCCAAACTCACACAGTATGTGTATATAATTATAAAATATATCCTTACTAAATCTGACCGAATCAGACAGTATCAGATTGTATTCTATCAGGTAAAATTCAACAGGTTTTCATAGGTTAGTCTAGTTCCGAAACAACAGATACTTTCCAACCAAATCCTATTACTTTCTCAACCTCAATTTAAACTCATTAAACTGCTGAAAAGCGGCTGCAATTTATTAAAGAGAAATAATATCATTACATACACATCTATAATTACAAAGTCATCATAAAAAATTTAAATGCCGTAGTTCAAAAAAAGGAAAAGGGAACAGTAGAGAAGAGGGCTAAAAGAACTGGCAACTGCTGACGCCTTTTCTCCTTTCTCTTTTGCCTTTTGTTATGTCTTTCATGTTGGACCTGATGCTTTTGTTGCACTTTTCAGTTTTGCGTTTTTGTTTTACGGCGTGGCAACTATAATTTTCCGCGATTTTCTTGATTGCCTCCGCCACACCACACGTTTCACGTAGCTCATTTATCAACACGGCTGACCAAAGCCAAAGAAGCCGTGGCCAAAGTTTTACGGCCAACTTTGAATTTCCTTTCCCACAGAAGTTAGCCCACATTTTCATCTTTTGCGCACACCTTGCGATTTTCTTATTTCCTCACAGCTGCATCCCAATCCCAATCCAATGGCAAAGCCAAAGCCAAAGCCACAGCCACTCGACAGACAATTTACAGCTGGACAGTTGAAAGCAGATAGAAAAGGGAAAGCTACGCCAAAGAATCCCAGAGTGTGAATGGCTACTGGTATGGGAGTGGGAATGGGAATGGGAATGGAAATGGTAATGGGTGGAAGGAAGTCTGGTTGGTCTAATCACTTTTTGATTTATTTGCAACAGTCGCTTGGTAAAAGTTTTTGCCACAGTTCATATTTTTCCCGTTCTAGTTGATTTTATGGTTTGCTTGTACTTTTCTCCAGTTGCCTTTGTGGTTTCGAGATGAAAGCACAGAAACAAAGAAAATATGGTAGAAATGAAAACTTAGTGAAAAGGCAGCTTACGAGTGAATAAAAAGAAAATATTTTGCATTACCGTCCACATCAAATAAATATTTTGGAAAAGTATTTGGCGAACTGTCAGCAATTTTTAAAGTGTCTTTTAGCCAGCATATTACTTTGAACTCCCCAAAGAGTTTGCTGCATATCAAAGCCACTTTCCATTTTAATAATTTAAATACGCCACCAAAATGTACGGTAGCACAAAGTAATACACACGCGTTGCCTCCAGTCTGTACTTTTGTCCCCGTATTCCCTGGCCCAATCCTGGCGACAGCATAGGCAATGTACCTTGCCACTAAACAAGTCTTTTGAGTTGTTGGCACAACTTTCTTGTGGCTAAAAGTGCTTAAAGTTTGCCGCCTGACTTTTAAATTACATTGACTTCAGTCGTGGGCGGCAAACTTGGTCGAGAACTTCCGCCACTTTTTGACTGCAAATACGTATGGAAATTGTTAGTTATCTCTAGCGGCATTAGCAACAGGCATTTCCGGCCATTCTAATTTGAATTGCTGACAACTAAATTTAAATTATATCCAATGATCCTAAGCAACTAAGAAACTAACTTAACAACTCGAGTTTGCCCAACTCGCAACTTATTTCAGTTCCTTCGTTATATTCAATTTTGTCAATTTTCTTATAAAGTCACGAATTCATCGGCCTTCCCCGAAACTTTGTTTGAAAATTGCTTTGAAAGTTAAAAAAAGGAAACTTTTCCTGCCTGCCTCATAAAAAATACATTCAGGTAGGTCAATTGCCGCACCTGTTGCGGCATGAGAACAGTTTCCATTGCGCATGTACACAATTTGAATCTGTTCTTAGCGCCAAACTATGTAACTGTTCTCAGCCAAACACAAAGCTGACTGCTATGGCAAAACGAAGTAGCGAGAAAAATTCGCATTTGAATTGTATTATATTGTAACGTATTCTATAATTTATATCGTTTGGTTCATTTATATAAAATTTAACAATATATTATTATTTCTTTAATTTATTATATGCTTTTCTTAAATAAACAGTTAACACTGAAAAGACGGTAAATTCAAACAATGTGCCTAATAAGTGTAAAATTTTGTCTGTAGCATAAAACTTAAGACGTAGTTTTGAAATGTTAAAATATAGATTTCTTCTAATATTAATTAATTAATATTAGGTTTTAAAAACAATAACTTTTTGCACGTTTTAACACTAGATTGACGAAAAATTCAATATATATGGTAAGGTATACGAAATATTAAAAGTAACATAAGTTGTTGCTGTTGTAGTCAAATCGAAGGTCAACCTCAAACGGTGAAACCAGACCAAAGGATACAAAGGACCAACGTTTGACTGGGTAGGTTCTAACCCCCGTTTTTTGGGATGGTATTTCATAGATTATCTCCATAAGGGAGCATACTACACTTTTGGACAAACTTAAAGAGGAAATTCATATTATTTAAAAGGTATAAAAATGTTAAAGAACCGCTATACTAAATATATTTCCCAGGAAGGCTCCTTTGTTGAAGAATAATTTACATTTTGTAAAAAAAATAAAAGTTTTCATAAAAAACTAACCATGTAGTAAAAGCTTTACACTTAGTATAAATAAACCACATTTGCAGTTTAATTATTTTATTAAAATAGTACATCTAAAGTTGCGTTCAAATGATTGCATCCCGACTTTTTAGATAGCTGCACTAGTTATTTAAAATTGTAATAATCTAATTAACTATACCTACATTTTAATAAAAAATGATGCGTTATTAATTAAAGCCACGAAATTTCAATTTAAAAGCAATTTAAAAGAGAAATATAAGCAGTCAAACATGAAAAGAAGATACTGACCGCTGACCGTCTTTCCAGTGTTAAGCTGTATGACTAAGTTATAGATACATTTCTGGCTTTTTAATTTAACTTTTACCTCGAATTGTTTTCCCGCAGTTCAAAATTCAAATTCAAATTTTTATTATTAATTTAATAACCGTTTATTTGCGTAAATATGCACAATATTTGTTTCTTGTTTCTGTTTATATATATTTTCTTGATATATACTATATTATTTGTTGTAAAATTAAACACTCTTAAAGTGAAACTTAATAGCAATTTCTCGATAATTGCATTTCTTATAACATAATTTTGCAAATTTGTATTTTGTTATATTTGAAATACATGGAATGCAGAAAAATAATTTTTTGCTTTTAATATTTGTTATTTATATATTTTATCGTTCGAATAGATTTAATGTTATAACAAAGAAATCATACACAAAGTATAAGTACCTATATAGTACTTGGTGTATATATATTTTGTTTAAAGCCATTAGGTTCTTGTGTAGTGAAATCCTATTTGATTTAAATTGGTACATTTCGTCTATGCACTAAATAATTTTTTTTCTTGTTCTTTGTATGTTGCTTTTAAAATATATACCAAAAATGTTGTAATTAAAAATATATATATTTATATATACGTGGTTCTTTCGTTTTGTTGTAAATGTAAAATTGTTTTGTTTCTTTGTTAATAATTGAATAATTGGACCATTTGTTTTATGACGTCGTGGCTTATAATTTTCTATAATAATAAACATTTCGTGTTTTGTTCCGCACAATTCCCATGTAAATATCTCTAAGTTAACGCACATCATTTACACATCTTTATCAGCTATAAGGTAAACACTAAATATTTTAATATTTGTTGCAACAGTTTTGTTTTTCCTTTTGTAATATAATATTCCATATAAACACAAACATATTCGAGCATGTGTTTGCATTAGGTAAAGAATTGTGTTTAAAACCGCTTTACAAATTGTGGCTCTCCCAACATTCGTTGCCCTGTCTTCTAGGCTTCTTATAGTGTACTACATATGTATGTTTATATATACCATAAATGATAGAATATTCTAATTTTGCTTTTCACTAATTGATTTCGGTTAACATTTTGTTTGTTATCAACTCGTACTACGTAACTAGGCGATATATATTTTAATTGAAACGTGATTCTATGGATTGTTTATTGCATTGCTTAGCAAATTCGTTAGGTTTTGTCATATGTGCTATTTAATCGTGGTCTATATAATAAATATATAGTTTCTGATATTTTATCTTAACAACTTGGCCCCCAATTCAACAGTGTACTCGGTAGTATATAAATATATGTATGTACATCGCAATGATCATTGGCTACGTGTTAAACCGCTCTCAGTGCACTGCATCGATGTCCCGTTGTGCCCGCGATATCTTCAGCTTGTCCTTGGGCGTATTATCCTCGCCAGATTCCAAAGCAAACATCTTCATCTTCTCCTTGAACGACAGTTTCTCTGGCACCGCATCTCCAGCTCGTTGTTGCTGCTGTTGTTGTTGCTTCTCGGCCAAACGCCTTTGCCGAGGATCCCTGTAGAAATTTCAAAGTAATATCTTTCGAAAACCTGGTGCTTATCTATGTTCTTACCTGTAAACTTCTTGAGCGCCAATGACGCCAGGTGTCGATTGCACGGTAGTATTCCAAAGTGCTGCATCTGGTGTGGATGGCATCGAGGGCAACATGGAGGCATCCAAGTACTATAAAATAATAAAAGAATTATTAATTTGTTTCTTTAAAATTACTCAAGTTTATACGCTTACACTTGCATCCTCGCGAATCGTGTCCAAATCCTGATGCTCCAGCGTAAAGTTGTCAAGCAAATACTGCTGCTGCTGCTGTTGCTGCAACAGATTGTTTTCCTCGTCGTGGAAACTCACACGCTTGTTGTCTCTTGGCTGCAATAGTGGCGGTGGAGTGGCTAATCCGCCAACCAAACTCATACCCGATCCCGTGGCCGACACATAGGCAGCATTTAGTTCCATGGCGCTCAGAGGAGATGCCTGCATGGTGTTGTTGTTCAGACTGCTGCTCAAATTGTTGTTGTTGATGTTGTTATTGTTGGTGTTGGTGCTGTGTAGCGACGCCTTCTTAATTTCCACAGCAGCCGCCGCAGCCATATTCCCTGTGGCCGTCTTGAGCAAACCCGTTGATGAATTACCACCTGCTCCTGCTCCACCGACGCTGGTTCGTAGTTTTTGCTGTGACATTATCAGATAAGAGCTGTTGCGTTCTGGTGGGGGCGGTGGTGGCACTGACCCATCCAGCGCTGTCTCATTGTTGTTATCTTTGTCGAGCATTGAGAGCTGGGTTAGATCCTTAGCCAAACTCGAGATGGGGTGCTCGGTCTGCAGATGACGTTCATCAGCAAAACTCGCCGATTTGTGCGATTTTGATGGAGACGAAGGAGCTCCTCCACCTGTGTTGCCACCAGCTCCACTCTCCGAGTACCGATTATGCTTCAGTATACTCTTTGGCTGCTGTGTGTTCGCCGCATTGCTGCTTATTGCTGGAAGTGGCATGGGAGGCGGTGGTGGCTGAGCCACCGACTCAACGGGACTGCTCTCACCAATTTCGGCCAGCTTGATCTCTGTCTGGCGGTAACTGGTGATGGGCGTTTGTATGGCACCGCTCGCTGACAATCGAAACAGTTCCTGCACATTGTCCTTATCGTAGGCCTGCTCTTGATCATCCTCCTGCTCCTGCAACTCTTGTGCACGCCGTTCAAAGTCACGCTCCAATATAAGCGTCTTCAATTGCTCCTCCTGCTGTGGGGTGCGTGGCATAGTGCCCGACAACTCGGCAATCTGCTGCTCCCGCCATTGACGTATGTGCTCACGTCGCATCTCCAAATCCTTTTCCCGCTCCTCACGCTCCCACGGATTACTGCCGCCGTGCACTGGTCTAGCTGCTGCCTGATTGGCGGGCAAATAACTGCCCTTGGGTGGATCCAGTGTGCTGGCCACATAGTTCATGCCCGGCACCAGCTGCTGTGTTGCCTTGTACAACGGATGCGTAGCTGTTGGTGGCAGAGGCGGTTTATCTTCGCCCATCATATGGCCAGGCATATAGGCAGTTTGCTGTTGCTGTTGTTGCTGCTGTTGTAATCGCTGTTGTTGCTGCTGCTGTGGCTTGGGTGCAGTGCTGGGCGGTGCTGCCGACTTGCTAGGCGACTGCAGGCTGCCAGTTGGCTTTGGTGGCAAAGCTATAAAATTAGGCGATGCCTGTTGCTGTTGTTGCTGCTGTTGCAGTTCGTAGAGTGTTGCTGCCTCATGAATTTGACTGCGACGTGCATGTTGCTGATAGTCGAGACCACCGTTCTGATAACCGGGCACAAAATCATTGACGTTCTGCATGCTTTGACTGGCGCTCATCGCTGGCTGTTGCTGTAGTGTCTGCTGATGCTGCTGTTGCTGGTGCTGTTGGTACATGTTGCTGATGTTGGGCATAGAGGGTGCCAGCATTTGTTGCATTCGCAATGTATGCTGGAAGTTTGGTTGGCCCTTGGCCCGATTGTTGAACGTCAGTGGATGCTGCTGTCCATTAAGATTGCTGCTGCTTTGGGCAAATTGTTGATGTTGCAGTGCGTGCTGTTGATGCTGTTGTTGCTGCTGCTGCTGTTGCTGTAGCTGTGCACTCTGTTGGCTGTGATAGTAGGCGGATACAGGACGAGCAGGCAGATTGGCACTAGTCTGTAAATGTTGTTGGTAGGGCGATGCCTGTTGCTGTTGCTGCTGCAACTGTTGTTGTTGTTGTTGTTGTTGCAGTGCTCCGGCATGCGGGGAATTTCCATTGTAGGCGTTCAAGGCGGCTTGTGCGGAAATGCTCGGTCTGCAAGTAATAAATGTAATAGAATATTAGTTATTTTAAATGCCAGCAACTGTTGTTATGGGTACATTGCTATTGCTGTTGCTGATTCAGTGTTCAGTGTTCGGTGTTGCTGTCAAACCGCCCCATAAAGAACATTTTGTGTGTGTATAAGTGTGTGTAACTTTGTGTCTTTGAGTGATGCTCTTAAACCTTATTTACATGTGACTGTTGAAAACGTAACAACAACAACATAAGAAAGTACAAGGTCAACATTGTGAGTGTCAAAGTGAAGCACAACAAAAATGCTAATTACTCACGCACATGACACATTTCTACGCGTTGGTATTCGCGTTCTATGGGTAGAAGGCCATAAAGAAATTTCTTAAAGCGCAAAGTCGTCCTAGAAAAACGAATTCAATTTAAAGGCAAACAACAATAAACACGAAAGCAACAATAAATTAACCAACCAACCAACATAAATTAAATGTTGTTAATTATTAAATGGAAACAAGTACGAATACGTATAAAATGTCTTTAAGCGTCACACAACTAGCAATGACAGAGAAAATTTGTTTTTGCCGGTAAAGGTTGCGGTGCTCAAACACCCCACTGGTTCACTTTAGACCGGTTAAAGTGAATTCGCATTTACGGTTTATAGCTGACAATTATAATGACAATTAATTACAAACACAACAGAGGGCGAACCATGAAACATAATGAAATTGCTGAAGCTCGAGAGTCAAAAACAAAAAGTCCATTTGATTTGTCAACATTAGGATTGTGTTCACACAAATGTCAGAGCATTTATTGCTCTATCAGACTAGAAAATGTCCTGCATATTCTTTAAGTAAGTTATATCTAAACCTTACTTCACTATGACTAAAACTGATTTGTTATTTACGTTCAATTCAGAGTCAAGTATGTTTTTAAAATACACGAAATGTATTTGAAAGTAAGTAAGAATGACTACATACCGCGAACTCATACTAGTGTTGATTTGTTAACATACAAATTAGCAATTTTATACCGGACCAAGCTTGGGGAGTTTAGTTATTGGTTAACAAAGACATGTCTTCATACAAGTTTCACTTTTTGGCCGATTGTTTCAATGCCAGCTATATGACAGTGTTCCGATCTGATAAAAAGTTGGTAAGGATGTGCTTCTAGATGCATGTCTGGTGAATTTGGTTGCGTAGCTTGAAAAATAATTTGTATTTCCCCGCAGAGTAGAGAAAACAAAGACGGACGTGGGTATATCGACTCTGCTTTTGATGCTGACCAAGAATATATATAATTTCTGGGGTTGGCTACGCCTGCTTCAATGCTTTCCAAACTGCGTTTCAAACACATAATACCCTCTACAAGGTCATAATGATCATTTACTTACCTTTCGTTTAAAATCGGTTGACTTTGATTCTGTGCACGATACACGCTTAAATTCTGATAGAAGCCTTGCTCGTTGCCATTAAGATTTCCATTTGCGTTTGAATTGTTGTGAATTCCATTTGGTTGAGCTCCGATTCCCATTCCCATTCCCATTCCGATGCCGATGTTTCCTCCTCCAACTCCAGTTCCAGCTCCCGGGCCACTTGCTCCTCCGCCCACATTGTTATGCAAACTGTGCGTACTGCGTGATTTGGAATTGGCGAGTGCTGAGAGCAGAAAGGAAGAGAAATCAATTAGAGCATGGCATTGTTATGGAGATTAATTGAGAGGAAGAGCAGGAGCAAGAGAGAAGGTTAAGGTATGTGTGTGTATCACTTACATATATTGCCAGATCCCGTGTGATGATGCAGAGCCGGCACCGATTTGCTATTGGGCAGGTGTGCAGCTAAGGGATTCATGATGTTGCTACTGGTGTTGCTGTTATTGTTGTTGTTATTATTGTGATTGTGGCTATTGTTGATATTACTATTGCTCAGATTCAGGTGCTGATTGAGGCTGTGACTCGTGTGACTATTGGCAATAAGAGGCCCACCGATACCGCCCAATGATTTCGACGATTCGGCAGCCCCCATGCGACTCAAATCTCGCTCGGACATGCGGCGATTACCTGATTACCCCAACAACAACATAATCATCAAAATAATTATCATCACCATCATCATTATGATCCACAGAGTGCGGCAGGAAGTGTATCGAGGATGGTGCAAGTAGAAGGAGGGGAAAGAGATAGATTTGTATTTGTTTTAGTAATCATCATTGTAATCCCAGTATAATTATTTCAGTGTATCTGTGTGTGAGTGGGTGTGTGTGTGAGAGTGTGTGTGTGTGTGGTTGTGGCAAATGTAATCAAATTTAATTCAATGTGCATACAAAATGTAATTAACATGTGCAAACACAAAAACTCTACAAATACATACAAATAAAACAATAAAAAGCCAAAGAATCAAAAAGAAGGCAAATCCAACAAAAGCCTCTACGATTAAATTCAATAGAATATTTAAATACACTTTATCGAATATTCAATTAAACAAAGGCTTTCGTGTTCCGTGTTGACGCTTCAATTCTATACAATTTAATTGCCATAAAGTCACACAACAATTAAAAATTCAATTATTTCCATAATAATAACAACATGCAGTTTTAAAATCCACAAGAGGTACACTAAAAAACAGCGAAAGTTTGTGCTGAAATACAAATTTAAAAGTTTCTATACAGCAATCTTAGAAAAAGTAAAATTATCAGCAAAACAAACAAATTTCAATAGAAAATATTTCATAGAATTTCAAATTTATACAGTGATCCTAATAAAATAATAATAATTGCAATCTGATTAACTAACCAATCTTAAGATTTCGCAAAAGATACAAGTAAAAAAGGCTACAGTCGAACGAGCCGACTGTAAAAGACCCGGTACTCCTAGTGCGCATTTTCCTTAATTTTCAACCGACTTGCCCTATGGGAGCTATAAGCTTTAGTTGACCGATTCGGATCAAACTTATTGATAATAGTTATATTAATACCATACATATTATATGTGAGTTTGATTGCGGTAGCTCAACTATTACTACATATCTTCATACAAATGTCTTGTTTTTCGACCGATTTGTCCTATGGAAGCTATACAATATAGTTGTCCGTATCAAACTTGGTGTGGATTGTTATATTGATACCATACATGAACTGTGTGAATTTGGAGGTTGGAAGTTGTAGTGTAATGAAAATATTTTTTTACAATTTACGGGTGCGGACGGGGAGTGACAAAACTTTGAAATAAAATGAACCTGCCTGGCATATAGACTGACTTTCATTTCAAATTTGTAGTGGATCTAGCTCTTGTAGTTTAAAAGATCCAGGTGTTCATATGGACGGACAGACAGATGGACGGACGGACAGGCGGACAGGCGGACATCACTATATCGACTCGGCTGTTGATGCTGATCAAGAATATATATACTTTATTGGGTCGGCCACGCCTCCCTCTGCCTTTGGCGCACATTTCGCTTCTGACAAATAGAACCATCTACTCTTTTGTAGAGTACGGAGTACATCTTCATAGAACTCAAAAGATTTAAAAATGTAATTAGAACAAATTCCAGTTTTTCTAGAAACAATTTTAGAATTCAATCATGATTTTATCGTATAAGAAAAATTATCTTGCATCTAAAGAACTTTGAAATACAAATTTAATACAAAAGCAAACACAACTAAAAAGCAGCTAAAGTGGAATCCAAATTAAATTATCTAAGCCAACAGAGAGAGTGGAAAGTGGATTGTTTAGAACAGTAACAGATATATTATTATATACAACAAGAACCTCGGTGCATTGCAATTGGGTTGTCATCTGTGCGTTGAGCACAACAATGTTGCTTCATTTGATTCCGCTCGTCCGACAAAGCTACGTAGCCCAGTTCCTGTTCCGACAGCAACGTCATGATCATCAACACCCACCACGTCATCGTCGTCATCATCATCTTCTTCTTCGCTGACAAGCATATTAGCTGGCATATCACAGCAAATGCAATCGGAGCAAGAGGAGGAACATGAGGCGTCATCATCAACATTACTGCAGTTGCAGTTGCAATCGTTGTTGCTGGCACGGGACAGCAGCAACTTGGCTGTGGAGGGCGGTGAAGCGGTTGCCTTTCCACCATCATGATGATGATGATGGTGATGACGCGTATGGTGATTATGATGCTGATGATGATGATACTGCTGCTGTTGTTGATGTTGTGGGCGTGGCTGAATCTGCTGCTTTTGTTTATGCTGCTTGTTACGCTTCAGTTGTCTCACACTGTGCGCCTGACGGTTCTTGCATAGAACACTGCGACGACAGGGCAAGTGACGTGAAAGGGGTAGGGGTTGAGCTTGAGATTGAGCCACGGATACGGGCTTCGTGGCAAGTGGTTCTTTGGCTGCCTCCTGGCAGCTGTCATAACACTTGAAAGTGGACGCCACATTGTTGTTTGTTGCCGGTTGCAACTTTATTTCTCCATCACCTTGTCCTTCTCCGCCACGACAGTGGGCACAACAGGGACATTCGCAGCTGAGCTTTGACTGCGGCTGCTCCGTCTCAGCCACAGCTGTTGTCTGCGGCAGCTTCACATCGTAATCCTTTCCAGAGCTACCGAAGAGACTCCATTCCTTCAATTGTTTGATTATGTCACCCTGTTCATGCTGTGTGAGTGAGACACGTTCTGCTGTTTTGACGGCTAATGCCGATGTGGATTTGGATTTGGAATCAAGTTTGTTTTTGTTGTTCGCAAAGGTTTGATTGGCATTAAAATAGGCTGCCATTTCACGCACCTTGCCTTGTCCAAAGGGCAAAAGGAAACTGGGACTGAGATTTGTATGGCTGGAGGCGCGACGTGTGGAAATCTGATTGGTGCTTGTGGTGCTCTCACAATATTGATTGCTTTTATGTACATTTTGTGTGCGGGGACAAGCACAGGAACTGTCACTAGGAACTTGTATGCTGACTAGAGGAGGGTTTGAAGTTGTTGTTGTTGTTGTTGCCGAACTGACCCCTGACCTTATATGTGAACGCTGCATGTTCAGCTGCCGACGACAGGGTGACTGTTGCTGTTGTTGCTGCTGTGCCTGCCGCAGCAATGGCATTCGTTCTATGGACTCGCTAGAGGATCGCTGGCTATTGGAACCAGAACCACCCGAGCTATAATCCACCGCTGAACAATTTGTGGCACGTTTCGTATTCAATTCGCGGCGAATCTTTTGTATGAGCGGCATACGCTCCATGACCTGTGGATCTGTCGAAAGCGATTCATTCGAAGAGTTGCTGATGGCAAAATTACTGATGGCATCGTGTGTGTGATACTTCCGATCTATGCAGGGAGCATCACTCGAAGTCGGTTGCTCCAAATCGAAGCTAACTGTCTTGCGATAACCAGCAGCAGGATTCCGCTTGACTGTTGAAGCGGAGCTGTAGCTGCTGTTGTTGTTGCTGCTGCTGCCGGCAATGCAAGGACGTTGCTGTTGCGAAGATTGTTGCTGCTGCTGCTCATCTTCATCATCTATGAAGGGTATATCGCCAGAGTCAGCCATGGAGGCAATGCCCTCCTCGTTTAGCGGCTGATGTGCATCGCTGTAACAATTAAAGTTACTAAAAGATTCCTGCGAGTTGCGCGTATCCTGTGGCTGTTGAGCTTGCGGTGGCTCATCCTGATACTCCTCAATATAAATCGAAGGCGGTGGCGTACGGCGCAATGGACGAAGTGGACTAAAGTGTGGTGCCGCTGGTGGTGGCTGCTGATAATACCCCAAGTTGGGTTCGTTGGACAGATATAGACTGCTGGCCGATCTGGCAATTGGGCGTGTGTCTCTATACCTCGGATCAATGTGCAACTGATGTCCCAATGCACAGAGCTCCTCCTGCAAACAGGATGCACTTAGTCGACGCACTGGCGGCGATGCGGAACGCATGCAAGCAAATGATTCACGGCGACTGCGGTTTAAACTATCGTCCGATATGGAATTATTATAATACCGTGCCTGTTGTTGATACGACGAGTGTCGTCGCTGTTGCTGATGTTGCTGCTGTTGCAGTTGCAAGTAGTTGCTGCTGCTAGTGGCACAGTCTTTACAGAAACGGTTAGGCAGCATGTTTAAAGAGCGAATTCGGATTTGGGATTTATACTTGGATAGCTTACTCAGGTGTGTATGTGTGAGTGTGTGTGTGTTTGTGTGTGAAAGACTATTCGTTGTGTACATGAGTTGGTTAATTGTATGTGTGTTTGTTTATTTGCTAGCTTCTACCCAGCACCAATAAAGTTATTTCAAATCTTGTAGTTGTATTCATATATGTTGTGGTTGTGGCTGTGACTGGGAAGTGGCTTGAGATCGAACTACTCACCACGCTGTATAACGGGACTTGGTTGCTGCAACAGTGTGGCAAGTCCATGATAAATGGCCCCCTGCTTGGCTACCTCCAAGCTGACAACAGGCCCCGTTCGCACCAAATAATCCGCAGCACTAGAAATATAAATATCAATTGTAGTTTCATTTCCAACTCGACATGTTTTAAGTCCAGCTTCTCACCGCTCTTGGGTAATGCCAATCAAACTCTGACCATCCACTCTCAGCAATTGATCGCCAGCCTGTAGGCGTCCATCTGCATCGGCAGCTCCGCCGGGCACCACGCTCTTTATGTAGATGCCCAAACGCTCCTGGCCAGCTCCTTTGGCTGCCACAATGGAAAGTCCCATTCCGTTGCTGTTCTTGTGCAGCTTTATCAGTTGCACCTCCGGCTGAGGCAACTTGTTCGACATGGCACTGGAGCTGCGAGCCTGCTAATGAAGTTGAAAATGATTAGAAATTAAAATAGCTTCATTTATTGTCATTTCTTATTCCTACTTACATTAAATTGATGCATGTAAACCGTCCACAGTCCAATCGAAGTGGGCTGAGCCGCCAAACGGCACATGCCCTGCTGCTGTAGGGGATTCAAGAAATCCACAAGGCCTGTGGGTATGCCCCGTACCACATCACAGCTAAAACCATCGTCGGGCAAGAGCAGAGCCAAATGAAGTTCGGGTGATTCCTCCAAGCGCACTTCTCGGCCATCGGCACGTGTTAGCTCATCCGCCACAGACTCGGCCATGCGAATTGCCGTGTCCACAAGAGTTCGTGGTATCTTTTCCTGCTGCAGCAATGCGCTCATTTGGAGGGAGTTCAAACGGAAGCAGGAGCAGGCCAATTGCTGGATTTCTTCAACAGAAGATTTTGGTGCTTGCAGGAACTGGGCGCATTGATTAATCTTGGCCAAATGGCAATCGGCGGCCAGTTCAAGGCCCTGTCTTTCCGCCCACAATTCCAAAAGCTGCAGACGCTCGGTCATCACTTTACCCCACTCGGCGGTGCACATATGCGAATTGGCCACAATCTGTAGGAGAGATACGACCAGACAGTTTTGAGTGTTAAGTGCAATTCAGGGGGTTCAAATGAACATTTTGGATAATTCAACCTTCTGTGTCCGCTCACCGTATTAAAACAAATCACGTTGATGTAGTGAAACAGCTGAGAGAACAACTGAATGGTAAGTGCGGCATTCACACGACAGCGTCGCAACAGCGCCATTGCGGAGCCAAGCACAGTGAGCACAAGTCCAGCTGCCGAATCATGGTCAATGGTCTCCGAAAGGAATTGATTCAAAGTCTGTGACAGCTCCAATCGAAAGCAATTAACAAGATTGCGAAATGCCGTTTGCACTGCCTCAGCCAAGACCTCTTGTGCCTGTACGCTAAAGGCGCTGATGTGACGATCCGATTTCAGGAAATGCAGAAACTCCGAACTATTGGCCATCCAGAAGGCTAAAATGCGGGGATCCGTGTACTGCTCTTGCACAACGCCGTAGACCAGATTCGCCACATGATGCAGAAATATTGTCAACTTGTGGGCGCGCTCTGTGGGTTGCAGCTCTGGACGGTAATGGGTTGAGGCTCGGTATCTGCAAGAAGAAGCAAGAGAATATTTAACTCAATTTTGTCTTTTCTTTATGAAATGGTGATTACTGAATTACTTTTTTTCAGTTCACCATTTAAAGTATCTTTCAAGCGATACTAGTGAATAAAAGTATCTGCTAATGTGACATTTTGTCAGTCGCATATTCTAACTACAATTGTATCTAACTTAAACAGTAATAAATGAATACAGTGAGGAAAACTACATAATAACTACATCAACCTTCATAATTAAACCAACTTCTGTCCATCACTGGAACGACTTCACTAATATTGTTATTAAACTCTCATGTTAACAACATACTAAAACTGAATAATAGCTTTGAGTTTGTTAAAGAGCATCTTCCAGTCGACAGCATGTAGCCTAAACAATATTCAATCCCTTTTAATTGACTCACTTTAGCTGCTTGTCCTACCGTGGTCTAAACAAATGTCCAAAAGTCAAGTTCCCTCCCCTCCGTCAGTCCCTATCACTAGCGCATTCTTCTACTCTCTTTCTAGTCCAACACAACATTTCAGTTTCCCCCCCGTTGCTTCCTCGTCAACATTAATATTAATAGCGCACAAATTGGGTCAGCAGCCAAGATAAATCATCATAATTGATAATGAATTGTTCATTCTCTTGGCCACGACACAGCTGGGAATTCAACTGGAGTAGATGGCTTCAGTCTTTCCATTTAAAGGACTCGCATTTATCAGGCACATTCGACAATTTAAAGCTGTGTCTGCTTAAGTCCAAGTGGGAACAGTGTGATTTAAAGCAGAGCAGTGATTTTAACAAAGGGAAGCTTAAGTCCGCTGGACATAGTGACTCTTATCATTGTTGGGAATATATATGAAAGCGGGGGACTTTTTGTTTAATTGTTAAACAATATATAATAAACTTGACAGGCTGTCAACTACCAGTATCTGTTAATCTATTTTTAAGTTATACAGTTCAAAAAGAGTTTCTATTCTAACATGAAAGTATCCGCTTGAATCAAATCATACAATGTTAAGTTACTTTTCTCCTGAATACGATAAAAGCAAACAATGTTAATGCTCACTAGCAATGTTATGCAACCTAAAACAACATTCTGTTAATATTATGTTTAAAAGACAGAGCCAGGCAGACAACATTACTGTTAAATAACATTTAAGCCAGGCAGCAAAGCAGTCTTTAAATCTTTATACAGCTCTCTTACGTACCTGGCACACAGGTAAAGCGAATAAACTGGCGCAAGCTTAAAGTGCGGCACATTCACGTCCAATTCGCTGATGATGTGACGTAGAAAGAGCTCCTGATGGGTCTCAGGAAATTCAAGAACGGCTGGTAGAATTGGCTCCTGTCCTTGGTTATCACCAGAGCCGCTTCCGCCGGCCAAAAGTCCTCCGCCTCCGGCCAACTTTGGAGATCTGAAAACGTCGAGTTATTTATGTTTTTAGGAGTGTTATGTTAATAAAACATATATTTTATTTATAAGACGAGAAATGTTGTGCAAACATTTCCATACAAAAATCAAAGCATATGAAATTATCTATGCAAATGTTTTACAGAGATTTAAGCACACAAAAAACACACTTAAAGCGCACAATAAAAAACATATTTAAATAAAAGAAGAAAAAACAATGCAATTGTGAAGTGTGAGTGTAACTGTGTGTTTCTTTTGTTGCTGTTAAGAAGTTTCGTTAAATTTATTAATTTATAGTTTAAAGCAGTGGAAATGGATTAATTGCGACGACTGCTTACCTTTCCTGACTGTTGGAACCGCCGGATTTCATGCTTGATATGGACTTAATTTCATTCTCCAGATTACCTTCAAGACTCTGGCCATCATAGTTGGCCCCCGGAGATGTCACCTGCTGCTGTTGTTGCTGCTGTTGCTCCTGGCTGCCATGCTTACTGTCCACCACATCCCGCAGAGAGTGCAGCGCCTGTGACTCTGATGTATTGTTGTTGTTGTTGTTGTGATAACCCGCTGAGGATTGATTCAGCTGCTGATGCTGCTCGTATTCACTCTTGTGCGTCTGCAGTTTGAAAGTAATCGTCTTCTGTATACTCTTTCCCTCTTCACCAACCACGAATAGATTTTTTGGTTCATTACTTACCGAACTGAGCGCTCCGTCCTCGTCATTCCATGATCCTGGCGATGTGGGAGACCGACTGCAGTTTCCATTGGCGTTTTTGTTGTTATTGTAAGTTGTGGTCGTTGTTGGGTTTTATTTTGTGTGTGTGTGAGTGTGTGTATATGTGTGTTTGAAATTTGTTTGCAGGTGCATGAGTCATTTTTATGACGAACAGCAAAACAATAATAATGAAAACAAACAACGAGTAACAAACATAAAGCCACACAAAGCGTGAACATATAAATAAACAAAAAAAAAAGTATGTAAAAATTTAACACAGACATAAAAAATTGGATTGTAAATGTTTAAAACTGTTGAATTGTTGCGCAACGCCAATAAATGATTTAATCTTAATTTTTTTTAATGTAAGATGAAGCTTTAAGTACAGTGGAATCCGGTTATAACGACACTTAAGGGACCGACGATTTTACGTCGTTATACCCGGTAGACGCTTTAACCGAAACGAGCAAAGAAAAAAAAGCTTCTATGGGGACCAAACAAGTCATCGAATTTTCGTCGCAATGACCGGACGGACGCTTTAAGCGGAGTCGTTATATCCGGATTCCACTGTATTTCAATTAACGACTTTAGAAGTTACGCTGCTAAAGCTTGAATTATTCTCGCAATCAACAGAACATGAGTATAAGAGGGAAAGCAATTTTCCTCAATTTAAAAGATTTTTAAATGATTTGAAACTAGATACTTTTGTTTCTGCTATTAGCATAAATATATTTTATAGCAAAGGCATGTTTTCAACAGTTTATTTAACGCTTAATCATTATTAACATATGACTGCCAAATGTTTTATAAAATGCAAATAATTAATTAGCATAAAATTTACTAATTTGAATGAGTGGCACAACAATTACTGTCAGACAAAGCGGAACATTTTATCGAGCACTTTTATTCAATATATTATTTGAAACCACTGAAGTGCACTCACCTTTCGTATAGACATGCCGAGTCCAGTTGGGATTGTGACAAAGCCAAATTGTAGCGCCCATCTGTGGGTGAGTCCAGAAAGCGATACGAGGCCACACGACCGAACATGACAACCGACCCGTTCTGCAGAGAAAAAGCACATTACATGATTAATTAGCACACGCGCTCAAAAGCATAAAGAATTAAGTAGGCACTTATATTATTATAATTACAAACAATTTAATTAAAAAAAAAAATAAAATTATATTTTATCAATTCGCTTAAATCATGTAAAGATAACTAAAGATTAATTGAATTTCGTACGTCTGATTTACATACAAATTACAGCCACAAAAAACACAACGTGTGAGTTTACTGAGAGTTTCTGTGCCACTGCGTCGATTAGGAAATGTCGTATGGGGAAAATGTGAGGCGTTTTGAAGCTAATCGCTAACCAACTGATAGAGACGCCCCTCGTTTTCTAGAACTATGTTTATGTTTACTGTACAGTAAGACATACCCTATGAAAACCTATGTTTACTGTTTAAATGTTTATTAAAATAAATTTGGAATTTAAATATAAATTATGCGAAAAAAACCACATAAGTTACTCTATTTATTACTGAGAAATTTATGGATCATAATAATTTTAAATATATTTATATTTTTCTAACATAGATAAACTTCGTACAGGGCACTTCGAAGTCAATCATTTTCCAAACTTACAATATTTGAAAAATTGTATTGATAGTTGTGTTAAACATTTGAATTTCATGCTCTTTAGTTGCTTTACAAATTATAAAACACACATTTGTGTGTAGTTTTCTTTTTTTGGGTTTTGTTTGGGTTCAATGAACCGCAACTAACCTCAATTTGCCAATTGAATGCAAGAACCAAAATAAATAAAATAAAATTCAAGGCAAAAAAAAAAAAAAAAAAACATTTCAATCTATAAATTACGCAAAATGTATCTAAAGGTCTTTCTCTCACTTGCTGCCATTTTCTCTATGTCTCTCTTTCTATCTCTGTTGCTCTCTCAGTCGCTTTGTCTCTCATATCTTGCGTTGTCAATTCCCCGGTGACTGTTTGAAGTTATTGCCGAGCATTTTTCGCTTATCTCGAGGAATGAGAGGAAAATGGGAAGAGTTGATTTAGCGCGTGAGTTTAAAGGGCCGTAAGTTTGTTTCTGTTTATTTGGTTTCGAATTCATCAAGCGGAAAGTCACAAAGTTTCAACAGTGTTGTTGTTGTTGTTGTTGCTCCTCTTCTTCTTGCACTTTTAGCCAATGCGTGAGAACGCAACGTCAAGTTTATTCGTTTAGTCAGTTACTCTTGTTTTGCTTTTATTTCTGTTTTGTCTTTTTTTTCTATTTGTGTGTCACAAAGTTGTCAAAACAAAAGATAAATCAACTGCGCCCGAAGGTTGTGATGAGATGTGCCATAATGAACATTTGTATTAAATAAACTTGATGAAGAGCTTGTCGCAAACTCAACTTTTGTGCGACAACCAACAAACAAACAAACAGCAATAACAAATCAAACTGTTGATAATGAACTTGCGTAACAAAATACAGGAAGTGTAATTTATTTGACTCAACTCTTTGTTTGGAGTTCATTTAAAGTTCACTTCACTTTACATAACTTTAAATTTTCCATAAATTGAATTTTGTATTCTTAGCTACATTTTCAAACTTTTTGAAATTCTAACTTTTGCATTATTTATTTAGGGCTGACATTTGGGATATTTCCGACGAAGCAGCAAAACTGCGAGTCGAACTTTTAGTTCAATTTTGTCTTCCATGTGAACTTTAAAGCATAAAGTTTGACTAAAAATATGACACGACTAGTGAGAAAATCAATATTATTATTTTCAAGTTCAAGTTTATTAACATGAAGTTATATGAGATGATGATGTTATCTAAATCAAACAATTAATGTTAATGAATTATTGAATAATAAATTGCGATAAATTTTAATATGGTCATGTACGTTAGAACAAAGTCATATAAACGAAGTTCTACTGATTCCATTAAGAAATAAAATGACATTATTTAAAAGACATTGATTATATACACAACTAAGTGAAAGAGCAAAGGTCTTCGCAGTCCACTTAACTGATATTCATTGGTAAATTTCTCTTTTTTCCGTTCGTTTTCTTTATCATCGTTTCATTTAACTGGATCATATACATAAATAATGTGCATTGACAGGAAAAACCCGAAAAAGCCTTTACGGCTAATGGCGACTATCATGTATTGAAATGACGTGACAAATGCCAAACAATGTAAGACCATTAACTGTGGATAGTTCACAGGCTTCACGGAGCAAAAGCAGGAGCAGAAATCCTGCAGTGGGTCAAGGATGACCTGCTTAACCACTTAACAGCTTGGCATGTGGATTAATCATAAATTACGCCACATAAACCAAAGACCTTGAGATTTGGGTAATAAATGCAAATTGCCAACATGCAACAATGACAATTAGTCAGGCTTCTTGTAATAAAATGAAACTATTAAAGTTAATCACCTTGGGACTACCAAGCTTAATCACGAGATATTCTGCTCTTTAGATAATTGTCTCTATAATCAGTTCTTTAATCAGTTCGCTGCCCGTTTTCGATTGTAATTTGTGGATAGTATCCACTGGATACCAATAAATTTAAAAAAAACATGAAGCAACTGTCGTTACTGCCCCCTGTTTACTGCCTACAGGGTATATTTAAGCACATTTCTAACGTTAAACCACAAAATGGAATTGAGAATGAACATGAAAATGTCAACTCACATGCAAAATTGTCGGCTGGCTAATGTGATGTCCATTCACGAAGGTCAGAGCGTCCGTGTGCAGTGGCGTGACGGTGCAAACGCCTTCCAGCAGTGAGATGAGACAATGCCTCGCCTGTATGGAAGGTCCAAACAATTGCAGACAGTTTGTGTTGGCGGAGCCAACCTCAACCGGATCGCTACCCAATTTGATGCGCCTTCCGCCATCGCCACTGTGCGTCACCTCGACCAAGACGGGACCCTCACGATCGTTGGACATATGATTCGCTCCGTTTGCGGCACCCAAGGGTTTTTTCTTTCGCCGACGCGGCTGCGAATCCGCCGGACGACGCCGCACATGAAACATGATGGAACCTGCAATTAAAAATAGAGTGTGATTAAGATTGAGTAAGTTAGGAATTTATAACATATATAATTTATAGGTTTACTTTTCATATTTATTTTAGGTTTGTATTTAGACTAGAAATAATCCACAACTTTATGCTGCCTTTGTGCAGCAAATCTCATGGAAATATGCACATTCGACAAATCGAATGCGCCAACATTTGCCACAGCTGCTAGTTGTATAAATATGCCACATTTATTGCCCCAGCGCAAATTGACAGTGGCATCGGATTATACAGTGGTGGCATTACATATTGAGTAGAGACTTTGACGAGGCATTCGTTGGTATAAATAGTAAATGTGTTAAGCAAAACACTCAGTCATGAATTATATTTGGAAGCAAAATTAAAGTCTGTTAAATAATGCTAATAAATTAATTAAATGAATTAAGAATTCACATTGTGAATATAAATAATTTGTACTTTTTAAGTATAATAAAAATAAAAACAACTAGAATAAAAACTATAATATATCGGTAATGGTAGCAGAAGCATATTCTGTGAATTTGGTTGAAATTGCGCAATAGATACTGAAAATATTCATGCTAAGCATTTTCGACTGATTGTTCCTATAGCAGCTATATGAATTGTGGTCAGATCTATATAAAATTCGGTTTGCATATGGAATTTGTTTTTTTTTTTCAATAGATGGTTCCAATTGCTATATGCTATTGCTATATAGCTATATCCGATACGCCCGATTTTAACATGAGCTGCGTTCACAGAGAATACATATATGTATGTGCCAAGTTTCGCAAAGAAACAGACGAATATATAGACAGAGGGACATTCAGCTTTTGATACTGATCAAGAATATATGGGATCGGCCACGCCTCCTGCAATGCGATACACACATAATATATTTTGCAAGGGTAAAACAAATTTTTAAACGGAACGAAATTTAAATCAAATTAAAATTAAATTTAAAAATAAAATTTGTATTAAACAATTTTAAAACTACCGTTATACGCTATTAATGCTATTAAAATATATAAAATTTTAATTTAAATACCAACTGCATACAAGTTTTCTAGTATTGAATGTTGCACACTCTTTTTGACCGCACTGTCACTGTTATACAGCAACAACACTGTTGTTTTACAAACATTTTGTAGATCCCATCACATCTCTTGATTTCACGCTCCCAAATATAAATTCCAATAAAGAATTCAAATTAAGTTTTTGCTTCATCAATTTCTGATTTGAATCGAAGACGGTGAGTAGACGATTAGTTAAATAGAACCAAAAGAGCAGCGGAAAGAGAAAGAGCTAAATACGAGACAAAAGGATAGAAAGGTGAGCAGAGGAACTGGAATGAGAGTGGCAGATCAGACGACTGACAACTTTTGTTATTATGTTCTAGCTTTGTAGATACAAAATTCGCAAAGTCGACAACTGCAATAGCAACAACTCAATAGAGACTCAGGTTGGGGTACACATACACCCCCATGCCCATAGACACACATAAAGATATACATAGATACATGGGTATATAATAGCTGTTAGTTTGTTTTGTTTGGTTTTCTCTGACTGCTTGTTGTGCATTGTACAGAATGTTAAACGAACCATGCAAAATATGATGCCAGAAAGACGCCCCTTACCCTTACCATGACCATGCCCACCGAACTCCGCCTACAATGACTTCATGGTTGCCATAGTTTTAGACTAGAAAAATTGCAGCATGCATCGTAACATAAAACAGTACAAAAGGGAACTCGAGTCTGGAAACTGCTCCAAGCGACAGATATTAAGTAAGAGAGAGACCGAAAGATAGAAGGAACGGGCGTGTTGGACGTGTCAAGTTGGAAAACTTATTAAAAACTGAATTGAAACGAACTCAACAGAGCTAACTAGAGTCGAGACATGGCCGACTTGGGCGGTGCAGGGGACGTATGCGCAATGTGGAAATTGGTTTTTGTCGCTGGGGAAACTGTTTCAACTGTACAAACAAACAAACAGATGAAACAACACAACAAAAACTACAACAAGAAAGACAAATATTCTATGTGTAAAATACCTTTTTTGCACAACCAAAAGAACCACATTTGTTATCGCCGTGTGTGTTATATGGGCAATTTATATTGGCCAGATCATGGCAGGTGGTTTTCATTTATACGTATTATTACTGGCAGATCACAAGCTTACATTGTAATGGTTTACTTTTTCAATTTGTTCTTTGATTAGTATTAGCAACAAACTTAATAAAACTATAAAATCACAAAACCAAAGCAAGGAAAGAAATTATGATAAACTTAAGGAACTAAAACCAACATATGGTGAACTTTAAGCCACTTTTATACACTGAATAATTCTGCTTTAATTTAAATTTTAAGTTTTGCTCGGTTTCGAGCTTACAATGTTCTGTAATTGAATTTCCGTTCTTTTTCCATTGCACTTTCATGGCAAGTCCATAATTTATGTCTGATTGATATTGACAGTTGCTTTCGCTTAATGAAATGTCCGTAAGCGTAACTTATGAACCCAGTATGGCACGGAAACAACCGCAAATTGTAAATCAATCAACATTCAGACAAATGGACACAGCTCAAAGTTCAGGTAAACGCATGTATCACTTCATTCACAACCTCATTTCAAATGCATGAACAGTTGCCCTACTTCAGGACGTCAACTTTCATCCCCTCAATGAACTCATGCCATATATTACATTTTTTCTATGTTACTCAGTCACCAACTCGAAATATTAACACTCTTTACACATAGATACAAGAAATACATGAAAAGTTTTATATCTATCAGGTAGTAACCACTCATTTTGAACCAAAGTCAATCATTACTGAATTCAAATTCAGAAATGGGATGTATTATGGCTCATAAGGGATGGTGACTTTATGTTTAATTAGAACCTTAAAATTTTGAATACATTAAATTAATATTTTGTATATCAAGTCTTTACCGAATCTAATTGCTAATAACCAAACTTTCTGTTAGTTCATCTCAGCAAGAAAGTCACTTAACTAAGTTTCTTATCCAAACATGAAGAAGTACCTTAATAGAATCAGTTCAAAGGGAGGTTTAGGTGAATTAACTTAATCCCAGATAAATCTGTATACGTGTCATATTTTCTTTACAAAACAGAAACAAATGTCATGCGTCTGAATGTCTTTCTAGGTGTCTGTATCCTTGAAAGTTAGCATTAAAAAAAAATAACCCTAGCTTGGAAGTACAAAGGACACACAATTTGTCGGCGGTAGCAATAAAATAAGTTGAATTGTTAAAAAATTTCCAATGGCTTTTACTAGAAAGCAGCTCAACAACACACATTTATACATACGTACATATATTCATATACACCCTAATACACTTTCACATTTACAATGCTTACACCCGCAATGTTGACAGTTGAAATTTGAAAGCACTGGACACAGTAGAGCACAAAAATACCTGCGAGCCATAAAATTGATTTGGTCAACATCGTGTCTGAATGCTGTGTAAAAGCGCCCATGATGTGCATGTGATTGTGTGTGTGACAGTGTGAAAATGTATTCAGGTGCTTTCGGGTTTGCTGCCAACACGTGCATAAGTGCGCATAAATTGGCAACAGAGAGCAAAAGCAGCTGAAATATGTGCAGTTTTGAGGACTGAAAACAATGCAGCCAAAGCAAACGATGCGAGAAAATTGCATTACAAGTTTACTTGACTGCCCTCCGCCCACACGCGGACCCTACGCCCATCACAAATAAAACAACTACACCCTTTTGGCCAAATTGGCAGCAGGCATGCCACAGTCAAGTGGCCACAATCCTTTCAGTGCCGTCGAGTGTGCGAGCTTGTTTGTGTGAGTGTGTGTGTGTGTGAGTGTTTTTGTGTTTGCGTCATGAAAATGGTCACCAAGCGGTGCGCACATTAATTTATATTAGCGCAGGTTTTCCTCTCTAATGACAAAAACTGTAATTCTTTAGCGTAAAATTCCGAGTACTAATAGATTTCAAAATACTCTTTATGAATAGTTTAAATTTTCGTCTCAGTAACTTGTGGTACTTTGGAAGATTCATTTTGGTACGCAGGTTCTTGGTAACTGAATAAAGGTTGCCACGCCCTTTTACCCCAGAAGAAAAAAAAATAATTTTCAAACTTCAATGTCATTTTTAAGGCATTTGGTCTTAACGTACAGTTGTGAATTATATTATTCGTGTAGAGATTATTTATATCACACTATTCTTAAAGTTGCATAAAACGCCGACAATAAACAAGAAAGCTGGAAACGTAACAACATTAATAATTAAATGCAATGTCAATGCATGTGTGCAAGCGAGACAGAAACATATCCATTGTAATATATGGAAGACCGATTTTAATATTATAATCGGGAATAAAAGCAGAGAGTATTAAACGGTCGTGCGTGCTCGACTACACTTTTCTTTTTTTTCCTATTATATCTAAATGAATTTAACTGAAGCGCCTAAAACTCGAGTAGCTTCTTGAATGCAATTCAATTATTTAAGCTTGAAAACTTGCCGGATACAGAAACAGGAATTTTAATTAAAAGTAACTCTACAAAAGTTCTAAGAACTCCACTCTCAGCCTTGCGTTGAAATGGGCTCCTTTTCTGCTGCCTAATTGACTGAGATTGATATTCTGGTCATCAGGCGATGGGTGGTTTTATCGTATGCTGCCTGTGGGCGTGGCAGTAGCCTGCGCCCTGTTATTAAATTAGCCAAATTAGTCGTGGAACGTGGCAACATTTTTTTTTTACTTTGGCCATCTAAGAAACCAAAACCGAGAGAAAGAGAGTGCTAAGACTGGAATGTTACAGCTACCACTGTAAACGTTTCCACATGCACATACCAGAAACTCACAAACACACAGACATCACATACTTTCGAACAGTCGAAAACACTCAAACACCCACACTAACACCATACAAAGTTGCTCCAAGTTGTGCAAATTAAAACAATGAAAATTTAATGAGTCAAGTTCTGCTGCCATCTACAGGACTTTGCAAGACTCTGAATTGAATCCAGACTAAAGGAACTCACAATACGACAACTCTGTGGAAAATGAAGCACGTGGTAAACACAAAGTCAGAATCTCTGACGTCAGCATTAGGTTAAATGCTGGCTACAAATTAATTGTCTAATCTAAATGATACTTTGTTGCCCCTAATACAAGCATCAATGTAGAATTTTCTAATTCAATATTTAATTAAACTTAAATCGATTCAATATAGAATGATTACATAGTTATAGCGATAGTTGTTTTTCAACTTATTCTTACTAGAACCGGCCTCCAGTTAATAATAATTGAAAACATAAAACCATCTGAAATGATCGACTGCCCTATTTCTCTTTTTATATTGATTATATTTATAATATTAAAGATTTTATTGTTGTTAATTACAACAGTAAGTAACAACCTTAATAACCCCACAACATTAATTTTTATCTGTTGATAACCGTTGTAAAAATAAGAATATCAGCATTTTCACCTGTTCGCTCCTCAAACAGTCTACATGCCTATGAATATTCATAGCCATTTAACTATAACTGCTTCGGAAACCAGTATAAAAAATCAAAACTATAGAATACTGGGCTAGTCTAAACTAAGTTCTCGGATTGCATACATCATAAATTTGTGACTCGATATTAAAAATAAACCAACTTATGCTCGAATTTTTAAATAAACCACATGCTGATCCAGTCAAATTACCTTTGACGGATAGCTTTTGGCCCATACTAATCATAGTCGGATCCTATTTGCTTTTTGTGCTTAAAGTGGGACGACAGGTCATGTCCCATCGACAGCCCTATGATCTCAAAAGTGTACTCAAAGTTTACAATATTACCCAGGTCATTTTTAATACAACCGGTTTTTTATTGGTAATTACTGTATAGCCAATTCAATAAATTGACTTAACAATATATGAACCTTTCTTCCCAGGGAACTTACTACTTTTTCTGGAAGAAGATCTACAATTTAAATTGTTTGACTGTAATGCCCTTGGATCATCCTATGAAGTCGACCGAACGCATGATATCCTACGTGTATTATATGAACAAGGTCTTTGATCTGTTGGATACAATATTCATAGTACTGCGTAAAAGTTATAGGCAGATATCGGTGCTACATCTTGTACATCATGTTTTTATGGCCACCGCAGGTTACTTTTCGATTCGATTCAATGGCCATGGAGGTCAACTATTGATAATGGGGTATGCAAATCTATTTGTACATGCCGTGATGTACAGTTACTACTACCTCGCTACTGAGTACCCACATATAAAAGAATTCATAGGGTGGAAAAAGTGTATTACCATTTTACAGATGGCTCAGTTCCTGGTCATCTTCCTACACAATGCGTGGACCTTTATGCAACCAGATTGCGAGGTCTCACGATTTTTAATGGCTTCGGTATTCGTTGTGTCAACCCTAATGTTTATTATGTTTCTCCAATTCTACATTAAAGCCTATATACAACCAAAGAGAACAAATATCAAGACAAAAATAAATTGACTTGTAAATCAATCATTATCCTCATATTATTATTTAATAATACTGATATAATACTTTAAATTTTATTGAAAATTTGTTAGCCATATAGCAAGACGACTTTCGTAAAAGTAATGAATGTATAACATTTGTAGTTGTCAAAGCTAGCGAAACTTGACGACTGTGATAAAGTAATAATTTTTACGGTCCGTTCTCAAAAGGCGTTTAGGGATCAATGAGGTTTGTCAGTAGGGACATGTGCGTAACACAGCAGTTGGAGCCATATCCGACCCCAGAAAGTTTATATATTTTTGAAACACATATGTATATTCAGGTAGGCGGTATATATGGTGTACATGAGCTGACCAAGTTAGGTCAAAATCTGGCCACTACATCTTAAGCCCTTTTCAGCCAGACTCGGTCAGAAATATATACTTAATATGAATTAGTATAAAATTTGTATTTACCAAGCTATTTTATTGAAACTCACATGCATTCGCCAATAAGATACACATAATGTCCAAGTTTCACCCAAACCGCACTATTATATCTTGTAGCTGTCATTGCTGTGCTTTTACTACTTCTAGAACCACTGTGACTAATTGCTGGAGTCTTTTTACAGGCCAGTTCTTTTATTTACATCTATTTGAATAAAATTTTTTGTTCAATTTGTACTTTTATTTTTCCATTTTGCTCTTTAATTTAAATACCGTAAAATGCTACGGGCGGAGATCTTTGCACTACAGCACCTTCAGCACACATTGAATGAAAACTAAATTTGCAAAATTTATGTATTGCAATCGGGTATATAGCAAAGTGAAATGCAACTTTTATATTTTTCAATACCCTCGCGTCAAACAGTCAATGTGTCACTGGATATACATATCCATAAATTAGAAAAGGTATGAAATTCAGTATAAGAAAACAGAACCTAAGACACTGTATTAGTCGATAATTAGCACTCGAATCAGTTACATCATAGAATAGCAATCGGATATTAAACAAAACCAACGCATTATGTTCGAAATTTTAAACAAACCTCATGCTGATCCTGTCGAGTTACCATTAACGGGTAGTTTATGGCCCATATCAACAATAATCGTTTCATATTTGCTATTTGTGCTTAAAGTGGGACGACAGTTTATGTCAAATCGACAGCCTTATGATCTCAAAAGTGTGCTCAAAGTATATAATATTACCCAGGTCATTTTCAATACAACAGTTTTTTTATTGGTAAGTACGGTACTTAACTCAATTAATTCATTTCACAACACAAGAACCTTTTTTTTTCAGGCAACCTACTTCATTTTCTGGCGTAAGGTCTACGATTTAAATTGCTTGACTGTAATGCCCTTAGATCATCCTTTGAAGTCGAAGGAACGCGTGCTATCCTACTTGTATTATTTGAACAAGGTCTTTGATCTGTTGGATACAATATTCATAGTACTGCGAAAAAGTTATAGGCAGATATCGGTGCTACATCTTTTACATCATGTTTCTATGGCTACTGGAGGCTACTTTTCAATCAGATTCAATGGGCATGGAGGTCATCTGTTGATAATGGGATATGTTAATCTATTTGTACATGCAGTGATGTACGGTTACTACTATCTTGCCTCCCAATACCCGCACATTAAAGAAAGTCTCTGGTGGAAAAAGTACATTACCATTATACAGATGGTTCAGTTCCTGGTCATCTTTCTACACAATCTTTGGACCATTATGCAACCTGACTGCAAGGTTCCACGATTTCTTTTAAGCCTCGTATTCGTAATGTCAATTGTAATGTTCGTTATGTTTTCTAATTTCTACATAAAAGCATATATACGACCAAAGAAAACAGCAATAAAGAAAAAGGAGAAGTAAAGAATTGTGAATCTGTTCATATTTAAAGTTTATACATTTTTTACCCTACATGATAAACCGATAAAGAATGTTTTAGATTCAATTCATTTTTATATCCTGCGAGGGTATATTGGGTTTGTACGAGCAAGTTTTGACCGCCTGTTCGTCCGTATGAACGTCGAGATATCCGAGATGGTAAAAGCTACAAACACGAAATCTGGTACATAGACTATTTGAATGTGAAGGTAGATCATGCTTACTTTAAATTTATGTCACGAAAACGGTATAACTTGAAAACTAATAAAGCTATGTGAGGTAATATTATAATTATCCATACCAAATTTGGTTCGGATCGGACAACTCTGACTCTGGGCTGACAATAGGTCGTTTGTATGAAAAAACGGTGTGTACAGGTGCAAGTGAGACAGAGCGTGTTTCTCCTTCTTGCCTTGTCGTGCTTTGTTTTGATTCATTTATCGATAGCAATTCTTTAGTTCATTTAAGTGATTCTTTATCGATAAATTTATAATGAGCTAAAGCTACGATACTAAATAATCGATTAGTGACTTTGATCAGCTATTCAACTGTATCGTTCGAGTTGCGTTTACTAGAATCAATTGGATTTCTGATTGATTTCGTCGGTTTAATAAAATTTCTTTAGATTTTTCAAATATTTAACACCGTCATAAATTGGCATAGTTATCGAAAGTGGGGCATAATTAATGGCTTATGAACTGTGGTAAATAAAAGGTGTAATTAATTCTTTCGAATGATTCAATGGCTATCAATTATTTTCCGTTCAATTATTTAACTTGCACACTTCCATTGAATTACTTTAACATTACCATATTTTCAATGTTCCAATTATTTCTCAACGAATTCATTACACCACTGACGTAACTGCTAATTTAGGCATATAAATTTACGGTCAACTATTTTATAAATAGGATTATCCAGCACTGTATTTATATTTTATGAACCCACTGAGAGACATTTCATTAATCTTATCTCAATATTGACCCTTAAGACAGTAACATAAACGTAAACACAAGTAATCGATGCACACAATCGAATTAAAAGCAAAGTTATTAACCAAGTGTACATGAGGATTTCGTATTTGACGTCAACTCAGCAAATCCCCCAACCTTCAACTTTAACCTCAAGCTCTGTCTATATTCTTTGGCACTTTTGTGCCGGGCAATTCAGTCGAGAGACGCCCCAGGCAGCTATCAACAATTTTGCTAGACAATTTGGCAACAGAAACAATAAAAATATAATTGCCGCACTCAAGGCAGAAAGAAGCAACAGAAAGTACGAAATTGCTGAGAAAACAGACAACTTGAAGACTGATTGACTTTAAAACTCCCTGTAAAAAGCTTAGAAAATATGAAAAACGTTTGTTTAAAACTAAAAGAACAAAATACCTCATTAAAATCTATGATCATACAGTGGAATCCGGTTATAACGACTCCGCTTAAAGCGACCGTCCGGTCATTGCGACGAAAATTCGATGAGTTCTTTGGTCCCCATACAAGCTTTTTTTTCTTTGCTCGTTTCGGTTAAAGCGTCTACCGGGTATAACGACGTAAAATCGTCGGTCCCTTGAGTGTCGTTATAACCGAATTGCACTGTATTTGATCGATGCAAAGATTATACTTTTTTTTATTATTTTTTTGGTATATATAATGCAAAATGCCAAACGAAGGAACTAATGATACTTTAATAGTGTCGTATTAATGAAATATGATTGAATTTTGTGGTTGTCTGCATTTCACTTTTATTGAAGGTAAAGCCGTATTAGATTAGAACGATTTATGGCTTTCGATTTGTCGTCTATCTCATTTGGATAATGGTCAGCAAAAAGCAGTACACACGCACTTGTACACATTCACACACACGCACACACAATACTGTCCATTGTCCTTTAATCGAAAAAGCCAAAAAAAAAAAAAAAAAAATACAAAAAAATTGTTTCAGCTTTACGAATTTTATTGATTTTTTTGTTTGTTTTGGCAGTGCCAACCAAGGATTATCCGAACCGATTCTGCCTTGTTACTGCCAATCTCATTCATTTATATCGCGCAATAATAAAAAATTGCATTTTTTATATGACTTTCGAAATTAATGGCAGGGCTTAGACCGGTTTTTTCCCAGAGAATACTATGAATCATGGCAGCGCAGCATGTTCATAAACCCAAAAAAAGGCAAAAACATGTGGAAATTCAATTTGTTCCCAAAGGAATGCAAAAACAAACAAGGAACGGAGGAATGGAGGGACAACATCCATTTAAATTGAAATCAAAATAAAGCTGACAGTGCAGAAAAACGGAAAATTAAATTAAACAAAAAAAAAAAAAAGAATGCAATCAAATTGAAAAACAGGATTCAAAAGAAACACACACAAACACACACACACACACACAGAGGAGAACTTTTGAACACAAAAACATTCGGTTGCGAATAATTTAACATTTTCCTTTTGATTTTCTTTTATATACTTTTTGGTAAATTATTTGTTCAACTTGGTCGAGTGACTAACCGTGGTCCCCGTCCTCGTCGTTGGCTGGTGGGCACTGAGCTGCTCTGGCGGACGCCGGTTGGCCACAACAATGCGTTGACACAGCACAAGGATAACTGAGCACCGAGCAGCAAGCGCCGAGCACTGACACTCGGCACCCAGAGCGTATGAGCAACGCGGACAAAGCCAAAAAGCAGAGCCAAAGTCAAAGGCAACGGCAAAGGCGCTGAGCGACTGAGTCACTTACTGGCTCACTTACCGACTGACAGACTCACTCAGTGTGTGTATGAATGGGTGACTGAATGAATGAATGAAATAACGAAAATGTATATAACACATAAAGCTAAATTATCTACATTTATGTATATCTAGCTATATATGAATGTGTGTGTAACGCTCTCTCTGTATGTGTGTTTGTTTAAGACAACGTTTAGTTTACATTACCAGCAATGGGTGTGTGTATGTGTGCTTAAGTGCGTTCATAAGCGTATTTGTGTGCCACAGGACATGCCCCCACACTCAGTCACACATACACGCACACACACACACGCACACACCGACATTCACACGTATTCAAATAACCCAAAAGGCATGCAGTCAGTACAACTGAATAAATGCCCTATGTCTGGGGAATGGTCAAGGCTATATAGTATGTTATGAATGACACGATAAACTGTGCGCTTTAGCACATCCAAGCTTTTTAACCGAAAGCTTAAGAGCTTTCCATTTGGTTTTATGTCAGTAAATGAAAAATAGCATATTTTAAAAAATGAGCATAAAAACTAAATACTTCGGACTGAAACAACTTAGCTCTAAAAATGTATAACCTAAAGAAAAAGAATGTTCAACATAAATTAATAATTTTAAAAAATAATAAAAAACAATTATGAGTTAAAAGTTATCAGCAAATATAAGTAAATATACCAAAACTTGTTTTTACACGAAAATTCATATATTTATAATATTCATCCTTTTAACAAAGACAGTTCATGAAATGTACTTTTATTAGATCTTTAAACTAATTTAATGTACATTAATAGTCGCCATTTATCGCACTTTTTATGTATAGTTAACCAGATTCCTATTCAATCTAATCTAAAGCAATCCAAAAGTCTTTCGATCACATTTAATAGACAACAAAAGCAAGTCTTTTTTCCCAAAGAGATATGTCCATAAGCTAATCCACAAAACCATCTCAAAGTGAGTGCATAAATCTACCTGAGTATATCATCATCATAATTTAACGCACTCTCACACAATCGATAACCCAAAACACGTCTAAAAACAAAACCAAGAAAAAATAGAAAAAAATAAAATTCACAACAAGAAAAACATAGAAAATCGGCAAATGCCAGCAAAACAAACACAAGCACACGCTGTTAAATATATACACGTGTGTGTATCTGTGTGGACATAAAGACATGAGATATGTATTCCTGCAGCTACTTTTCGGCTAACGAGCATCGTACAGTCAACATCTTTATTGTTGCCAAACTTGCGCTCCAGTTGATTTTCCTGGGAGGGAGAGGATGAGCACTTTTTGATGGATTCGCATTAAACAGGGGTTGGCAGGAAGGATATTAAAAATGTGCAATAAACTCGCAGTGTCGTAAACTCTAAGAGAAAACCACATAATATATTGGTTTAATTGCATGTCGGAGAAAAGCAAGTACTGAAAAGTAATAATTTCACATTTCATTTCTTATTTCTTCTCGAATGTATTCCATAGACGACCCCCTATAAAGTAAGGGAGCCTATTTCCAAAAATTCCGATTGCTTATCCTTTTGAGATCAACAAACGGGGGTTGATATTATATCATTGGTGTCAGCAGCAATGTCCTCACTATACGTTCATTGAACATTTCTGCTCCCCAAGACAAGGAAGACCGACTGTTGGCTAGAAGCAACACCTTTATCAGTTCAAGCTATAACCGTTTGCGAATCGTAAGCGCAAAATGCGAAAAAAGCACGTTTAAAACGTTGCCTATCCCTATGCGCAGGCGAAGATCAGTTTATGATCAAGGAAGTGCATTCCCAGGTATCCCTAGAACCGGTAAATTGCACTACAGCTTTTGGGTGCAGTTAGCTTTCATTTGTATCTATCGGGCGGTTGGCAGGGTGATTAATTTCTACTCTTGCAGGGAGCATGAGTAGGGATTGTCTGTGTACAAAACTACCCCTAAGTGAGATCTTAGCTACGAAATGAAATTAAACTGATTTATGTGTGGTTAGTTGTCAGACGACTCTAGGCGCAATAAACTAATGACATTCATTTACATACAAGCAAAGAACTCATAAATAATAGTCGAATGCTGAGAATAAATGAGATTCGGAAATGAGTATAAGAATGAGAACCAGATAGGAAGGCTACAGTCCAGCGAGTCGACTGTGAAAGACCACATGCTCATTATAAACTTGGTAAGGATGGTTATAATGGTACCCTACACATAATGTATACATTTAATTACTATAGTTCTTGTAGTTTCCAAGTTATGGGGTTATGAAAATGGTATTATACCACTTGAAACAAACTTTATCTGCGTTCAGCATAGACCGACTTTCATTTCAAATTTGGTGTCTCTAGCTTGTGTAGTTTAGAAGATCCAGGTGCTCCTACAGACAGACAGAGATTTTTAAATTGACCCAGCTGTCGATGCTGATCAAGAATGTTTATGCTTTCTGGGGTTGGAAACGTCTCCTTCTCTTACGCACATTTAGCTCCCGACAAACCTTACCACGCACACTTCCCGAGTACTGGGTCTAAGAAGCACACAACTTTAATTTTCACAGAAAAAAACATTTCTAACAAATGTCACAACAACAATGACAATATAAAGTATAACCTAATATCCCGTACTCATAGTCTACGTCTTTGGTTTTTGTTAAAAGCCAAGAGTGTCGTTTGCATGCTGTAGGCTATGATTTCACAAAGGTCGTCCTGCAGTTCCAAAATATATGTATGTATGTGTGTTGTTGTGTGAGCCATCATCGAACTGGCAACCCTCAGCAAACGTCTTCTGTTTCTGACGGAAGCTGACAACAGTTTTGCTTCGCCTACGGCCCCAACCCAAACGACTCCCGCATTTCCCATTTCCCATTTCCATCTTCCAAAATGCTTGAAACTGACAAGTGTCACACAACACAAATTTGAAGAACAATTGAGGAGCATCATGACAATTGTTATGAGGTCTGATAGCCAACGGTAATCAATTGAGATTCGAACATGCAAATGTAATGAGTAGGCTATTATTAATCTGTTATAAACAGATTAGTTAGTTTGCTACTACCAAAACTTGTCATCCTTAAGATAAAATGGACATCCACGAATCGTTATACCGGCCAGATTCAGAATTTGTAACACGCAATCAGTATCCTGTCGATGTTTCATAACAAGTCACCCAATCGAATGATCCTCATTCTCATTTGAGAACAAATCATGCAGATAGTTAGGATCACCATCTTCAGCGGATGTGTTTGGCCAGTTCAGGCTCAGACTTAACCCAATGCTGTGTTTACCCAAATGAACAGAAACTGAATTCTGGTCAGTTGTTTTAAATGTTTGTGTAACATAGATTGCGTTAAAAGCTCACTAAGTTCACTAAAGTTCACTAAAAACTCTAGTCGGTTTTTTGACAAAAGTCACACACAAATCGTTTAATAGTCAAAATGAGAAATGTTAAAATTCTTTAAACTTGTGCGATTTCCAACTATTCAAAACATTTGAATTTAAAGAATTTAAATGACACAAAGAAACAAACACTCAAATTTCGTTTGCTGTCACTTCAAACAATTAAATTATTATTAAAAGCTAAATGCTCTTTGCAATTTTTCAATGCCATTAATGCTGGCATCTTAAAGCTTAAAAGCCCAACAAGGACAACATGAAAAACAACAATAATGAAAGTAAAAAAGGAACAAGTTGTTAACCCAATTTGCTTTCTTACGGCTCCGTGCTGCTATCAAATTCCTAAGCGCATTTTCAGGCGACAGCAACTGCGCGATGTGTGCCAGAGATGGACGTTTATCGTGTTTCGCTGCGTGACACGAATACGAACAAGGTTTATTTACATATAAATTAAATAGAAGTAGGTCTTGGTATGCTTCAAGAGCTCCAATAAAATATATATCCAATTTCAAATTCCATAACGTTGCCAGTTTATAAATATAATTTCAAATTATATCAGAAGTATATATATTAATCCTTTTCTGATTAATAATAATTAATGGAAAATGGCAATATACTGAGCACATAAGGAGCAGATAATGTTTCATAAAACTCAAATGAGTCTTGAAATTGACAGTTTCAGTTTCCAAACTAAATTTTTTAAGGCACTGCTTAAACCATCTAACATATGTGTTAATATGTTGTCTTTTTTTAATAATACCAAACTAGACTATTTACAAATTTTAAGCAGACTATTTATTAACACAAGCTGTTGACCTATCAACTTAAGGTTCCATCTCCAATATGCAATACTCGTGCTAGACTTGTACACGAGCTTCGTGGAGACAGACACTAAGGGCAAGTTTTGCGCTGAGAAGGAGCTGAAGGAATGATGTCGCTTAGCTGCTTGCCCGGAGGGAGAGGAATCAAAATTATGCCTGTGCAGCTTGCAAGCTTTTCGCCGAGACAGAGCGTAGGGCGTTGAATGGAGTGGGCGTGGCAAGGGGAAAATATTTATGAGCAACCACGTCTGCAAGCAAGAACCTTAAGAGCTTCATTAGATTTTTGCAATTTTAGTGAAAGTCCAGAAACACTTTAGTTTTTTTTTTTTTTTGTTTTTTTCTTTACATTGGAATTGTGTAAAGTTGTCTGGAAACTCGGAGAAGGAAGGGAACGCAGGAATTTATAGCTTAAATGAAGCGTTAATTTTCTCATGTCCAGGAAAAAAGCGAAATGTCACCAGGACATTTAGTAGCGTCATGGCCAACGATTGAATAATGTATGAAGCCGTTTTTGAAAACATTGTACGTCAGCTATTCGTAATAGCTGACTATTAAATGGACTTATCTGATTTTGAAATTAATATTGGGTCATTAGCTAATTATTTTCGATTTTTTTTGTTTGGCATTTCAACATAACAATCATCAGATAGAAATTGATTTAATAATTATAGATGTCAACGGACTGATAGAGTAATGGACTAGATTTGCTCATTAGTGCAATGCAAATCACAGTGAGCTTAAAATTGCCCTAATTGCTGGCAGTTCATTATAGAGAAAAAGTTTTAAAATCTTTTCACCAACTGCCAATTGCAGTCGCTTAATTATTCGACAGGAATAAAATAAGAACAAGAAAACCATTTGTAATCCCAGTAAATTTAAGTTGAGGTTAAAGTTGTATTAACTAATTTCATTGCATACTTTCAAGAGTCCCCCTTTAATGAAGAAATACAAATGCTGCTAATAGCAAAGCAAATATCATGCAAAATGACAGTGTCCCCTCCGTCTACTCAAATGGAGTACTTACGTCTTATGCCCCAATCCATCATTTTGTTCGCTTTTGTTGCTCGTGCACAAGTTGGAAAAAAAGCGCCAGGTGTTGTTGTTCGGCTGCCTCGTCTTTTACTACATTAACTAGACACCGCCAAGTGGTCAACATTAGCGCCAGGACAAAATGCGATGGGAATGCCGGCCAAAACCGGCTTGATTAGAGTGCAGACAGAACGATTTCTTACATAGCAACAAAAACGCTTTAGTAAAACAACGACAGCGGCAGCGGGAACGACAGCGGCTACGGGAACGACAACGACAAAACGCACAAATTGAATTGAACTGCTTCTAATTTTGACAATTTTATGTATTCCTCAAGAGGCGAGAGCCGGGAGAACAACAATAACAACAACATCAACAGCAGCAGCAACAAGGACGATAACACAACAACACAATAACTGTTGCCGCCGCTTGGGCGCTCGCTTTCGGTACTCGCTATCACCAAATATATAAATTCAAAATCCAATTCCGTTATATGAGTCCGTAACACGTTATCCCGGGCCGTGCCGTGCTATGCTGCTGGCCCGAGCAGCATTTTCTTCATGACTAAAACCGACAGCACAAATTTTAAGCCCACAGACACAATGTGTTCCCGTCGTCGACGCTAGCGCCTACGTCAACGCCGACGTCGACGGCGACGCTGGCTGCGATGCTTCGATGGCGAAGTGTGACTGTGACGCTACCGAATGAGAACGACGCAGATAACATTTAGAGCTGAGTACAGCAGATAGAGGAGAAGAAGAGGTAAACGACACGAGACAGGACAGGCGTCGCGTCGCGTCGCTGCTTCGGCACTTGAATCGGGCACCTCGACATTGACGAGGACGAGGACGTGAACGTCGACAGCAACAACAAGTGGAGCAAGTGCTGTTGTATACGAAAATGCTCCAAAAATACAGACAAATCCACACACACGCACACACACACACTCGTAGCTAAAATTTCGTCGCTTGTGGCTGCACAGGTGGCGGAATTCGCAATCGAAAATTTAGCCATAAAAATGCCATTATGCTTAAAAATTGTCTGCGTGTGACTTTAAGACACGCAGTAGCCATAACACAGACACACTCAAATAAAACAAGATAGGGCGAGAGTGTACGTGTGCAAATCCTTAAATGTCGGAAAAGCTCAATTCATGTAGAGGAGATAAATAAAAATTGACAGCCTGAAGGTAGGCAATAAAAAAAAATTTTAAAGAGCAAAACAGCTTAAAAGCGTTGTTCAACTTGCGGTTAAGTGTCGAAAACTTACTAGCTTTAACCACTGTACACTGCACCAAGCCAACAACAACAAGTGTAAGGACAACGAAAATAAAACGAATGTAACAATCAAGAGAGCACACAGAGCATAAACGCTGCCTTCGCTCACACTCTCACTCTTGCTCTCTTACTCTCACTTTCTCTCTCGTTGTCTACATCGCTGGGACACAAACCGTCCAACAATAAACATTGAAGGGCGATTAGGAGGAGGTGAGGATAAAAAGGGAGGGAACGCGAGAGAGTGAAACATCTAACTGTAACTGACTTAAGTACTAAGAGCGCATCTACACGTTAAGCAACAAAAACGAAAGCAACAACAACAAGAAAAAACGGTTATCTTCGGCTCGCCGAAGATTAAATACCCTTGCAGTCATGAATATTGCATTAATTTGATTTTTTTAACCAATTATTTCTATGCTAGTTATATGATATGGTAGTCCGATTTGAAATTTGGTCAACAGATGGGGGACAATGAGAAATACATTCTGCATGAATTTCGTTGAAATCGGTCAATAGACACCGAAAATGTTCATACTAAGCATTTTCAACCGATTGTTCCTATGGGAGCTATATGATATAGTGGTCCGATTTGGATGAAATTTGGTCAACAGATGGGGGACAATGAGAAATACATTCTGTGTGAATTTCGTTGAAATCGGTCAATAGGCACCGAAAATGTTTATACTAAGCATTTTCAACCGATTGTTCCTATGGAAGCTATATGATATAGTGGTCCGATTTGGATGAAATTTGATCAACAGATGGGGGACAATGAGAAATACATTCTGCGTGAATTTCGTTGAAATCGGTCAATAGACACCGAAAATGTTCATACTAAGCATTTTCAACCGATTGTTCCTATGGGAGCTATATGATATAGTGGTCCGATTTGGATGAAATTTGATCAACAGTCGAAGAACGATTATAAATGCATATAGCGTGAATTTGGTTGAAATCGGTCAATAGACACCGAAAATGTTCATACATTTCATTTCATTTCATGCACTTCGACCGATTGTTCCTATGGGAGCTATATGATATAGTAGTCCGATCTGTCCGATTTTTACAAATGATCTGCGTGCAGAGAGAATACACATCTGTACCAAGTTTCATTAAGATAGCTTTAAAACTGACAGACTAGTTCGCATAGAAACAGACGGACAGACGGACAGACGGACATGGCTATATCGACTCGGCTGTTGATGCTGATCAAGAATATATATACTTTATATGGTCGGAAAAGCCTCCTTCAATGCGTTACAAACTTCGTGACAAAAACAATATATCCTCTGCAAGGGTATAACAAGCACAATAAATAGATAAATGCAGTGACATCGAAATGCTGTTAGAATGCCACACATAACATTGCTGTGGTAAATAGACGGATAACATACTTAGAACAGATATTCGACTAGACAGCAACAAGCGATGGTTAAGTACAATTTTGAAATTATTTCATTTTCGGGCTAATTGTTGTTGTGTGTAAATTGTGTCAGATTTGTGAGATTGTTTTATCTAATTAACCAACCAAGATAGTTAACGTAACAGATTACGACACAACTTTTATTTAAAGAGCTCTGGGCACTTGACCCAAAGTGTTTGTTTTGTCTGACAGAAGTATGGAGTGTGACGAGTAAAGAGCGGAGAGCGAGGAGAGTATGAAATTTATTATTACCAGCGTGCCACGCAATTAGGATAACGCGCGGTACGCAGGAAGACAGAGACAAAGCTCATGAAATATTTACATAAATGCGGTCGCATTTACATTTTACACCTTTTAAATTGCACACAATAACAAAAAATAAAAGATGAAGAACACGAAAAAAGAACCGAAAAGAGAGAGAGCGAGACAGAGAGAGCGTGGGAAACTGACGCAGTGAAAGACTATGAACAGTATAGGGCCGCAACATGTGGCAGCTAAGTGGCTGCGCTGGCAGTTTCAACACTTTATTCCTTCCTTATGTATTAGAAGGTGCCAGCATCATTTCCGGCCGCAACTTTATGCTTCAGCCTCTTTACATGTCCTCACGCCTGTCCTTATTTAAATGTCATTTATGTTTGTCGTTCTACTTTATTGTTGTTGTTATGTGCGACGCTGGACGACCTTAAATTCCCAGCGGCCTTTTTGTTGCGTATTAAGTTTGCCATTCTCTTTTTCATGAGCACATTTGTGTTGATGTGTGAATTGTAACAGCACGAGCAACCAACGTTCATTGTCCCTAATTATACCCGTTACTCGTAGAGTAAAAGGGTATATTGTAATCGTTGGAATGTATGTAACAGGCAGAAGGAGGCGTGGCAGACCCCATAAAGTATATATATTCTTGATCAGTATCAATAGCCGAGTCGATATAGCCATGTCCGTCTGTCCGTCTGTCCGTCCGTCCGTCCGTCCGTCCGTCCGTCTGTATGAACAAAAGGATCTCAGAGACTATAAGAGCTAGAAAAATGATAGTGGTCGCAAATAAAAGGTACAATATATCACACAGAATACATCTGCCAATAATATATATATACTGACCAAGTTTGATCCAAATCGGACAACTATATCGTATAGCTCCCATAGGGCCGATCGGTCGAAAATATGTTCTAAACATGAATTTGTATGAAAATGTTCTGTTTGCCAAGCTATCTTATTGATCACCATTGTTAATAACATTTTGAAACTGAGTAACGGGTATCCTAAAGTCGCGAGGCGACTATTCGCTTATGCCCAGTTTTGTCGCGCTTGCGCCGAAGAAACTTTTCATACTTTGATGTTGTTTGTTGCCTACTTTTGGGCATGCGAAATATTGTGAATTATCCTTGCCGGCAAATAACAAATTGAAAGAAGTAAGTTGTTTAATGAACAGTTGGCTTCATTCTTTAAATCATAACTTTTTTTTAATTATGAACAATATTTAATAAACCCTTGTTTTCATGAGTTAAACATGTCTTTAAGTCAACAATAATTTAAGTGGTTTCCTTTTGCAAGTAAAATTCGTCACTTCATTACCTACCATGCAACTTAAGATAACGCTACAAACTTTTCGAATTTCGAAAAAAGGTTGCAGCACTCGCTTAAACAAAATCTTGTATCATTTAGCTTTTGTTCAACTTCGGTTTGCATCCTTTCCGAAACGCGGTTTGTGTACTCGCTAAATTAAATTTACGAGTGGATATGCGTTAATGAACAATGAAGTTATTAGGCATAAATATATTAATGTACTCTATCAATATAACTTTAAATGCAACTAAACAGCACTAAGAGGATTACGTCTTTTTAAATTAGCGCACTATTTTGAGAAAATAGCTTGTTTTTTAACTTTTTTTGTATATTTTAAACTTTTTTTACTTATTTATTAATAGTCAAAACTTACGTATCTTTTCACAAACTTTCTCTTTCATTTTGTTATAGTTTTTTTTTTTTACTAAATTTCTAATTTGAATTTAGTATAAATAATTAACGCTTTGACGTCTTAAAAGGCTCGCAGATTAATAATATTGAATTTAACAACTTCGTGACAACACTACGAAATGCCAGCAAACAACTGAAATACTTCTGAAATTTTTGACTACTCTAAATACGAGAACAACAAAGACAACAACAAAAATAAGAAATACAACTGCGAAATAGCAACAGTAAACAACCGTGAATCGAGTGTTTTTGTTGTTGATAGGCATAATTATTGATAAAACAAATTTAATTGCACGCGATGCTTTATCGTATTTATATTTATGAATGACTTGCGTAGCGTTTTCCTCCCCTTTTCACCCGTCTACTTGAAGGATCTGGCACACTAAGTGATTTTAAATGGCCCACAATCAGGCAAGAGTTCAAGGAAGGATTTGCCGGTTCAAACTTACCTCGTGATGTTGGATGATTCATGAGTATAGAGAGTGGACACTCATCGTCGTCAAGTATGTACTCGGTGCCATCGCTGTTTACCTGTAGAAACCATAAAACACAGATAAGTACGGTAAAAGGTTATCAGCTTAAGGACATTCCAACCTGAACGAGACAATATTGCAGAGGATCTGCCTTTTCCAGGCCATACTTGGTGAGCATTTCCCTAACGACAGCCTGGGAGCAGTCCCGAATGGACAACAGTAGTGTCTTGTAGGGCACATCCTGGCACAGACTCTCGCCATAGATTTTCAAGGTGCCTCCCGTGTCGGGACCACCGTCACGGGATCGAAACTGTTGCAGCTTCTTCTCCAGCTTCTGTTGTCGCCTTCGGCGCATGACGGCCTCGGGATTTGAGATCGAGCGTGTGAATGACGTTTCTGGCAGCTCTGTGTATAGTTTCCCAGCAACAGCATCACCAGCATCCCCGTTGCCACCGCCTCCGCCCGCATTTCCATTCATATGGGCGAATGAGGCAGAGTTTCCCGTACCATTGTTTAAGCCCAATTGACTGCCATTGGACATTGGAGCATCTGAGCCAAGCTTTGCCAGTTTATCCTTCTTCTTTTGCTCTTTCTTCTCGCGCTTGGACAGTTTGCGTTTGAAGTTTAACTCCGATTGCTCAATGGGCTGAAATGCCAAAAACAATTAATTATTATTTGAAGTTAACTATTTTTATTTTTATTCACTGCAACTCACCGTCGTCTTCTGATCAATGTTCTTTAGCAAAAAGCGTCCTTCCCGGTCGTCTATATGCCAATTGAGCTGTACCAGAAGCGGTTTCTCATCCGCATTTAGGCGACGCTCCTCGCCGTTTGCATGCACCTCATAGAGTGCGTAGTTAGGCACCGACAACATCCGCATATCAGGACGAAACTTCTCAATGAGCGTGTCTGTTAAAATCAGAATAATTATTTATATAGTTTCACTTATTTTTAGCATTAAATATCTATATTATTAATAATTAAATATCTGATTATTATTTTACCCCATATCAACATATTTTACAAGCCTTACAGAATCTTTGTTCGATCCGAATTTTTAAAGACAGGACGAGTTCAATAATGTTTTTTACAAATATTTAAATCATAATTATGTCCTGCGACGCTTTGTGAGAATTGGTAACAACTTTTCAGTAACAATAAAGATCTAAAACATAATTTGTTTTCAAACCTTCAATATACTAATATTGTTTTTTCTTTAATCCATAAAATAACCTGATAATTCAAATAAAATATTACAGGAATTCTATTAAATCAGTTAAATATTACTTAGTTGAAATGTTTTGATTGGATAAATATTTAAATTTATAACGAATAAAGACTGTAAGAGACCCCGCACTCATGCTTGTGTATATTTCTCCATCCAATAGGTCAATAGGAACTATAGGATATAGTTAGATAGTTCAATAAAAACTATTATTATAAAACTATATTATACATATGTCCAATTTTTGAGTAATTATGCCTATGGCAGTTATAAAATAAAGTTTGCCGATCGCGACCAAATTTTTCAAAGATAGTAATAATGTGTAAGTTTTATAACTTGGATTCCCAGTACTAAATGGTTTACTGTAACTTTGCGGGGGCTGTCGAAGGCGTGTCAAACACATAAAATAAAATTGGTCTGCTCGACAAATAGACGGACTTTCATTCCAAACATGCTGGTTCTAGCTCTTATAGTCTCTGAGATCTAGGTGTTCTTAGAGACGTTCAAGTATAAAAAAACTTTGTGGGTTCTCAAATCAAACAGTCCCCAATCACTGTCTTTATAACATTCTTACCTATGACATCTGTGACTGTCGCATCGCTGGCAACGCGGATGCATTTGGTGGCCACTTTTTGACCGGCGTCTTGAAAATAAAATCGCATTACTCCATGGAAGAGCAGATTCTGTAGAATAAAAAAAAAAGTTCCATATAATATTAAATATATTTATGAACTACTTCAATTCTTCTGAACATTTGTACGCACTTCGTCTGGCTCGGAAAGAGCAAAGAGATCCAATCTGTTGGCATTCCATTGCTGTATTACTGAACGTACCGCCTCGCGATCCAACATTTTCTTATCATGTGACATACTGTACAACTGGGGAAGAGGTAATGGAATTTTTGGAATGTTTATCGTATTTGTGACTCCAGTGTGACGTCGTTTATCTCTGTTCCTTTTGGTGGGTGTGTAAGTGTACTCGTCTGTTTGTATGTGGCCCAACTGTAAACAAGAAAGCAGAAAAAGTAAAATTAGATTTTAGGTTTACAACTTCCAAGAAATATCATAAAAATTCATCAAATTCAGAGCCAGATGCTCCACATAAGATTGCATTTTCTGTGCAAATGCTAATAAAGGGAAAAGTATTTATCGAGTTCTCTTTAAATGTGTATACAAAGTATTAGCTCAAAGATTTTAAATGAAAACACTGTTAAATAATATATAAAAGTATTTATTAAAAAAAACAATTTGCATTTATTTATTTAATATATTTATTTAAGATTTTGTGTTTCAAAAAGTCTTAATAATCCACTATTCTAAATCTGAAGCGGCATATAAAACTGTAGTTATGTAAGCTTTGAAGATTTTTATGTTTAAAACATTTCGTTGTAAAGAAGTTACCGGAATAATCGAGAATTTCGATTTTGTAAATATACATAAAGCTTTTACAAAATGCACTTAATAAAGAGTAGTCGAGTATTACTCTCTACTTCTCAATCATTTCAATTGTGTGCAAGAAGAAATTAAAACACTGTGAAAGAAATTCAATTTTTGCGTTTTATTGTGTTTATAAATCGATCGATGTCTGCAGCCTTTGAAAAATCAATTTGCATTTCGTTAAGTATAAATATTTAAGAATACGACCTGAAAATTAAAGTCGATCTGTTCAAAATTGACTGAGATATGAGCCATGAAAGAAACGAATTTGTTGTATAGTTCACCGACTAGCCAGACTCTTGGATCGATTTTCTCGAAACAGCTTTTTAAAATCGGTGTCCTCGATTACTCGAACACTAATCTATCATTTTAAATTTTGGAATACTTATTAACAACTAAAAAATGATGTCTCTAATCCTTCGAATTTTTGTTTGGACTTAAACTAACCGTTTTATACCCAAAAAAGCGTTTTTTTTTTTTTTTTTTTTTTTTTTTAAAAAACCAAATTTTTGTCCACCATTTGGTTAATTTAGAATATTCCTTCGAATCCTTCAAATAGAGACAAGAATATACATATTTTGAACTATGTTAATCAGTTTAGTTTTTCTTTCAGACAATCCAATTCGCCGAAACATTGGACACCGCAAGCCCCATGATTCTTTGACGGCTATTTGCAACATAAATACGTAATATATAGCTATAAAATATAAATTCTGGAAGTTTTCAAGATGTATTCTTTAATATGATATATTGAGCAATTAATTAAGTTTAGTTTAGTTTAATTTAGGCCTTACAACTAGTGTTTCCCCATTAAATTACATTTGGCAACTAGTCTATACATACACCGCCACCGCATTTTCTATGTGTATGGCTAAATCATACGCCGTACATGCGTTCCAATCAAACAGAAAGCACTAATGCACCCGATCCTATTTTAATTTTAATCTAATTTTTAATAAATTGCAGAACATATTCGACTATGCTTAATTCAGACATTACTGAAACCCCTTTCCCACATAGCACATGCCACTTACATTATGCTGCCAATTAAAAGTTCCATTACAAGCAGCGATTTCCCCCTCGATCGGTGACCCTAGCATAGAATTAAAAAAACAACTTCATCGGGGCAGAAAATGTTTAGACTGTTACAGAAGAACAAATAACCCCGAAGATGTTTTTAGGGCGTGTCTCCCACTCATTCTACATCTCACTGTCCCTCTCCCTCCCACTCTCTGTCTTTCTCTTACTGTTTGTGTGTTCAAAGTTCATCAAGTTCTCGGTGGCGATGTCAAAAAGCGGAACTATGCCTGAAACGATTCTTTGTCCCCTTTCGGTATGTCTTGATATCTGTTGTTATTTCGCTTTTCTTCTGTGTGCCTCCGAAACAAACGTATGTAGTTTAATAACCGTCAACGGTTACGCTTCAGAGAATTCGTCGTTTAGCCGCGCACAAAGAGTTGCCAAAAGGGGACTGAAGAAGGGAGGGACTCGGGGGAAATTGAACCATAGACGCAGAACTAAAATAATCTACAAGAAAACCGCCCAAAAAGGGGTAAAGTTCAACAACTCGTTGTATGGAAAGCGAGGGCGTGCTGTCAGTTTGCACAATTGCATTGCAATTCAGTTGTTGCCAAGCAGCTGACTAAATTTTTGAAACCTTCTTCACCCTCCAGGACTTTCAATTGTTAGGACGAGGGAACTCCACTCGTGCGTAACCAGTTCGGGTTTCCCTCTTTCCCCTTCTTTTCTTATATGTATAAAGACGACTACACTTTAATGCCTTGGTATTTTATTTGGTTTGGTTTTGAGTTGCATTTCAATGCTTCTTCTTGTGGTCGGTTTTTCGGTTCGTTGCCGGGACAGGTTTCTAGGGGTTGTTTGGTGGGGATGATGGCATTTCTTGTATGCACCAAAGATTAATTTTACTTTAAGTGCGGTAAACAAACCAGATATGGGAATGTACAACAGGTTAACACCATAGATTGTTCAAGTTTAATTGAAATTTTTAAGGAAAAGCAGTTTTTAAGCAGATTTTCAAACAGGAAAAGATAAGTCATTATCCCTTAATCGGCTTTAAAATGACAGAATATATCTTAAGGGATTAAGGTACAAATCTTGAATTTTATTGAAATTATTATAAAAATTCAAGAACAACACAAAATTTTTCAAAAGTTGGACGTAACGATGGAAAAAAAAAAAATTAAAAAAAAAAAAATAAAAAAAAAAATTTATATAATCTTGTACATTATTTTGTAAAGTCTTACAGCCACTATTTATAAGATACAACTTTTTCTCAAAGACAAAGAGCGGGAAATTCTTCTTACTTGTTAAGTGTATTCTGTAATTATTTGAGCAATTTTACAACATTATTAAAAAGACATAAAAATTACATTTACACCGAAACAAAAAAACAAGCAAAGTCAACAATCAAGTTAAGACTGTCTTTATTCCTACTATAGTTACTGTTGTTGTTGCATGTAAGTGCACTGAGCCCGAAGATTGCGCGTATTGATAAAAATATAAAAAGCCGGAAAACCGCAAAAAGCAACGACGACAAACAGTGCAAAGAAAATAAAACTGTCGCTTGATAATAAGAGAAACAGCGACAGATAAATGTGTATATATTGTATATATGTATAAGAAACAAAAGTACCGCAAGAAACAAAGACAAGACCAACCCAGAGACCAAAATAGAGTTGAATGTACCGATGATCTGTTTGAATTGGGCATGTTAAAGTCAAAATTAAAGGGACTGTGAAGTTTTCAAATTTCAATTACTATCCAATAGACACTTGTAAGATTTTCCACTTGAGGTTAATTCCCTAACAGCAAACCCTGCGGGTCAAAAGGAACAACATCAGCTAATATTAATGAAGTATTTAATTGATTTAGTTGACACTGAGTGGCGTTTAATTAAACGCCTATAACAATGACAATAAGTCAAGTACAACAACAAAGCATTAAACTGTGGTACCATCTCGTGGTGACCAGTGTAAATTCTTTAAATTATCAGACAGAATTCCAAAGCACCAACAACACTTTAGCCATGACACAAACCTCTGCGAGTCTTGAATCTGCTTTATTTAAGTGTGACTCTCTCTTTCTCTCTCACAATGATTCTCTCGCATTGCCTTTTGTTGTTTTACTTTTGCTTATGTATTCCACTCTTCGTATGTGTTTTGTTTTCTTGTCCCTCTGTTTGTTGATACTTTGCTTTGCTTCACTCTGCTTTGATGTGCTTTTCTCTGGCTTCTTCTTCATTGTTCGCTGGCAGCTTAAAAAAAAAGTGCGACACTTTTGCACTCAAACGACACAGTCAGCACTAAAACCGTCCAGTGAATAGAAGAACAGAGGGGACTAAGCATAACACAATAACCGTTTGAATACCCTTTAGTTCAAGTTTTAGTTTCAGATACATTTTCAAATTGTTTAAGTGCATTTTTAATAATAATTCCAGTTTTAAACTATTTATATTTTTAATACTACTTTCAAACTGTACATCATTTAAATATTTTTAATTTTGATTTTATTTTTATAAGTTTTGCACTACAGTTTATTATATTATTTTATTAATTTACATATTGCTAGCTTACGATATTGATTGTTTTAGCTTATATAAAAACCATAAAAGTTTTTTAAATCATATTTATACAACGTCAAAGAAGTCGGCTGTTAAAGCCTTCATACTTTCGCACTAATTACACGCCCGGTGTATCCGACTCACTGTTTTATAATCAAATTTAACAGACGTCAATTGCCGATTGCGTTTCTTTTAATTTCTCGCGACACTTTTTATATTTTTAAAAATGCTTTGAATTTTATTAAGTCTACTATTTCTTGTTGGCAGGTTGGCTGCTTAGACGTGTAACTGTAGTTGGCGCTTTATTGTTGTCTTAACGAAGTTGCTGTTGTTGTGGCTCTTTTTGCTTAAAATAAATATAAACAAGATATTTTCGGCTTTGTGTGTGAAAACAGAAAAGTGTCAGTAAAAAACTGCGAAACCGGCGTCAAAGGCATACCAAAGTGGTTGTTGACTTTTTTGTTTTTTGTCTTTTTATGTTATTTTTTACATGCCCAACGCTTTTTTTCATGCCTTCTTAGCCAGGCACCAAAACGAAGTCTCAGTTGAATGTCTCTGCCAACAACAACAACGAGAGAATATGAGTCAAGTTTGTTGCTATTGTTGGCCAAGCTTAATTGGTTAGCGGAATTGGGTTGAGCGTAAATTGTAATGAGGCCTGAAGTGCTCGAATACCGCGAATGGCTCGAATGGGGGAATCATGAATCAACTCACAACATAATGCGGCATTAGGTGTATTCTATACAACACCACATGAATTTCAATAGAGGATGTCAAGCTCAGAACAGGAAGACCCGGCACAGGGCACAGTAATCATCATGACTAATCCGAAAGAGTTCAACATTCTCGAGTTCCTAACTAATTTCATTACGCATTCTGTCCAAACCAGTAAAAATTAAATTAAATTAAATTAAACTGAATTGTAGTTGTTAAAGTTGTTACAAGTACACACACTTTCTGTTTCGAAAGCTCAATGAAACTTCAACCAATAATTGTCACGACTTAATCCCAATCGAGCACAATCCACTACGATGCCTTTGAAATCATTAAAGATTTTCTACATGTTTTGTAGCTTTATCACGAAGTTTTCTTTGTAAATTCTTTATTGTTTACAGGCGTAAAAAACCTTTATAGATAAACACTACGTAGTACTTCAAATCGTATTTATAGAAGCATCAATTATGTATGATACATGTTATGCTTCAAATGTATGTAGTTCACATTTTCCAAAATGTACTAGATAGATTTTCAGAAACTGGATATAATTTTATAATCGAGTGTATGCCCTTAAATATCATAGAATATATGTTGATTTCTATATTGTATTGAATCTAATATATAATTATCTAATATGTAACTTAGTTTAACATACCCTATCAGCTGTGACCCTGTCCCTGTCTGTGACTATAAAGTCTATGACAATTAGTCTCTTAATTTATGTCAGGAACTACTATTTAACCCAATTGCAGCCAGTATCAAGTATTTTTATAGTCATGGCCAAACCCAATCATAATTATGCAAGCCACATCAAGAGCTGTCTGTGTCGTTGTCGTTGTTGTTGCTGTTATTGATGCAGTCCTCATCGAGATGGCCGCTCCCCACACACGACGATGCTTCTATGCATATTTAATTATTTAATTTCCCATAAGTTAGCAGCGTTGCTTTGTAACTGTGAGAATATGCATAGAAAATGGTAAATATTCATACCAACACACACGTACACGCACACACACGGCTGATATACACATGTGTGTATAAAATTAAACAATAAAAGAAATAATTAATTATACGAACGACATGCAAAAATGCGCAAAAGCATTGAAGTGAGATGGCAAATGTTTTGCATGTCCAGTAAGTTAAGTATTACTCATACGCCTCGCTATCCCACTTTTTTCACATTGCGTGCCGTGAATTCGGAAAGAAATTAAGTATAAATAAATATGGGCAAAAAGATGCGCATGAATAAAATGAATTTAAATGAAAAACAACAAACCAAAACCAAAACAGAAATTAGACAGAAAATCGCTTAACCAAAAACGGAAACTATTAATCAGCTTTCACTTGTATATGTTATTTAAAACTCAGCTCCGTCGATACGTTTAGGCATTTTGGGAGCTGTTTGTTAATGAAGGTGCTCAACAAATGTTAGGAGACTTGGTCACTTGTTTACTTTTATGGTGTTCATCAACAGGTTATGAATGATTATACTTGTGGCTTTATCTATCAGTCATTATCTTGACTTTTATCTTGATTCAGCTGATTACAGGTGACACAGTCAACAAAAATAAACAAAAACGAGACACAGACACAGTCAACAAATAACTTGATTTCATCTATTTTTAATTTGCCATTTGAATGCTGTATTTTCTTCTTCTTGTTTTCTAATATCGTATCTTATCAATGAGTTGACTACATCACATCAAATGCACATATCTTTAACCTTTTTTGTTTTTGTTTATCAACGGTTAATGACAAAATTTTATTGGAATTTATTTATAGGTACTACTACTCAATAAATGACTTCGATTGTTGGGCTAGCAACAAGTTTTCAGCCAGTTAGAAGTGCCAAGTTTATAGCAACTTATGCCAAAATGCAAACAATATTATTTAAAGCTATAAATAGCCAAACTCCCAACAGTTTTTTATGCAAACAAAGCAAATGCTTTGTTAAAAAAGGTTTCATAATATTTGCTCCATAAAATGCACAATTCACTGAAATGTGATATCACATAAAAGCTTACCCGCTCTCTCCCTCCCCCTGTCCCTCTCTGTCTCACTATTTTTCTCTTGTTTTCACTTACGCAAACTTTAAACAATACAGCGAGTCAGTAACAAAGAAAAAACATTTTAGTTTGTTATTTAATTAAAACAACAAACTTTTTAGAAATTTTATAATTATTAGTTTTAGTTTTTTTCCTCTGTTTTTGTGACATAAAAAGTTAACTGTCGGAGTTCAGCATAATTGCAACTAACACAGCGGCAAAAGTTGTTAACTTGTCTTAACTGAGACTTTACATATTTGCTGCTGTTGTTTTTGTTGTTGTACTTGCAGTCTTAATTAGGCCAGGAAGCAATTTAACCGGTTAATAGACCTGCAGCAGCTTTGTGTAAATGCAACGACTACAAAGCTGTTCAAATTATTATAGAGGTAGAATAAGCATTTCAGCAGATAGAGACAGAGATAGATCTTGCCCCTATAAGAAGTCTAAGTTGGGTGCATATTTAATGTGGGAAAATTGTATTGCCACTTTGGCCGGAACCTGGCTTTGATGTTGACTGGCTTTGAGAGACAGCAGTTAAATGGCCATGCACTTATATCTAATGGCAAAGTATATTTACAAGATATGAGACCAGTAGGAAAGTGTGATCCCCTCCAGCCAATGTACTTCTTGGAAATGCGAAACTTTCACTGAGCCAAACAACGCCCATAAAAAGCGACCCAGAGACAGAGATAAAGACAGAGACAGAGACAGACTCTGGCATCAAGTCGATAAACAGACTTGGTAGACAGATAGACAGACACTTGGGGACAGACGACAGTGCGACAATTGACAATTGGCAATAAAATTTCAATTAACGTGAAAATGTCAAATAGTGATGAAAATGAAATAAAGACAATAAACACATTGAAGCAACGGACGAGTGAAAATCAAGTGAAGAGAAACTAGCAAAACTAGCAAACGGGGCTAAAAACGTTTGAAAAACAAAACTAATAACAACCGACCGAAAAACGGCCAAAAACAAGAAAGCTAAGAAGAAGAGAAAACATATTTGAAAATTAAAATTAAAACTGCTTGAATCAGGGAGTCAATTTATGACCGCATCGTTATCAATGTATCCATTGAGTTTTTACTTAGTTTTCACTATAAGTTATTGTTAAATAAAATCCAATATTTGCCAGGACTATTCGAAAAATGCAAAAAAAAATATAAAATCTATTTTTAAGATTGTTGGGAATAAAATTAAGCATCTAACCTACTAAACAACTGTAACACATTCAAGATCAAGTAGAAGAGGCTACAGTCGAGCGATGCGAATGTAAAAGACCCCCTACAAATAGGTAGTTTTTGACCGATTTTTTCCGTTGGATCTTACGATATAGTTGTTTGATTCAAGTCAAACTTGGTAATGGTAGTGACAACCGTCATATGCACATTATATGTGAGTTTGGTTGCGATGATATGGTACCATACACATAATGTGTAAATTTGGTCACGATAGCTCTGATTGTTTCCAAGTCATGGTGTTATAAGAATGACTTATTACAATTTGACTCCAAATTGACATAAAATTGATCTACTCGCGAAGTAGACGAACTCTCATTCTAAACTTGGTGGCTTTAGTTCATATAGTATCTGAGATTAAGGTGTTCTTACAAACGGACAAACAGACATAGGTTTATCAACTCGGTTGATGATGCTGATCAAGATTATATATTCTAAGTATATAGAATATATATTATTTATATTATGAGCTCGGAAATGCTACCTTCTTCTGACAAACCTAATAGACCACTCTATCTTTTCTAGAATACGGGGCTCAACAAGTAGTTTTATCAAAAAATAATTAATTATTCACTTCATTTTACTAATAAATTCGATCATTCATTACGAGTGTTATATGTTTAAATTAGTATAAAGTTATTTTTTATGGTATGTTGATAAAACTTTTTCTGAAAGAGTAGTAGTAATTTTATTTAAAAAATTAGTATTTGAAGATAAATCTTACAGATAATTCTACATTGTTTTGTTAAGGTTACAAAATGCCGCTAAAAAATGCAAATTAAGGTTTAAGCAATTTTAGAAAAAAATTAACAATCAACTGTCAGCATTAACATGGTTTGATTTCGAGCTAATGTTTGATTTAATTGAATGGCAAAAGCAATTTGTTAGTTTTTGCGTCACTTGGCAAATGGCAATCAGACCTCGTGTTGTCTTGTCACTCAGCGAAGAACGAGAGGTACAGATGTAATACTCACTCGCATCGATATGTGCATTTACACGTAAATATATATATATACATATGCATACCTATGTTTATAGTATGTCAAATCATAACCGGTTAGACTGCCACATGTGTGTGCGTGTGGGGAGTGTGTGTGTGTGTGGGGCTATGGAATGTGGAACGGACTATACGGCATCTGTTAATGCCTCAGATGTGCACGTTGGGGCATGTTTGACAGGCCCTGTACTTTAAAAATAAAGAAGTGCCTAAAGTTAGTCGACTTCATAACTTAAATTTGTTTTTAGCTTTTAGAACCAGTATATTTAATAAACTGTTGTATTTGATAACCACTTCATATCAGAACTGACTGTCACTTGCACGTAAAAGATACAGGGTCTCATGCTATTGGTTACACTCGGCTGCTGCGCTTCTTACTTGTTTTTGTATGCAATCGAGTCATTGCGCATGCGCAACTGTCACTTATGTTGGATGTACACAAGCTTATCTATAAATTGGGCATTGGGCAATCCGTGTAGAATTCCCCACCTCGCGAAACGCCCCTCCCCCTCCCAAACTTATTCCCTTTTGACCTCTCTTTAAACATACGCAATATTAATTGTCTATAAGACTTTAAATTACGTTAGAAAACATTTTTAATTTTTTGTATTTTAGGTTGAGCTGTGTTCAAGTTTTTGGGGTTTAATGTTGCAGTCTTGGGTTCGGGTCAAGGTTTTTCTTGTAATGCCAACTGAAAGGAATTAAACATTTTTGATTTGCTTGTAACCCTTCACTTTCGATTGGTCTTTCGGAAGTCGTATAAACTTTCACTATTGGGTGATTCGATGGCGCCATTAACAGAGTTCAATTGTATGAATTCTGCAGCTGCGGATTGTAAGATTTGAAAAGTTTCGTAATGTGATATTTTATTTCCGAAATCAATTGGTTATTGAATTTACTTGAGTATAAACAGAACACAGTTTAAATAACTAATTTTATGAATGATTGTATTTAAGTATATTTTGTGAGTACAAAAACTACTTCAAAACTTTTATTCTTAAATGACATTGCAAATCTGCTTGGTACACCTTTTTAGATTCATAATAAATACAACTGGTTTTATGAACACTAGTTTAATTAATTTTTGACGAGTTTTTCATTCGCAATGCACAACATTCATTAGCACCTCGACTAAGCATTGAACAATTCTCAAGCTAAATTCAACCTTAACAAACGTTGACATGTCAAGTTAAACATTTATTTACAAAATGTAATTGAAAAACATTGTACAATTACTTGCAAAAGTTTAATGATGAGGTATTTGAGGAATTTAATGGTTTATAGTACATATATATTGTTTCAAAAAACTGTTGTTGTGTTTACAGCAGAAAGTAATGAGATTTGGGTCAACACTATAAGGCTTAAATAAGTTAGTACTTTGAGTCACAGCTGTTGCTGCTGAAGATGATGATGATCCACAACAACGAAATGGATAAGATCTTTGTAATTATCTGTTAAATAGGTAACAGTAACAGCACCAGCAACAGCAGCAGCCAAAGATGCCAAGCGTGAAAATTGCAGCTGTTAAATTTCGAGCCAACAAACGGGATTTCAAGCAAAAAGACAACAAAAAGTAAAAACAGGGGTTAAGAGGTGCAAGCATAAGAGTCTGCAAACATAATTTGTAGAGCAGATGATTTAGAAACCAAAAAAGCAAATAGCCAAAGGTAATCAGCCGCCAGACAGATTAACAGAGAGACAGACAGACAGACAGGCAGTGGGACGGAGGGATAAAAAATAATTAGTTTGAATGAACTGCGGCACTTGAAGAACATAAAGAGCATCAACACAGCAACAACAAATAATTATAATAAAGATACATTTCCAGGCAGACAGAGGGAGCGACAGACGAGCATTAAGTCCACATTATGCATTCATTTGACTGAAGAGACAGTCAAACAGACAGACAGACAGTCAGACAGACAGACAGTCTGACAAACTCAAACAAAACAGCTAGACTGAGACAGCAACAAGGGAAATTCGGCAAAAATAAAATAAAACTCGCTGACAGAAGCAACTCAAGTACTGCTCATGCGCAACAAGCAATAGATACAGTATCAGAAATTCTCAGACGTAATGACAAAACAAACGAAAGTTGGAAATTCTTCTGGGAAGATAAGAAAAACTAATATTTAAATGGATTTACAGATATTGAAATATAAAACAAATATCGTATAATTTCTATAATTTTATATATATAGCTGATTTATAAGTAAGCAATATTTAAGTAATTATACTACTGTATGTAACCATTTGATTTGATAAAAGCACACAAGAATTTTAAATATGAGTTTAAGTCTAATAAATATTAGATTTGAAGACTTCTAAACAATGATTTAATTTTTAAGCTGTATTTATCCTGAAAATATTTGTTAACCGCTTTCCAGAATGCTTTTGAATCCAATATTATTAAAACAATTAATATTATTTAAAGAATAGTCGTAGCTAACTTCACATTTAAAATTAAACACATTTTAGATAGTTTTATTCAAGAGTTATATTTAATGATTAATTCAGTCTTCTGTGTGTGTGTTTCCGTTTTAGACTTGAAGTCTATCAACTTATCTAAACTTCAAAAGATTCTAAAAGCTTAAATAAAATATTTTTCTTAAGAACTATCGAACAAGAACTTAATTAAGTTCTTATTAACAGTTTAGGAGACACAATACAGTTGAATTATTTAGGGATACCCGGCAAAGAGTTAGTTTAGTAGATTCCAACATACTTCTTGTATATGAAGTGCTCATGGGCAGGATTGTTGCAGTTGTGGTTGCTCAATTGTTGGCCCGGTAACTGTCAATTGTTAAGTTGGTATTTGGTGTTTATGTTAGGGGTGGAAATATACCGACAACAGACGCATTCCCATCGAAAAGTCGAGGAGGGCTGATCCCCAGGTACACACACAACACACACAAGACCAGGTCAGCAGAGAGCAACAAAATCAAGATCATGATGATCATGATCGTTGCTCGTTGTTTGTGGCAAAAGGCAGGTAGCTAGAGAGAGGCCAGAAAAAGGATCGTTAAGAGTGCGGGACATCGAAAGAGAAGCAGAGAGAGCGAGTGAGTTAGAGTGCGAGCGAGAGAGGCATACACGGTTCTGTGCACTGGCGCATAACGTGGTTGGAAAAACCGTTTTTCAGTTTTACGAATTATACCAATTGACAATTTCAGGGCAACATTCCAGCAGTAGAATAAAAGCAAAAAGTACAGTCATTCAAGGCGTTGAGGTTGAACCACTGTTGGCCCTGTTGCATCTACAAGATACAATTCCTCATAGAACTACACATGTATATGCATACCCCATTGGGCCATTGTTGCCACCTTTTGTCGCACTTCTCAGTCCATCAATAATAATGACACTTGTCAATCACCCGAAGACTCTGTCGAGCATAAATAGGCAAATGTTCAGGGGATTTTTATGGGCATTATGAGTTTTTGAAGTGCTTGTCTCGGGCGTACCTTCTGCTTTTCTGGCCAGGCCAATAGAAAAAGCAATAAGCTGTTGTAGCTGTGAACTGACATATAATGAAGAGAGCACTTATGGTACGCTTTTAATTTCATTGCTGAGCGATGAGCTTGGAAAATGCAAACCTTTCTGGTCTATCAGAAACTACATTACAAGAGTCTGTCAACTGCCACGATTCATTTATTTCATACTACAGCAAAAGTGTTTTAATTACTTCTAGAAAATAGCTGCATGAGGTTAATTTAACTATGTAAAAATAATTAAATGTTTGCATAAATATATTTACTATGAGTCCTTATTTATTTGTATTATTCTCATAGAAAAAACTTCTTTCGATATAAATTTAATGATATTTCTTTATTTATGGCAGCCAAATATAAATTCTGTCTTGGTATGTTGAAAATTCGCATTCTTTAGGAGCAGGCAAATTTAAAATAAAAATTTGAATGCCACAAATTCCAGTTCGTCAAAAGACTCAACCATTCAGCTCCAAGTGGAGATCCCTAGTCCAGACATAATAACAAAGCACAAATATTTCGCAATGCTATAACTGAAGTGCTTCGGTAATGTGAGACGTGTTGCTGAGTGTGTGTGTGTGGAATGTGCGGGAAGAGACTACTGGGAACAATTTTATGAATTGCATGCTGGGCTGGTCATGAGGGCGTCGAGTCTCCGTCTCCGCGTCTTCAAGTCTTCGAGTATCTTGGCCTACAGTTTTCTCACACCAAATGCTACACACTAAGTAGTTGTATGAAAATGCATAAAACCGCACACACAACACAAAATGCAAATAAAGTAGAACAATTCGCACACACACACACACATGTGTGTATATATTTCTCTGTGTGTGTCTGTGCAAGTTTTGTCGTCAATTCGAATGGGGACTCGACAATAGCTCACAAAAACACAAAACTCATGGACAAACATTCAGCTCAAAATCACGGTCAGCGGCGCTGGAAAGGAATGAAAAACAAGTTTCGATTTTGCGAAACGGGTTTAAAGCCAACATTGAAAGGCAGCCCGCTTCACTGGGCGTGGCAGTGACGCAGTGACCGCACTAAATCAATGCAAATGTCTAATCCATTTGCCGCTGCCTTTTTTCCTGCTTCGTTTGCTACTCCGGTAGATGGAAAATTTTTCATTTAATTTTCTAGCGTATTTTCAAATTTCAGTTTTCAATCCAAATTGTCAACATTCATCGCTGCACACTACAATTTAAATCCGGAAACTGTTGAAAGATTTTTATTTCTTCTTTTATCTGACAACTTCCGGTTTGTAATACGGTGTTTGGTGCGAAGCTCAGAATTTGAATTTTAATTAGAGCTCTAGATAATTATGGATGAAGAAGAAGTGTATAGAAAAAGTTTGTAACTAAACTGTTTAAGTGCTTCCTGGGCAAAACTAGGTTAGTTGCACACGGTTAATCCAATTAGTTTCTTCTTTACAATAAACTTGAAATTAAAATCAAATTTATTTTAAAATAGAATACCAACAACGTTCTATCGTCTTGAGTAATATATTTATTTTTTGTTAAGTTATACAGGAATTAACTAAAGAATTTTTTTGTTAGCTGAACAACAAACCCACGAGATAATTTACAGTCTTGGCAAACATGGGTTTTAATTAGATTTAATTATTTACGCAAAATTACTGTTCACATCTCAAGTTTACAATTTCATTTCCTCTTCTCGAATCGCATTGTTTTTCTCCCATTTTCAATGATTTTTTTATCAAAGTTTTTAAACTCGATCTCGAATTCGCGTTCGATTTGTTTATCGAACAGTGAACAAAAGCCGAGAGCAGCTGCAGCCGCCAAATCAAATGCTCAAATATGCAGCAAAAGCATAATAAACTGTAATTTGTTCAAATAACACAAACAATAACAAATTGATACAGATACCAAATATGAATGCGAAAAGGAGTATGATTCCTATGGCAATAAAAAGTCGACGAAAGCAAAAGTAAACAAAATCCAACAATAATACGCGGACTGGGGGCAATAGGGGAACGAGCATGTCTCTGCCTGCAAAAGCCAAAAATAAACATTTACAGAGACTCCGATTCAAATTCAGACTCCAATTACGAATTGCAAAATAGGCAAACAAAATAAAGCATTAGCCAAAATAAACTTGTAAAAAAATTGCATGATTTTGAAAGACTATGGGCAGTAAGGTGGAGTGGGAGTTGTGAGAGCTGAATAGCTGCTGACCAAAACGAAAATTCTTTACCCAGACAATAATTTTTTAATTTTAAATGCAATTGCAAAACATAGTTCTATTATATTATTATTATTAATAATTAACCAAAATTAAAATAGTTTGCTTTACATTTGGTTCAATATTAGCTCCTGTCTGCGTAAATAACTTATGCTTATGTTATGCAAAGTAGTATATTGATAAGTGAAAAACATGCAAATAATTTTTAAACTAATTATTATAATTCAAACTACTTTTTTTTAAGTACTACTGGTTAATTTATGTTTAATGTGCTAAATTAATGCAAATACTTCCTAAGACCTAGCCTATGGAGGCTATCTTAATTGACGTCCCAAAATGTTAAAAAGATATTGTTTTTTGGTTTATCTATTTAAGAAAATATCAAGATTTCACTTGGCACCTTTCGCAGATTACACTTGCATTAAAATCTGCTAAAATGCCAAATTTTGTGAAAACGACAGAAAGTGATTATTTTTTTTTTTTTCAATTTAATTTCATTTTAATTTTTTTAAAAATTCATAAAATTATTGATGCGTTGGTTAACTTCATAAAAAGTGGAATCAACTAAAAAGGCAGATGTTAACAGGTACAGGCGTTTGATTCTAAATTTACAGTTATCACCTATTTCCAGAACAAAATTTTCTTGTTAAGCCATGACCAATGCAAAAAAATCTCTAGAAACTATGCGACTGTGTTTAATAAATAAAAATATTATTTCAAAGTCTAAAGTCTTCAAGAGATTTCCTGTAATAATTTGCTCTCGCCATAATAAACACAGACAATGTGCACATACACCCACACATTCACATGTATTCAAACATGTGTATGTATGCACATTTGTCAATGTGAAAGTGCCGCGCCCTCATTAGATTTGCTCGGCCTAGTTGTATTTTTTGTATTATTTATCAATGAGCAAACATTTGATATGAGACTATGTCGTGTCGTAATTAGATTAGCTGGCACCTGTAACTACACACACACACACACACTTCTACTTTTGTCTCTTTCTATCCAATTGACGTTTGGGCGTTTTTGGGATCACTCGGCCTACATTCGTACGCTTCTTTTCATCGCCAACCGTTTTCTTCTTCTCCTTCGTTGTTCGTGTACACCTACACTTGTTTTGATTTTGTGTTTCGCTTTTTACTTTACTTCGATATTTACTTAAGTATTTGTATTTATTTTGCGCACCTTCTTAGAATCGTTTTCCGATTTGTTTACCTTTTTCTGTTTTGGGACACGTTTTCTTATCAACTGCATTTAGTTCAATTGCATTGTGTGTGGGTTGTTTCTGCTTATGTTTATGGGCCAAATACATATTTGGTTTATCTCTCAGGTTTTGTGCTCATTTTATTTTTTCGTTTTTTGATAACGTAAATATGTGCAATTGATTGAACCCGTTTAAACGTACTCTAAGATTACAGCGAAATGAGCACAAATTCCAGATATGAAAAAAATAATTATTGTGAACCATATTCGAGCTTTCAATAAATACAGTTGTTTTGGTTATTCAAGTATCGCAGCGAAGGTAGAAGCAAAAGCAAATGCAAAACCTAAGCTAGTTTCAAGTCAAAGCTTGGCAAAATTAAAAATTCAGTGACTCATGCATCGAACCAAAAAGTACAAAGTTCATTCTGCAATGGCAAAAGGAATGGCGAAAAAGCAAAGCAAACAAAACAAAACGCAATGGCGCCAAAATGGAGCTGTGAATTAGCGTAGAACACACACATACACTTACAAGAACTGCACAAGAAAGTCAGCTTATAGAAACCGCAAAAAATAAAACAGGCTAGCTGCATAAATCGTTACATGTGTGTGTGAGTGTGTACGTCTAAAATTGAAATACATGCACAAGTGTCGGCGGCGACGGTAGGCAAGACAACATAACACAACATAGGCAGTACAATGACCGAAAGTAGCTAAAACAAATGCGCCATGCTGAAAAATAGCCTCCACAACACCCGCAGCATGGAAAACGTATTAGAATTAAATAAGTAGTATGTAAAAGCTACTCTACTAAGTAAGTGTGCACTTATAAACCTGTTGTCAAAGAGAATAGCAACAACAGCAACTAACCCGCTGTCGACGTTGTAAAGCTGCACTAAAAATTCCAATCTTCCAGTCGTCGTCGCGCCGGCGCTCGGCTCCAATAGAGTGAGTCTGAAAACACTCGCGACTTGCGAGCGGCGACTGCGCTCAACAAAACAGGTATAACTGTTTGTGTCTGTGTGCGTGACGGTGTGTGCGTGTGAGTCGAGTCAGTGGAGACTTTTAAGAGCTGGAGCCCCAGCAACATCTTCACGAAAGAGCAGAGCAAAATGTACACAGCGATAACCGTACGAAGGTGAACAGCAAAAAGTAAAGCAGCAAAACACAGAAAAGAAGACAGCTAAACAACAACAATGAATGTCGACGCACCCTTTTCTTTTTTTTATTGTGTTGTTGCTGCTGCTGTTGCTGTGTTATTATTGTTCTTGTGTGCTTGTGTAGATTTTGAAGCGCAAAACCACATCCGAATTAAAGTAGCGTCTTTTACCTATGCAGATGGAGAAAAAAATAACAGCAACAACAAAATCCAATGCCAACGACGTACATTTGAGAGTGCGAGGGAAGTAAAAAAATGTATAGCGGGTGGCGTCCGACATTCTCCACAACTAGAGAATAAAACGTAACAAAATGAACTCAGCAAAATGCCGACGCCGCGGCTTTGGAATGCACTGCTACCCATGTTGTATTTTCCAAGCCGGACACACCAATTGTTGCTTATTTGTTGTTTTGCAAAGGTTTGTCTATGACAAAATGCATTCTGTTTTTGGACGCTTGGTCCGTTCAATTTGCAGTAATTAAGAGTAATTTATGGATTACTCACCTTTTGGCACGTTTCGCCGCGTGATTTAAATCCAAATGAACACGTTTATAATCCCAGCATAAAGAAACATTGACAATTTACACTAGTTTCACTAAAACAAACTGCCACGCTTAATTAAATTAACGCAGCAATTAAATATTTGTTAACTTCGCTGTTGTAGTTGCTGCTGCACATTTTGACGCACAGATCGCGCGGATCGAAGGCAATTGCAAAAGAATGCAAAGCCAAAAAAAACTTGATTACGGACAACAAAATAGATTGAGCACTCTTTTTGCACTATAATTTGAATTTGATTTTTATGCAAAATACGCATGTGCACAACACTTTACACTTGTTGCGTTGTTGATGTTGCAATTTTTTTTTCTTGGAAATTCAACGAATTTTGTGAAGCGAACAATGCGCGAACCACGCGCGTAACACATTTGAAAGCGACTACGACTGAATTGGAACTCAAAGAGAACGAAGCGAAACGCGATACAAGCGACAACGAACCAAAACATAAAATGAAATGTCAAAAGTGTATCGATAGTTACAAGCTTATGTTAAACTACTGTTAATGTCACGGCAATGAGAAATAACACAGTTTAACATTTTGAACAATTTGTATTAAGTTATTATACTAACTAAATGAAACAGTGTATTTTATAAGCATTATGAAATTGGTATTAAATGTTCATTAAATTAGTTTAACAGCAAATTGATTTTAACTTATTTAACATTTATTCAAACTGTAACTTATCGATATTTCAAAGTGCTGTCAATCGAGTGATATAAATCGATAGCCGAGCTGACAGATGAAAACAAATAAATAAATAAAATGCAATAAATGATTGAAATCAAAGCAAAATTGGTTCGTGCCGATTCGGCAATTTATGCAACTGGTGAATGTGTTGAATGCTTAATCGAATTCACGCACAAAGTGTTTGCAGACGATGCTGGAAAGTCAAGTGATCGAAATGCCAACAAAGCAAAGTAAACAAAACTAAAAAGTTTGCTAATAGTTTAATTAACAGTGTTCATTTTTAGTTTGGAGAATCTGGCATGGGCCTCTGTGCAGTTGCATTGCTATCGGAAGAGCAACTTCAGCACGCCATCTAGCGACAAAACGTCCGAGCTCGCCGAGCTCATTGGACGCACAGCTCTGGACGCAGTAACTCAAGCTCCTGGCGAGGTCATTGTGACCACGAAGCCTAAGATTCTCTTCTGCGACCTGAAACTACAACCTGGCGAGACAAAAATGTGTATGTAACATTTAGTCAGTTTTCGTACTTTGGTCCCTAGGCATTCCTCTGCTCTTCACCTGAAACCTACTTTTAAAATCACAATTCTTTAAAGATTTCTTCAATGAGATGGTGCCCAGGGACGGACCACCAACTTATCGTGGTCACGACATTCGCTATTTCTACAAAATTACGATTGCCACTCAACGGGTCAAGTCCAAGGTGCAGACACTTACAGTGCCCATTCGAGTGCTTCCCATACCGATGATAGCACGTCCGGATGAGCTGCCCGTTACGGTGGAGACCAACGAGGAGTTGGCGCCGACCAATCCCTTTCTGGAGAAGCGCGAGATCAGCGAATTGGAAATATCCTGGCATCATCTGAAGGTACCCTCCATCTGTCAATAAAAAATCATACTTGGATTCATGGAAACTTTGAATACTTGCAGAATGTTACCGCTCGCCGTGCTCCAAAGTTCTACAGGATATCGAATAAACGAGGATTCGTAGCTCGATTCTGTCTCTTTAAGCCAGCTTATAAATTGGGCGAGGACATCGTGGGCAGTCTGGACTTTGGCAACTGCCAGGTGCGCTGTGTTCAGTTCTCTGTTAAGCTGCAACAACAGGAGCTTCCCCTGCGTCCCCATCTGGAGCAGACTCCTGCCACCCCTGGGGACGATGCCTCCTCGTTGAACTCTTTCGACATGGCCAGCATTGCAAGTGGAATTGCTGTCGATAATCTCCACAAATCCGAAACATCGGGCAGTGCACGCAACAAGGATGAGCCTCTGCCCACGGGAAAGCTTAGCACTATTTCTACATCCCATCAGGTGAACTTCCATCCAGATCTTTCATTGCTTTTGATTCTATTCTTATCACATTTTACAGGTTTGCTATTCCACGCTGCAGACTCAAGTTGTTGTTCCCATTCCGCTCCATGTCACGCCCACATTCCGCACGGATCTGGTGGATGTCAAGTGGCGCCTACACTTTGAATTTGTCACAAGCGTTATGATGAATTTCGGGACTCCGAATCCCGTTTCGGGAGAGCTGAAAGCACCTGCCGAACTGCCTGTGGAGACCATGGTGTGGAATTTGCCTGTTACCATCTATGCGGCCAATCCTCTGCAGATTTATGCGCCAAATCAAACGTATAGTCTCCTAATCAAGTAATTGCAATAAACAAAAATGTCTAGAAAATAATTTTAATTCGTTTGAATTATTCTCTAGCGCGCCATTACTGCCGCACCTTTATCGATAACATGTCGCACATAACGTCGAGAACATATCGATTATTAAGTTTTTTAGTATTTTTTCTGATTTGTATTTCTAAGCACTAAAAATACTAATGAAATCATTTAATTAATTTCCCGTATCTTTCCCAAACAATAAAAAATAATATAAATTATTACTCAGTTGAACAACCTTATAAAACTTAAATGACCAGAACTTTTTGTTGTACACATATTGCAAATTTCAAAATAAATCATTTAACAAAATTTTTAGTAGTCAACGATAACAATCGGTGGTTAGCAGTGATTTCACACCGCTGTTAAGCCACTGTTACAAAAGTGCTATCGGAAGCTCGAGGAAAAAGAAACAAATAGAGCAACCAAATACAACACGAAAATTAAAACGAAAATACAAATTAAGAAATTGTGATAGCATCATGTACCAGGAATATCTCAATCAATTGCAATCTTCGCTGTTCATAATGAGCTCTGACCAGCTCAAGGAACTGTTCAATAATGACGACAAACTGGACGACAAAGTCGATGAGGTACTTGAATCACTCAAAACACAGAAGGTGCGCGTATTTGAGGAGAATCGCAATAGAGCCGAACAGAACATTGAAAAGGAGCCACAAATCATCGAATTACGCAGCAAATTGGCCGAACTAACTGAGGAGGGACGCACTAGTTGTGCTGCTGTACAGGAGCTGCTGACACAAATAAAGGCCAAGTCAGGCGGAGATACACAGGAGACAGCGCTGGCCCTGTTGCAAACCAATGCCTCTGAGAGCGAGGAAAAGACAGAGGAATGCGTGAAAAAGTTCACAGACAACGAGATCAATGTGGAAACATTTCTCGATGAATTTCTGACCAATCGACGCACAATGCACTTACGCAAACTAAAGGCTGAGAAAATGCAGGAACTAATACGTAAACAAAAGGCTCCACAGCGTAACAGCAACATTCCAGCCTATGGAAATCTGCCTGGAACAGGCAGCAACTTCTATCCGTCTGGAAATGTACCGTATCCAATGATGGGACCCATGATGCCCATGCCGCCGCCATCGCGGCCCTATTAAGAGAGTATTTTTAAGCGTATGGAGAGGTGAAGAGAGAGAGAGACAGTATATATGTATTTAATGTAGAGATGCTGCCATAGCGATCGTCAAGTCATGAATGACTCATCAAGTGCTTTGTTTATATTGTTTCCATTTGTTTTGGTTTTTGTTTTGAAGCGAGAATTTGATATCAAACACAAATAAAAAGCAAACGCTTATCGAGTTAAAAACTTTGTGTTTATTTGTTTAAAATGTTCAATATTGCATTTTTTAAGTACATAGGCGGTTTCACAATTCTCTCTTTCGCAAGATAAAACTATACACTATGATATATTTATATATATTAATATTATTATAATTAATCAAAATTAACATTACATTAATTAGACAGTGGGTGTGAAATGGAGTTTAAATAAAGCCAAAGGCTAAGCGGCATGTTTAGTATAGTGAAGGCTTAGTTTAGAATGAGTTTATCATTTAGTAAGGATTGGATTTGGAAGGATTGTGCAAATGCTTTGTGATTGCTTCATGTTTGTTGTTCTTCTTGGGCCAATGGAGTGTGGAAAATGCAAACATAGGTCACTCAATTCCAAATATTTCCCGTTTTTTTTTGTGTTTCCTCTTTAAGAACTGTTAGTCTTTGAATTCCAACGCTTCGTGTATATAATTATATATATGTATATTTTATATCATATATATACAAAATGTTATATATAAAATAGTATATTCAACTTCAACTTCTTCTTCATTATTTTTGACCGGGCGGTTTAGACTTTTCAAAAGCTTGCTAAAACTATGTGTGTGTATTTGTTGTTCTCCAAAAATATATGTAGTATGCTAAGAATGGAGGATGGAGTCTGGAATCGAAGAATGTAACGCCATCATGACGAACCAAATTCCCGCATCCATTTCTCGTATTTATCCAGGTCCGCTCGGGACACACTCTTATTGCAGCGACTGATGGCTTCGTTGAAGTCCTTGTTGGACACGGGCAGATCCACCTCCTCGGTGGCCAACTGCCGAATCTGTTCCGGCGTTAATCCAGCTATCTTCCTTCGCATGGACATCATGCTCGCCTCCCTAATCACAAGCAATTTATCAATTAAAGTCTCCATTTACTCCGGAGCACAGCAGACTCACCTGCACACATTGGTTATGTCTGCGCCGGAATAACCATTCAGCTGATTGGCCACATAGTTCAGATCGACGGTATCATCGACCTTAACCTCACGCAAATTGATCTTAAGCAACGCTTCGCGTCCCTCGTCCGTCGGCAGTGGTATGTAGATGCGTTTCTCCAATCTCCGGCGCAACGCCTCGTCGATGTCCCATGGAAAGTTTGTAGCTGCCAGTACCATGACCACCTTTGCCTGCTCCTCGCCACCGCCCACGCCATCCATTTGCACCAACAGCTCGGACTTGACACGACGAGACGCTTCGTGCTCCGACTCAGAGCCACGACGCGAGCACAGCGAATCGATCTCATCTATGAAAATCGTGCTGGGCGCATAGAATCGAGCCATTTCGAACAGCAGCCGCACCATCTTCTCCGATTCACCACGGTACTTGGAGGTCAGAGTTGCGGAGCTCACGTTGAAGAAGGTGGTGCCACATTCGGTGGCCACTGCCTTGGCTAGCATGGTCTTGCCTGTTCCGGGTGGACCCACCATCAGCACACCCTTCCAGGGGCGGCGAATACCCTGTAAAAGTGGGAAGTGATAGGTAATTAATGGAATAAATATTTCTCTTGAGGTCTTATGTTAATTTTGCTCAGTTTGCCGTTGGTTTTGTTCAAAATCATGCGACAGGTATTAATGACCACTATAACGATAAGAAACTAGACTGACTGCCGATGAGTCAGCAGCAACGTGGGTCAAAAGTTGGTGACGCACCTTGAAATAGTCGGGCATCAACATGGGCAAGACGACGGCTTCCTCCAGCAGCCGCTTGGCATCGTGCAGATCGGCAATGTCACTCCAACGGACCTTTGGGTCCTTCTGCAGTATATCACGTTCTAAGCCAAGGAAGACAGATTAACATGGATAGTTCTATGCATAGTTTGTACAAGATTTATAGCACACCTAATATATCCACCAGTTCAGCTTCTATGTGATTGTTTGGCTGAAATTTGCGCTCCTCTTCGGCTGCCTGTGGGTCACCCGATTCTCCGTCGGCTGTAGTTCCATTGCTGCCTGCTGCCGTCGCCTCATCATCCTTGTTGTCGTTGTTATTATTATTGTTGTTGTTCGAGGTGGACAATTTGCGTCCGCCGGCCCTTCCATTGGCTCCGCCCCGAGCACTGCTCGAGGTGGACGCCGAGTTGCGGTTTCGTGTGGCGGTGGTGCTACCATTCCGTGCCGTGCTCTGTGGGATTGTGCTGGGTCGACTGCCGCTGCTGCTTTGCGGGGCATTTGTTGTACGCCGACTGTTTGCTGTTGTGGTTGCCCGGCGACCTACTGTCTGGATGGTTGGCGGTGGCTTTGGTGGTCCCCAGACGTCAGGGTCCTTTGGCGGCGGTGTCCATATATCGGGATCTGGTCTAAACCAAGCAGCGGGATCTTTGCTCACATTGCTCTCCTCGCTCAACTGCGCTCGCAGTTTGTGGGCAAATTTTGTGTTCTGCAAATCCAAAGAAATGTCCTGCAGTGTGCGTTGTATGGCCTTGATCTTAGCGTGCTCCTGGCTGATTTGCTGATTAATCTGTAGAATAAGAAAATCTTTTAAATCGATATCAACTCAATGAGGGAGCTTTGCCCAGACTTACCATATTCCATTTGCCCTTTCGCATGGGATCTACAGTGCTCTTTAGCAGACGAGCCAGCATACCCTGTAAGTGCATTAAAGAGGTGAGTGGGTGGGTATATAGAGTTACTAGAATTTTGTTAAGGAATTAAATAATTACATTTAAAGCAGTATGAGTCAAACATTTAAATAATTAAGACAGTAGGAACTAGTTAAGTTAATAATCCAATAATATCACTTTTAAAATTCTATTATTATATTATATTAAAATTAAAAAATATTTATAAATTACTCCAAGTTACTCTAAAATACCTAGCACTAGAATTCAAGTTTTATATATTAAATTTTCTAATTAAATTAAAATAAGTTAATCAAATTAAAATAAACAATACATTATAAATGACACATTAAAGTCTACTAAACAGTAAACGTTTTACTAAGTAAAATATTAAAGTTTAGTGGGATAAGTGAAAGACACTAAACTAAATTAGTTTTAGTGAAAATCGTAAAATTTTGTTTATTTTATGTTTTGCCTTTCAAATTAGTCTTTTGCCTAATTGCCTATTTCCTGTGTTTTATCAGCTGAGCCTACTATATCTTTCAATTAAATGTTTTACGCTGACTACGATGAATAATGAACGATTATAAATAATAAATTAATTAATTCCAGAGCATACTATGCTATTCTAAGTTAGAACTTCCATAGAATTTGCTATTAGTAAGTTCGACTGATTGTTTTATTTACCTGTAATCCCTCGTAGTAAATGCAGGCAGAGTCGTAGTTGCCCGTCAACGCCATGTCTCTTGCTAATTTGGCATTCTCGCATATTTCTTCAATTGTAGTTTTGGCCATTACGGTCATTCCTACGCAAGTGGTTGTCTTTTGCTTGCCACCTCGCAGTAACTGCTCGAATCGAAATCGGAACAGGTTGTTGTCATTGTAACCAAAAACGAAACAAAGATTAGTGCCAATTAAAGTCATAGGCATATTCTTGTTGCTTTTGTTGCTTGTTTACTCTACTCAGGTGCGTAAGCCACTCTCTCACCTTGCTGCTCTCTTTCTCACTCTCTTCATTGTCTTGTCATTGTATTTACTCTCACACAATAGAACGGAAGCAACGCAGCGGCTTTGTCACTCACACACACATCGACACACACTACACACGTACATTAGACACAATCACACAGCGCACTCACACTTGCATGTTAAAATGGAAAGTGAGTATCAACGGCGCGTAGTGCCAGTCTCAAAATAACCGAAAAAAAAGAAGATAGCAATGGCAACGACCGAAGACAACTACAAAAAGTCCACTAGTCTGCTACAAAAAAAAGAAGCAAGTGCGCTAATTATAAGCACAATTGTTCGGCCTGCCGCTGTCACCAAATTTAAAATTGAACGTGCAACTGCCTTGCGCTCCCATTTCCGAGACACTGGCCACAAAAATGAGTCCGAAATCCGATTGGGAAATTGTAATAAAATTATTATAAACCTTGCCGCTGACAAATAAGGCGCTTGACCTTGTTGAGTCGTCGCTGGGGCTTTTGAATAATTCTTTCAAGTCAACGACGTTTAAAAGCTATATGCAAAAAAAAACCAACACACGCGCGCTCTCAAAACACACACACGCAAACACACGTATGACATACACTTACACAAGAACAAGCAAAGAAAAAACAGAGCTCAAATTTCCGCGGCGTTTAAGTTTCTTCAGACACAAACAACAACGCATTCACTGTGCTGATTACTGGCCACCAGTTAAATATACATTAAATGCAAACCTTTAATAGAATTTACTTTCATTACGAGCTTGTTATTCAAACTGCATTTACACTTGCATCTTTAACATTTTTTTTCTTATTTTGTATGCGCTACGTGGGGGCGTCAGCAGCGACGTCAACGTTCATTTTATCTATGTTTGTGACGACCACTTTACTTACGGTTATGGACATTAGTACACTGGCTTTGTTACACGGCGTTTCAAAGTCAAACTGTATAAAAAACTTAATTTGTTTAAATTTTAAACCGATGCGCAAGCTAATACAAACGGGTGCTGCGACTGCGACTTCTGCGGCGATTGTTGTTGCTTAATAGGGTTGTACTGCATCGTTCAGAAGAGCGGAGTTGTCGATTGCAGTTCAGAAATAAATCACTAGTTCAAATGTAATAGGTTCATGTGAACTAAAATCGAATCGAAAGCGGCTCTAATTAAAAACCCATGGTTGCCGATATTTATTTTCCCAGTAAAGTAACGGAGTTCCTTATTATTTAAAGAATAAAATAAAAATAGAAAGTGATCCTTGGAAACTTAAATTCAATTGTGCATGCCAAAATTTGACAGTAATGCCAATGTATTTCATATAAAAGCAAACGATAAAAAATATGCCAAAGGCGTCCAACAATTTATTCTGATTTGTCGTACAATTCGCTTGACCGTGTCTAGACACCCTCAACAGATAACGAAGTAGAGCGCACTGTCGAAACCTCATCGCTTATATTTTGGCTTAAGTTATTTGTTAAATTTAGCGCTTACGCTAGTAACGGCGCAAATATGACAACGCCCACGCGTGCAACACTCGAAAAGGCCCTAAAATCCGAAGGAAAACTGCAAGCGGCGGCCACACAAATTGCAAACGGTGAGGACACTGAAAATCAGCTGTTTACTCCTTTGTTGTCTTTATCCACACTTTCTTTTGTTTTAATCAGATCTAAGTGCCGGGAGCTATGACATTTCGGATCTGGCCGAGCAGTTGGGCTTTGCCCTAACATCACCGGACACTGATCAGCGCGTGGCCGGCACAAACCTACTGTCCGCAGTCCTCAGTGCTTTGCCCGCAGATCTCTTGAATCCAAAACAATTGGAATTCCTAACCACATTCTACACGGATCGCTTGCGCGACCATCACAATGTAATGCCTGCTATAATTGAGGGCATGAACGCACTGGTGCGCATGAAGCAGTTGCCAGCATCGAATGTGACCCAACTGCTCCAGGCCTTCTTCCAGTACACAACTTGTCAGTCCCAGACGCGTGGTGATCGCACCAAGATTTTTAACATGTTTAAATACCTCTCAGTGCATTTCCAGCCGGGTGAGTATCCCACCGAGTCCATAACCGAAGAAATGGGTTAAAACTTGTTTCCGTCTTTGCAGAGCTTGTGAAAATGTCTGGCGACTTTTTGTATGGTCTGATAAATTCCATTGATGGCGAACGTGATCCACGTAATCTGGATATTATATTTAGTTTTATGCCAGAGTTTATATCGCAGTATCCACTGCTGCATTTGGCCGAAGAGATGTTTGAAATCTTCGCCTGCTATTTCCCCATCGACTTTAATCCCAGCAAGCAGGATCCGGAGGCAATATCTCGTGATGCTCTGGCTGAGAAGCTGACCAATTGTTTGGTGGCCAGCGAACAGTTTGCCGAATGGACAGTGGCACTGGCCGTGGAGAAGCTGGAGAGTGAGCTCCTGGTGGCCAAACTGGATTCCATCGAGTTGCTGGCAAGCTTAGGATACTCCTTTACTTCTAGAACATTTCTCATCTTTTTATTCTCAACAGCATCAAGCGGCTCTCAAGTTCTCACCAACTGCTCTGGAGCCGCATTTCGATCAGATCTGGCAGGCACTGAAGGCTGAAACGTTTCCGGGATCGGACAATGCAGATGTGCTGAGAAATGCACTGAAGGCATTGGCTGAGCTGCTGAAGAGTGCCTACAAGGTGCCCGAGATCAGTCACAACTATCAAAGCATTGTGTTGGGAGTGGTGCTCACCCACCTAACCGATGTCCATCAGCGTCTGTTTCATCCAGCCACCGCAATCGCATTGATGTGCGTCTCCGGCGATGCAGCCTTTGCCGGCGACAAGATACTCAACACTTTTCAGCTCAAGCTGAAAGAGTCCGAACTGAAACTGGAAGAGGATGAGCAGCGCATACGATTCTATCACATCATCTCTCAGGTGTACAAACTAGCGGCATTGCGGGACTCCATGTTGCAGCTGGACAAGACCATTGTGCAGGCACTGCAGGACGATGTGATTGCCGCACTTCGGCTCTGTGAGCGAGAAGATTTTGATCTAGCGAAACAGGATCTGGAACTGCAACGAGCTGCTTTGTTCGTCCTCTCTGAGTGTGCCCCAGTGCTAAGCGAGACGCAGCGTGCCTTGGTCTATAAAGCACTGGTCCAACTGATAAGTCATCCGGTGATTGATCTAAACTTTAAAACACTGACGGTCAGTCTGGGTGCCCTGCAGCCAGTGGAGTTGCAGGCCAACTTCATTGACGTCTGTATGCGAAACTTTGAGCTCTTCTCGGAGTTCATCAAGCGCAAAATCTATGCCAATCTTCTGCCATTGATGCCCCAACTGGCATTCACCCAACGCATACTCGATCTGGTGATGAAACAAGTGTTTAGCACCACAGCCGCTGAACCAGTGCGTCTGCTGGCCTTGGAGGCTCTGAACTCGCTGCTCAATCAGGAGGACCAGCGCTTCATTGTGGATCTGCAGCAGCAATCGAATCTGCTGCACAAACTCATCGAGCTGGCCCAGCAGACAGCCACGTTGCCGGAGGAGTCCTTGGAGCTGATTGCTGCCGCACTAAGTCGGATCATGCAGCAGTTGCCGCTCTCGGAGCAGAGCGCCATTGTCAGCGAGTATCTGCCGGGGCTGCAGCTTCAGCTGGAAGCGCATCTGTTTGTTGCCAAGGGTTTGCTTGGTTACCTCCACAAGGACATCTCGATGGATGATCACTTCGAGCGTCTGCTGGAGGATCTAACCAAGCTGTCGCTCAATTCCGATAATGAGAATTTGCGTGAGACTGCCCACCACTTGCTGTGCAGTCTGGTCAATAAAATGGATGATACCAAATCGAATCGCGACCAAGTCAAGCACATCACGGACAAACTAAAGGCAGCCCTCAAAGCGGGCGATGCTCGAGCTGTGGACCTACTCGCCTGGATAGCCAAGGGTCTGGTGGTCGCCGGCTTCGAGGAGGCAGCCGACATTGTGGGCGACGTAAGGCACTAAATGAATGTTGCTCGAATTTTGTTTCTAACGGAGATTCCTCTCTTTTTTGCAGTTGTCGGAGCTTCTGGAGCATCCGTCTCTCGCAACCACCGCTGCGCTAGCGTTTGACATCCTTGCTGCCGAGTATCCGGAGCTGGATTTGCCCGTGGTCAAGTACTTGTACAAGCAGAAGTTCTTCCACACCATCATGAGCAAATTGGGCTCCAAACTGGGCCACTATTGCGAGCACCACATGCGAGCCTTTATCTACGTGCTGAAGGCCACGCCCCATTCGGTGATTAAGCTCAACATCAAGCAGCTGGCGCCGTTGCTCTTCAAAACGCTTGACGCACACAAGGATGCCGCCTCACTGAGCATAGTTTTGCAAATCTGCGAGAGTTTTGTGCAGCAGCAGGATGCATACTTCCAGGCTCACCTTGGTCACCTCATACCCAGCTGTATTGAGCTGGCCAAGCCACAGACGGATTTAAATATGGTGAGAGTGGAGTGATCTCTTTGGTTCCCTTTGTTAATCCAATTCCATTTGCAGCAAGTGCGCATTGGAGCGTTGCAGTTGCTCTTCGATATCACCAAATACCCAACTTACGTGTTACTGCCTCACAAACAGGATGTGACCCTGGCGCTCGCCTCCACTCTGGACGATCCCAAGCGACTGGTCAGGAATACTGCGGTGAAGGCACGCAATGCCTGGTTCCTAGTGGGGGCACCCGGCGGGGAGGATTAGCGGATCAACGGGAATCCCCAGCATCACCATCAAATTGTTATTAACGTTAACTCATTTCAAAAACTGACTAAAAAACGCACAACATTGACACGGGTTTCTCACTTTATTGTTAACTTGGCTAAGAACTAGTAGGTCTGGTCACACTGGGAACGTGCCATTAGAGCACACTTCTGTGCACGCTGTACCACCTCGGGACAACGACGTTTCCTCATAAAGCGACAGTCCTGGAAGTAGCCCTCGTTCCTTGGAAAGCCGTGCGTAAAGTCCTGGAACGTAAGCAATCCCAGCCCCCAGATCTTGCCACCCCGGAACTCACCCTCGTACTTCATGCCATCCGAGCGCCAGAAAATGCCGTGGCCATGAAACCAGCCCTGGTGGAACTCGCCCTCGTACCTGAAAGGGGCAGAATTAGCTATGAGTTAATCAACTAAATAAAATCTTTAGGGATTTGATTGGGATTTAAAGGAATTGAGAAGGGGTATCACTCTGTTAATACCCTGTACGATTGATAAAATCATGGAACTGCTTTTAGACCCTGTATTTCACCAAACTACAAGGGCTTTTAACAATGGTTCGAACAACTATTAATATCGCTTAGCTTTTATATGAATAGGTCGAAAGATAGTCATTGGTTAAAAAATGTAATCAAGGAGATTCCGTTCGGATTGATTAAAAGTATGCACAGGGTCTTTTAATGTCGACTATGGTATTCTCAATTAGTTTTTTGACCCCGCAAATTGTAAAAAACTATTTTTATAACACAATAGCTTGAAAACTAATAGAGCTATGTTAACCAAATTTACACATTATGTGTATGGGACCATTATTACTATGCCCATCAAGTTTGATCTGGATAGGAAAACTATAGCCTATAGTTCCCATTGGAAAAATCGGACGAAATTGCTTATTTGCACTAGAAGTAGTACGGGGTCTTTTGCAGTCGACTCGCTCGACTGTAGCCTTTCTTACTTGCTTAATTAATACTTTTACGATGGCCTAAAATTGTTAATTTGTTTGGAGTTGCTTTGCAACACGTACAGGGTCGTTAACAGTCGAAAAGCTCTCAATTTCAAGGATACAATTAACTTGTCAGGACTGTCCACTTTAAATCTTTCTATTAAATGTGGTTTATTGCTACTCACTTGGCGCCGTCCGGAAACCAGAGAGAGCCCAGTCCCTGGCTGAGTCCCTCCTGGAACTGTCCATCGTAGCGAGTGCCGTCTGCGAACTGTAGATGGCCAATGCCATGCTTCTGTCCACGCTGATTCCACTCGCCAATGTAGCGACTCGCGTCCTCGTAGCGCCATCCTCCTACCTTGACCGCTCCCGTGCTGTACTGCCCCTGACCTTGGCCTTGCTGGTGTCCTTGACCCTGCTGGTGTCCCTGGCCCTGTTGGTGGTACTGATGATGCTGTTGATTCTCTATGCGGGCGGTGGTTACGCCCACGCTGCTCACTGGAATATGGACTTGAATGAAATCCAGTTTTAATCACTTATATCACATTTTTAATTTACTGTCATCATCGTAGTCATCCATGGCCATTGCTCTGCACCTGGATTGGATACCTGCACTCGTTGCAGGTCAATCAGCTACTGAGCTTGCATTCAACCAGGTGAGCAATGCACCTTCTTTGGCTTCCATGCGACGGCCCTGGTCCAAATCTAATTAGCATATTGAGCCATTGCACAGTGGGAAAAGTCATTGGTTTTCTAAGGAAGCAAAAGTGATTTAATTTGTTAATTCAAACAAAGTCTAAATTACACTATAATTGCTAGGCAACAAATGAATTTTTCTATGCAAATATTTATGGGCTTTCTATTAATTTTGTTAATAACTATAGCGAGCATAAATCTGGGTTCGGAATTTCTTCCGCCGTCGTGCCAGCGTCGAGAAGAAGTGTATGGTTCATGCGCGGTGCCGTTCCTATGGTCAACCCAACCATAACGGATTGTGCCCATGACAGCCAGCAGGGTAGTCAGCAGAGTCATCGCAGCTTCAACTCCAGCAATGACCCATCCGCCAATCGAATCCGTCCCTGCACTTGGCGTGGCTTACCCTTAATCGACCATCTATGGCCGTGGCTGCCGTTTCGAGGTCATCGATTGTCTCTTTGGAGTGCTTCCATTACCAACCTCCTTCCTCTACTTCTGCCAATGGTTCGCTCGTTGCCTGGAGGTGGGATTAGTGACGCTGCTCTTCTCCCGGCATCCGGTCGACTCCTGAACTCATCCGCTTGCGGCAAAGCGAAATGTCATCGATGATACGCTAGCCACGGATGGAAACCCGGTGTGCTTACGTTGGTCGATCTGTCATGCAACGCTTACGTCTGAGCTGCAAAAAAAATATTTTTATAAAGCTTTTGCTGACCTATGGCTCATCATTCCATTCGTGCATTTTCCGCAGGCCTGTGGCCCACTGTGCGTATTTTTCCTTCTTCTTTTCCAAATTCAATGAGGAGACACGCCAATAGCTTCAAGAGCGCTGACTCTCGCTCTCTTTTGTTGTTGCTTCTCTTATTTCTGCAATGCTTTTCCACAGTGCACCGAAGTTTCGATCGAGGCTATCCCGATTTACTTTAGTTCGCCAAATGCATCGCGACGCAACGAAAACAATGGTAGTGGAATGGTTTAAACGTAGTTTATAGCGAAGGTACAGGAATATGTCAGCTTGCAGAGATACCACAAAGATAGAGAAAGTCTGCTAAGAGATCAGTATCTGCTCAAGTTGGGAAGTGTTCCGTTTCCATAGTATTTATTGTTCTGTTTAAGTTGTAATCGTCCTTCTTTAAATAAAAGTTCATCGTAACATTTCGATCGTGGCCGTGTACTGCTTGCAGAATTACTGCTTGCGTTGCTGGCAACACCCTGCTTGCCTTGCTGACAATGCACTGCTTGCAGCCAAATAGTCGTTCACTGCTTACACCGAAATATTCGTTCACTTCTTGCAAGCGCTTACTGTCACAATTTGCTTACTTCCAAAATAAGGAGATGTCTTATATTTCACTCATTCAGACGTGTACAATAGGAAGTTATCAAAAAGAAACGTTGCATATCGGATATAATTCATTAATCAGAGTTAGAAGATTGGTAGACTTTTTCCGGCTAGAATGCTTCGCCTGCTATCTCAACGGCATACAGCTCGAAAGATGTCGTCCTTGAATAAGAGGTACGGCCTTTAACGTGGTGAAGAATAAGCTGCTGTAGTCTTATAGGTATCCTGATGCCGGTGACTGAGTGTTTCTCTTCCAGTTCTTCAAAGATCACCCACTGACCTTTCACAGACTCCCTCTGTTCCCTCTAGTACTAATATGACTTTGTATAATCAAACTCCCTAGTGTCCGTCACCTAAACGTGTGCACTAATATTATTATCCCACTCCCTTGTTAATAATACATTGAAATTGATTAAAGGGTATCATAAAGTCGCGAGGCAACTATAGGATTCTTTCTTGTTAAAATTTAATTTTGAATGTAAAAAATAAAATTATTAGTAGGACATAAGCTATCAGGTCCGCATTCGCCACTAGCTCAACCCTCGATTGTTTTGCCGCTGCTTTGTGCAACTGTTGTTGGCGTTGTCAAGGACCAAAACCTTTAATAAGCAGTATGCAATAAGGGTAGTCATGACTACGCCAATGGGACGCCGCAAACAAAGCACGGCTAAAATTTTCATTAAGGAAAAGAGCTTAAGGAGAACTTGAAATGCTCCATCAGGGTATTATTCTACGCGAAGGACATGTCACACGGACTATTTACAATCTGGTAAGACGATTAATTCATTAGGCATAAAGTGTTTGCTTTGATTTCTAATTAATTCAAAGATCAAGGACAAACGCTTCGAGGATGTTATCGAATGCATTGTGAACTGCGGCGAGGCGGCAAATACCCGAGCAGGGCTATCCACACTGGGACATTGCTACTACCACGCCCAGAAGTACGAGGAGGCGGCCAGCTGCTATGAGCAACTCTGCCAACTGGTGCCCAAGGAGGCCAAGTACAGGTGAGTTTTAACCATTTAAATACTTTTCTGGAAAAATAATGGTAAAAGCGAGTGTATCTGTCAATAATGCTATTAGACTCTGTGTTCAAAAAGTGTGCCGGTGTCTATTTGCTTTTATAGTAAAAAAGGCTCCACAGCATATTATAAAGTAATCAAATTGTGGCAGTTGGTGCTGGCAAGCAGTGAACGTCTATTTAGCTGCGAGCAGTGTATTGTCAGCACCGAAAGCAGTGAATTCTGCAAGCAGTGCACAGTCACACGATCGAAGGATTACGATGATCCCGTACTCTAAAAATGAATGAGGGGTCTCTTAAGTTTGTCATAAACGAAATGTGCGTAACAAGCAGATGGAGACATGGCAGACCCTGTAAAGTATATAAATTATTGATCAGCATCAATAACCGAGTCGATATAGCGATGTTCGTCTGTCCTTCCGTTTGTCTGTCCGTATGAATACCTGCATCTTTTAAACTACAAGAGTTAAAGACACCTAATTTGGAATGAAACTTATGTCAGGCAGTTTAATTTTATTTTAAATTTTTGGCATGCCCCTGCCGCCGCGCAAATTGTAAAAAATATACATATAACTTAGAAACGACTGCAGCTACCAGGACTAAATTCAAACAGTATGTGTATGGTACTATGATAACTATCCTCTTCAAGTTTGATCCGGATCGGGCAACTATGGCCTATAGCTCTCATAGTGCAAATCGGAAAAAATATAAAATTTGTATGACAACGTGTAATGTGGGTTGAGCTATCGCAACCAAACTTACTCATTATGTGTAAATTACCATTATAACGATCCTCACCACGGACAAATTGGTTGAAAACTGCTCTTGTGTACGGAAAACTTCGCACTAGAAGTCGTACGGGGTCTTTGACAGTCGGCTCGCTCTACTGCAGCCTTTCTGACTTGTTTAAATTTGTAAGTAAACAGTTAGCAACAATGTCGCAATGACCCATAGACGGACTTTGATTCTAAACTTGGTGGCTCTAGCTGCTGTAGTCTCGAAGATTCAGGTAGAAGGGCATTTCTACATCGTCTCAGTTTTTGATGCTCTTCAGGTATATATGTAGTATATACTTTATACGGTCTGAAACGCCTCCTTCGCTTTTGACAAATCTAAAAGACCCTGTGTTCTTTTAAGTACGGGGTGTAAACAAATGACTCCGACTCATCTCCTGTGTTCTCTTCGCAGGTTCTACTACGCACAGTCCCTGTTCCAAGCGGGAATCTTTGCGGAGGCGCTGCGTGTCCTGAAGCAGATCGGAGACAAGGAACTAGAGCTGCGTGAACAATGCCTGCAGCTGCAGAGTGCCATACTGTACTCGAGCGAGGACTACGCCGGAGCACAGAGTCTGCTGAATCAGCGAGCGGGTGGCACGGCGGAAACGCTTAACGACGAGGGATGCCTGCTGTTCCAGGCGGAGCAGCACGAGGCGGCAGTGCAGAGGTTCCAAACGGCATTGCAGGTGGGCGGCTTTAACCCATTGGTGGCCTACAATGTGGCGCTGGCGCACTACCAGCGCAAGCAGCGCGCCCAAGCCCTGGATTACACCTCGGAGATAGTAGAGCGCGGCATGCGGAATCATCCGGAGTTGGGTATCGGCGCACAAGTGGACACGGACGGCAGTGCTCGGAGTGTGGGGAATCCTATTACCATGGCCCTGTCCGGCATTACGCAGGCACTTAATCTAAAGGCGGCTCTGGAGTACCAGGATGGCAATGTGGAGGCAGCTCGAGATGCTCTACTGGATCTGCCGCCACGTGCAGAGAATGAGCTGGATCCCGTGACACTGCACAACATGGCGCTAACAGACGCCCAAGGACCTGTGGCTGGTCTCCGTAAGCTAGCCTTTCTACTGCAGTTGGGTGCTCCGGCCTGTCCCAAGGAAACCTTTGCCAACATCCTACTCACCTGCTGTAAGCACGAGTTATACGAAACCGCCGCCGACATTTTGGCCGAGCACACTGATCTCACCTACAAGTATCTCTCGCAATATCTGTACGAGCTGCTCGATGCCTTGATAACGGCCCAAACCAGTGGCGAGTTGGCCGAAAAGAAGCTAGGGACACTCGCCTCCAGTCTCTCGGGGAAATTACGCAGTCTAGCAGCTCGGGTCCAGGAGGTGAGAGCCACCAGCGAGCAGCAAGCTTTGCGGGACTCACTAAAGGATTATGAGCAGGCACTGGAGCTGTGAGTTATGACTACTCCTTTGGAGCTCTGACCTTGAGTGTGTTATTCCCTTTCTTAGGTACTTACCTGTGGTCATGGCACGTGCTTGGATCTCCTGGCGAGAGGATGACTTCTTGGGCGCCGAGCGTGAGTTCCGCTCCAGCGCCGAGTTCTGTTCCGAGAACGCCATCTGCTCCGTGTGGCGCCTCAATGCGGGCCACGTGCTCTTCATGCAGGACAAGTACAAGGAGGCTGCTGCTTTCTATGAGCCCATTGTGCGCCAGTGCTCCGACGATGTTCGTGTCTCTATCAACTAATCCTAAGTTATCCTTTATATAAAACTGTTTCCTCCTCCTAAACTACTTAGATCATGTCCGTTTCGGCTGCGGTGCTGGCCAACCTGTGCGTCTCCTACATCATGACTTTTCAGAACGAGGAGGCCGAGGAGCTGATGCGAAAGGTGGAAAGCGCAGAGGAGCAGAAGGGCAATCAGGGCAAACAGTATCATCATCTGTGCATAGTTAACCTAGTTGTGGGCACTCTCTACTGCGCCAAATCCAATTATGAGTTCGGTCTCTCCCGCATCGCCCATGCACTCGAGGGCGGATCGGGTGCCCGGCTCTACGCGGACACCTGGCTGCACGTGAAGCGCTGCATGCTCGGCCTGCTTACTGGCATGGCCAAGCAGAACATCATTCTGCCCTACCCGGCCGTCCAGGAGGTGCTTAACTTTCTCAAGTCCTGCGAAGTCTACGGTTTGTTCACTCCGGCAAACATCTACACGGCCACGGAACAGATCCCTAATGAACCCCTGACTATTGGCCTCGAAGCAAGAAAGCTTCGACTTTTGCTGATCAAGCTAAGTGAATACGAGAACTACTGAGATCCACTGGGGTCTCGGCAACATTATAAACTAAATAAGGCATAAACTGTTTTGAAAATAAAATTATATCCACCTGGAGTGATCTCTTTAGAAAAGTTGGGGACTGAAAAGTAGAGTCCAGCAGGTTCCACAGGGTCGTTACCACAGCAGTTACCGCAACGTCGTTACCACAGCATTTATCATAGGGTTTGAACGAGTGGGTCTTACTTAAAGAGTCAAGAGTAGGTATTACTTGAATACTATTTCCATCCTACCCTACCCCAGAGGTGTTGAACATCAGAGCTAAATTAACAAGAAGAGTAGTGTCATGCTCTGATAATAAGTTAGATCCATACATTACAAGGTAGTGCTCTAGTCGCTCTGCTGTAATTGGAATCTGAAAGTTGTTAAAAGTTGAAGTAACTCCGCACTATTGAGTTCTTTGAGTATCTAAGTTGTTGAACAGATGCTGCAACTCAACCAAATTTTTCATAAATACCCAAGGAACACTGTAAGTACAAAGGTACAGTAACCAAGAAACGATCACTAGATGGCGCCACTGCTATTTTGAATGTGGCGGTCTGGCAACACACCTATCGGCAATGTGCAGAATTCCTATAAGGTGTTCGCACGGTCGATAGTCCAGGGCTAACAACAACGACGCGACGCGGGATAGAAGAAGAACTAGTTGAATTTCACAACTTGAATAATTTCGTAGATATAAGAGAGAATAAAATAGAGAGCATAACATTCGTGTTCGCTATAGTGGTGACCCCGACGTGATACAACAAAAACTCGAAAATGCAACAAGCATTCAAAAATTAATAAACAATTACTAATATTGTACAAAAGTTATGCAAATATCACATTTTGGCAGTATATGCAAAAACGACGCCAAAACGCGCGCTACGACTTGCGCGCTTTAATTCCAAGAAAACACAATTAGCCAGCTGGATCGGTTCCTGGGAATCATCAACTACTACCGTAGATGTCTTCCTAATTCATCGCTCATTCAAGCACCTCTGTCGAATCTTCTCAAGGACGTGAAAAAGAATGATCAACGCCTCATAGAGTGGACACCTGAGCGTATTACTGCATTCGAAGAGTGTAAACGAAGTGTAGCCAATGCAACGCTATTAGCTCATCCACTTCCGAATGCAAAGCTAGCCTTGACTTGCGATGCCTCTGACGTTGCGATTGGAGCAGCTCTAGAGCAACAAGTCAACGATTCGTGGCAACCAATTGGTTTTTTTTTTCAAAGAAACTCAACAACTCTGAGAAGAACTACAGCACATATGACAGAGAGCTACTATCCGTCTACGAAGCTGTCAGGTACTTTAAGCATCTGCTAGATGGACGAATTTTCGTGATCAGGACAGACCATAAGCCGCTAATTTACGCTTTTCAACAGCACACACATCGTTGAAGCTGCAGAAAGTCAACTATAACCACAACGTGTCGTTATACTGCGACGTTTCAACGGGATACATTCGTCCGTACATTCCTCAAGCTCTTCGGAACCAGATTTGCGGATCTTTTCACAATCTTTCGCATCCAAGTGGCCGTTCGACACTCAAGCAAATAAAACAAAAGTTTGTTTGGCCATCAATCAACAAGGATGTCATCAAATGGTGCAGGAACTGCTTGCCTTGTCAGCGAGCGAAAATCAACAGGCACAATCATCTAACACCAGATAAAATCATCGTTCCCAATTTATATTTGAGTTGCTGGAGGGTAGCTACCCAAAACAACCAAACACCCACAACAAACAACCAAAACGAACTTAAAATGTTCCAACCGCCAATCTTCACCACCCCTGATGTAGATGAGAAGCGCGTGTATCAAGGTAGACCTGAAAATCAGAAGGACCCAAATGCCGTTGCTAAAACCGCTCGTCCACGACCCAATCAGGACAAGAAGAAAAACAACAACCCCCAAAATCCTAAGCCTGAACAACGACCTTTAGTCGCCAATCCTGGAACTTCGAAGACCGAACCAAAATCCGGAGATCCATTTGCTGACAGCATTTTCGGCAAAGGCATGTCAGTCAGAGAAGTGAATCCTGTCATCAAGTTCACACCCTCTGCAGTAGCTATGATAAGTATTACTCGGCTAGTATTCCAACAAATTAGCACAGATGATGTTAATTTAGAAAAAACCATGCTACCAGAGTACTTAGATTACTACCACACCTTTTGTTTGTGGGCACGAATTGTGACTCTAAAACAAAAGTTCCAACTAGTCCTAACCCCAGAGGAAGACTGGTTGTGCGATATACTACAACATCGCGAATACTCCGTACCTGAACCCATCCTATTGTACCTAAAAGGTCTAGGAAGGTACGAGACCAGCTCAGGACAACACCTCGTCCCAGAGTTCCCACCCCTACCGACACAAATAGTAGCCAATGGAAAAGGTTACTATGGTAGCATCAACGTGAACAATCACGTCCTGTACGAAGAGGTACCATGCCTTGGAGTACTTGCAGAAGCCATCTGCAACGCAATTAGCGACGCTGGAGTTGGACCCTACACCAGTAGACTAACTACCACAGACCAAGTCGTTAACCAAAACCTATTAGGATACTTTCCTCTTGAGTACCGTCGCCAAGAAGCTAAGAATGTAGCGTGCGACCTTGGCATAACCACAACCGACTTCGCAGAGTCACGAGCAAATACAGCAATCGATCTTGGATTGATCAATGTTGTATCTGATTACTTGGCTAGTCTTAAGACGTTTAAGACTCCAAGCGTATCGTTTCAGTCACTGTCCGAATTAGGTATGCCACAACAAGCCATCATAACAAGGCCAGATGGCGAGTCAGCAGACATCAAAGCTGATCATACTCCACAATCGCTGCTCAAAGAGAAAGCAAGCAGCTATGGAGCCGCTGTGTACTGTAGCTATCAGCTATACAAATCCGCACCCCGTGATAACTGGATGTGTGTTACAGTACCATCTGTAGTTGTCGATGATCCATATGCACCATGGGATGCTAATCGCAACTGCCGACGAAACCTGCCAATACAATTCGAGCAAAGGGTTTTCGTCACCGTGTCCCAAAACGCTGGGGCATTTCGAGACAATGCCGTGAGCGCTCTAGTACAAACTAGACGCTAGTCTCCCATCCTAAGTAATTAGGATATGGCGCACCATTCCCAACATAAATGGTCGTTGGTAAATACGTTAATTCCCCCATCTGGGAAGATGGCATCGGACGTTTAAGGCTGCTTTAATGTGTCACACAGACACTCCCTGGCCAAAGCTCTTACCAGCAGTCCTACTAGGTCTTCGATCTTGCTTTAAAGAGGATTTACAATCAACAGTGGCCGAAATGCTGTACGGAATCCCTATTCGAATACCAAACGAATTTTTTGATGACGTCGAGTCAACAATCAGCCCGACAACTTTCATCAGCAGCTTCAGGGAACACATGCGAAAAATTCGTCCAACACAAACAGCTCATCATGGTTCTACGAAGATGTTTATACTCAAGGGTATCGACCAATGCTCCCATGTTTTTTTACGCACTGACGCCGTAAAAAAACCACTGGAGCCCCATACTCTGGCCCGTACAAAGTGATCGACCGTAACAGCGACCGAGTGTTCACCATCAGGATGGATAGCAAGGACGTAGCAGTGTCCGTCGACCGACTCAAACCCGCTTTCCTAGTCAAAGATGACACCATTATTGGCTCACAACCCACTAACAATGAGCCACGTACATACGCAAGGACACCGAGAGTACACTTCACACAATCGTGACATCGTCACTGAAGAGGGAGTACTGTGGCGGTCTGGCAACACACCTATCGGCAATGTGCAGAATTCCTATAAGGTGTTCGCACGGTCGATAGTCCAGGGCTAACAACAACGACGCGACGCGGGATAGAAGAAGAAGCTAGTTGAATTTCACAACTTGAATAATTTCGTAGATATAAGAGAGAATAAAATAGAGAGCATAACATTCGTGTTCGCTATATGAAAACAAATTCAACTTCTTTTGTAGGATAACTTCATTTGTATACTTTCTTTAGTGTAATTAAAACTATAATATTTCCTTAAAACTGTGCAGCTTTAGAGTTATTTCCATACTAAATACCAAACAGTGTATCTTAACATCGACATTTATTTAAATTTATGTTTAAGTCGCTATTATTATATATAAATTAACTACCTGAAGATCAAATACTTTCAAATATTAATTAACCAATTTCGATAGCTAGTTGGATATTGAATTAAGCGTTTCATTCCAGAGAACTTATAAACACAGTTTAGACAAACAAGAAACAATGAAAAATTTAGACGTGAGCAATCAGGGGTCCATCAAGATCTTCCAGGAAAATTCTTTTAAGCCAGTGACAATAATGTCAGGGTCGAAATTATGGTGCCTTATGTTTTGCCTAGTAGAGAACTTATTAAGCACTGTGATAATTTCAGGTATATCTAAATCAACTTTCAGCGACAATTTCGAACTAGATCGAAGCAGACAGTCCATCTTGTTAAGCCTAGTGTTTACAGTACCCACTAGCCTTTTAACATGTGTGTTCCAAGTCAAACCTTTATCCATCCAAAGACCCAAGTATTTATTTATACAAACAAGCAAACTTTTTGAACACAATATTTGTATTAAACCTAAATTCAAACTGCCGTACTAAATTAGTAAATGACAAACCGTTAAATGTGTTACTTGATTAATGTCTCTTTACAATTTATTTTAATTTCAATATATATATATTTATATGCATATATGTTGTGCTGCTTATATACCGTGTTGTGTATGATGCTGCCAATGGATTACAGGGTATACATGATTACATAATGGTTTTACTTGGACTCGGACTAAGACTTTAATAACGGAACAATAGTTCCTTAAACTTAACGCTATCGTTGCGTCATCAGAAATAAAAAAATAATCACACACACACACACGCACACACACACATACACACACAAAGTGCAAGCCTGAATTATTTTGTGCTGTCAAACAATAACGTAGATACAATATATACATATATATGTTTATATATATGTAGATTGGTTTGTTGCTTGTTTTATTGGCCATGTGTTTAGGCCAACACGGCTGATGTGGCCATCTCGCTGACGCCGCAGGTATTATCGCCACGATAGACCCGGTAGTAGCCCTGTTCTCCCCACCGTGGTCCCCACGAGTTCTTCACAATCCAGTACGGCAGAGTCTTGTGGAAATTGGGATAGTCAGATACGCCGTAGCCAACAATAAGGACACCATGGTCGAGATTCTTTTTAGAGCACAATGGTGACCAGGGATGAGAGACTCCGCCACGATAAAACTGCATGGCATTGGCATTGATACCTGTACGAAAAGAATCAGATTAGTCTGTTGTATTTTAAATGATTTTAACAAGGGTTTACGCACCTATGGAAATTGGGCCATTGCTGACTAACCATTGCTGCATGGCTGTCTCGTTGCCCTTGGGCAGATCAACAAATCCGGCGACTTGCACATGGGCCATGGTCTTGTTGAAGTGGCACGCCTTCTTCTTGGCCTCATAGGGATACTCCGACTCGTATTCCAGACCACCAATGTCCTTGATGGCTCTATAGAAGAAGCAGCAGTTAAATTAAAATTCTAGTTTGAAGGGATAAACTACTTACTTGTAGGCATTGTCCATGAGTCCACCATTGCAGGCACTGTCCGTGGAATCGCAGTCTAGCAGTTCCTGCTCGGAGAATTCCTGCAGTTCGCCAGTTTTCACCGCATACAAGCCCTCAATATTGCCGGTTACACTGAATGCCCAACACGAGCCGCAGCTGCCCTGATTCTTTACATGGGTGACAGCGTTCTTTTGACGCCAGTCGAACTCCTTGGGCAGCTCACCATCATAGGCGGGGACTACAGCGGGTGCACCACCCGTGGGCTTATCCTCACTACGCTGCCAGAGTCCAGCACGCAGTTTGTACTCGGCGCTGGTCATGTCTGCGAACTCGGTGATGCCGTACTTGGCACTGCCACGCTCATTGGAGTTTAGCTCCTCGATGGTACGCAGGTTCTGACGGAAGATGCGCAGACGCATCTGATGCTCAACGCTGTTCACATAACGACGCTTGTATTTGATCTGAAACTTGTGGAACAAGTGCTCGATTTTGTTCACAGAATGATGATTGTGCTTCTTGTGCGTCTTCTTCTCAGCCCATTCCACGGAGCGACTGTGACGCGCATGAATCGCTGGCTGATTGTGGCACTTGAAGGTCACCTCATGACCCTTCTTTAGCCAAGGCTGAGCCCAGATCTCCACAATGCAACGACGCTGTTCGTCACCGCTGTCAATAAGATCCGCATCAATGCGTGTCAGTGTGCCGGACACAACCTGACGCGATGCCGAGTAGACTTTCACAATTCTGCAGATAATAAAATATATTAAAATTTATATATTTGTTTTCTGCTACGGTAGTTACCTGTAGTGTGGCCCCTCGCCAGCTGTTAGCTTGTCCAGCGTTGTCTGCAGCTGCTCCTCCGCCTGTTTCTCATCAAAGGGCTTCACGCCACCCAGGGGCACATGGTTGGCTCCACGCACAGGGCGGGACAACTGCAAAGAGACAAGTGAACCAGATAAGTAATTGCAAAGTATGTAATTTATCAGAAAATTAAACTTTTAATATTATTTTATATTAATCATTTTGAAAAAAATATAATAAAAAATTTTATATATTAAATATATATTATATTATCATATATAAAATATAATATTAATATTAAATCCTCGGAAAAATGTTTCTTATTTAATTCTTACTTAATTTCCACTTTATGCAAACTTTGTTAACCTTAAAAAAAAATTATTGTTCTAATTATTAAATTTTTATTTATTTTTTATCCAAATCTTTTTTAATTTTACATTCCTAAATGCAATTTTGCGTGCTTTATTCTTTCGAAATTATTTTTAACCTTCATAAAATACTAATGGTTACTAAAAACACATTTTATTTTTAATCGTCTCAAGATAAATATTTTTTTTGGCTGTTTGTGTTTTGCTAGATTCCCATTATATAACGGTTATTTTTGATTTTAGTTTTAGTTTTTTCTTGAAGACCACAATAATTTTGGGTGACTTGAAGTGCTGCGCTCTAGAAACCACACTCGGCTGGCACAATGTAATCATCCAAGACACGAACGACGCGTAGTTTTCCCTGGAAGTCTACACCCACTTGTCCCGCCGCCACTTCCTCCTTTTTTGTCGTGCTCCTTCTCAATCTGTGGCACGCTGTTCTCCCGGTGACGCACGACCATCGCTGCTGCGGCAACTGCCTCGTTGCGCAGCCAACAGGAAAGGATCCAAATGTTGCGGAGTCTCAACATCGAAAAGGGCTTCATTATAAGCTCGCTAAGGTAAACCTTATGGAAATCAGGGAATCGGTTCAGGTACTGTGAAATTTGAAAGTGATTCAACAGAACCTATATCTCTATATATAGATTCGGTAGGTTAATCGAGATCGCAATTGGGTTTCACTTAACACTTGAAAAATTAACGCTAGTACAAAAAACGGGGAAAATATTTAATTTCTTTTTGGAGATATTTGTGATCTGTTCGAGTTTGGAAATGTTAATAAATTTCAAATCATAATAGCAACAATAGTCACAGCCTGCTGTCAAAAATCTTAATTTAGAACTCTGAACAGAGATCGATGACATTAGTGCCAAGGAATATTAAATTCATAGATTACCAATCCACTTAGCTAACAGTTGGCAATCAGCAGCGCACAACAAAAATATTTCCAAACCTCTAACGAAATTAGCCCGAGTGCCGACTAGCAAACACCCGTTATTTGGTATACAAAGACTTATTGCAGACACTTAAAATTTGATTTGGGAGATTTCAATTTTGAAAACGGTTATCTATGGCTCGTCGAAGATTAAATACCCTTGCAGTCATGCATATGGCGTTAATTTGGTTTCAATCACCAATTGTTTCTATGGTAGCTATATGATTTAGCAGTCCGATTTGGATGAAATTTAATCAACAGATGGGACAGGATTAGAAATTCATTCTGCGTCACAGAAAACGTTCATACTAAGCATTTCAACTGATAATCCCTATAGGAGCTATATGAATATAGTGGTTCGATCTAGACGATTTTAAACATATGAACTGCATGCAAAGAGAATACAGATTTCATCAAGATATATTTTAAACTCAGAGACTTGTTCGCATAGAAACATATGGACATGACTATTACGACTCGGCAGTTGATGGTGATCGAGAATATATATACTTTATGGTGTCGGAAACGCGTGTCAATGCGTTGAAAATTTCGTGAGAAAAACATAAAAACTCTGTAAGGGCAGAACAAGATTTTTGAGGAGTTGGGATTTCGGTCTATCTTATAAAGTACGTACGTAAGTATCTTCCTGATCAGCAGTCACCAGCTAAGCTTTATTGGAGACTCTAAAATCAAGTTTCTTTGGTAATGAATAAATTTTGGGAGTTTTAAAGTTTCTGGTTTTCAACGAAGTAGTTACACACTTACTTTAGTACTAACGGGTATTAAAAAAAGGGAGAGACACTTACATAAAGCAAACCAAACAAAAGTCCATTCAATGGTTTCAATGTGCCCAAAAACCAATTAAACCAAACATTTTGGCCTGCAAAATTCGTAGCCCTTTGGCATTGCTAGATTGTTGTGCGAGTGTTTGTGTGTCTGTTGTCTGTTTGTGTGTGTGTGTGTGTGTTGTGACTGTTGGCAACACGAGGAGATGGCTTAAATGGCTGGCTCGTTCAGTCAGTGGGCGTGTAATTGACGTGACTGTCAGTTGGATCAGGACTCAGACTGGAGGCTGGAACCAGGAAGCAGGAACCTAGAATCAGGAGGCAGTACGCAGGACATTACAGGTGCATAATGGTGATTTCAATGGAGGTGGGGAGGTGAGGAATGCAATGACAACAACACGAAATGCGAAATACGAAATGAAATGAAATGGCAACGACGTGTGTATAATTAAAATAGAGGAATGACCCAACTGGGATCGAACTCCACATTTCCATCTGAACTGCCGCGACATGAATTCATTAAGCGCCATGTTTTCCCCGCCTCCCTACCTTCATCCCTCGATTCTACTCTGTGTGTGGGTGGGTGTGTGTATATTTGTGTTTCAATAAAAATTAAAACGTAAATAATGCTTTTGGCGGGGTAAGAGTGAAATAGACACAATGACACTCCTTCCGTGGTTTTTCACCACGCAAATGGACCGTAAAATGCACTTCGATATGTTGACAGCCGAGTGCTTAACACTCGATAGCATTTACAGTACTTTGGATTAGCCAGAAGTTCAAATCAATTCAATAAATTTTCAATGCTCCGCTGGAGTTTGACAGTTCGACATGCACTGCGAACCGACTCGATTTAAATGAGATTTATACCATTCAGAGGGTATAGCCATAGGTATAATCTAGTTACACCTGACACGCACTTTATATGCCCAAAGCAGGAATACCCATAACATAACATATATCGTTTCTGGTAGCGTCAGCTCGTGGGTAATTTTAATTAAATTCGTGTGTGTGTCACAGCCACGATAATTAAGTAGAAAGTGGATCGCACCGACACTATTAATAATCTACAATTTTATAATATATGTACTAACAATTTCAATTAAAATATTGTGGCAATATACTAATAGGTACTCATAGTCATAATAACTAACTAATTAATGAGTTTATAATTGTATATTACTTTATCGAAAAGCATTGAGTTTATAAGTATCGATAAAAGAACACTTTGTAAGATCCTAGAACGATCAAATAGTTCCGATGATGGATCGGAACGACAATAAAGACTTCACTTTGTGCTTAACGCTTGTACAGACTACAATACATAAATATGTGAAATAAGGTAAGATTTTCTACTGAATTCCAATTTGATAAATTTTGCCAATTTTCTAAGGAATTTTTTAAAAATATTTACTTTTTTAAGTTTAAGGCAAACATTTGCCAAACTTAAGTCAACTTAAGAATTATAGTGACCTAAATATTTAAACAAAGCCCGGGTAAATATACTACCACTTAAAAGTATACGTTCACTTGGCACTTAAACAAACTGTTTCCTCTCATTGCAGATTAAAGTTAATTAAAAGTTCTAGACTCCCATAGAAAAACTTTAATTTCTCATGTATTGAATTTGATATGTGTATAATTTTAAGCTACAAATGATAGAAAAACTTTTCAGGTCTCATTGTTTGCTTCTTTATAATTCGATATAAATCAGAGTTACAAGTGAAAAATCGTTATTACGGAGGAAATCTATACTGTTCAAAGCTGGCAGAAACCTGAATGGTACACAGTTTAAACAAAAACTACAATCACACGTAAGAAAGTTGGCTAAAGTTTCCGTCATTTGCCGAAATACAGTCATAATATTAAGTTTGTAATTCAGTTTTGATTCGACTTTAATAATGTTTGAGTTTATAAACAAACTGTGAGCATTTCTCATAGAATCAACGAGGTGAGCACTACGAGTTTTAAAGTAGAGCTTTCAATCGATTAGCTGCAGCTCAACAGCTAAACTATAATCTTTGGAGTTTTCCACCTGCATTTTGCCAGCTGGCTTTTGTGATATCAGTGTGCTAACTATGTGCGGAGATCCTGTGACTTATCGAGGACACTGTGCGGAGCGTTGCTTTAGTTGTGTGTCAAAAGTAGAGCATCAAGGATAATGAGAGCACTTTTGCACCGTACTGTGTGTGTGTCGTCACTCTAGGCACACACACACACACACTCTTTACACTTTACTTGCTCCCATAACGGCACTTGAGGTGGCCCCCTAAGATATGCACATAAGTATATACACACATATAGACAGGTGGGGGTGGCAGGTGGTAGGAGGAGAAGTGATGCCAGAGACACGGGCCGGGTTAAACAGATTGCGGCCGTAATTTGAAAGCGGAAACTCATTTGATTATTAAGCTGAAATAAGTGCTGCGGGGGCAACCGAGACGGAGCAAGCGAGCAGGAGGAGGGGCTATGAAGGGAGTATGCGAGTGGGACGAACACGCCCACCACAAGACTCAGGTGCTGGCAACGCACTGAGGTGAGAAAAACGACGAGCTTAAATAAATTCAATTAAATAACATTTTCTTTTTATTGTTCGCATTTACTTTACGAGTATTTGTATATAGAAGTGTATGTATGTATGTATATAGGACATCAACTGGTTGAGTGTTGGGGCCTGTGTATGTGTGTGAGTGTGTGTTGTGTGCCGCTATGGAAGTGGAATGAGTGAGAGAGACAGAGGGATATTGAAAGTGAGCGATAGTGTTTGTGTGTTTGTTTTTTGGGGATGATAATAATATTCATATTCATGATGATTAAGATGAAGCCTCTTCATGGTCCTGCACCTGCTCCTGCTTTTGCTCTTGCTCCTGCTCTCCCTTCTTCTCTCCCAGCTCCTGCTCCTGTTGTTGTTGTTGTTGCTGCTTCAGCTCCGACCGTTGCTGTTCGATGGTCTTTTCGAAATTGTACGCACCAACTGATAGGAAATCATCTAACCATCGTTTCTCATTATCGTTGAGTTCCACAGTGGGCGTGGTCGTGGGCGTTGTAGCATCAACAATGCCCTTCTCAAAAGGAACAGTCTCATCTGCCTCATCAACGCTAATTGACGTTGTGGGCTCATTAGTTGGCTCAGTTTGTGGGACAATGCTCGATATCGTTGTGGTAGAGGTGCTGCTGCTGCTACTGCTACTGGGTTGACTAGAGGAGACGGTGGCGACCCTTTGTTGCTTGTGGGGCACCATTGTCAATATTTGCGACTCTAGTCGAGCCATTTCACTTTCGCTCAATTCGTTGCGTTGCCCACCATTGAAAATGCTGTTACTCACATATTTGTCATTGAGAGCCCTCGAACGTTCCTCGGGATCGGGAGAGAGGGCATTGTCCGAGACGTCACTGCAATTTGAGCTGGTTAGCTCGCGATGCTTGTCACCCCACTGTGTGGTGAGCCAGGGCTTCTCTAGTATTACCAGTCGACAAATGGTATCCGCATCCTTGGCCTTCGTGTCCACAGCATTTAGCAGTATCTCATATTGCACCCCATTCACAATCTCTCGATAGGCATCGATGATATTGACAAAGTTCATTGATAGCGGCAAAAATGTCATCGCAATATTCTGCACGCCAATCAAATTGGGCGATAGATACTCTCGCTCTCCAGGATTCAGTACATGGACCAATTTAACTGGAGGTTCGCTGATCGCCTCCTCTGTGTTCACTGGTGTGCTGTCTGTGTTCTATGTGTGTATGCGTGTGTTCATTTGGGTTGTGTATGTGTGTGTGTAGTTGTGTATTACAAAGAAAGACAAAAACAGAAAGCAAAACACATATGTATAAGGAGGAGGATACACACACTAATAAAGTTGACTTGCCAAAGACAATACATACATAGTTTTTGGAGCATGGGGATTAGTGTGGAATACAGCAAGCCATGTAGTTGGAATGTGGGGTAAATGAACGCAGATAATGAATATATGTACCAGTATTGTCTATGTGTGAGTGTGTGTGCGAGTGTTTAGTTGTGGTAGCACCAATGCCCGAAGGTAGAAGCTTAGCAAAATGCTTTTAACTCTTATCAATAAAATAAATCATCTTTGTATTTATAACAAATTAAAAAAAATAAACCAACTACGTGCCATCAAAGTAGATTATTTGATTGAATTGTATTTAATGTGAGATTTAATTTTGACAAATAACAGTGCTGGGACATTTCGGTTACTCAACTCTGGTAACTGTTTGGACTTTGTGAACGCAGCAGTTCAGTCGTTCGCTATTGGTTCATTTTGTGGCGAGAAAAGGATCTTTGCGTGTGGTGAATTTATTTTTGTTTTTAAAACAAATTACTGCGTGCCATCAAAGTAGATTATTTGATTGAATTGATTTTAATGTGTTGGGACATTTCAGTTACTCAACTGGCAACTGTTTGGACTTTGTGAACGCAGCAGTTCAGTCGTTCCGAGCGAATGGTTCGCTATCGGTTCATTTTGTGATGAGAAAAGGATCTATGCGTGTGGTGACTTCATTTGATTCTTGTTCACGAACAACTAGTAAAATGTAAATTGGTTTGCAAATCAAACTTAATCTTCCAGTTATATAAATATTGAATAACGTTTTATACTAATATATGCTTTAAGTAAGACACTGGCCAGAAACTGGGCTTGTCTTTCCAGACTGTAAAAATCGATTGATCAAAGAAAAAAACTCAATTTAAAGTGCTATTGACAGTATTAATTGAGGTTGCACCCAAATGGCAGCCACTGCAACAGCTGCGTCGCACTCCCTGGGAGGCCTAATGAACTCAGCATAATTGCAATTACATTGCGGCTCGGAATAGCGAAGCGGGGAAAGCATTGTGTACACAGCGCGGGGAAAAGAGACAGCGAGATACATATGCATAGAGAGTAAAGAGTAACATTTGGCCAATCAAGTCAATCACTTTGCCAACGCTTCGCTGAGCTTGCGGCAGGTCACAAAAACTAATTAACCACCGATGCACACTGAAACAAACCGCATTGCACCACTGAGTAGCAAACGCACCGCACCACAACACACCAAACTCCTCACAGCACCGCAACGAACCGGTTTGAGGATTGCAACAAAACTCATCGATAAATGATGAGCCGCAAAATGTTGCAAGCAGACTGCAAACAGACCGACCAACCAAACCAGACGCTGAATAATTTAAAAATCAAAGGCACAAAACGACTGACGGCAAAAAATCATCTGCAGTAAAAGGGCAAGTGGGACAGAAAAAGAGCAAGTGAGATGGGGGAAAAAAAGCAAACGAGACCGAGAGACGAGACTGAGATACAGGAGAAGACAACCCGTTGACGTTTTGGTCGTTCATCCTCATTGCCGCTGACGTTTGTGTCTGCATCGTGACAAAAAGCCGAAAAATGCATAAAAACTTTTGACAGCGATTGCGTCATTGAGGCAGTTAACGCCAACAGCAGCAGAGTAGCTGCAGCGTCGGCAGCGACAAAATCAGCAGAGCAACAGAGCAGAGCAGAGCAGCATCAGTCAGCAGTCGACAGTCGGCAGCTCTCTGCCCTCGGAGTCAACGCCAACTACGTGGATGCCTGGCTGATGTTTGAGCTGATTATGCTGTGTGGGTGCAGCGTTGAGTAAACGGCGGAGGGGTAGTAGTTGGGGGAAGTCTTTGGTTGAGAATTTATTCGGTCTTGACATTGTTGTATTTTTGTTGCTGCTGCAGCTTGTTTGCAGCATGTTTTTCAATTAAAGTTTATGGTACTTTAAGCAATACAGTGAAACACTCCCCAAAAGTTCGCATACGATAACAGGACGATGGCTTCTTCGAGATTGCCATTTTCCGGAGGCTTCTCTGTTTTGCTGGCAAAAGCGCAGCCAACTTCACGCCACATCCAACATCCAGCAGGACTTAAATTCGCAGCGCAGTTAATGCACTTGCCCACATCAAAGCGCATTAATTTCTGATCCGACTTTGACGGCGATCAAAAAGTACCATAAACATTTTTATGAAATATTTACACTCAACAATTTGCTGCTTTAATTGAGCATAATTAACTGGAAAACAGCATTTAACCTAATCAGTTACGTTAAGTTCATTTCAGTGCTTAACCCCCATAACCAAGTTTGTAATTTAATTTTGTGCCAATTATTCTTGTAACATAAGCAAAGTTTGTATGCTGATACGCTGATATGTGCAATATTCAGTAAATAAAGAAACTTAAAGAAAAACAAAAAAGTATCTTCTTAGATTATTACGATGAACTTTAAAGTTTTTCACTTTCATCGTCATCGTTTAATCAACATAAACTGTTGACATAACTTAATTTTCCCTTAATGGAAATTAAAACAAAAGCGCTTTGTTGCCTTTTCTATGCGCTAAAGATGACATTAATTCAGTTTAAGAATAATTACTTTGCAACTTAAACTGCTTTTAGAGTTAACAACTTAAAAGTTCGCTTTTTAAAAGTTTACTGCATGATACACATTAAACTCGAAGAATTAATGAACGTATTGATTGCAGCTATTAAGTCTAGTAACAATTTGTATAAACTCTCTATTTAAACGATGTGAAAATCAATATTACCCTAAAGTCTACGAACTACGAATTATTGATTTTCTGTATATTTTTTTAAAATTACTAAGTAGTTTAAAAGACTAAAAATATGCTTAAATCACATTAAATAATACAGTTTATTTTATCTCGGATTTATGTTAACTGAGGGTATTATTTATTGGATATATATTACAGACTTCTGCTAGAAGTTTTCCCATCTGACAGCTGATTTTAAAGTTCGGTCTGTTTTGCTGCCGCGATTTTTGCAGCGTGATTTTATGCATAAACAAGACATTGGGGTGGTAATAGTGCGAATATGGAGAGCAAGACGGAGGGGGAGAGAGTTGGTTGCACTGGGGTATTAACTGATGCAATGCTGAAAAAGTTTAATTGCATTGACGTAAATAACAACATCAGTCAACGAAACAAGCTAAGTGGAAGCCTCAAAGCGCGAATTGCAAATTGGCAATTTGGTGTAAATTGTTGTTTTTAATTAAGGTTTAATTAAAACGTTTTGGCTGCGTATAAATAAATAAAATCTAGTGGGCTGCATGCCAAAAGTCTAGGGCTTATTAACATGTTGAAATTCGTTTATTGCCACCTTTCGCCCCCTCGCACAAACAGCACATCTCATGGCACATAAAAATAAATATTTAAACCGGTATTACCCCGAAAAGTGTCAACATCTGCTAGCTGTGCGCTCTCGGTTATAGTTTGAACAACTCCCGGGGAGGTCTGAATCCAAATCCAAATCTGACTGAGTCAGAGTGTTGTGTAAATAGCTTTGTGGCTTCAAGGTCACTCTTAGCCACGTTTACCGCGTTGCCAAGCTACCAAGTCGCGGTCGTAAGTGCTGATGGGCGCGTGTTTAGGGTCTTTTTTTTAATGACCATATTTACCTGAGCATCACCGCTTTCCTTAAACACCCCACATCCAGCTTTCAGTATGAAAGCCTCTTGTAAGCCTCCAAATGACTTTTGTTACTTTCGTCACCAGGTCAGGGCAAAACAATGAACTCAGCTTCCACAGAACGATTCATGTTTTTGTTAAAACATAGAAACGTTAAGAAGAGCAACTACTTTGGGTCTAAAACAAGTTCTAAGCCACTCATTATGGGCTAAGTCGCCTTAAATCGGTCCTATTAAATATTTGTATGAGATCGGTAAACCGCTTGAGAACCGCTTGCAATGAAATAAACTTGATCTGCGTGACATAAGGACGGCCTTCCATTCCAAATTTGGTGGCTCTAGCTCTTGTAGTCTAGAAGATCCAGCTGTTTATACGGACAGACAGATGGGCATTGCTTTATCGACTCGGCTGTTGATGCTGATCAAGAATATATACACTTTATAGTGCCGGAGAAGACTCCTTCTGTCTGTTTCGAACATTTTGCTTCTGACAAACCAAGTTGACCACGCTCTTTTTTAGAGTACGTGGTCTAAACAAATGTTTGTACACTTCCTAATGCTGCACGACGATTATTAATACCAAGTATGCCCATTACACTTGTAGCAAAAGGGAATACAGTGAACTCTGAAATAACAACGACAACTAATGCTATATACAATTATAATCTGACCTGTTCCCGTTTATGTGATAAAAAGGATATAAGCAACTATAAGAACTGAGTTAGCCAGACTGTTAGTATAGACACTGCATAGCTTTTACAATATTTGTTCAGGAGCAGACAAACGTATTGCACAGGTCTAGATTGTCAAGAAAGCCATTGAAATTTGTCCGCTTTCAATGAACTCTGACATAATGAGAGACCAAGAGCTCTCTAGCGTCATGATTTAATCTAATTGGTTATCTAATCTAATTGAATAGCTAAACTAATCGTCAGACAATTTATCCCTTTAGCAAATGTCCAAACTTTCGATGCTAAAGGCTGTATGAAACTTTGTTACCCATTACCAAATTGGTTATATTAATAACAGCTTAAGTTTAGTTTGTTATTTCCTAGTCTTAGAGTTGGTCTCTCAGATCACCGAACACGTGAGTTTAGATATATATTTAAATAATTCACTTTTATTGCTTTTGACTCATTAAAAAACATTAATTATTAGGTTTAAAAAACTTTTTCTTTTTTGAATTGAATTGAATGTATTTGCTTTCATAACTATCTAAAGACCAAATTTCTTCCCACTGCAATCCTATATTAACAACAGATCGAAAGTCGGAGTACAGATTTGTAGTTTGCAGACGATCTGAATAAACTTGCTACTTCAACTATTCTGTGGAACTTAAACTAACATAGAAACGGAGTAACCGGTTGCTAGTCGACTAAGTTTCTTTAGCAATTAATATTTTATTTATAGACCTCGTTCTCTGAAAAAGGGTACAGGGGCATATTTGGCTTGTCAAACCAGAAATGTGCGTAAGAGGCAGAAGGAGCGAAATGTCCAGACAATTTCACCGATTAAGGACAATTTAAGCTAATTAATAATATGCGTGCATGTTATTAGCGCAAATTATATTAGCTGGTCCATTATTGCGCCACCAGCTGAACTCACAGTCTGAAACCCCCCAAGTCCCTTACACCAAGAACCCTTAACCCATTGTTCCCGAGTTTCCTTCGAGTTGTCGCCTACTTCAAACCGTTAGTACAACTAGGCAACTAACTGACGTAACTCTATCCCTTTTCACGGCATCTCCCGTTTAAATTTCCAATCACATACTGACTTACATATACAAATATATAGACTAATAGGATGTATTCTCCAAAGCTCTGCTACTGCTTCTGGTTTCTCTTTGGCAAGCTCATTATAGACATTGCCTTCAATACTCCCCTGGGTGCTAATTTGTGCCATTTCTAACTGTGTGTGAGTGAGCCTGATGTGCGTGTGTGTGTGTGTTTGGGTGGGGATGTGCTTTCTGGGTCTTTAGTGTTCTGGACCATTTAGTGGGTTCAATAACGTAATTTCCATTGGCATTTGTATTAACGCAGCAAATCATGATAGAAATTGCACAATTGACTTTCAATCCGATTAAAATTCGCCCGATTCGAATCGATTTGTGCCGATATACTCTGGTTTCTTTCAAGTCTCTTTTGAGAAACTTGTGCTGTAGATTGACAGGCTAATTTGCATAGACAGAACAACAACAACAACAACAACAAGAAGCAATTGTAGAATCCAAATTATTTGCAAATTCACAATTGCCGGCAATTTGTAGACAAGCCAAAATTCAGTTTCAGTTTCTGTTTCTGTTTGTGAATCATTCGCATGTGATTTTTTAAAAAACATTGTCAGATGAGATAGTCATAGTCACAGTCATAAAAACGCCTTCGGCAAACGGAACAGAACCGAAAACGGTTCCTCCTTTTGTATTACTTTTTTATTTTTATTTTTCTTCTTTAGTTTGCAGTTTTTTGGAGCAAGTTTTGTCTTTGAATGAATATGGAAGCGTAGACACACACAAACAGTACACACATATTTACTCTCACACACGCACTATGTGCACATGTGTGTGTGTGTAGTATTCGCACATTTCCGCATTTTATTCATTTATGTAAATATTTTTATACATTTCTCGTTTTGTGTTTGTTGGCATATGGAAATCGCTGTTAGTTTTTTGTCTTTTTATTTATAATACTTTTTTTTATTACCCACATACCCTTTATATTTACTTAAACACTTAAAAAGCCAAACACATGCCTAAAATCTGCTGTCGATTGCACATTATAATTAAACTAGTTTCAAACTGATTGGAACAACTTTTAGCATTTAAAGCTGCATGTGCTTATTGGACTAATACAAATAGTCTATTATTATTTTTCGTTTAGTTTACATGTTGGAAAACCAATTCATATAAATCATGATTTCAATTAAAAATCAATTTTTGCATGCATTGCTTTAATTATTTAAGACAACACTCCAAATAAACAAACTCGATTAAAAATACTGCATATATTTTTAATTTGTTTATATATTTATGATATACGAGCTGTTTTTTCAGCTGAAATGCACGCGATTTAATTGTTATTGATGGTTCGACCTCCCGAAACGTTTTTATTTTAAATTCGTAGAGACAGTGAGGCCTGGCTACAAATGCTCGCTTCTCTTCAGTAGCAGACTTGTTTTATGGTAAACACAGCCTAAATTTTCAAAAATGTATACAAATAATAATGACTTAATTGTAGTACAGTATAACCTTCGTAAACAGACACTCCCGATATGATCTTAATGACACTTTAGAATAATTTGCCTTCTTGACGGTAAATGTCCGATTGTAATAGCTTTCACTGTAGTTAAAAAATCAAATTGTTTATGTAGACAAATGTATTACTGCCCCGAGGAAATTTCTTCAAGTCGCGCATTTCGTACTAGATAAATTATTTAATTTAGGTATATAAATTGTTGTCTACTTCTGAATCGAAATAATCTTTTAAGCACGATTCAGCCACGAAAATCATTTGATTCTCTGATTCATTTTGTGATTCAAATGTGAACAAGTTTTGTGTATTCTAAAGGTGATTTTTTGTCAAAGCGTGAATGTGTGTGTATATATCACACATTCAATTATATACATATATTAACGTATGCAGTAGTATGAGCCATGGGGGATGTCATCAATCTCTAAAAGTTTTTGCAAATAATTATAGTATTCCCCATTGTTTGTGGAAAGCATGACTAAGGCAATATTTCATTACAGATTTTGTCAGTTCTATTTGTAATACATTTATTAATAGTCATTTTGAGTTTTAAGCACAAACACAATTCGTTATTAGTTTATTGCTATTAAGCGTGTTTAATATGAATTCGTTAAAATGAGCATTAAATAACAAAAAATTAATAACAATGATAATTTTGATGAGCCAAACAGCTTCTGAAACAATTCAGCTACATTTAAAGTTTACTAAATTTAGCTAATGAAATTTGGAAAACAAGAAAAACTGGATTTTATGTGGATCAAAACAAAAGCTTTTAATAACTTTGAGATTTGAATTTAATCGGAATTTCATTCTTCTTTCTTATTGGAATATGAATAGCACATTCGACAAGTTTGAAATATAACAGTACTACGCAATTACCCATTGAAAGCGCTAACTGGACAAACACAGAGACACAGTGCAATAATAATCAGAAGGTTCTATCGGTCAAACTGATACAACAGCTGATTGTCGGCAAAAATGGCGACGCAACAAAGAGAGAATAAAAGAAAACATAGACAAAGCAAAACAACAACAGACTTGCAAATGTGATAAGCGCAAGGCGTATGTTAATACCGTCGGAAGTTTTAACAATGTGTGTGTATTTATTATACGTATAAATTCATATATTTATCCATCCAGTATATATTTCATCGAATCACTTTATTTATGCATCTAATTTTCTTTTGCTGACTAAGCATAGTTAATATGGGAACATGGGAACGGAGACAAACAGAAAGTAAATAAGTATGGCGTACGCGAGCATGCATGTGTGTTTATGTGTGTATGTAAGTAAGTATGTGTGGCTGTAATACTGTAACTGTATTGAGTGTTTATGTGTGTCGGCCTTGTTAGCATAGCAAGCAAGCTCGTGACTATACCAAAATTTCAGTAATTGTTAACGTTAACTGTGCCGCAAACCGCATCCACAAGCCGAAATTCGCACTCAGAAAGCGTTAAACTGTTGTTCAAAACATTGTGGATCATAAACAAAAAACCACAACTTACCTCCTGTTCATCGGCAGCTGTTGGCGTCGTTTGGATTGTGGCTAACAAAAGCGCAACTGTTGCTGCTGCGTACAGCTTCATTGTGAAAGTTTATGATGTCGAATTTCCGTCAATGAGCGTATGAATTTTACGCAATAGTCACACGTACACACAGGTGATGATTCTGCTTTTGTTGCTACAAATTTACGCCGCTTCTAATTTCTTATTTAGTTTTCACCCGCGCACACACATAACGCGTACACAAGGCAACCAAAATTAAACGATGACTGAGCAGTGTGGCCACATGCCAAAAGTTGGAATATACCCCAAACCGAATATCGAACATCGATATCCCACAAAATATCGACAACAAAGTATTTGTGAAATATCGACATAGTTTTTTTCAAAAATATGGCAATTACCATTAAATATGTAAGAACTAACAATTATTCCAAGTAGATTTTCAAAGTTAGGCAAATAATTGTAGCATTTAAAATCATGCTCAACCAAGGAATTGTAACAATTAAATCCAGGGCATGGTGCGTAACCGTGCGAATGAGTCGCACAAAACAGAATTGTACAAAAACAACGCACGGTTACCGTTAGCAACAGTGACCCCGTAAACGACTATATTCTAAATATTGATAAAGCGCAATGCATTTATCATTTAACAAGCAAAGACCACAACTATGGGCACGCACTCGGGACGAACGTATTTGAATTCCTGCGTCAAAGTGCCCATTGATCCGTGCAATAACTGTCCAGCTCCAGTCTACAATCGTCCACGATTGTGCATGGGCAAACAGAAGAAAGCAACGATACCATGCTCCAAATCCGTGGATGCCACAACGGCGCCAACATGGACAGGACACACGGGCGTCAGGTCCCTAGCCAAGTTCTACGACAGCATTCCAGGTATGAATTTTGTGATGGACTTTGACTATAAAGTTCTTCGTTTGTTAATCGCATTTCTTATGCTCCCAAGACTACTGCGAGGTAAAACATCTGCACAATGAGGAGTTCTATTCAACACTGGAAAGCCTGCGGACGACAAGTCGGGAGCTCCGCGCTCAGCCTCTGCCTCCTGAGACACAGAAGGAGCGTTGTTCGAGCGCAACCCCTAGTGCTGGCTCCTGTGCACAAAAGCCAAAGCAGCGAGGAGCAAAGTGTAAAAAAGGAAAGGGAAAGAAACCGACACCTAGTCCGCTGTTGCCACCCACTGTGACTTCGGCGATACCTGTTCCCGTTAGACTGCATGACACCTCCTGTCTAAGTGAAGAGTATGACAAGTGTCTGCGTGATTTAAGTCGGCTGAAAAGCTTCAAGCATGACTTTGCCATTGAAGTGGCCGACTTCAAACGTTCTCTGAAGAGCTTTGAGCTGGAGTTCAAGCGCAGTGCGGAGCGTCCCAAGTCCAGCAGCAGCAATGGCACTCAGACGGTACAGACCCTATGCAAGACGCCAGCAATGCATACAGCAGAAAGGGCCAAGTGCAGGCGGGAAATTTTCCGTCGATCCCTCAGTGCGAACGATCTGTGCGGCAATGGGATAAGCCGGGAATCGGTAGTCAAGTCTGCACTTTTGCCCATGAGCAACTACTTCCTTGCCAAGGATGTGGCTGTTGGCTGCCCTATAGTGCCCCAACTGCATATTGAATCTCCATCGGTGTCTTCCAAGCGCAGCGTTAGCAGTGCCACCTCCGGCTCCAGTCGCGTACGCCGACGACGCGGACGAAAAGTGAAAAGCATCACCAGTGCAGACAGAGGCGGTTACAGGAACTATAACGGAGCAGCCGGCACTGTTGAGCATCCTAGAAATGGAGCAGATGCCCAAGCGAACACCGAGTGTATCTCCACAGCATCCCGTGGCAAGACCCAATCTGGCAGCCACACTCCGAGCTGAAGTCTCACGGAAGAAGGTCAAGGAGCTGAAGAACAACTGTACCTATCATGATCCCAGACCACAGTTTGACTGGGAAGTGCGCAAGACGCCAGCCTGGAAGTCGCTGTCCTTGAAGTGGGTGTATATACTCTGAATCCCTGAAAAGATTCGTTGTGCTAATCTTGAATGTTTCTCTCTTGCAGTGAATCCCATAAGGCGCTGTTATCCATACGCCTGGCCACACGGAAGGCGGAGCAGTCACTCCAGGAGCGTCAGTACGAGCTGCACATGCAGATGATGCAACAGCGGGTCAAATCAGCACCCCTGCTCCTCGAGGGGCCCACCTACTGGGGACCTGAGGTGGGTAAGCTCAGTCACACTTGTCGCAGTGAAGGTGTACGTCACGCCTGCGAGAGCAACCAGCAGCGAAGAAGCAAGCAGCATAAGAAGAAATGCAGCAACAGCCGATGTCCCACGTCCCAAGTGGGTTGTCCCAGGGATGCGGAGCTGAAGCTGCAGCAGATACGCAAAATCTACGGCTCTCAGCGGAAGCCGAGTTCCCGCCAATCCCAGCGCTCGAGCTCACGACGCCGGACCACTGAACAGACACCAGAACCACACGACAGTGGCGACGATCTATGCAGTGTGGACCGGGCATTCCTCTAAAGCTTTACGAGCCACAATTAATTCAAGTAAACTCTTTTCCCTTACTAAATGAACGCTTTATTCGGCGGGTCTCTTCAACGTGTGCAGAGCCGTGAAGTCATCGACTCGAAGGTACTCGCTCCTCTGTTCCTCGCTTAAAGCTGCGTTCCCAGGACGCTGTAGTATTACGGTTTGCATGCCAGCATCACGCGCAGCAGCCGCCTCTGAAAACAGAAGAACCAGAGGGGTTATTAGAAGGGGAATTGGGGGAGTTGATGACTAGACTAGAAAGCGGGTGTTATAGGCAAATAGATCATCCAGGAATACAGAATCACAGACAATCTCTATTTAGCTGATATACTACATCGCGTACCTATAACACCCCTACGGAATACACAGAGATGACTTACCGCCTGGAACATCGGTGAGGAAGAGCACGTGCTGTGGCTGCACCTGCAGAGATTGGGCAATCTTTGTGTACGATTCAGACTGCTGTTTGTGGCCCACGCGTGTGTCGAAGTGCGCGGCGAGGTGTGGCAACAAGTCACCCGCAATGCTATGATGGAAGATTAGCTTCTGGGCTTCCACGCTGCCACTGGAGTAGACGGCGATTTGGAGGCCAGCCGCTCGCCATGTGTCAAAGGCAACGGGCACATCGTCATAAACGCTACAAAAAGTAAATACATGAATTCAAGCAGATAAGAGTTTAGTGTCACTTACTGCCCCTTGAGTTCCCCGGATGCATAACCCCTGGCCCAGATTAAACCTTGGAGAGTTTTCAGCGGCGTCACCTTCAAATCTCTGTCGATAAGATAACCGACAAACCCAGTGATTAGCTGCTCTTCTACATTGCTGGGACACTGCCGACTCTCTTTATACTCGGTAAATTGGGACAATTCCTTCAAATCTTTTACGATTCCTTTTGTCTCGTCTGTTTGCCAGGTTTCCAGCAAAAAGTTTCCGGCATTTTTCTTGGCGTACGGGAATAGATTATCGTGTACGAAGCTAATAGAGGTTGTGGTGCCTTCAATATCCACTAGCACCACCTTAGCTTCCAATTCTGACAGTGACATTGCTTAGACTTAAATAAAAATCTAATTGAACACGCACAAACTGCTGATAATCAACAAAACAAAAACAAACGACCAACTTAACATTTTGCTATAATGTTATTAACAGTGAGCGGTCGATTCGAAGCAGCTAACAGCTGTCTTAAAATCGAATATAAAATGATTTATATTAACAGGTTTATGGGAAGTAGAAATTAGTTCAATTGAACGAAAGCTGAGTCCAAGCAACTCTGCACACGAATTAGGATACAATTTTTGGTACAGGGCAACAATTTCAAGTAGATGCTATAAATAGTGCAAATATTGCACTTTTTTCAACTTAATGTTAATAAAAGCCATGATATTTAAAATTATTTTATATCATTTATAAACTGCAATCACTTATGTAATTTAACTGCCAAAGCATCAGATATTAAAAAAAATGCTATAAAGTATACAATGAATTATTAGATTAACCTATTTTTGATGAAAAGAAAAATTGAAAATCAGTTGGCTGCAATAGTTTAGCTAAAATATTTAGGTATTATTTTGTCGTTTAAAATTTATGAAAAATGCTAATGCCTTTAAATAATGTCATTCTGATAACTATATGTTTGAGAACGTAAGTTTGCATTTTTGAAATGGTTATATCGATGAATCGCGATTGTTAAAAAATACTGATATATCGTTTGTGTTATCGACTTTAGTTTCAGCTCTAATCATCGTGAAAGTGAATAGCATTTTTATTTTTCATTAATTTGCATTTTTGCAAGCAATTATTGGAAAAATAAAAAGCCTCAACAAAACCTAAATAGTGCCGCGAGCGTGCAACTGATTCGGATTATTGGGTGCATAACTTGTGGGACGTACAATAGCTAACAAAAAGAAGAAGCTAACCACAGCTGGCTACAGCTGCAACAACAACGACAGAACAACAAAAACAGAGGCAGCATCGTTTTGTTGTTATTATTTGGCTGGGCCTACGTGATTAAAATGGACACAGTGTAGTCCCAGTCCAATAGCTAAACAAGGTCTGGTGAAATGGCCTAAAGCTTTAAATTGGTCAAAACACGCGCGGCAATTTGCTGTAGCTGCTTGATTGCAATAACTGATAGTGATTACAATCAAAAAAAGAGAAATAAAAACAAAGTGTAGAAAATTGCAAGTTGTTCAAGGTTAAAGAGGTTGATTGTGATGACAATGACGGTGTGAAAAGGGGACGACGGGGACAAGGACATGCAGAAGCCACAAAAGACGGCACGTTGCGCCATTTGTGGCACACCCGAGCAGCTTTTGCGTTGTGCCAAATGCAAGAGTATTTATTACTGTTCCATTGCCCATCAGCACCTGGACTGGCCAGCCCATCGTCACGATTGTCGTCTTCTGGCGCGTCAAAAGCAGCAGCAGCAGCTGCAACACCTGAACAACAACAACAGTAGCAGCAACAAGATGCAGCAACTGCAACAAGCAGTAGCTGCGACAAGTCTTGATGTGAGTGGAGCTAACTGTTCTACGGCCCAAATGATGACACCAGCTGCACAAGCTCAGACCTGGCCAAATGAGTTGGATGAATTGCTGAATTATTTTGGCCCGCCTACCTCTCTGGATTCGCCTGCAGCGCAGTCAGATCAACTTGGCGTTGGCCAACACCACCCGCAGCACCATCATCATCATCAGCACAACGGCGAGAAGAGCTCCAGCTACCAGATTGGACTTTCGGATGCCAGCTTCATGGGCAGCGGCAGGTAAGCTTAAGGAGAACCAAAAGATCGGGTCTGACGAGTCTATTTACAACATCCTAAGCACCTGCTTTTAATTTAGTATATATATTATGTTTAAGACTACACTGCCGAAAAGGTTTCAAATGTTTCAAGTTTTTAAAAAAAGTTGGCCAGTCTGACCAGCTCTAGAAGTGATGGTGGCGACGGTGTCGCCGGTTTCCCGTACTCCTGACCCTCCGTCGATTGAACGCTCTCCCCGGGACTCCCCTTCTGACATAGCATCGAGACTCGTGTTGGTCTTCTGTTGTTTTTGTTAGTGCTGCTGTTGTTACACTTCTCCACAACACGCTCAATCTCAGCCAGTGCATCAGTGGTGCTTTTGGAGCCTCTTTCGTGCTCATCACTGGCCTTGATCGCATTGAGCAGCTCCCATTCGGGTCGTATGGGATTTTCGTTCCCGCCATTGCTAGGATTGGCAGCATATATGGTTGCCACTGCTGCGCCGGCTCCCTCAATCAAGGCCAGGACCAGTCCGCCGACTATCGCGCCATTTCCCATTGCTTTGATGCCATTACGTGCGGCAAGAATTCCGCCTGTTGCAGCTCCGCTAAGGATAGAGTTCCACGTGTCCTCCTGCTGCCTGAGGTAGACCAATGTGCAGTCCACAGAACTGAATGTGGCACCCCAAACGGCAAAATTGCCCGCCATTGCCGGAGTTCGCATCTTAACGGAGTCCAGTCCTCCGTAGAGTCCGCGTACCAGACCAGCTGGTGCATTCCTAAATCCCCGCATGTATTGAAACATGGTGCCCCCGATGGCGCCCATTAAAAATGCACAACCACAATCCTCCACAACGCGTATAGGACATGGTTGACGAGTATACTCAACCATTGTTATCAAGGCCTTCAAATTTCGTTAGATTCGTTGCTAGCTAAATTTGGTAGTATCCGACTTGTGTCTGTCCTTGGTAAATATGTTTGCTAATGGGTTAATGGCTAATGTTCGATGATCTTCGAGTTGAAATTTTTGTGAATATATACAATACAATATAGAAAATGTGTGTTCTTCAAACTAATTTTCTAATAAATGTGATAGTAAAGCCCAAGCTAAAAATGATCAAAATTACTCATTCGATCATAGCAAACTTTTCCGCTACAAATTTCTTAAAGAAAGGATGCAAAGAAGAGGAAGAATTTCCAAAGTTTAGATTTCCAGATTAAACAATTTTTTATTTGCAAGCCATCTAGTTAGATTCCGTACTCTAAAAAAGAGTATAGGGGGCTGTTAAGTTTGTCAGAAGCGAAATGTGTGTAACAGGCAGAAGGAAGCATTTCCGACCCTATAAAGTATAAAAAGTCTCCACAGTATATAATATATTTTAAGACCTCGTTCTCTAAAATAGAGTAGAGGGGTCCATTAAGTTTGTCCAAATAAAAAAAAATGCGTAACAGGCAGAAGGAGTCGTGCCCAACAACCCCATAAAGTATATACTATATTCTTGATCAGCATCAACAGCTACATAGCCGTGTCCATCTATGTGTCTGTATAGACACCTGGATCTCTGAGACTATAAGAGTTAGAGCCTTCAAATTTGGAATGAAAGTCCATTTCCTTCTTGAGCAGATAAAGCTTATTTTAAATTGTTGTCACTCCCACTACTACCCCGCAAGTTGTTAAAAACTTACTTATCTGTTGGACGTCAAATACATAAAATTAAGGAATAAATGCAGAATTAAAATTAAAATGTATAACTATTAAATCAAGGCATCGCTTAGTTTGTGGATTTAATTAATATACTGCTAGAACAAAACACTACTTGAGTGTAAAGTGCTAACATTATCAGAGTTGGTAAATTCCAAATCCAAATTTAGAACTGGCGTGACAAATGCACTTCCTTCCTTTTTAACGCAAGTGAAGACAACGCCCAGGTGAGGTATGAGGTATTCCGAGTAGGTTTGTAGATTGAAATACAATAGATTTGTAGATACAAATACGTGTTCACACAGGAGGCACTAATTAGCGATAAGAGTTACGTGCGCAGATCTTTAGCGGAATATTAGCTGGTTCATTTATTGTTCTTTCTTTTTAATATATACACAAGTAAACCGTATTTGTATTTTTGCTTTAAGCAAATATGTGCCCTGCGATTAGATTGGGTGCAGTTTGGAATGTTTGTTTACCTTATTGCCGTTTACGTGACCCGTAATGTAATGCACATGGCGCCGAGCGCAGCTGAGCCGAACCTAACTGTACCGAGCCAAACCGAAAACGGAACCGAAGCGTACTCCGAGTACGCTTCCTTCCCCTCAGCCCCACCACATTCGCCTACGAATCGGCGCACGTACTCATTTAAGTACATTTTACATTATGGCATAGGTAACGCTTTGATTTGTTAACACCTCTCGTCAAATGCAGTCGCAAAGCGATGAGACGCTGACTCTGTAATTATTCTGTTGCGCAGTTGCTTGCCGTTTGCTGCCGACCGAATTGTTGTTATATTTTTTATTTATTTTACAAGTGGCATTAACAGATATAATAACACACACACTCATGCACTTTCACATATTACACAGCACTTGGCACACAAATATTTTTTGCACGATCGGCTCGATGATTTCAGTGCCAGATCGCGCTGATTCATCGATATGTTTTTGCGAATTTCTTTTGTTCTGCTTATCGTTTTGCGTGCTTTAATTCTGTGGTGGTGGTGGGTGGTCGCCGAAGCCGCCTTGCACTTGGGTGGCCTCTTCATGTCTCTTTCCTTCTCTCTTCTTTCACTGTTTATTAATTGCGTTGCGTACGCGCGGCACGTACGCAAGTCATCAACTTTTTGTTACTTTTGATTTCGCTTATCGTTAGCAAGTCTCTATGGAGATTTTCATCTACATATCTCTGTCTCTGCTTATAGTCGGCGTCTTAAAATTGAATTGAGATTTGTTGTTCTTTATCAAACAATTAGCAACATGACATGCCGCATGATCTCATTTCGCTAATTTCCCTTTGCAAACATTTACCCACATGCGCTAAGTATAAGCTGAAAGAAGACAAAACGTCAAGACATTTTGACAAAGCAAATCAATAAACTTAATTTATAACAATACATGAAAGATATAAATATAGTGATGTTACATTTTTCCTCTTAATTAACTGAGCAAACATTGCATTTGCGCTAATACTTGTGGAATTGGAAAGTGTCGTAAAGGGTTCCACATAATGTAAAGAAAACATTACGAAAAACTGGTTTACATTTAACAGTTTACTATCCCAATGTCATTTAAGATGAGGCGGGCTGCAATTGATTGTGAGGACAATTGACACTACACAAACTGGTTATGTCAAACCGTTTTAAACTGTTGCTTCCTACTTGGTGTAATGCATGCGTGCGTGCACCGGAGCAGGTGATACATTGTTCAACCCCAAAAGTTGCCTAGCAACAAACACAAGCTAGAGCTGGGAAACTATCGATGGTCTAACACAAGCATGTAACAACAAACACTGAAAGCGTACATACCTCCACACTCATGCACTTGCGTGAATACATACAAACAAATATGCGAACGTCTCGCTACGCACGTCACAAGGTCGACTCGCAGTGCGTGTGCGCCGCCCTCGTTAGACTTGTACCACCAACTAGTGATGAGCGGAAATTTGTGACTGGCATCACTGTGACTATTTAAAAAGTTTTCTTTTTTTGCTGATTTAAACTTGTTTAAGCACGCAAAAAATATTTAAAAATACAATAAAGAACAGAAATGATTTTTAACACAATAAAGTTGTATTTAATTTTAGACCTAAAAGAATTATAAAGGGCCTATCAAATTTGTCAAAACAAACAGAAACAACTGTTAAATGCATAATAATTAAAACTAATGTTTAAAATTAGTATTTACGTATGTTATAAATGCGTTTCTTGTAACCTGTGACTACCATAAAAAACGCGCATCTCTGTTGAGTGGTGCACGTGCCGTGCCCGCTGCCATCGCACGTAATATATCAGAGGCAAAGGGCTGAAATCGATCATTGTATGTAAACACACACACATGTTCATTGTTTTGTATATATTCACATAAATAATCAATTGATGTGTTTGCCGTTGGAGCCCTTTAAAAGCGATCCAAGAGTTTGGCGTTAGAAGCGACTTTGAAACGGGCCGTTGACCCACATAATCAAAGTCGCCATTTATGCTGTCTTTAAACATGCCAAACACACTTATAACCGCTACATTTGTATTTGTTCACACACATAAATATGTATGTATTTACAGCTGCCAACTTTTGTTGTTACTACTCTATATTGTCAATGTATTTGTTTTTATTTATTTTCTTTTGGTGGTCTGCTTTATTTTCTCATTGGCTTTGCCAAACATATTCAAAAATCTTCGTTCACGCCTCTTCCCTTTCGTTAGCGTCGATTCTTTTATCTTCCATTTGCCCCGCTATAATTTTCACGCATGTGCGTCCGTTTGTGTGAATGTGTGATGGGCTACGTGAGCTCTGGCTCGTTCATTGTGTGAGTGCTGTGTGCCTGCTATTTGTGTTTGCATTTGTATTTGCTTGGACGCTTCGCGTCGTTGCAAGCAAGTTGAAGGGCACGCGGAAGTGTGCGGCTTTTTAGCTTGATAAACGCAAAAATAATGCGCCCCAATTGTTAGGATAGCAGTCACAGGCAAAGGCCCATATAATCTGTGCTCGTTTTCGTTTTTCAATTATTTGCACCTATCTACACATACAAATGCACATAAAAGTATGTCTGTATTAAAAGGTAACGCTTATCTGCTAGCTGCTGCCCAGGCCCATGCCTAACACCAACAAACAAGCAAACAAATGCTCATGCACAGATATAAGCACACACACACACACATAAATACGCTCTGCACGACGTCGATCGAGTTCGTTGTTGCCGTTGCGGTTGCCGTCACCGCATTCGTGAACGTGCGGTCAATGCGAGCAGTCGATTTTGAACGTGCAGATAACCAGTATTAGTATGTTTATACAGAGCAAGTGCAACAAATTGAGCAAAAGCTATAAGCAAAAGTGAACAAGAAAATAAAAACAAAACTACAACTATACAAACAATCGGAGAATAGAAAACGATAAACTACAGCTGTTTATTCACAATAGTGTACGCTTACCAACACTGTATCACACTCTCAGAGTTACATGTACGATAAACAGCCGGCGTTAGTTCTTTCCTCCCACCTGTGCACCCAATCTCCCATTTCTCCTAATTGCGCACATAAAAGCTTGGATGCAGTTTAAAACTTCATCAGTTGTGCGTGAATAGTTTCCGGAATCGTTTTGGATTCTAAGTGTGCATCAAGACTGAGTCCAACACATTAGTGCAGTGACAATCGAATTCAAAGTGCAAAAACTTAGTAAAAAACGCAAAATGATTACATCCACAACAACGGACTATCAAAATTTCTTTAAGCCTACGGCACATCCTGCCAATGCTGAACAGTATTTTCGAGAACTCTTGGACAAACGGTAAATAAAAGTGGTATATTGAAATATTCCCTTAGTTGAGTTTGTTCATACTTTGTGTGAATGCCAAAACCAGTTCGAAATTTAATTCTTTTTGTGATCTATAGTTGAAATCTTTTGCGTATTTTTTAAATATGGAAATAATTTTATAGTAAAAGCTGATTAAACTTGCCGGTCATGTACAAAAGCAAATAAATCATGATTATTTTATTTAGTGATATTCTGAACTTGAACACGACTTTTATTACTTTTCGGAATTTGTGTGAATTTCTCGTTTTATTTATTTAGCTTTGCTTATCCAGAATTTTGCGAATTAGTTTCTCTCTTTCTCTCCTCTCTTTCTCCCTCTCTTTCTCTCTCTCTCTCTCTCTCTCCTACTCTCTGGCTTGTTTTCTTTCTCTTTGGGTTTTTGGACTACGTGACTAAAACATGTCTAACAAACAGCGATAATTTTATGGGTTTAACATCATAAAAATGTCGTAAAATGTTAAATATTCATAATAATTATACCATGGGGAAATACTAAATGCAACAATATATAGAATTTGCATATCGATTTGTCAGCACTTTTGGATATAAATATTTACTTAGTGCAATTTAGTAAGTGTTCGATTCCACGGTTACTAACTCAAGGTGACCCAAGTATCCAAAGACTCTTCGGACTCAACTTAAGATGAGCTATTAACTAAAAATGATTTTCTTTTATAAACAGCGAACGACGCTATGAAGATCTGTGTCGGAATATTATCAACGACATGAACCAGTATGGACTGTCGGTGGTGGACGACTTCCTGGGCATGGACAAGGGTCTGAAGATCTTGAACGAGGTGCGCAGCATGTACAATGCTGGTGCTTTCCATGATGGCCAGTTGGTGCACAACATGAAGACCACCGATGCGCAATCACCGGCAGTGCGCGGCGATAAAATTCGGGGTGATAAGATCAAGTGGGTTGGGGGCAATGAGCCGGGTTGCAGCAATGTCTGGTATTTAACCAATCAGGTGAGGAACACTTGAAGCCTTCTTTGAATACCCAACTAATTTTTAATTTTATTTAACTGATTTACAGATTGATTCTGTTGTTTATCGAGTGAACACCATGAAGGACAATGGAATTCTGGGCAACTATCACATACGTGAAAGGACGAGAGTAAGTCTAACTTTAAAATTATAGCCAAGTAGATTCAGCTAATCAATTGGTTTTACTTAAAACAGGCTATGGTTGCTTGCTACCCGGGCTCGGGCACACACTACGTCATGCATGTAGACAATCCCAATAAAGATGGGCGCGTCATTACAGCCATATACTACCTGAACATTAACTGGGATGCCAGGGAAAGTGGCGGCATACTGCGGTAAGTGCAAATACCTACCCGAGAATAGACGGTGACGTTTAGTGCGTAATAACCCAGTTCTCGGAATGAGTTTCATTATCATGAAGTACTCTTCACTTGTTAAATTCCACATTTTATAATATTGGTCTTTACTTCTGCTTAACTACAGGATTCGTCCAACGCCTGGTACAACTGTAGCGGACATCGAGCCCAAGTTTGATCGTCTTATATTCTTCTGGTCGGACATTAGGAACCCGCACGAAGTTCAGCCAGCTCATCGCACCCGCTATGCCATTACCGTCTGGTACTTTGATGCCAAGGAGCGCGAGGAAGCGTTGATTCGTGCCAAGCTGGAGAACAGTAAGACAAACAACGACAGCTCAGAGGTCAGCGCTAAGCAGGAGGAACCTGATTCAACAACAACTGCTGCACCATCTATAGTTTCGCCTGCAATTTCATCACCGTCATCCCCATCAGCACCATCCGCATCTCCAACTTTATCCCCAGCTACATCTCCAGCGTTGACACCTGCCAGTATGAACACGGGAACTGGAGCACTCAATGCGAATGTGGCCAACAGTTCCTGCAACGAGATTTGCACGTAGCCTGTTGATGCCTCCAGACCTGCTGTTTATATATAAAAACATATATGTACATATATAACTATATATATAATGATTCTGGACCATGTGCTTGAAACATGAGATGCTGGACAACCAAAAAGTGTACACACACCACACCCATTGTAAAAAGCTAGTTAAAAACTATTTATATATGTTTCTTTTAAGATAATAGACTACAAAAATCTGAGTTGTGTGCAGTCAAGTAGGAGGAATCAGGCTTGGACTCGTCAGGGTGATTTTTCGACAGACAGACCGACCTATGAAAATGTGAATCAAAGCTCCTTTAGTCATTAAAATTCGCTAGTTTTAGTCACTAAGTCGTATGTTTAGTTATTATTTGCAATAGCCCGTAGATAACTGCCTTATCAGCGTGATGTTGATTGTTATTTTCTATTATTATTATCATTATTATTGCTTTTTTGCAAACAATAATCAATTATCAGGATTTTCGTCTAGTTTACACTTTAGTTTTGGAACTGTCAAAGTATTATAGCTAAAATGCAGTTTCGAAAAGTATAAGTTAATTATTTTGGTTATTGTTTATTAATCCTCCTCATCCCACGCAATTCGTCGACTTAAAAACAGTAGTTAGTGAAACAAACTACAACAAAACTGTATCAAAAATCTCTTTTATAAACCTCAAAATTGAAAAAAATAAAAACAAAGTAACAAATATGTATTTGTATGCATATGTATATATTTTTTTATTAAATGAAAAGCTGTAAATTATTAAAAAAATCAAAATGAAACTATTTTATTTTTAAGATTGGAAAAGTGTAAGTAATAAGAACACAGTGGTCGACTTTGACATTCGAATATACATTTTATTTTTCAGAAAAGTTGTTCATTTTGTAATGACTTTACATTTCCATATACATGTATGGCATATATATGTATATAAGTATTTATATATAAGTACATTCTCAGCTCTTGCGCGCTCTTTGTAGCCTGTGCCCCAATCTCTGCCTTGCTCACTCCCCTTCTCTTTTCATTTTATTTAGTTTTATATATATATAAACTGAAATCGTATCTATGCAATTCGATAAACAAACAACCAAACGATTATGAATTTTATTTTGCACCTTGCAATCTTTCAACAATTACAATATTTTCAATCATTTCAACTTTATGTAGCAGAACGTATTTATATTCTTGGCAATTGCTGACCTATTTGTAATGTCCACAAAAATATTCCATATAATTGTATATGTATGTACACGAGTCGATTTAGTTGCCATAACTATGTAAGTTTCTTATCAATTTGTTGTGTTTTTATCAAAGTTGCGATTTGCCTGCGATTTATCGGTGGAAAAATAAAGATTCTCTGCTTAAACTTTTGAATTCCTTTAATTATTTCAGGAACTTGGCATTCAGATATATTTCCCTCTCTATTTCTCCCTACCTCCCTCCCTCCCTCTCTTTCATTAAGTTTACATTGGACAAACTACAAACATTCAAGTTATGAGTTTTGATAAATTTATAACTGACGTGCGGCTGGAATTGAATTTTAGTTTTTATGTTTTTTGTTTAATTGTTTTATTTGGTGCACATCTAACAACTGGTTGCAACTACTCAAAGCACAGACGAAACGCAGACACACTGACACTGGGCTAAAAAAGTATTCGCTTGTAGGACAAAGCCTCGGGGGATAACACTATTTAACTGGCTCTTTAGCTAAGCTAAATATTTGTAATAATATACTTATATCTGTACATACATATTTCAACAATATATTCCCAACGAAACAACAAAAAGTTATGAGAACTGAGTGTATACATACATTAGTGAGTGTGGGTGTGTGCGTGTGTGTGAATTCCTTGATTCTTGATTTCATCCAAGATCGAAATTTACGTGAGGTTTGTTTCCACTTGGTATATATGTATGTATATATGCAATTCTACAGTCTACAATTTTAATTGACAGAAGTTACAATTCAAAAATGTTCTTTCAACAACAAATACATATACATAATACCTATATATGCGTAGCGCCACATCTACAAAATTATTAAATTATTATACGATTATTACAAATACATATACAATTATCGTGTACACTTCCAACATGTTCATGCGTGCTGAGACATGTATAATTGACGCACAAATTCAAATCAGTTGACAAACTATCTGGGGTTCGTTTTTCCCGGTTCGGAACAAATTTTCGAATTATGTCTCTTTTATATGTATGTTTTTATATGTATGTTTCAACATCAGAATCAAGATGAAAACTTTATAGTATTGTTGTTTTTTTCTTTTCATTTTTATTTTATATATGTTAGTAAACGCATTTTGGTCTCAAGATTTAATGTACTTATGAATTTTGCGCATAGTTGGGACTTTATCTAAAGATCATTAAAATATTTGTAATTAAATTTATTTGTTTATTTGGTTTGGTCTGTAAACAAGCCAACATCTTGAGGGTTTTTTGGGATTTGTTTTCAAAATAGTCTTCCGATTTCAAAATACAACTCTAATTTCAACTTGATTTATTTCAATTGGTTTCTTTGTGTCTAAAGCTCACAAAACTCATGCGTGTTCAAATTCTTTAGTTTTTTTTGTTTCCTTTGTATATGTATTTATTCTTTTTCTTTATAAATAGGTTTGATAAGTACATCATAGGTTTGCCTTACACACAGCTACACGAATATTGTTTGTCAACGGTTTAAATAACACCTAGAAAACAGTTTGGCGTAAGTCTGTTTGATCATATATATCATATATAGGTACCTTTTAAATATATGGTATTTATGCATTTGTGTACCTTTCTTTAGTTACTTTGGGTTTTAATTTTTTTTTTTTCTGTTTTAAGCATTTTGGGGTGCAAAAAAGTTTCAGCTAAATTTCTCTAAAGTGTTGCATTCTACATTATTTTTTTTATATATAATTATTGGCGTGTTTCTTTACACTCCATTCACATTTCCGTGTGCGTTAATAATTAGGTAACCTCAATTAAAAACCAAATTAAATTTTGTAAAGTTTTTTTTGTTTTAGAACTCGGTTCAAGTGTAAAATATCAGCAATTTCGTATTTTTTGCTCTCTCAAATAGTTATGTATGTATGTTTAGTATGTTCGTATGTATTTGAGTTGTGTACCGTAGTTTTATTCTCACGTGTGACTCGGATATTTAGAATATGTTTATTAGTTGCACGTTGCTAATGCTGGAGACTATCGTACAACATTTATATTACACATTAATGGGTCGCGAGGGTCGCTGCACAAATACACCACGAAAATGACACTTACATTTAATTACTCCTTGCTTCCATTGTACATTCATATAATATTTGTTTTATACATATACATATACATATATTTATAAGTAGTTATACTCAATTGTATCTCAAAAGGGATATAAAGCCATTTAAGTTTTCAAAACCATTGCACCGTCAGCTCCAGCGATTCTAATTTTTAGTTTTTGTTTATTTTGTGGAGCTGCAGTTGTAGAAATTTGTGTGTTGTGGGCGTGGCAATAAACATTTAACCAACGTTGCTAACTCGCTGGAAATAAAACAATATGTGTTTGTGTGTGGGTCTCTCTCTCCCTCTCTCTTTCTAGAAGCATCAACTGCTCAGTCAACGTCTTAAAAAGTGTAGCATACTTTTAGGCTCGGTGTTTATTTGCCGGTGCGGTGTTGGACAATTCAACAGTGTACTAAATTCAAATGGTTCGACTGCAACCAAAGTACCAGCCAGTGCTGTACAGTGGCAAGTGAGTAGGCAAATTTGCGTATTTGTTAAGACAAGAAAAAAGGTTTGCGTTTTGTAATTGTTGTATTATATTGTGTATTTCTCAATCTTGTGTTGTTTCCTTTTAGTATAATTGCATTAAAATCAACATCATTAGAATAATTAAACATATATATGACATAAACTAAAGAAAATAATTGCCTTTATATTTCTCTCTCTCTCGTGTTTTCGTTTCATCGCTGTTTCGCTCACTCAGTTGCTCTACGCAAAAAGTTAAATCAATAAAATAATATTTTTGTTTCACTTGCAAAGAAAATGGGAACATTGCACTAAAAATATATCGACATTCTTTTCAATTTCTATCTGAACTTGTTTACAGAGAAAATAAAAGGCTTGAATCAAATTTAAATTAAATGTAAATTATATTAGCATTATTAAACCAAATACAAAACAAAGAATCAATTTAATTGAAATCATGTTATGCCATTTAAATTGTTTTGTATTTTGGTTCATCATCATTTCATTTAGTATAATTTTTGATAGTAAAACTTAGGCTAAAATGCGTGTGTGTGTGTGTGTGGGTGTGTGGAGTGTGTGTGCTTTGTTGTGTGTGATTGCGTGATATATGTATATGTCCAAATGTGTGCTTTAAGTGTACATTTCAATTGTTTTCATTTTTTTGTGTGTAGCTTTTGTTTTGCTTCGTTTTGTTTGGTTTTAAATCATTTTTTTCTCATTATTTAAATCTAGTACATAATTTAGTTACTTTTTGTTTAGTAATATATTATATAAAAACTAAATAATTAATACGTTTCAACGCATACAGCAATTCTGCTCACAGGCATTTTGCATTTTACATTTTAGAAGCTTTAAATCGCTTTAAATTTGAAGTTAAGTTTTAGAATTTCTGCTATTCCCGTCTTTGTATTCTGCCGTGTGATACTCAATGTTGACGTTCCTCTAGTTGTTTATTTAATTATGTGTTTTTGACACGCGTTAGCATTTTGATATCATTCTCAGGTTGTTTATCATTTTTGTTGGTTGCTTGGTTGGTTGGTTGTTGTTGTGGTTGCTTTTGTTTAGTTTTAGTACACATACATATATATTTATATATAAATATAATTAATTAAATAGGTAGGCTTCACTCTTCTCATTCAGAATGCGTTCTCAACACAAATTCACTTAAACAAATGCCCAGCATTCGAGTGTTTTGATAACAAAGTCTTCTTGTGGCGCCAATGGCTCGTTGCCATATGTGCTGCAATGCTGGGAGCGACCCTGATTCAGATCACCGTCCAGCCAGAGTCCAAAGCGACCGCTACGAATAGAAATAGGCAAATGTTAATCAATTGTTGTATATAAAATGTTGCACACACGGCGTATACTTACTCGCCAGCGCCAATTGAGAGACTCTCCATGTTGCCTTTGATAAAGTACATGTTCTCGCCTGTCCAATGAAATACCTTGAAGCTGGGATTAAATTTGTAAAGCAGGGATTCGCCGGTGCCATAAAAATGATCCGACACATGCAGCGAACAGGAAGTCAGAGCACCAAATACCTTTAAAAAGTAGGATGTTTATAATACTTGAAACTTTCTTTATAGTTTAAGTGTACATACATTGTGCTCCGTATCCTCTATGACAATTAGAACTGGGCTCTCCAGTCGAGCCATTTTGCGGTACAATGAGTTCAGGGCGAAACCATGTTGCGATGTGCTGAATATCAAGGACCACGAGTATCCTTCAGCGCGTGCTGGCAAATGAGCGCACAGTTTTTCGCTACAAATGAGAAATAAAAATGATTTAATCGAAAGTTGTATGAGTATATAAATTACTCATTACTTACCGATGCTCTTCTGTGAGAATCTCTGTTTTGCCAATCAGATCTGGTATGGGGAAGTCCAGGTCAAAGGAACCAGTTGCAAACAGTGAGGTCTTGCGATATTCCTCTGTGCTCATAGACAGCACCTGAAGAACGATCGAATTGATATATGAATTAGTACAAATATGCAACAGTTCGTGTCTATTTACCATTTAAAACATAAACATAAACTAAATATAAATTAAATACATATCCAAAAATTAGACAAAAATTAGCCAAGTTCCGATTTTCAATTCAAAAACATTTCACTCGTGAAATTGTTCCTGCTCAAAACCCGGAACTGGCCTTTCAATTTTAAATCAAAAAGTTAAGTATATTTATATACGTTTCATTTGTTGTACGATTTGATTGTTTATTTATAATCGGGTGTTGCAAAACTTGAAAATTCTGGTGCAATGTCTAAGTAAGAAATAGTATATTGTCAGTGGTTTGGCTGGGTTTGTTTTGGGTACTTTATTTTTGTAGGTTGGTATTCGTATTTGGGTAAATTGATACTTTCTTTGTGTTTTTGTCTCGTATGCAAGTTTGGATTCAACTCAAGATACTACAAATCAAAATGCACGCTTAAGCTGTGGTGTCAAGAACGGAAACAAAGTCAAAGTAAACCAAGTACACTTAGGAAAATATATAAATGTTCATGTGGTATGTATATTTTACAATGCACTGAAACTCTGAAACTTGGCAACAACGTGAGGAAAATGCGAAGAATGATCTGAGCGATGGTCTAAAAAGATTTACGCAGCTTCGATGGGTTTTGACAAGTATGTAGAAGTGGAAAAAACGCATGTCTAGTAAGCAAACCTTCAGGTGAATTTGACTTCTGAAATTCATCAACTAATAGCCTATTCACACTGGGGTGCGTTAGCGTTGGTGTGAGGAAATTTGTTAACTTTTCATACAAAATCATAGGCAGCTTCAAGTAGGGAAATTTTCAGCGTTAGAAACTAACGCGGGGCTACCACCTCGATACATTTGGAAACAACGAACACGTTAAATTTACAAATTTCTTTAATATATATAAAGCAAAATAACATTTTAGATTTATCATTCATTATTGAGGTGGATGAAAACGAGGTACCGAACACGAAGCCGGCTAAGAGGTGATTTAAAGAACTGTAGACGCCATGAAAGGAATAAGAGCAGACTTTCAAGAAGCTAACCAAGATATGCGACACTTCCATAATCAATGCCGAAAATGAGTGGCTTTGCTAACTTGCCCAACCTCCCGACAAGAGTCTCAGTCTTGGGTTAGTACTAACGCAACGCTAAAATACCGCTGGTGGAAATCGGCTATAAAACAACAATCCCTTAACGCAACAGTTAGTTTAATTCGACGAAATTGAGAATGGTATTACATTTATCAGGAATTTGGGGGACAAATACGTTTAGATTTGAAATTTGTCACTTATGCTTTGCATCACACGGAATTTAGTCAAGAAAATTTAAAATTTTGCATGTAATCTGTTTTAACCTACGCCCTCTGAGGCTTGGAATTCTTTTGGTTTAGTTTTGGTCAGTTAATTGCGTGCTCGCAGACTCGTCCGATGGTAGGATGTGGCTCGCTTCTCCACTAGTGTGCCCAGACGTTGGACGGCCGATTCTTTGGTATACTCGGCAGGCATAAACATGTTGTTTTGCAGTGTGCCATTAGGGTTACCATCCTCCTTTTGGCTCAGACGCTTCTCGCCCATTTGCAGTTGCGCCAACTGATTCACTGCGGGCAAAGTCTTCTTCTCGTAGCTACCCTTTGTTTTCCACAGGGGCAGGGAGGAAAGAGAACGCTGTGGCTTCCCGGTCAGTTTGTCCATGAAATGCTCACTGTACCTGTCTAGTAGGGCTACAGGCTGAGACTTCTGACGCTTCCACAACTGTGTGGCGCCCTTTACCAACGACTCCTTGGCTCGCAGTGTCTTTGTGCGGGTTTTGGGCGCTGCTGGTGGTCGTGATGGCACTTTGGATGGCGGTGAGGGATTGACGCTCTTTACCAGGTTCTTCACCAGTTTGATTTGCTTGGACTTGTTGTGCGAGTCATTCATTTCCTTGCGATAGCCCTCAAACTGTTGGTTGATTACACGCTGTGAAGCACTCATCAAACTGCCAGCCATCTTGGTCTGGTAATCATGCTTGTCCATGCGTCCCAGTTCGCCATCGTCGTGCTTGGAACCCGAGCCAGCAGCAGAACCAAAGAAGTTTCTATCGATCAAGTCACGCTCCGTTGAGGATTGCTTGCCCGAGTTCTTTTGGGAGTTGGCACTTTGAGCCGGCTTCAGTTCATCATCGTCCAGATGTGGTAGCCGTTGCTTATTGGTGCGCTCCATGGCGGTTTTAACATAGAGTTCGCCCAACTGGGACTGCAGCTTGCGACTCTGCAGGCTTGGCTGGACGAACTGCTGGCTATTAACCGACGCTTTGGATTCGTCCTTCTGGCGCAAGTTCCTCAACTTGCGTCGCAATGGTTTGCGCTCTTTACCGAGGTCAAAATCAAGATCATTGGGACGATTACGATCATAGCTACCTTTCCAGCTCTCGAGGGAGTCATAGGGATGCGTCTTCTGCAACTTCTGTCGCTGCTCCCCCTCATCGTCTTCCTGCTGATCCATCGCCTTGGAGTTGGCTTGCAAGTTGGCGTATCTCGAGCGTGTGTAACTGATAAGTCGCTTGGTATCGGAATCGACATCCATTAGCTCCGCTTTGATCGATAAACTTATGTCTCGGGCAATGTCTTCATTTCGTTTCTCTTGCCATTCAGTGGACTGATGATAGCGCTGATGCACAATGTAATGAGCAGGATTCTCGCGCGGATTGAAGCTGGACATGCATCGTCTATGAGTCAGGGCTGGAGTTATGCGGCTGCTATTGCTGCTCCGTCTCTGCAGACTGCTCATCGAGGAGAAGAGCTTTGTCTGGCCATAGATGCTATACTTGGAGCTCATTGCCTGTGAAAAGGCTCGACTCTTTATCTTGGGCCTCGAACTCTGGACCATGCCCTGCATTTGATTAACCAAAGTTTTCTTAACGCCAATCAGTTTACTAACGCGTCCTCCATGGTTGTGGTTGTGACTCTGGTTACTTCTGGCCACATTCGCTTCAGCCACTGCCAGGGACACCACTGGCGTTCCATGATTCTTGTACAGGTTGCCCAATTGGCCGAATCCCGTTTGAGCCTTGACATTCTGCAACGCAAACTGGCTTAATCCAAATTTCTTTGTTGTGCTCATTTTTGATCTATATTTATGTATTTTTTTATATATGAAAATACGTTTAATTTTGGACACCGCTCGGTTTGTAAGTTCTACTCTATTTAATTTGCATGCGCTCACAAAACGAGGAATTATACAAAAATGTGAAAAAAATTATTTATTTCGAGAACTGTTTCCGATTTCGAGCTGACTATAAAACTGAACTGAACTGATACAACTGATACTGATAAAAGTGGTACTACCTAAAACCAATAACTAAGCTAACTTTTAGAAATCAAAAAAATAAATTCAAGGCTTGCTGATTTGACAGCTTCCATAAGTCACTAGTTGTTCATTTAAATGGGTAGACTATGAGGTACCCTAGAAAACTCTTGCGGCGTTTAAAACGGATTTTAGAATACGCATTAATGCCAACAAAAGTTATTGTTCAAGCATGAACCTATTAAGTAATGAACCTAGAACACAGCAGAAATTATTTAAAGAAACCATGTAAGCCCAAAATGTGTTATCCAATAATATATTGCTTTATCTATGCTTGCCCCCCGTTTCCATGCTTGGCAACGAAGCCTAAGATACAAATTCATCTATAAATAAAACCGCACTCTATCCTGTGCGTGTGGTACAACACCAATATCTTAGAGGAGAGCTGTGCTCCGATATAATTTTGTAGCTATTTAAGACCTAGGATTCTAAGAAATAAAGTTATTTAAATTTTTGTGCTTAACCAACCAACTTGATGTCCATTTCTTCAGTTGTTAAATGTTTTTAGCATACCATAAGATACATTTTATTTATATTTAGACTTTGTAATAACCCTGAATATTAATTACTAAAGAGAGGCGTTCTTAAATAATAAAAAAGACTTATCCTGACCCGAGAGTTATATAATCATGTTAAGATTCAGTCTATTAAAGGGGACCTTCTCATGAACTGGGTCGGCAAGTGGAAATGTTTAATCATTTTTTGTGGGGCAATGAAAAGCAATAGGAGCTGACCATATTAATTAAGTTGTTCGTCAAATATTTTAAAACAAAAAAATAAAAACAAAATGTGGCTCCAAAATGGTGGTTTCCGAAAACCTCTGAGTATGTACAACTTCACGTGGGGCAGCCTCCCGTAGTGAACGAAAGTCTATAAAAATGTTACACAATAAAAAAGAATGTAATTTTCTATGCCTTATTATACCTAAATCAGAGTAGTATAGACAAAGAATGACCCAATTTATATGCATTTAAAAAACATTTTGATTTTTCGCTATGAAATTATTTTTAAAATTTGAAATAAACAATTTTTTAATCTGTATTTAGGTAGAAAATTTCATTTAGTTTTTGAATGAAGTAAATCGGATGATTAGATCGAGCCCTAGCCATGAAGTTCGTTCGGAAAACAGTGTTTTGAGAAAAACGGGCTCAAAGTGTTTTTTACCACCTACAAGCGCATTGAAGGCAGGTGCGTTCGAGTCGCAGTAACTTCGGTAATAATTGTCCGATCGAAAAATCCTTTTGCAACCATAATCTATACAAATCTATATTTTCATTTAATGGAATAAAAAAAAAACGATTTGGCCGACCCAGTTTAAAGCCTTTTACTGATTTTCAACGGGGTATATACTGACAGATTTATAAATATAACCAAATCGTATTAAAAATGTAGAGCACTAAACCGTTAAAAACAATTTGAACAAACTCAACCGCTAACCCACAAAGGGGTTGTTTATAATGACAGAAATTGTGGAGACTTGTGAAATTACATTTGAACTCTGACTAACTGAAATTCGCAATCGGTTATAGACTTTTGTCTGCTCTTCTTTTTTGAGTCACACTTTTTGGTATTCTTTTTTTTTGAAGCGTGCGAAATATTGAAATGTCGACGTCGAAATCGACGTCAATGGGAATCGCTGGGGACCGTAAATTGGCGATAAATGAATGTCGTCATATTGATTTTGTATTGTTATTGAACGCAATTCCAGTGAGTTATTTTGCTATAAAAAACACACACAATAAACATAAGCAAATTTGGTTGCTCTAAAAGCAGAAACTAAGACAAACCCCTCAAGATAAATAACAAAATAATAAAACCTCTGGGCAGACATAATGAAGTGTTAATTTGGTACCAGTTTTCCCATTGAAATCCCCTTTTTGTGATAAATGAAGGCCTGTCTAATTTGGACAGTGTAAGGCGCAGTTCGACTATAATTAACTTGGCTTAAATGAACCTCAAAGTGTCAGTTGTAGAGAAATCAACAAATTATAATGTAGTATAAGAGTGGAGTAAACAATCTTTAAATTCATGGTCTTATACACTCTAATTTTGCAGTTCATCTTTAATTCGATTACTCTCAATTTCGTGAATTCCATGAACTCGACAACTTATAAAACTGAACGTGCTTGAACCATTAGCAGCTTTATTAGACGTTGACGACTATGAAACTCGATCAGGCGACAAAACTTGATCAGATATACACACTCGATTTCGATAGGTCTCAACAGCGACTTACAATCGATTATTCCTATAGAACACAAAGTGGGTAAATACTTGTAACTTGTGTCATTAGACTGCTTGTTTGATGGATTGATTGATTGATGCAGCTCTAGCGATTCCTTGAGTTCAATCAGTAAGAGCTCTTTTGTGTAGTCACCAATAAATCAATTATTCGGTTCTGTTGATTATTATGCATGAATTGCACAATTTATCGTCTAGTTATTTTTTTATTTTGGCGCCAGTTTAGAAATCTCCTCGTCCAGCCTCGTCTGAGCATCGACCTCGCTTTAAATTACCTCGGAATCGACTATAGTTATCCCAGCGTGGAGTTGGATAAGTATAGCTACGTATGACTAACTAAAAGTGTGCTGTTTGTAGACTGCAATCAAGATAAAGTCTGTGATATATTATAATGAAGAAACCTCAAAAATATTTACACAGCGTTTGAGTTATGAGTAAGAATTGTAAGCGATTTTGTGGCAGTGTAGCCAAAATGGGTCACCGACCAATTAAGATCAAAAAACTCGAAACTCATTTGTCTGCCAGATGTAATTATATCTGTGCTGTCCACTCAAATACTATGTAGGATAATCATCACGATAAAAACATTGAATTGAAGCGTGACAATAATAAAAACATACTTGGGTACTTGTGTACTATATAGTAATATATCCGATATATTCTTTACTTTTTATATAAACAAATTTCGTTTCGATTAAAGGCAAACGTCAACAACAGTTTATAGGGGACTATGGGTAGGGAATCGATTAAGTCTCTCAGGCTCTGTGCTGTTAACCAGTTTTTCCGAGTGTGAGCATCAAGCGTGAGGTTATAAACACAGATACACACACACATACACACACAGTCACTTATTGTTTGGGTATTTCATATGAATCATATGTTCTTTTTTTATATAAATATTTGATAGGTTTCTGTCGTACCTCAGGCTTGAGCCTATGATTGACAATCAATTCGCACATTGTCATGCTCTTGTAAATATTAAGCATACGCCACCGCAGCACGTGGTGCACTTTAGTATCGTCTTTCGTACTCCTTTAATGTATGTATTGGTAGTATCTTTATCAGTCCGCACTCTAAACTCTTGCCGTTGTTAAATGTTTCGCGTTTGAAAGCCAAATGACAACTGGCTGCTGGCTTCACTACAGGCCTTTTATTGGCCGACGGACGCGTAGTCGCTCAATTAACACAAACTCAACAGAATTTATACAAACATACATGTATGTGTATAATAATTTGTTGTCTTTGTTTATTTGCAACAATTTGCCCGAGAGCGGCAGAGTCAAGTTTGAGTTTGTTTTGAGCTGAATCGAATTGAAGCGAGTTGGAAAGCCAGTAAAAATAATAAAAATATAAATAATAATCAAGAAAATTGCCAGCCGGTGTTTTGATGGGCAGCGGTATACCCTGTAGATAAGGCGTTATCACAGCTGAATCCACTCGAAATACAGTAGCTCTTTTTAATTTAATTTATATGAGTACAGGTACTCAATTACAGGGTGTTTTTAAACTGAGTATACACTCCAATTGAATTTTTAATTGTTGTCTTAAATGCCCTCTGCTGTTTTTAAGTGAATAATAAACCGGCTCTCTAATATTAATAATTCCTGTGTAATTTATATGGAATATTCCAATCCTTATCAAAAATGCAGTGATAAAGAAACTTCATCTCAATTTACTTAGTTGCTCGTTAATTACTGACTAGACTTTCAACTTGTACGTAATTTGTTTAACTTTTGTATAACTAATTAAATAATGGCGTGCTTTGTTCAACTTTGTTGTGGGTTTGTATTGTTTTGGAGGTTTTGGAGCCAGATAAAATGACGTCAGCTGGAAGTCAGTTAACTGACTTCAAAAAACGTGATTTAAACTCTATTCTTAATATTAAAATAATAGAACTGACTCTGTTTACAGTTCCTGTAACTTAGAAAGTTGTTTCAGCTTCAATGATAAGCTTCAATCGATTGTAAAACTTTTCTTTATGCTAAAACACAATTCAAAATTTATTGTTTTCATTACTTCAATGCTGATTTAAATGCATAGATTAACGAGTGTTAGAGTTCTATTTATAGCCGTTAAATCCTCTGATAAGATACGTTTACGTTCTATCAAGACAAATTTAACTAAAAAATAAGTTATTTGCTAAATGCACGAAAGTCTTCAGTTATCGTTTACTTAAGTTCTGATTTATTGCATCTAATATAACAAATTGATAATTATAAACAATTAACTTGGGTGATTGTCCAAATATTGCATTGCATTATAACTAATTAAAACAAAATAATGTTATTAAATGAAATTTATATTATGTGCCGATGCTAATCTAAATTTAAAACACGTTTTTGCGATTCGTCATTTAAGATTCGAATTTTTGGCTTTTAATCTTTATTACACCGTTCAACACATTTTAGGTTTGTTCTAATTCACTTTTTGGCTCAAGTACCTGATGTTTGGCAGCTTGGGGAGGTGTGGCAAACATGTTCTACAACGGTTCCACATCAACTGGTTATTTAAATGCGACTCGAAGAGTCAGAGAGCCACAAGTGAGGCCAAAAAACAGCAAAACAGAAAACGTGGACAAAATGTAGAAACTGACAATAACTACAACAAGACCTAAACAAGCCGGCCAAACGAGTATTGAGCTCAGACTTTAGGTAATTTAATAGCACAATTCTCAGTCTCTCCTTCTCTCTTTGGTATCTCTGGACAGAGAGGAAATCGAAATCAAGACGAGAGGAACAACAACAATAAATGCCAAGTGAAACCTTCTTTAGGCTCTAGAAGGGTTAAGTGTTACTCTGACAACTGAGCGTAACCAAATGTATCTAGATACATGTATATTATACACTTTCCAGCTGAAGAACTTTTCGCTATATAATCGAGTAGGTTTGATATGGCAATTTTACTCAAAATACTACGGCTAGACTTTATTGTGTCAAGTCCGGCAGTATAAAGAACTTATGATCACTCATTATAAACAACTTACTATGGTTTTAGCTACACTTAAACTTAACAAGTTTTGAAAAATCTTTATAATTTGTATAATTATACTTAAATTCCATTTATATGGTAAATTTTTGTGTTCTTAATTTCTTATCAGCACAAGTTTATTTCAGTAGCAAATATGGTTTTGAAAACACTCGAAATATAAAAAGTTAAACAATTCTCTTTTGCATGTTTGTTTTCTCATTCTCATACTTATTCTTGTTCCGTGTTCTTATCGGCATTTACTTTGCCTCAGTGCATTAAGAGGGCGTGAAATATTCATTTGTTGTGGTGCACAGCAGTTTGTCCAGACGAAAACACTGTCAACATTTGTATTGCTTTCTTCTTCTTCCTTTTATTTAACTATTTTATATTTTCCGGTTAGGCCAATATTTAATAAGTTCGAGTTAAGCGTTACTTTGGGTGCGTTAGGTTAGTTATGGCCAGACAATATATACATATGTACATAAGGTGTGCTATTTGTCAAAGCCAAATACGCTTTTTGGAGAACAAAGGGTGACAGGTTTTTAAGATAGTCGTTATGCACGTGGGTAGGTATGTGTCCATGTGTAGAGACGGGGCCCCTATAGGGCATAATCAGGCACATTGACCCACAACTCAAATGGAGGTAATTAAAGTGGTTGGCATTTGACAGACTGACAAATTGGGTTCATTTAGCCCGAGTTCCCGCCATTTACAATCCAACACTGTCAAAGTGCATTTTAAGTAACAACTAATGATGATGCTATAATAGTTGCATATCAGTGCAAAACAATTATCGTAGAGGTGAATGTGATTTGAAAACTTAATATGCGCAAAGCATTCGTAGTATTAGAGGACACGTGGAGCCCATAATGATTCTATACAACAGCCGTATAAATATTTCATTCTCCCTACTTTCAAACATTCCAACTTAATTAGCAAATGTTTTAAGTTTAACTTGTAGAGCAAAGCAACTCCATGAGGATGAGGTTAAGAGAAGTTCCTGCTTGGTGGTTTATATCCCCCTTTTTTATCCGACAATGCATTAACATTTTCTTTCCTTTTCTTATTCACCCACTCACCGTTTCATGCATTTCGCCGCTTTCATCGAGCAACGCCTCCAAGCTTTGATCATCTTTAGTAGGTGAGAGGGGAGGCGTAGGAGAGCGGTTTTTTGCTGTAAGCATTGAGCGCGGCAGCAAGTGGCGTCCATATCGCAGATACAAATATCGACCCCATTTGCGACCAGCCACGCCACAAGCGGCAACAATTACAAACAGTGCTATTGCGAACCACATGTTGTTAGCAGTTTTAACAACAACCAAAACACGAGCTCAATTCTAAAAGTCAGTCAAAGCTTATACAGCCGGCACTTGTCCAACTTTTATGGCCAGCAGTGTGAGTAAAAGCTTTTCGTTTTCAAAAACATTGTACGCGCTGCTCTCTGGGTTTTGGTTTTCGCTCTCTCCCTTTTCTGCTTGTTCTCTTGCGCTCGCTCTCGTTGCCGCTCTCACTCTCGCGCACAGCTGGTTGTGGTCTTGTGACCCACGCGACTACTTTTTTCTTTTCTGTTATGTCGTTTTGCTGTTTGTGTTTCTGTGTTGTTGCCGCACTTTTTATCACGCTCTATGCCTTTCAATTGTATTTCCAATATTTTGTTACACGTTTGCAGTTAAATGTTAATGTTGTTTATTTTAGCCCACAACACACACACTTTGAGCATTTTTGTGCAATGCATTTGTTTATGTACTTAAGTATTTTATATATTTTGTCTATTTCAGCACTTATATATTTTTGCTTTTGACTTTCTGCTTTGTGCGTGTTTGGAAAACAAGTTGCTGACTGACTGATTGACTGCCGACTGGCGTGAATGAAGAAACAAACATATATGTAAGAATAGGCACACACAGTGGTCCAAAAGAAGTTCGATAAAGAGAGCGAGCGAGAGCGAGCTTGAGAGAGCGGGAGCGGGAGAGTGCTCTGTTAACTATTTTAGTGCTCTTAGTGGAGCTTTTCAACTTCCGAGAGCTTGTTGATGTTTAGTTAGTCAGAGGTATGGGGGCTTGTGTATTGTGTGTGAGTGTGTGTAAGTGTGCGCTACTGTTTAACACACATTTCACTTAGCAAGTGGCGATAACAAATTTATGTTGCTGGCAACATGTTGCTAGCGATGCGTATGCGTAATTTTACTACTAATTGCTGTGAAAAGTGCAAATTTTGTATTTATTGCCAGATTGCTGGAGCTCTAAAGAGGCAGCAAATTAGGTTCCTTTAACAATTGGAGCATGAGTTGGTCACAATTTAGTTTTAGAGGCATCGCAGCACGAGCTTTGGCCCAAAAATGATTGTAGAAATAAATTAGACAAACAATATAAACTTATTTAGTTGTTGCTGATGCGCTTGGCCAAGGCTGCCGTGATTTTTTTTGTTGTCGACCATTTTTGTGGGTTAATTTGATTGTTTTAAGTGATGATGTTTGGTAAACAGGTTTCTGCTTTAATAACATCACCAGATGCGTTGCCATTTAAATTAACTTGTTGCGTTATCACACACACGAACCGAATTCAATTGTGGGCGTTAATTAGAAATAACAAGGATAAATCGCATTTTAAATGCTACACTTATAAATATACATTAGCTCGGCAAAAGAAGTTTGACCTCTTCACATTTAAATCCGCATATAAATCATAATTATTTATTTTTAACATAATCTTTCAGCGTGACGATAAACAAATATTAATTGTGAAAAAAATCACGGGTTTTAGTTATTTCTGGTTATACAATATGTGTGCCTGTAGCATAGGTAGAAATATGTTCATATTGTGGAGAGAATTCTAGGCATGTTACAGCTGATTGACAGCTGTTCTGAGACAAGTTGTACAAAGAATAACAAATAAATTCCAATATTGTATGCTCTATGCAGTTCCTAAACTTATTTTCTTTTCATTATATGAACTAGTTTGTTTCTCATGTAATTATCTCAATGTTTCTTGCTTCATTAACCACTGGCATAAATTATAATTCCGGTTTGGGAATGCAGAACTTTTCCAAGTCGGTCTGTTTTAATTTTAAAACGTATAACAGTTTAATTTGCTGAGATTTGCATACCGCGCTCATATGAACAACAGGTGGCGCTTTCACGTAGAGCAATGAAAATCCAAATTAATACTAGTAGCAACAAACAATAACAGATGCCGTCACTTGCCACACCTTCCTTATATGTATTCACACAACACACTTCATGCCACTCAACCATGTGAAATCTAAGTCAAATACACAGCACATAATACATTATAATATATATGAAACAATATAATATAATATACTTAATATATTATACACCTGCACTCTTCACAACTGGCTGACTTCGTATGCGCATTGAATTTCGTTGTTTGTTTGCAACAAACAGAGTGCAGATAAATAAAGAAAATTAACTATAGAAATTAAATTTAATTACAGTGAAATTTCAATTACCAGGCTACTAATTGTAGTAGACCTCTCTGAGTGCAGACCCCGCCCAGTTAATGTCTCACAACTTTGGTTAAAGGTGAAAGAAATGTCAAATGTTTTCCCTCCCCTTACTTAATATTTCATCAAAAGAAGCTGGCTTACGTTTGGCCAAAAGCATTTCAGAGACTTAGCCAACCTGTCGAACCAGCTGCTAAATTTCAGGTCTTAATTAAAATTATAATTGTGGGTTAAAGCTACTGTATTGAATAAAAAAGAAAACAAGCCGATAAATAACAGACTAAACAGATTAAAGAGTAACAACAATTAGATTGAGTTCCAGTCCAATTGACTCGTCGTGCATACCCTTTAAACTACCAAAAACTAATAGTTAAGTCCGGTTGTACTCGTCGTGCATACCCTTCATAACCAAAAACTAATAGTTAATTCCCATTTTGGGCATATTTGAAAGCGAGTTTCGTCAGAACACAATACTGCCTTGAATCTGCTCTCGCCGATGCTTGCCATTGAATATCATCAAAGATAAAATCGAGATGGAAAAAAAAAATATAAAAAAACTGAAAACAAATGTAGAAATGTAGAGAAATTGATATGGAGAAACCATGTGAACAAATGTGTCAAAGCACCTTTATTTTTTCAGTCGAGGAACTGCTTGAGTCAATCAAAGAAAACTCTATTCAACAGGTTGGAGAAAAGTAGAGAAACGCAGAGCTGATAAACAGTTTATAAAGAATTATAATAAAGTTCTCAATAAATTTCTAAACTCTAGATCTCATTCGACATTCGACTTTACTGAGTCTCAAACTCAAGAAATGCAAATTAAAAATATTGTCGCTTTATATAGACACCGCTATAAAGCCAATTGATGCCAATTTTCGATGTGAGTGTGTTTGTGTGTGTTGGCTTGTGGCTTGTGTCTGTGCAACAACTGTTAATGGGGCATTGAGGCAACTTATGGCGTATATTGGCCCATCTTCTCGCTAAGGCACTAATTATAGCTGTAGCTTATCTGGTTTAGGGGTTTACAGGGGTATTGTTGGCGTCCTCGTTGTCTCTGTTGTTGTTTTGGTTGGACATGGCCCAAAAATAAATTTGCATGCGAGAAGTACGACTTTATTGATGGTATTGCCAGTAATTTGTGCACTGTTCAATATGGACACTTGATATTGGGCTAAAGTCATTTATGGCCAAGGCATTGAATACTGTATATTTCACTTTTGTATTTTTCCATCTGTTTTACGAAACGCGTTTCGGTTACAAAATATTTGCGAATTTTTAACGATTTTTTGTATTCGTATATATAAATTTTTATGTTTTTGTTCAACTTTCACCCACAAAACAAACAACACAGACAGAAAATGTTAAAATTAAGCAAGGAAAAAATGATTTGCGCCGCGAGCAAAGCAAATCTCAACTAAATCTAATTTTAAAGAATTCTTCTCTTTGAGAAAACTCTTGTTCTTCTTGTGCTTGTGTTTATTTACCTTTTTCCTAATATATTTGGCTATTTTGGACAATTTGATCGGTTTGACGCTCATTTTGGCGACGGTGTGTTTCTTTTATTTGTTGTTTTTTGGTTTTTGAATATTTCTCAGCTCTTCTGCTGCTTTTTTGCTGCGCAGGCGTTGCTAATTTTGGATACGATCTTTTTGATTGGCAATTCCCCGGCCTCAGGCCAAGAGAGCGTAATATTTCTGAGCAATTAAGTACATGTATGTGTGCCAAAGTGTGCAAATTTAAAAACACATATATTCCGTACACAATCTGTGTGTGTTTATGCCGAAAGAAAGATCAAGAAAGAAGTTTACTTTAGCGGCAAACAACAGCGACACTAATGAAGTCACACAAAATAAGAAAAATTTAGCACTGTTATATTTTTGTTATATTCCAATTGGGATTTGAATTGTTTAGGTACACATAAGAAACGGTAGATCACAGTGTTGATGACAACGACGACTGCGCGATTGTGATTGCGACTGTGCGGCTTGAATGTGTTGCGAAAACTAAAACAGAAACAGCCCACAAACAAGCCCAACGGACGAAGCCGCTGTTGTTGTCGCCGTCAATCTGTCCGACAACAAAAGCAAAAACAACAATAACAACGGCAATAGCAAAAGCGACAGCAAGAAACGTGGCTCAGCAGCGCGTCGTTAACGCCGCGCGATGCCAGCTGATAACTTGTCTACCAGCAGCAGCATCAGCCGACGCGCGACGGCACGCTTTCTGCCCTGCGTGCAGTAGGTCATTATATTTTTGACGCCACTGTAGCAGTGCTACCATAAGCCCCATGCGCCCGCAAAGAAGCCGCAGAGCTTTTGTTTGCTTATTCCGTTTTGTTTTTGTTTGGCTTTTCTGTTTCACAGTAACACATGAAATGGAAGCATAAAATGCATTTGCTCTTTAATTGATATAAAGCTCATTCTCTTTGCTGAAGGCTGCTCCATACAAAGGCAGCTCGATCGCGTAATTTGTCGGTTGGAATGTGTAATCTTGGTTCCCATATGTAAATAAATATTTATATGTATTTGTGTGTGAGTGTACTTAAAAAGAAAAGCAGTTTCGAGCTGAAATCGAACAGTTCTTAAACGAGTGCAGGGCAGCTCTTAAGAGAGACAGAGGGGAAGAGAGATCTGATAGTGAATGCCTCTTAATTGAACTGAACGGGTCGCTAATAACCCTTGCTTATCAATCACACACAAGTACAAATATGTATGAATGTTTGCCTGTGTGATGTATACACTTTGCATACATATTTCTAATTCAATTGCTGCCCATCAAATGATTTAGCGTCTGCAAATTTCATAAATTGAGCAATTTCTGGCATTTCTAGTGCAGAGCTGTTTGGTGGACAGGAAATCAAACAAACTAACTGAATGCGATTAAATGAAAGCTATTTCTAATTGCCACAGGTATGTGGAAGCTTGTAAACGATACTTAAGGGATTAATCACATGTACATAGGTGCAGATTACACGCTTTGTTTAGTCTTTAACTCAAAGACGTGCTAAAAATAAACGTAAGCAGTATTTTAAACACTTGCTCAGGTTGAAATTGTCAACAGACTTTGGCGCACCCATTTCCACACCTTACAATACAGCTCAAAAGACATTTTGAGTATAGTACGACATAAATGAAGTTTAATGTTTATTGCGATCTTTCACCCGACATTAAGAGTGATGTAATCACAGCATTCGACTGTCTTGAAATGGAGTGATGTTTTTGTTTTGCTCTAAGGAATTTGCAGTCTTACACAGTAATTAGTATTTTTCTACTAATAGTAAACAAACTTGGAATATGCAAATTGAAATATACTTATAATGGGGAGATGGTGATCGGATAGGATCGTATCGAAGCAATCTTCTCTCACTCAATTGTCGTCGTGTAGACGTCGTAAAAATTCATTGAAACTAATTGATCGGACAAGTACGATATTCGTTATACATATGTATATGCTTGTACACACAAATATCTACAATTTATACATACAATTAATGGTAAATCGACAACTACACAATAATAGACCTCACATTAGTACTGAAATGGTGGGCGTGCATAAATCTGATTGATCGACTGAGTTGCCTAAATTAGAAAAGGAGCTGCAAATTAATCCACTTTATTAGAACCAAAAAAACCGGATACGTCGATGATAATGATGATGATGCGAAAGATCAACAAAAAAAAAAAAAAAATAGAAACAACAAAAACAATAACCGGCTAAATGACAAGCGCTGTAGATTTGAATAAAACGTAATTAATTTAAGTAAATAATTAATTGACGCTTAGTATATTATGATGAAATTTTAAGTGGATTGCTCTGAATAAGATATATTTTGACATGTGCATGCACACATTATGTACACGCTTATATAATGTATATTTATAGCAATTCCAATTCAAGATCAAACACTCATCCCCTTCCCTCTCCCCTCGTTTTATCCTCCCCTTGCTTGTAGTTAATGAATTTGTCTACATCTCGTTTTCCAGCTATTCTTTATACATATGTAAATTTTCTTTTGTTGAATGAATAAAGGCATTTTGTTATGTTAAAGGCGCACGCTCAGTTTGAGTTTGTCATAAATGTGAAGCCACGACAATAACAACAACAAAACCCACAACAACATTAATTAACTAAAATATCAATAATGTATAACAAATCCAACCGGTCGTTCGAAGCTCTTAAAACTTGTCGATTATCAAATTCGTATTTTACTACATTTTGAAGTCGTAATATGTATCTATTTATGCTCCAGTATCAACCAGATACTTCGTTTGTCAATGTAAACTGTTATACAATTTAATAAGTTTATTTAACTGAATTATATAACATCAACTAAATTTTTTCTCCATTTCGTTTTCTTCTTAAAAATTCTCTGTAGTGCACAGGTATTTGAAGTTGGTATTTCTATTTTAAATCAATAGAATGTGTACGCAAACTCACCTGAGAAATCGAAGAGTAGAATTACCCAACTGTTTTGTGTTTACTGTACAGTAAGTACATACATATTGGTATAACACTAGAGACATTGGTGATTTAAGCGCCTATTTTATATAAGGGCGACTGACCAAAGTAATCGACTTTAAATAACCCTGTGATCTGCTTTGAACACATGTCCTAAATCCTATCCTTTAAAAAGCATAATTATCAAAAAAATAACTTTTTAACAAAGGCTTTTATTAAACAGTTCTCCAAATGTTTTTAAATATTTATACTTAACTTTCTAGTATTAAAATAACTTTAATAACAGATTCATATTTGTAAATGCTTTTGAAATACCACATCAAATTAATTCTTAATTTTTTCTTGCATTTGAAATAAAATATTTAATCTTGCACTCACACATACTTCTGTGTGATCGTATGCCCCACATGTATGTTGGGTATACATTTTAAGACCTCAGCAAAGATAAGCGTCGAAAGAAAAAAAATCATTACGTAATTTGACTGTTCTTAAACTGGAGTCTGCAGAAGTTGAAATCTTGAGACAGAACTCTTCAATAGAGTAGGCAAATATATAATTCGTAACACTCCATCTTGTCAAAGTAAAAAAATCAAGTAGGAAAGGCTACAATCGAGCAAGCTGACTGTAAAACACCCCGTACTGATTCTAGTGTGTATTTTACAGTTATAGGTGTCCGATCTAAACCAAGTTTATTGAGTATAGTTATAACCTTGATATACACATATTGTGTTTGCGATAGCACATGTAACAGTACAAGTCTTCATACAAATTTCCCACATTTGACCGATTTGTCCTATGGCAGCTATAGACTATAGTTGTCCGATCCGGATCACACTTGGTGATGATATTTATAATGGAACCATACATAGAATGTGTAAGTTTGGTCACGTTAGCTCTAGTCGATTTCAGTTATAGTGTTTATCACAATTTGCGGGGACGGTAGGGGGCATATCAACAGTTTGAAATAAATTCGATCTGCTCGAGAAGAACATGGACCTTAATTCCAAATTTGGTGATATTGGCTCATATAGTCTCTGAGATCCAGGTTCATAAAGACGGTCGGAAACGAATCGATCTGCCATTTCGCAAACTTAATAGACCCCTCTACTCTTTTTTAGAGTACGCGGTCTAAAAACAACTCTCAACTTGAATTTTGAAATGTTTTGAAGAGTACAACGGAAGTTTTTGCGGAACAAACACAAGTATACAATTCTAAAATAATTCTAAACGTAGTTTGATAACCCCTTGAGCTATTGTATTGCTACCGATATTATACGAGTTTGATTTTTTGTTTAATATATAGGTTATCATTGCTGTCAGTCAAGCTATATATAAACATATAGTATTTATTGTAGCTAATAAGGAAACTGTTTTACTGAAATTCCGCTTTAGTTACACAAATTGATTGTTTACCTGCCTCGGTCAACAGATAACAGAGATTCCAAGGCTTTATAATGAATCGTTGAATTAATTATAATTATCAGGCTCTTGAAAGATGTATTCGAATAAGAGTTCGAGTTCGAGTTCTATTATGAGCAAACAATTCATATCAACATATTTTGAGCCGTGTACGACAAGCATGCAACAAAATCGGCAGACAAATGAAATTACTCATACGACGTGTGAATCGTGAGTAAACATATTTACATACATCAATCCATCTTCGCTGAGAGGCACGCTTATTGTTGGGTGAGAAAAACGTGGCCAGACAATGTTGCGAAATAGCCAAACTAATCATAATAATAATAGGCAAATACCGATACAAATGTATGCGCTAATTGTTGGATGAATCAAAGATGTTAATTCTGGTATTCAGACGAAGATTTGCCTTCACCTTAAAACCCAAAGCATTTTGTCTGAAAGCCAACATTAATTATGGTAGATTAAAGTGATAATAAGCCCAGATGTTTAAGCCAAGTATGTCTAAGCTCTAAAGTGTAAACATTTCGCGACAAACTGCCTTATAGCTGTAGAGGCTCGTGTGTTTATATGCATCGTTATGCTAGATTGAGCAACATAAGGTTGTCAGTCATGTAATAGGAAACCACAACAGAGAAGCCCAACAAGTGTTTGACAACGAGAGTTTAGGCAACGTTTGATTCATGTTGGTAAGAAAAAGTCTTTGACTCTATAAGGAAATGTATTTAATCAAGGAAATAAACGCTTGCGACGCTTTAATTTAGCCTTGAGAAAATGGTGGCACCAAATTTGGTAAGTATTTCATATGCAAATCTAACCAAACTGTCAAAGAACAAAGAAGGTTTGTTTCCACAACTGGAGTAAGGGTTGGAAGTAAGTGGAAACAACTTTGAAGAAGACTATAAATAATTTGCAAGTAGTTAACTTACATTTGATCTGAGATAAGTCAAAATGCTCTTAAATAAACTCATAACATAACTCGTAACTCGTAGATAAACTAGCAATCTCTTCATAAAACAATAACTAGATTTGTTATGCAGTCTGTAACAAATGTTGCAATTAGCAATGTTTCGCTTAAGTTTTAAATGTTTGTGTTTCACTTAAACAAGTTCACTTCGGAACTGGTTCGTAGTTAAGGAGTCAGAAGAAGAACTCTAATTTTTGATTAGATGAAAATGCTGGAATTTTGAGAATTTTATGAATTTAAAATTGTTGCCAATATTTGAAATACACTTAATTAATGGAAAATGGAATTAAAATGAATTTTGAATGCTCGCTGTTGAATGAGCCAATGTGCTAAATGAACTAATGAATCAGAATAATGAACTTGTGCCAGATACATGTACACATAAAAATGTAAATAAAAAATAAATTTAAATTTTTGAAATCTGTGTGCAACACACACATATAAACACACACATTGACACATAGAAAGTGCTTGGAAAATGTGCCAAGATTATATCAAAATACTTTAAGAAGGAACAGAACATGATGCTGTAAGTGTGTAATTGTAAAACTACAAAAAGTAAGTATTAAGATACGAGCGAGCCAAAAGTAAATAAACTAAAGTTTTAAAACAGAAAAGAAAAGAGAAAGGAACAGAAATCAAGAGTTTACAAAAGAAATTCACATCATTTTCACACAAGTTCCAAAAAAAAGGTGATTCGATCTTTTCAGATAGGTGCGTTTAACAACACGGTTTAGTTAAGTTTAAGTTTAGGTGGGAGAATTCGTATTAAAAAGGTTTTAAGTCCTAACCTCGCCGCCCAACAACTCCAAATCATGCGATGCGGCATGCGATGCCGTTTTAATGATCTTGTAGGTCTTGGCGAAGGGCGCCTTTAGAAGCTGTCGTATAGAGATTGATCACATAATTCAGTTTCGTTTTTATAGTTTTTTTTTTTTGTTGTTGGGATTGTTATTAGCCCAGATTTGTTGTGTGTAGTTTTATAAAGTTTGTTATTTTTTTTTTTGGATGTAAAACAATGCAAATTGTAACACAAAAGAGACACGACAAGAAACAAGAAAGTAGAACACGCGTGTGTAATAAATGTAAAGATAAAGAAAAGTACACAAGAATTATGTTAAAATTTTGCATTATAAATTGAATATTTTCGAGGCATAATCTAAAAGAAATAGTTCTTTAAAATATTCAATTAATTTTTGACTTTTGGGGGTGGGAGATTTTGAGAGTAAAATTCTTTTTTTTTGTTTTTTTTTGTTTTTAAAATTTATATACTTAGTAGAAAAATTCGAGAGAAAAACTCAGCGCATATAAAAGAGCAATAGGTTAAAAATTGAATGTGAAAAGAGACGCAGAAACGCGTAGGTTGATTGCGACTAGGAAACTGGATGTAAATCGAGCTTACCTCCCAAGACTCGCGGGTGAGATCGCCAATTTCCTCGCCATCCTGGCTGTCGCTGTAGCCGCCGGATTTGATAGTGCCACTCTTAGTCCACTCGGTATCCTCTTGGATAAGCTCAAAGCCGCGCGCCTTGATTTGCTCTTCGTCCAGTTCACCGTACAGGTGTTTCACCCAGGTGTTAATGAACCGATAGAGCTCATCAACGCTAAACAATTGCAAATTGATTATTATTCAAATTTAATTTAGCTAAAAATTGTGTTACTCACCGATTTTTAGGCACACTGAACCAATATTCGGCGCGCAGCTTGTTTTTGCCATAGGACATGACTGTGGTGCCCTGTGGAATCGCCTTGCCAATGGGTTTTCCCATTCGCAGGCGGAAATACAGAGGTGGGTCAGAACATGCGCGTGCTGGACGTGGTATAAGCTCTGCAAGAGGCAAAGAAATCAATCAGTTTATGTGTTGAAACAAATCCTTATGCAAATTAAACTTACTGTCCACGCTGATAAACAATTCGGGTTTGTCGTCCATTGAGACCATGGAACGATAGTCCAGTTTGGGCGGCTGTGGCTTCGAGTCCTTCAGCTTTGTGCTGGACGCCGTGCCCTCTGACGAGTGTGGACGTATAAAGGTGCCAATTGACGAACGCCTGTGAGACGAATTGATAGTGATGTATTAGTGAAATATAATTTAATTATACGATTATGATAAATCAATCAAATCACACAATAGGCAAACCAGTGTGAGTTTATGGTTCAAATAAAAAACAAAGTAAAATGCTGCACTATCTTACTTGATGTGACTTTAGATTAATGTATAACAATAGCTTATGAATTAAGTGATGGACTAAGAATGAGTGATGTTCGTTGAATGAGTTACACAAATCTACAACATAGATAGACATCAAAAACAACAGCAACAGCACGAGCACATGAGCACGAGCAAGCTCAAGAGCTAGAGCATTCACGCAGATCCGTCCTTACCCATAGGTCATATGACCCTCGGAATGTGTCGAGTGTGGTGTCAATGGCGGCACCGGAGACCCACCAGATTCTTCGGACGGTGTTTTCGAAAATAGATTACCGCCCAGCTCTGATACCAGAGTGATGGGCGAGCTAAATGATTTGATTTGATTTGCAACCGATTTTGTATAAATTTGTTTCATGTGTACGTGTGTGTGTGTGTTTGTGTAACAATGTGTATGAGCAAAGTGTGAAAAGCATAAAGTCGAAATTATGTTTTGCAAAAGCAGCCGATCCGCATTAACCGAATGTAAGCATTTTGTAGTTATTTTTTAGTTTTTTATCACAACGAAATAAAGAAATTTGTGTAACCAATTATATATAGCAATAAATTAGTGGATTTTTCATTAGCGCACCTTGAGAATACTTTCGAAAATACGCTTTGATTGGAGTCACCCGTATTGGGCGCCGAATCAGTGTCCGCCGATTTGTTCAAGCTGCCGCCGCCCATTGGCGGGGCACCGCCCTCGCCTGTCAGGCCCTCCACCCAGGTCAATGGATATGAGAGACGTTTTAGCATCTGTAAGGAACGGAGTTAGGAATTCGGTTAAATATTGAAGGCTTGGAATTCAAATTACTTTACTTACCTTGTTTTTCTTATCGGCCTGCTTATCACCAGCTGCCGCCGATGCAGCTGCCTGTGCCTGTTGAGCGGCCTCGTCGTCCACACTGAAGCTGACGCTGGATGTCTTCTTCCGTGCACCGCCAGCATCCAGGCTCTGGCCAAGGATCGTGCTGCGTGGCGGCGATTCGCTAAAGTGCGTCGGCACAATGGTCTTCGGTGGAACCCAGTCGGAGCTGAGAACGATATCGGCGTCACTGTAAACGGTTTTCTTTGGTATCGGTTGAATTGCAGGAACAGGCTCGCGTATATCGATGCCTGAGTCATAGCATGACTGCTTCGAGAGCTGCTCCAGATGTTCCAGGTCAATGCCAGATGGTGGCAACATGCCTGGCAAAAGACCAGCAGCACCAACAGCAGGTCCAGCAGCAGCAGCACCACCACCAGCAGCAGCAACGGCACCACCCGTGGCCAGACCAGTTATCGAACTGGTTGTTGAATGTGGATCCTGGACACGTGCACCGCTATCAACGGTTATATTGGACTCGTTATCGGCCTCGTCTTCCGATGATCTTCGGGAATTAGACAAACAATAGCTAAGTATTTGTTGTGTGCGTTTGCAATTAATTGTAATGTGATTTGGTTGAGCGTGTGTAAAATTTGGGGGCATGTGAGATTAAAGAGCAAATCATATGTGTGTGTGGGTGTTTTAAAGCAGAAGTGTGTGTGGTTTGCGTGTTTATGTCGTGTTTCATGTAAATAAAGCATAACAACCACAATTGGCAGTGTTTTGTTTCAAGAACGAGATCGTTGGTTCATACATATGAAAATAAAAACACAAAAAATGTTAAATGATAAATTATTAACAATTTTTAGCACTTGAATGTGTGAATGCTAAAACAACACAAAAAGTAGTATTAGCCATAATGAATTCAGCACTAACCGATCTTTGCTCGGAATGGCCCAATGATGATCCAACAGGCTCTTACGGCGCTCCTCCAGGGTGCTACGTGTGTTTGTTAGACCTAGCGTTTTCTTGTCATCCTCCTCATTGTGAGCGTCAGTCTTAGCGCTATCTTTGGCTTCCGTGGATGCATCCTAGACAATCAATGCTCCAAATTAACGTTTTTTGAATAAATTGTTATTTACTGGCACTCACCTGGACACGTTCACGCTCGAAGGCCTTGGGAAAAGCATCGCCCTCGCGTCCAGTGCTGGAGCAAAGCGACTCCTGATCATCGGTAATTTCCAGAGAGCCAATTTCCGCTGCAAGTGTCAAGTTCCTTGATTAGACCATTGCAACATTAAATAGCAGAGTGCAACTTACCCTCCAAACGTTGCTTGTTGGCCTCTATGTCTGTCTGCTGTTCGCTTAGGTCCTTGGAGTCCTCCTCAACTAATACTGGTTTGGGATAATATATCTCTGGCTTTTCGGCGTCAGGTCCACTGTTGGCGGCCACACTCGGTCCAGCACCTCCAGCCACACGCATGTGGGCAATGTCATGGAAAATGGCGGCATTTACCACCAAATCCATGGGGGCTATCACACCATAGCTTTCTGGGCCATGCTCAATGACCAAGGGATCACTGACATTTGGGTCAAACATGACGGCATTGCGTGTGACAAGCAGAACGCCACCCACAACGCCTTGGCCATCGGTAATGTGCCGCACATTGATCTTGAGAAAACGTTGGGTAATCACAGGATCATCGCTCTTGTCCGCATTCTCCTCGGCCTGCCGGTTGTCGACAACACGCTCAATATGTCCAGGCTTGGGGGAGCCGGGACGCAGGCCCTCTAGTATATCTGCAAGACAAAGTAGTTGGCGTAAATACATTTTAAATTGAGTCGCAAAAACAAAGACAATTGTCTCTTTTTTTGGTTGCCTATAGTTGCGCTGTGATTTTTATCAGTTTGATAAGATAAATGCGGCTTGCACGAAGCAGTTCCCTGGGGCGAACGGGGGCACAATTGATTTATGTGATATTTAGTTTAAAATTAAATCTTTCTAAATGCGCGCCATGTGACACTATAAACTTGATAAAGTGCGCTTCCAATTTTGCAGCTCGTGGCTGCTTTTCAGCGCAGCTTCGACAGGTGCGCGGGTGGGATATGAATTGGGCAACTGACAAGGCCAGAATTTGACAGCAGATGCAATTAGCACGTTGATGAATCGATAAACCAAACAAGCATATAACCAAATATAAATATTAATAATTAGAAGATTGACCTCCGTTTCGCCAAAAGACAGCCGTGTGCATGCTGAAGCTGACGTATACTCTGGACGTCTTTGCACTTATCAACACTTGCACAGTACTACAATTTCGAAGTGCTATGTGGCCAATAAAGTAAGTGTAGAGTTTGTTTTATCTCTTGTTTATGCCACACACAAAAACAAATAAAGTAGCGCAACTGTCACGAACAATTTTACTAAGCCAGGGCTGCACAGCTTTTGCCACAGCTGTTTAAGCAGGGCTGCACAACAAACACAACACGCATACACAGCTGGCGAGCTGACAGGCTGGCAGGTAAGTGTTGTACAGTGCTGTTAAATGGCGTTGCCAACTACTATGCAGCTCCGGCGCACCATATTTAAAATTGTAAACATAAGGCAAAATGAAAATTCATTTAAGCGGCGAAATTAATCAAAACAATATGAAGCGTTTGGGCTGGCTGCAAAATTAGCTTCAATGTAATCGCACCAATTACACCATTTCCACGTAGCGTCGCTTACCTTTCTCCTGCTTGCTCTCATCGCTGGAGAATTTGCGCTCAATTGGACTTGACTTGCCGGAGATACTGCCGCCACCCCCGCCACCTCCTTCATTCGTGCCAGTCGAACTGGTGGAGGCGTCATCTTTGGCACTCTTATCGGGGACCAACAGCTGCTGACCCGGGTATATAAACGAGCTGTTTAGCCGATTCAAATGCGTTAGCTCCGACGGTGTGGTATCAAAACGTGCTGCCACCGAGGTCAATGTGTCGCGATTTCCCACGGTATAGGAAATGGTGGGTATGGTGGGCAATGAAGACTTTTGCTCTGTGAAAAAGAAGATATTGACTGTTAATTAAACTGACACATTGAAACTCCATGTAATACAATCCTATCATAATGTAAGTGCTTGGCTTTTGGACATGTGATTATTACTTTCAATTTTTTGTAGCTGATCGAAGACCACAAATCCCTCTTCGCTGGGACGCAAGCATGAATATAGTACTCCTGTTTCCAAGGCTTCCATGGACACTTGCCCGAATTGTCGGCACAGAAAGATGACAACAAATTCATTGTCCACCATTGTGGCAGGAAATGGTTTTGGGGTTCTCCGCCAATAAATTTCAACAAATTCTATCATTTCAGTTTATACAGATTAATCTCTGTTATTATTTTGCTAACGCGAAAACACTGGTTCTATTTCACTGAGCTTTTATCGTGCGTCCTTTCCGTTTTCTCTTTTGCTACTGAAATTCTGTTTTTTTTTTTTTGTTCTTGTTGCCTAAAGTGCCGACAGCGGCAACAACATTGTTGCTGTCAAAAGCAAAACATCGCAAAAAATATAAAACACAAACTGCTGACTCTGCTGTTATTCGCATCCAAACAAACTAACCGAATGTATACAAAAAAAGTTTGAGTATGCGTCGAAGTAGAAATTTTTTGATAGAATTCTTGTTTAATTGATAAGTAGTTTACTCTTATCAAAAAGCGTCGAATTATAGCTTGGCACTATGACTCAGAAAAGAATTGCATAGATAACGTCCATTTTCCTCATAGAATCACATCGTTAAGCCAATAATTGTTGATATGAAAATTTTAAATTTATCGTAGGTAGTTACCGCCAAGTCGATTCACGTTTCTTTTCTTTCGTATCAACGCGAGATAACAGAGCACTGGGCTGTTAAGTTAACAGTGAAATATTGTGCTATGCGCGGCCAACTTAGTGTCAGCTCTAAGCTTTGCGAAAAAAAACATAGAGGGCGCCAACTGGCGCGCAAATTCAAACTAAAAACAAAGGGTAAGAAAATATTGAATACTCACTTGATAATTTGTCGACACTCTCAAAGCGCGATTCAACTTTCGAACGCAATGAATCCAAATCAAAAGGCGCGGCAAGGCCATGATCAACACTGCGCGATTTGCTCCTGTAATACAAACAAACAAAAAAAAAAAGAAAAAACGTGACAATGCACGAAACGGTTGTTAAATTAATTGGGGAATATTAATCGATAACAACTTGTAGCTGCGATCTTTATCACTTACAAATTTTCCAGCTCAAATTGTAGCCATAACTAGCTAATAACAATTTATTTATTTATATTGTTGTTTATATTTATAGTGTTGTTGCTTTTTATATGTTTATATGTTTATATTTTTGTAATGTTATTGTTAATGTTTATCTGGCAATCGACAAACGAGGAGTGACCAAAAATGGTAAACGACGCATTTGAAATTTCGCATTTGTTAACCGACTTAACCTTTAAATGCTTTCGATTTCTGTGCGACACGTCACGAGTTTGTCCTCAAAGTTTCGTTCGGAATTTCATAGAGCAAAGCAGGCCTTTGTCTAGCCGTCGGAAAGGGGACTATAGAGGAACCTCTAAACCTCAAAACCTCTAACGCAGTCTACATTTTTGAACATTTTTTGTTTTTGTATCATTTGCGATAAACTGAAACTATGGAGGAATATTCTCGCGAGCCGTGTCCCTTTCGCATTGTCGAGGACTGTGGCGGTGCCTTTGCCATGGGCTTTGTGGGTGGCGCCGTCTTCCAGGCCATCAAGGGGTTTCGCAATGCTCCATGTGGCATGCAGCGTCGACTGGCCGGAGGCATGGCCGCCGTAAGAGCCAGATCCGCTTTGGTCGGCGGTAGCTTTGCCATTTGGGGTGGCACCTTTAGTGCCATCGACTGCACTTTGGTCTACGCTCGCGGCAAGGAGGATCCCTGGAACTCGATAATAAGCGGTGCAGCCACTGGCGGTGTGCTTGCCGCACGCGTTGGTAAGAGTGCAATTAAGTGGAGTTCTATAGAAGCATAAAAATTAGTGATTTCATTTCAGGATTCACTGCCATGCTGAGCAGCGCTTTGGTAGGCGGTGTGCTGCTGGCTCTCATCGAGGCCGCGGGCATTGCAGTCTCGCACTACACGGCCGATAACTATCGCCAGATATCGGTTGTGGATCGCATGCAGCTATACAACGAGCGTCAGCGCCAACAACAGCAGCAGATCGGCAGCTACTACTCGGAGGCGAATGAGGCAAGTCACTCGAAAGAATTTCAATTTCAATATCAATTTCAATTGAATTAAATGCATTTGATTTTTTCCCTCGTTTATTTGCAGGCCAACTCGTTGCCGGCTTAGAAACTTGTCGCGTCATCGAATGACAACAAACAACGAATACAAATGTTGAAAATCACTTATTTCATTCTTTTAAATTTTATTTATTTTTCTCAATTGTTTTTGTTTTTTGTTTTTATTTTTTGGTTTGCAGATACCTCGAATCTCTGGCGTTGAGTTCGCTTTTCATTAATATTCATTTAACGTGCATTATCAGTTTTTATCCTCATTTTTTTTTGCTTTTATTTGTTTTTAGAATATTGTGAACATTTTTATACGCCGCTGGTCGCGTATGTCTCGGAATTTTGATGGCCGTTTGCTGATGACGACGTTTTGAGGCACTGTGCTTCCTAGCGCCAAGTTTGTAACCAAAACACTCAACCACTTAACCACCCAACCACACGATCCATTTAGAGTCTGGCTTGTGGCGAACATTTGTGACTACCGCCTTTGATTTATCACATACTCGACTCAAATTTCAATTCAAATCGTTGTATGCAATGAGTCAGTCTTATTTCTGTTCTTAGGTTTTATATTTTATTTAAATTTGCTAGTTTTAAATTTGTTACTTTTTCTAAAACTCTTCTTTTCGTGTGTGCTTTTCCCTATTGTGACACTCTGATTGACAATATTAATTTCCGCTGAGGCAATGCACTGTCATCCGCTTGAGTTGCGGAAAATCGAGTGAAATCTTTTGGCCAACAAGTCATTGAATTACCAGATTGACAGCTTAGTTGAGGCAATTTTTATATATTTATGGTACAAGGAATATTTTGAGATACATTTTTCTTGCACTATAATGGAATAGAAGAAAAGTAGACGAGAAGTGAAACATCTTAGACGGGACCTAGAAAAAATATCTTATACCAATTGCAGCTATCATAGCTACAAGTACTTTGCATAAGTTAAGGGAGGTTTCTGCTTTGTTGGACCTGAAAACCCGATTTTTTTTGCATTTTCGATAAGATATGTGCTTTGAGAATACGTGTACAAAATTTGATGACCATATCTTCTGAATTGCGAAAGATATCCCCTATAAGAAAGCCCGCGCTCATACGATTTTCTACTCAATTTAAACGGGTTTTAATCGAAACAATGTTTTTCGACCTGATGGAAGTGATTACTTTCGCAAAAATCAAGCAATCGCCATGAAACTTTTTACACATGTTCACAGATAGTGTGTACATAATTTAGACCACGATCATGAAAAAATATTTAAAATTGTTGTCTACGAAAAATAATTACTAAGTCGAAAAATTTAAAAAATTTGACTTTAATGTTCTAATGTTAATAACTTTTGCATTTTTATAAGTTTTTTTTAAAGTAGAGGTCTAAATTATGGGCGAGGGTGTACAGATTGATAAAATGTATAGATTGTCTGTTTTAGATTATCTCAGATGACGGAAGGACTTCCATCTGCGAGACATCCTATGACCGATGCGCCGCCATTTTGGATCGACCCCTTCCACCCCTTTTTCGTTTTGTGATTTTACAATATTTTTAAAATAAAGAATAAGCTTTGATTAACTAGATACAAAAAGTTTCAACTCATTATCTATTTTAGTTTCGCCAAAAAAAATTCTGAAAAAAAGAGTCGTTTTTAAGGACTACAAAGCAGAAACCCCCCTTAATTCTAGTAATACTAATTAATGAAGAAACTTTCTTCTAATGTAGATACAAAGAGCTAAGAAATCCACTGTTTCTTTCGGGTATCGAGTTAACAATAGAAAGGGGAAAAGGGCTATCGTTCATTGGCATAAATATTTAAAAAATAAAAAATATTATTTGCGCGTGTCTTAGCGACTGCGATGGCAATTAGCAAAACCAACTGCGATAACCGTAATTGAATATCAATGATAAACAATAAAAAAAAAGAACAAACAGTGGAATGAAATTATTTATTCAATTCTAGTATTTATGCGTTGAGGCAGCTGACAGAGAAAGGGAGACAGAGAGCGAGAGAGAGGCAGACAAAGAGGAAACCTCTCTGCAGATAATAGAGTATATAATTATTTAGCTCATATATAGTATATACTTTTTATTGCTGCATATTATTATTTATCACAATTTCCATGTCAATTTACCATTGAGTTATGACTTTGCCTTTTGTCATTAAAAAGTTCATTTATTTATTTTGTTATTCAATTTAATTAATTGCGCAGCTGAAGCATTTTACAAATCAAACAAACTGTGTCTCGGTGTCTGTCTCTGTGTCTGTCTCCGTCTCTAGACCTTCAGACCTTCTAGGCCTATTTACGCCTTATTTTACCTGGACGACTGAACTTCATAGCAAAAACATTATTAAACAACAACTTAAATAAAAATTGTTGTTTAACTGCACGGTCCCGGAGACACAAATTAATTAATTTCCATATTCATTTGGCTACAAGTTTTTTTCCACTAAATGTTACTGTCAAACCGCTTAAAACTTTAATAAATTCCAATACTTTAAAAGGCTCTTTTGGAATCCTTGTCCTTGTTAAAAGTCCAATACTATTAAACAACCTTTTGGTAGCCTCTGTTGATCGCTGTTTCCTTTGTCAATCCACCTATTCTCGATCTAACACATTTATTTATATCTATCTACTTATATCTATATCTATTTGAAGTCTTTGCTGAGCACCTTTTAGTATGCAACAGTTTTTACTTAGCGAAACTACAGACTTTAAGAGGTATCTTCAAGTCGAGCGCTGCTTTTAATTTATCCGCTTTTGCCTTATTTTATTTGTTGAGTTCACAATGATCTCTGGAATTTAATTTGTTCAGTTGTTCTGTTTTGAAAAATAGCTTATAATTTTGTTTTTATTTGTGCTTAAATTTATTTAAGGTAAATAATTATATAGCACACCCAATGTGTGTACCTCGAGTTAGTCTACGTTTGTGTATCTCTTTTTTGTGGCTGCCTTTTATTTACTTTGCAAATTCCTTTGTACAAGATTTAAAGGTAGCAACAAGTGTGGAATGTTGAACGAAACAAGCTACAAAAACAGTTAATTCAACTGTTTAGTTACTATTTGTATTATAAAATCATCATTCTATAAATACTCGATGGAGAATTAAATTTGTTTTTGCCCTTCAAAGAAGTTTTCAAATGTAAGTTGGACTAAACTAAATAAAATAGTTGATTACTTATGGCCACATAACACTTAAACGTCAGTATTATTGCCATTTAAGTGCAGTCATTAACCTCAGATAGTTCAAATCGGTAACCAGTAACTACAGATACGGTTATAAATTATGTAACTATCCCAAGCTCAAGTGCCTGTAAAATAAGTTTGATTATGAACTGAATTAGCTACTAAAAGGCAATAAGAACTGCTGACTTCTACTACTCTTACTCATATTCGAATTTCAAACTCATATCTTATCATTGAACTCGACGTAGCTGCATTTATGTTTGTCGCCTAAAGATACTTTGGCCCTGAATAGACAACAGCAGACAGCCAACCAAACGTAGGAAGGTGTTAAGCCTCTTGATTTTGGAAATGACGAGTGGCATGAAGATATCAATACACCTATACTCTATATGTATATAGCAAAGGTTGGATGCAGTTTGTTGACTTACTGACACCAGCAGACCGTCGACAAATGTCAACAACACTTCAACGCAGACAACACAACTGAAAGTAGTTGTTTTTAGACCCTGTACTCAAGAGAGCACAGATGCATCTACATATAACTGAGGCAAAAACTGCATGAAATAGGTCTATGTCTGAAGAAATTCCCATTGTTAGTCCAAGAAGGGCTTGGTTCTGAAATATGGGTATATGGGGAATTATATAGATATGTATAGGTATAGTTGCGAGCTAAAAACTAGTAGTGGCTATTTCATATTTATTCAACATATAGAAAATAGTATATTTTGTTGCAGGTTTTTTGGTTTTTTTTTGATGCAGATTTGTTTATGGGGTCCTACTTGTTTGGTTTCAGAAAAAAAACAAAGGGTTCTTTATCATTTTCGAAAATATGAAATAAATCCTTTTTCTTAACGAGCAAAATAATAGTAGTGAATTTTTTTAAGTTCAATAAAACAGCAATTAGGAACGTTTCCCATAAGAAAACTTGGATGATCTTTGGTGGCAATTACGGGTGAACGGCCATATGACATGGAGTCTACTAAACCACGACCAAAATGTTGACGGTATCAAATATGTTTTCATTGCAACTGTACACCAAAAGGTTTTCACTACTTTTTTGCAGGGTCTCTGGCAGTCGGTTTAATTTTGTTGGCGCACTTGACACTAGTTTTCTTTATTTTGTTATTGTTTATTTTATTTAAGTCTTTTATAGAATAATTTGTCAAGTTGTTTGTGTGGCTCTAAGTGAATCACGCGTTCAAAGTGCGTACAAAATTACAAAACTGATAAGTTAACCAAAGGAAATAGTTAAATTTACTATTTATACGTAAAAGTTTTGATTAAGTACTCTAACAGATAACTAGCTCGACTTGTGGAAACCCTGTAGAGCTATAGAGTGTTTAAGAAACCGCTGTACATATTTAGCTTTAAAAGCCAACGCCAAAAGTCTGAACAGCCTTCGACTGATGACTAATTGTAACTACCATAAACTCGAGTACTCGTTAATTGTATTTTTGTCTGGTGTGGTTGGATCCAAGTGGAGTCTGCAGTGTTGTGGTCTGAAGATCATTGACAAGTTGGGTCTTTGAACTTGACGCTTATTATTGTTACTATTGTTGGATTGAGTAAACTCACGTTTGGGACTTTAGTGTATGAACTCATTGAGTGTAAACTACTACAAAATATGGCCAGAAGACTGTGTTTGATTTTGTTTGACGGACTAGGTGATAAACAGGCATAAAACTAAGGTGAATTAATCTAATCTTTTGCTAATCTAGCAAGTAGGTTGTGTTTTTGTTTCTCCTTTTTTGAACATTTCATGTTTTTGTTAAATTCTTTTTTTTGTGTTTCAATTTTGTACTCGCCGTCTTTTAATCATTTTAATATCAGCCGTTTATAAGGTACTTATTGCTGTCAACATTTTGCGACTCTTATAAATTATCAATTTGTCGCACATTAAGACTATCTGGGAATCTACAATAAATAATCATAAACGAACTCAGTATATTTATATAACTCAACTGTACTCTATATAAATTAAACAACTCGTTATATTTTATTTATGCCCGTTGGGATTGAAATTGTTATTCTCCGATTTAGTTATGGCAACAATTTGCTGGAAAAAATGTTTATGTTTCAAATATATTTTGGGTGAAATAAGAATTTGAGTTTAATGTGCTGACATGCTTTAAATAATTCAAATTTACTTTCTACAACATGCAGATATAGTTAAATATATTCAAAAAGTTCATGCTGATGTCAAATGCAGATTCACATGCATTTTAGCAACACTTGATCATTCAAATAAATTTAGCAACAATTTAGATACAATTTGTGTGAGTGAGAGTGTGTGTGTGTGTGTTTGGGGTGTGGCATGTGATTAGGAATTATGCATTATTTATCAACTGTTAGTTTGAGTTAGTTTTAGCACTTACCTGCGCACGGGAATCGCCAAATTGTCAACGCTGCGTGACAAACTGGAAACATCTTGACTAGCCCTACGTGACCTGGCACGTTACAAATTATAAGGAGCAAACGAAATTGTGCCAAAAAGTAAACGAGAAAATCATAAAAGTAAATACAAAACGTCAACAACAACAATAACAGCAACAAAGAAAATTTCAATAGTTTTTTAAAATAAAAAAATATAGAAATAAAATTTATAAATATTTAAATTTATAGTATATGAATTTCGTACTTGGAAACGGCTCGTTTTAGTGGTAGTTTAACAAACGCCAATACTCGCAAAGAACACGTAAACTTACTAAATTCCTTACACCTGTAACTTGGGGTCCCTAACTTTCGATCACAACTGTAGATTTACTATCGCATTAGCCGGTATTACCCCATGTGCTTAGCTATATGTCAATTGAGCACGTGGCGATAATGAATTCCCCCACATTACTTGAAGCTTACAACTAACTATATTTGCTAGTGTCACGTTCTAACTGCTGTTTAAATTTAAGTAGTATAACTAAATGTTTAGTCGATAAAGAAATAGTTTATTTCACTCGCTGACCTTAATTATATTCGAGTAAGTGAACCGATCTTAAATCTACTTAAACAACTATTGGTTATGGAATGATTTTTTTCTTTTTTGTTGAGATGGGAGATCTTAACTATTTTTAAACCTTCAGACATAAACTTATAAGTTTAGACGCATGTATTTCTCAAGGATAATTTGAAGTGCTTTAACCAAAATGAAGCTGATCTTAATACGCTTAAAAATAGCATAATATTTAAAAATTGGAAGCGAGTCTAACCCCATAAAGTACATATATTCTTGATCAGCATCAACAGCCGAGTCGATATAGAGATGTCAGTCTGTATGTCCGCTGTCCAGATAAACACCTGGATCTTCTGAACTATAAGAGCTAGAAACAACAAATTTGGAATGAAAATCCATTCTTATGTCAGGCAGATCAAGTTTATTATGGTATGCATGGTACTGTGATTACTATCCTCACCAAGTTCGATTCGTATCGGACAACTACAGCGTATAGCTCTCATAGGACAAATCGGTGGAAAATTGCTCATATGTATGTATTCGCTTTCGAAAGAGTACGGAGTCTTTTGCTCTTAGTAGTCTTTCTTACTTCTTTATTTATATTTTGCAATTCTGCAATTGTTTCCGTCAATTTTAGACACTCAAGAATTGAGCAGAGTAACTTCCCAGAATTTGATGGAATTGTGTGAGTCTTAAATGTAAGTTGTCAAAACCCACAAATTGTTATAGTGGTTAGGCCCCACTTATGTCTAATCGCAGCTATGCCGAAGATTGACAAAATCAGCGGTAAAGATTTGTATCTTTCAATCGTTAAATTGTGCTTTAAGCAAATCGTCAAATCAATTTTAATCTTTGCAAACCCAAAAAACTTTTCCTAAAAATATTTAATGGAATTGTGCACCTGAAGAAAGTAATTTGATAAGCCGTAAATGTGTTATCGATAACATTCAAGTGTTCGATTGCACTTAAGAAGATTTGATAGTCGCCCAGTTAGCCAAGTTAGACGAATTCGGTCAGTTAAATCGCATGTCAATTGCAATACAAGCAAATCAAATAACACTCGATTTTCAAGGATCGAGACACTCATCTAAGATCGTTAAAAGTGTTTGAACATACGATTTTTGTATGTTTTGCGATATGAACACCATAATTCCATTAAAGCATTTCTTTATTTCCGTGTATTGAGCTTGATCATAAAGTATTATCTTTATAGCGTCCAATGTGACCATATCAAACATTGACCGAGTGATATGATTTTCCAGGAAGAATCAAACTGCCCACACGCAATAACTATACTTAGACAGCTCATTTAGTAATTAGTAGAGGGTATAAAATTTAAAAACAAAATTAAAAATTAATTAACACATTTTGATAATTAACGGTTTGTTTCTTAGCCTGAGAAATGCCTTCGAAACGATTTAAAAGCAATTAACATGTTTTGGGGTTTTTCAATAGACATTACGACACTTAACACAAATTCTTCACGTCAATAAATCGTTTCTTTTGTTTCTTTGCAATGAGACACAAAGCGGAGAATGAGACTGAGACTGAGAGAGTAAGCTCTTCCGGCAGATTGGTTGCGTACGTGCCATAAAGCATGTTTGGAGACTTTGTGTAATGCCATCAATAAGATCTGGAGATCAGGGTATTGCCGGATGCTCGGCGATTGGAAGCTTCCTTCTTTCAACAGAACAAAACTGGTCCGCCAGCTGTGGTCTCCGCTGACTCAGTCAGTGGAACACCTTGGGAACTTCTCTCCACGACAAACCACTGAGAATCAAACCGTGATTAATGTCAAGCTACGTAGATATTTATATATATAAACGCCACTTGTTTACAGCCTTTTGTTGTTGAGCGCTGTCTATTTTAATTAAATAATCTACTGATTTCAACCTTGGATTTGTGAGTGACAAGTCACAAGTCTCGTGAAGAGCAGCTCATAAGTGGGAATCTTCTAGCGAAAAGCTTAATGTCTCTTTTAAAAACTGCTTAGATCGAAAAGCTATGGTTGGAACGAATTGAAAGACACTGTACTGTATAATAAATTAATTAATTTCTAGTCCAGAAATTTAAAAAAATTTAATAAATCGATTAATTAGGTTTCCAAATAATGTCCCAAAAGGATTTTTCGAAATTCGAATTATTTTCGAAGTTACAGCTGTTTTAGTGACGAGGCCTCTACACCGCTGAAACTGAAAATAAAACATTAAACGCGTTTATCTCCAAAGCACTTGTTATAATACCATCGCCACGATATCTTAAGCTCCAATTGACCGATTTACTTGAAACTTGACATGCATATTCTCAAAACACACCTCTATGGCATGAACCAACAAAAGCTGGATATTTTCAGATTTTTTCTGATCACCCCAACGGTTGCAATCGTGGCGACGAGGACACTACCTTTTGTTTGTCTCTCCCACTTCAAGAACGCATATTTCCGTTATAAATCATTTTTTTTTAAATTATATTAAATTTTTATGAACTATTTAAATAAACTTAATACAGGATATAAAATCAATGGTGAAAATATAAATAGTTTTTTTTTACACGCCATCAAAAAGCACTCCAAATTCAACACTCTAGACTAGAAGACCCCCTTAACGACACAAAAACAACGGGAATTTCCCTTTTTAACCCATATATCAGTGTTGCAAAGTAAGCTAAACCAAACGAGCGCCAGTGCGAATCATATGCCGTTTTATGTATCCAGCTTAAAAACTTAAACTTATAGAGATAATGTGAAAAATATTTTTTTGATTTTCTTATTTAAATATATTTAATGAATTTAATTTCGAAAATTTCACAGTGATTCATGCCTTTTTTCAGCTTTTACAGGCATTTTATGGTCGAATTGGCTAACATGTATCCACACTTGCTCGCCACTGCACATTGACATACTACATGGGCTGAAAAGTCTTTGGCCTGACACAGAGTTGGCGTCACAAACATAAAATTTGTATGCCTGCTTTAGAGTACCATTCTTAACTAGAATACTGTCAAAGTTTGGTGACATTCCATCAAGCCGTTCTTTAGTTATTGATCTTGAAGTGACGCAACCTCTGCTATTTTTGATTACTATGGAAAAAAGTGAATTTAGAGTTTTGATTAAAAATTTTTTTTTTGTGGGAAAAAACACCGTTGAAGGGAAGCAATGGCTTGAGAAACATTATTCAACTATAAAATATTGGTTTGCTGAATTTCGACGTGACCGTACGAGCACCAATGATGCACCTCGTTCCGGAAGGTCAAATGAGGCAGTAACTCCAGAAAATTCGCAAAAATTCATGATATTGTGTTGGGTGACCGAAAAGATAAGTTGCATCAGTTAGCTAACACCATTGGCATCTCAAAAGAACGTATGGGTCATGTCATACACGAGTATTTGCATATGCAAAAGTTATGCGCGCGATGCGTGCCGCGTTTTCTCACAATCGATCAAAAAGAGAATCGAATCCAACTTTCGAAGCTAAATCTGCCCTATTCCAACACGATAGGAAAGAGTTTTTATGCCGATTTGTGACCATGGATGATACATGGATTCACCATTACACACCTGAATCCAATCGACAGTCTGCTGAGTGGTTGTTGCCAGGTGAAGTCGTCTGAAGCGCCCGAAGATGCAACAATCAGCCGATAAGGTGTTGGCCAGTATTTTTTGGGACGCACATGGAATTATATTCATTGACTATCTAGAACATGGTAAAACAATCAATAAACCATATTACTGTGCATTATTGAACCGATTGGATGCCGAGGTCAAGGTCAAACGCCCTCACATGAAGAAAAAAAAAATGCCATTTCACCAAGACAACGCTCCGGCACATTCAGTTCGCGATAAGTCCGAAAAATTTAAACAATTGCAATACGAAATCGTCCCTTACCCACCGTACTCGCCAGATTTGGCCCCCAGCTATTATTACCGCTTTCCCTGACTTAAATTGTGGCTTGCTGGTAAGAGATTTTACACAAATGAAGAGGTTAAAATGGAAAAAAACGCCTATTTTGAAGGACTTGACGAATCGCATTATCAGAGCGGTATAGAGATGTTGGAAGACCGTTACAATAAATGCATTACTCTAGATGGAGATCATGTCGAAGAATAAAGACAAATTTTCATTCAAAATTTCCTTTTTTCATTGCCAGGCCAAAGACTTTTCAGCCCATGTAGTACACTCTTAAGTTAATGGCTCTAGCTCTTAAAGACTATGCTCATATGAACAACAGGATCTTAAAGATATATCGACTCGGCTGTTGATGCTGAGCTAGATTATGTATACCTTCTGAAATCTACCTAGCGACCTTCTGTCTGAATCCTAATATACCCCAGTACCCTATTTGTGTACAGGGTCGTCGCTCTCAGTCAATTCTTAATTCTCAAGTTTTTAATTTTTATTATTTTTTGACCCAGTCAACAGTAGCTTACCAGTATTGCTGTGATGTGATCATGATGTTCTGCATTATACAAATTATTTTTAGCACATATTTGCAAAGCACTTAACAACAACTAATGTTCATTTCTCTCTGTGTTTTTTGTTCAGGTCGAAGTGCAAATCAATTTGAAGTAAAAGGAAATTGATGCGTGTTTTGTTTAGGCGAAACTTGACAAAAGCAGCTGATAAAATGCGAAAAGGGCCATCAATCATACGCACTGTCAGCTAGCTGGCGACAGATGAGCTGTTAAGCATGCACACACACAGACACACACACAGAGACCTACACACATTTACACATATATGTACATTTAAGTATACACACAATCGACAAATTTGGCTAACACTGCGCTGACGTTTAATGACTCAATTTTGCTGTCATTTTTGTGTTTGCCGGCAATATTGATTACGAAATTAATTAGCCTGTCAAACGAGCACATAGCGAGAGAAAAGACAATAAATAGAAGGGATACAAAGTCTCTCTCTCTTCACAGTTCACACCACAGCACTTATCAACTGCAATGGAACTGAAAATGTCACGTGCTTATGCTGCAGTGATAACAGCGCGTACTGATAACAGCAGCAAACAAAAGACAAACAGAATAAACACACACACGACACAGCATCCATCCGAGTGATTGGAATTTGTTATTTAATTTCTTTAGAATTTCATTTTAATTACAGTTTACGGTATACGAGTAATTCACGTTTTGGCTTTATCTGTGTATCGTTTTTTATAATTAGAAGTTTTAATACCGCATTCTTATCTTCTTTTTTATGTGTCTTTTTGCTGCGAGTATTAGAGCCGCAATGTTGTTTTTGGGCTTGTTTACACTTGCTGATTACAAGAGCAGGTTGAAAGGGTTAATTGAATGCGCTAGTGGCAGTTTTACCTCGGAATGTCACGTTTGTCTAATCAAGACAAACAGCTGTGTAGTGAAAAGTGAATCATATATTAATACAGGGGTCAATTTAAAACAATCTCATCTACTTGATTGATAACTGAGCTGATAAAAAGTACAATACAAAAATTAATCCGATGTCTTCTGGAATGAAAATCATTCAAAAGTAAGTAAAAAGTGTCAAAATGGAATTGATATAAATAAAAGAGGTTCTGTATGTTTATCCAATATTTATTATTATAAAAACTCTCATTTACCAAGAGTTCTGTTAGCAAATGTTTAGAGGCCTTAAGGAATGCAAAGTATTCGACACTTTATTAATGGTATTCCCTAAAAATTGCATGCCGTTTTAGCCATCTGACAATCTTACAAAACGTTTCACAATTTGCACAAAAATTCACAAGGTCAGATACAATTTTTTAGTTGTTTTTTTTTACTCTTTCGTTTTGTTTATCATAAATCAACTTGCACTTGAAAGTAATCTCCTGACAACAACAACAACAACAGCAAATACAATATCAACAATTTGGGTTAAGGCTAAAGTTTCAGCTTTGCGGCAATTTTGTTTTCTTTTTATTGTCTTTTCTCTCTCTTTTTAGGTATTTCTGTGCACAAAGAAAGTAAATACGCTACCGTTATCTCATTTGGGTAATTTTTAAGTTTTAAGGAAGTTATTTAAGACTTTTGTAAATATAAGATACATTTTAAAGTGAACTTTCTTAGTCATGCACCGCAGACAAAAGAAAGTGGAATAAATACAAATTGTTTATGTGTTAAATTATTGGCCCTTTTAATATCAACTAATTGCGTTTTGTGCTCTAATTGAATTTTGTACGAATTTCTACCCAAATCGTAAATATTTTATGTCTTTATGTGCGTCTGACGCCAGTAAATTGTACATAAAAATTTGTTATATTCGGCGCCAAAATAAATGAAAACACAACAAGAAACCGACTGTAAAAAGGAGGAGAGCGGGAACAACAATAATAAATTCGTTGTGGGCCTAATTGGAATTTGCATAAAATCTAGTTTGCCTTTTGACTTATGCACTTAGCAGTTTTAATTTGTATTTGCTGTTTTCATTCTTTTGATTTCTTGATTTTTTTGGTTGTCAACTCAGTTGATTAGCAGCTGTGTCGAGCCACACCTGGCCAAAAGAAAATGGAACGTGGCCAACTCGCTAAGCAGACGAGCCCCTTTGTCGAGTAGATAAAAATTATTGGTTCGAAATAAATTAGTGTATTCTGGTTTGTGGCGTATATTGTAGGGTATACAATATGAATACAGTAAAATTTGACTTTTTGGTGACAACAAGCTTTAGTAAACTTTCCATTTAAATTTTCAAAAATTAAATGAGTTGTAAAACCGGTTTAGTGGTAGAACCGAAATTTATTTGGAAAGGCAGGGAAATTTTTAGAAGATATAGTTCTTATGCAGTGTTTATGAAATGCTTAAAAGGCTAGAAGAAGAAATTCCGCCAAAATAGGAGAAAAGTCAGTATTACGAGAGCCACAAAGTTTTTGAACGAAATAAGCTGTGACCATAAATTATTTTAGCAAACAAAAATATTTATTAATGTCTACATTAATAAAGAAGTACTAAAAAGAAAAACTGCACTTAAATTATTTTTGTATCTTTTATAATTTAGCTAATATTAGAGTTTGAAATTTCAGTGTAACGTTGCACGAAATAAGGTGTGAGCCACTGTAGTTTTATAATTCATACGAATTTCGTTTGAATTTCGATTACGCCTTTATTTTAAACAGTCGATTGTTTTATTGTTTATTTTTTTTATGCTCTGTTTCCCAGAATTATTAATAGCTGAGAAACAATAGTTGGAAAAATGTGCTTCCCGTGGTAATAATTTAAATTCTCTCGATATATTTATATTAAGGCAAATTAGAGTACCTTTAAAGGCAATTTCCTATGTAATAAATGTGTATTTGAAATATTTACAGCACTTTTAGCTTTACTACAAAACAAGTTACTAGTTACATGATTAATGCGTTCAATAAAAAACTGAGTAAAAATTAAGTAGTTTTTTATTTAAATTGCAAACTTGTTTTATTCTCAACTTTGACTTGTTGTTTTCTTTCTTCTTTGGTTTTTGCGTCATTTCAGATAAGCGTTGCTTATCAGCGACCGCAAATAACAACAAAAAATGCAAATATTTAATATCATCTGTATATTTATTGTTATTAAATTTTGTTCTCAAACGATTCTCGGAATTAATCAACGTTTTGTTAGAAGTGTATTTGTTTTGTGGCTTGATATGGGCAGTTTACTCTCAGTTTACAATTAATTAATAATAATTTGAGCATTTGAAGTTCACACTTTCTGTACTAAATTTTCAGTAATTTGTTTTGCAATTAAAATATAAATTATTGCTGGCTGCACACACACACAGAGGGATAGAGAGAGAGCGAGAGAGAGAGAGAGAGAGAGGAAGATTGATATCACGGCGAATTCCGTTCGATGATTTTGCACTTTGCATTTACATAAAATCACAATTTCTCGACATTCAATTTATATGACGCTCAACGCGAATTCTTGTTCAGATCGACACAAATGTCGCTACCCGTGTTCAGTCGCAAACTGAGTAAAATGACTGGAAAACAGATTCCAATTTCAGAGAGTGACTGAGAGAAATGTCGGTCGCTTGGACTCTCGTTGAATTGTGAATGGGAACGGGAATTGGATAGATGTGTTATCACTAGTGCTCACTGGATACACCCTCACAATTTACATACGCAAGTATGTATATTGTGTACATATATGAACCTTGTATACAAGTGATTATATATGATTTATCAAATCAGCAGACAGCCAAGCGCTTTTGAAAGCCCATTGTGGACTTTGTGGATGTACGCACGTAATCATCGCGTGGACCACACAAGCACTAACTGACCGATAGACCGACCAGTCGGTATTACCAAACTATAAAGGGAGCTAAGGGAAATATGTGGAGAAAAGGGGGCAAACATTATAAAGGTCTAATTGTAGTTACAATTTACTTTGTCTCAACTCATCTTCCCCTTTTGAGCTTATCAGCATTTGGATTTATTTAAATCCCTTTGACAACAAGTGCTTGTTGGTTAGTTTGGGGTAAGGTTAGTAATAGACTAGATATTTAGTTATCGTAAGAAGGTTCTCATAAAAATTAATTCTCAGTTGTATATCTTTAGTAATTATAACAGCTGTCCTTAACTACCAATATAGTTTGTCTGCTGATTTAAAGCACTTGAATTCATAGACAATTTGGACAAATTTTCTGTTTTATGTTTGTTCTTGAGACGACTGTAACGAACACATGAAGTGTGCAGCAGCCTGGAGTCTCTACATGAAGAAGTTCCAGTTTCAACTGCGATTTTAGATGATGTCTACCCTCTTAGATAATGTTATCTTTGGACATCGGTTCTCTAAGAGCATCGGCAATTGCAAGCATAGCGTCTAGAAACTCGTCAAAGGATGCTTTATTCCCTTGCTTACGGTGCCTCATTGCCTGCTTCATATGACCTTAGATTAAACACAAAGAAATTTACTGTTTTGTAGAATTCCATTCCATTTTATAAACATTCTGACATTGTTTCGATTAATCGATTTATAAACTGTAAGTAACCGCAAATCTTTTCAAATACACATAACTCACTGCTGAATGGGTGTTTAATTTAAACTATGTTCATTTAATTCCTGATGAAAAGTATCCGTTTTATACCCAGCAATTTAAAACCAGACTTAAGTTCATCTAAAAAGATTTCACATTTAAGTGAGAAATTTCGAGGGAAACCTTCTCGAATGCAACAAAAATTGCCAAGACTGATTACCTAGCTGTAATATTAATTATACCATGAATATTCACGACAGTTCTCTACTGTCCGAGCAGGTAATTAATTAAGAAAACAATCTAACGAATCAAAAGTGATTAATGATAAACAGCTGATAACAAAAACATTTATATGATTGTGCCTACAGTTAGAAACTCGTTGTGCTGGACTTGGGTATTAAAAAGCTGGATAATTAAATATATAAATACTTTCATATAGTACCAATGTAAATAACAACAAAAAGGAATAAAGTGTAAACTCGCCTTCAAGCCAAATTATATGATATATGGCCAAAACTAAATATATTGACTGGCCATAAAGAGATAATCGGTGAGAGAGCGCGTTGAGTTTGCTATGAGCCAAGAGGCAAAAGCTGAAAGCCAATTTAATACGGCTCGAGTACAAGTATTTATTATGAAACTCACGCCAGTCTGGGTCTATAAATTTCAACGATTATAAACAATAATAATAAGAATACTTATAAGCAAGTGCCTATCGCAAATTTTGTTGCCTTCTCAAAACCCGTATATAACCAATACACACACTATATATAGTATATATACTATACTCGGTAAATACCAGCATAAAATGTTGCGTGTGTTAACTGTGCTGCTAATTTGATAACTACAAGTTGGCCATAAAGCAAAAAACAAAAACAAAACTGTATTGAATAACGATAAGTGAAAATCGTGAATACTAGTACGAGTTTAAACTAGTCAGTTCTACTAAACCAACAAACGTCTTTTGCACCTTCGTGTGCTTTGATTAAGACATTGTCAAGTGCAACGGGACAGCTAAACACGACATGCAAAATGATACGGAGAACTTGTTTCCCATTATAGACAATTAGTCATGTTCTGTCAAGTACGCCTAGATCTAGTCAACTTGGCAAAGATACGAAAGGTCCACGAGTTACACTTATGAGTCACAAGAACTGACAACTAATATTTAATTCTTATTTTCAGTTAGATCAAATTGTATTGTTTAGATCGTTTTTATATGCATTTTAAATTAAGATTCTATATTATGAGGGCACCTATTTGCTTGGAGCCCCCTGAGGGCTTATCGGGCTTGGGCGTACAAGCCTCAATGCGGTCAAGCTACGATACTAAACAATCGATAAGTGACTTTGATCAGCTGTTCAGCTGTATCGCTCGAGTTCAATTGGATATCTATAATCGCTGGATCGATTTTCTCACAGTGATTCTTGTTTTTATTTAAATTCTTATATAAATAAAATTCTGTTTTTTTTTTTTTTTTTTTAATATTTTAATTGTTTTATAGATTTTAATGCTTTTAAATTACGACTGTATTTTAATTTTTTACAATTAAAATTTTTAATCTAAAACAAAATTTTGTTAACTTTGAAAGTTTTGGAAAATTTTTAGATTTTTTCCTTGTTACAATATATTTTTTTTATAAATAATAGAAAATTAATAAAGTTTAAAATGTATTCAAATGTCAGTCTCCGTTCTCTTGTTGTCTTTTATAATAAAGAGAGCCAAAATTAGCTAATCTTTCACAATGATAAGACTACAATTATCTTGCCAAATTTATTTTTACTCCAACAAAATATAATTTAAATGTGTAAATTAATTTATTTTTCCAATCAATTTTTTGCAGCTAGATAGGGAAAAAAGGAAATGAGAGTTGGGTGCAAACGGACCTAAAACGCCAAAAATAATATTCTTTTTTCTTAATATATTATTAATTAAAGTGAACTAATAGTTCAACTCCTCGACACAAATTGAAGGTTCTGCCACTACGCAATCGCATTTCCATGCCATTTTCAGCAGTTGAGGCAAAATGCAGTTGCATTTGCCAACCTTCATGTGTGTAAATACAGCCTTCTTCTGCTTGTAACCTCTATCCACTCAATCACCCTCCCAACCTCTCTCCAATGGCTTACAGTTTATTCAAGTGTCTAGGCATTGCCTTCGGCTCGTAGAGTTTGCTTTGTATTCATCAAGAAGTAACTATGAGTATGAGTTGGAGAACTAGTACTCAAATAAAGTCTCTCGAATGCAGTAACTCATGGGCATGTGTGTAAATTAAATATTTGCAAAAATAGTTGTGGTATTTAACTAACTACTGTGTGGATATTAACTAACTTAATGAGTGTCTATGTGTGTAGAGACGCAAGTATAGAGAGAACTCAACTCTTGTTGACACTTTATAAGCATTTGTATTGACAATCGAATCGAATGGGAATAGACAAACGCAATACGAATGCGAATGCGAATGTGAATACTAATATGAATACACACAGTGAGAGCCCATGACAACAGCTGAAACCGCAACAGAAACAGAAACAGAAATTGAAACCCATACAGAACCAAACAAAAAACTGAAATGTACACAGAAAACGAGAGGAAAGAGACGACATCGAGTCAAACTGTGCAAATAGCTGGGCGGAGGCACGTGCACATGCTTTTTAGGAGGCAGTGTGTTCGACAGTGTGGCAACGCTTAATTTAGAACGTCAAGTGTGTGTCCAAACTGGTGTGTCTGTCGCCATCAAAAGTGTCGAATTAAAAGCACACAATTTGTTTGCTCTTTGTGACAAAAAAAGCGAAGTAAAAATCATTAATCGAATGTTATCGAGTGTTGTTCAAAACTATATCAAGTAATATATCGATTTCTCACTTGGAGTAGTAACATTAATCGAATGTTATCGAGTGTTGCTAAAATATATCAAGTAATATATCGATTTCTTACTTGGAATAGTAACACTAATCGAATGTTATCGAGTGTTCTTCAAAATATATCAAGTATTGTATCGACGTCTCACTTGGAATAGTAACATTAATCGAATGTTATCGAGTGTTCTTAAAATATATCAAATAATATATCGACTTCTTACTTAGAATGGTAACATTAATCGAATGTTATCGAGTGTCTTAAAAAATAGATCAAGTAATATATCGATTTCTTACTTGGAATGTTATCGAATTTTATTGAGTGTTCTTCAAAATATATCAAGTATATCGATTTATTACTTGGAATAAATATATAAGACAATTTTATGAACCTTTTATATTGCAAATTATAAGTTTATGAGTTTATAAGCTGTTTTTAAAGCTTCTGAAAGTTTTTGTTTAATTTAATGAGAATACGTAGAACGAATTTTTGAATTTTGCATAAATTTCGACACTCATTTGAAATTAATAATTCACATTTTATGGTTCAAAATCGAACAGTTTTAATCGGTATTTAACAGTTGTATTTTTGTATACGAAATTCAGAGTAAAATGAGCTGGTGTAGAAATTAACCACAAAAGGTTGCCCTCTACAACCTTTTAATCTCTAAAGCTACACTTAAAATAAGAAAAACCCATATTTACACTATTTGGTACTTGAGTAATGACTTTAGATTGAAACGACATTACCATGGATCATACAATAAATGATAGCAATGATAAGAACAATTAAGCCCCCGTTTCACAAACTCGTGCTATAAAAACGTGCTCGGCTCCTTAAAGATACGAGAGTGAACTATATACTAATATGATGATAGAAGTCGGTTAGTAATTCTTGTAGGTCTGATTGTTGCTTACATTTCAACTGGCAATTAATTCGTTTTACAAGTCCAATTGACATTGAATTGTAAGTTGCGCAGTTGATTGCCCCAGGTTCTATTAGTCTTTTCATTTGTTTGCTTACATAAAACGAGCAGACACAAGAGTGTGTAAGAACATACCACATATACCCTGTAAAAACAGACCTAAATGACTGTAGAATTCTAAAATTGCCTGCTTGCAGTGAACACTGTCTTTTGTCTACATTTCATCAGTGGCACAATAAACAGAAAAACGACAATTTGTTGGTATTGGATATCAAAAGAAATGCTGTGGCCTGAAGCTGCATAAAGTAACCATAAAAGTAAAAAAGAAAATAAAAATAATAAGAAAGAATCAACTGCTGTGTGCTGGTAATTAAAATCCCAATCACACAATCAGACAATCGAAATAACAAAACAAATTGTGACAAGTACACAAACAAATGAAAACGAATTGATGAGAAAAATTAAATGATTGAGCTTTTAAATGAGAACAACAACAAAATCATTTTGAGGAAGCGTTAAAATTCAATAAAATATATTATGTGTATATATATGAAACAAGAGGCACATAAATAAATAATTAAAGTAACAGAAAACAGGCAGATAACATGCAACATTCAATTGTGACTTGATTAAAACATAAGTTGGATTACTTAATTGTTTAAACAAAAACAAAAACAAATCAATAAATAAACAAATAACATTATGGCACAAATAGGTGGACTGCTAATGGCAAAAGGCGTGTCTGATAGCCAAGTTAACCTGTGGTCAGTCAGTAGACTTTCTTTAAGCCGGGTTCAAGGCCAAGTGGATAACATCGCCAGGTGTAAAGAAGATTTCTCAATGCACCGCAGGGGGCATTGAACTAACTGTCAGTTAAAAAGGCTATTAAAGGGTTGCGACTTTCAGTTAATTCGTTAAAAAGTTGCACAATTTTTTCAACTTATTTTTTTTTTGCACACTTTTTGATCGTTATTAATGGCTAATGTGATAATTTAGCATGAAAGACACCTTCGGGGTTTCTTACAAAAGGCAAGAGTCAAGGTCTTAACGCTTAAAGAATTTGTGCAAAGCAACAAAAATGATGATGATGACGCAACCAAATGAGCGATAATCCATTAACGAGTACTCGTTCGCAGCGAGCGAATGAATGAACGTGAATGATCATGAATGATTTCAATGAAATCATTGAATTAAATTGAAATTGAAAACGATAAGCTGCTGTCGATATTTAATTGATAAATATCGATCAGGCGAAAGGCGGAATAATGTAAAACTAAATTTAATTTATATTCTGTATGACAATTTCTGGATTAGTAACTCTTCTTGTAACACGCATTTAAAACAGTCATTAATTTAGTCACTTGCAAGGCGTTTGTTAAACATAAAACGATAACGGTTAGTCCGATTAGGGCCAATGATGATTTATCGATAGTTTTTGCATAAAAATCGAACCTGTTCTTGAAGTTATCGGGTACGAAAATATTCCACCACGAGTGTCGCTTCTCTCGTGGAAAATACTCGGCGTGATTCGGATCGAGAATGTCGTCCTCATCATCGTCATTATTCCCATAGCTGCTCATATCGCCGACTCCACTGGATCCATTCACCGCCATACTATCATTGGTCAGATCGCCATGCGATTCGCTATGTATCATGTTGGAGTCCAGGCTCCTTTGATTGATAAATTCCATCTTTTTGCGTCTGTGCCGATCGAGTTTTGTCTGCAGCGAACTGCGACGTCGACGTTGACGATCGTTGGGTGTTTCATAGGGATTCATGCCCTGGACGACAGCACGCGACTGTGTGCCATCCTCAAAATATGTCAACTTGCCCGGTTCATTTGGTGAACTGGCGCGTATGTTCTCCTCCGAGCTGTATACAATCTCGGGGCTGTTGGTGGGCGTGGCAGAGCCATCTGATTTCTCGCTGCGCACGGCCGATTCGTACGAGTCTTTGGCAGAGTTCTGAAAGCGAAACAAAGTGATGAAATGACCTTCAATTAACCTTCCAGTTCTGTGTAACCTACCTTATTGCTATCCCGTCGCATAAAGGCGACGGCTATGGAGCTACGTCGCTTCTGGGTCTTGTCCGATTTGCTGGAGAAGAGCCCCAAGGCCAGAGAGCTGCGACGCGGTGGCTTCTGTGGGGGCAGCGGTGCTGCCATGTTCTTGCCCTGCTCCGCCTCACCGTCTCCATCGCCGTGCTCATCGATGTTGACCAATGATGGTATGGAGGCGCTGGCCCAATCTTTCCGGAGTCGATACTTGCCGCTATCGATGATGCTCATTTTGTTAACGGCGATTGATGTTTCACTAGCTTCAATTTAATCGTTTATCGCTATCGTTAATCGTTTATCGTTAATTGTTAACTGTTTACCGTTAAACGTCAACTGCTAACTGTAAACCGTTAAGCGCTGCAAATAATATGTTCATTAATTAACAACATTTAACAGAGCATTGCAAAATTGCTGCGCTTGAAGGGAGCCGGGGGCGTGGCAGTAGGCCAACTCTGGGAACAATAAAAAACTAGCTCTCCCTTTGTCTCACTCGCACTCTCAATCTGCCGTTCAACTTTTACTTTCAATGAACTCCATTGAACCGACATTAGCACAGTAATTAGCAGCCCATTGTCGGTCACCTGGAACATCAACGTCGCCACTCACAGTCACCGATATAGCAACAAAAGCGATGATATCGCAGCTTGACTATATAAACGATTATCTAAGTACATGCAACCCATTTGCACAGCAACTCAATTACCCGCTGTGCAGCACTGCGAACAGGGCGCGATCATAGCGGGAATAGGTGATCAGACTACAGGTGGGGTGACTGCATAGATCACCTACCTATAACAAAGTATTACAGAAATCACTAAGTCAGCTAAAGTTGATAAACTGAACTCACTTTAAGTCTCATTTAAAGTAAAGTTATCAACAATCAATCAGATACTCATTAACAGCATCAGTTCCTATTAACGTTTTAATTTTAAATTTATTAATTATCAGTTGTATGTGATATCTGTTATGTGATATCATCGGGTTAAAGCAAACAAATCTGGTAACTAATTGGAATTCACAAGTAAATATTGATCAGCATATCAATGGATTTGAAACAAGAACATTCGAACAATAGAATTGACAAGTTTTGAATAGAATGCCAAAAATGTTGAAATCAAGTTTATGGCTACCAAACTGACACAAGTTACTACTGAATGCGTTAATAGCTTGGGCAAAGTGGTTACACCTGTTGCCAAGCTTATAGCCAAACACATATACCCCAAGGGACTTGAAAACAAATAATTTAAATTAGCTGAAAACTTCATGACATCATAACAATAGCCTAACCTACGACAACAACATAGCAACAGCTAAAATTACTACAGATTCAAATAATAATAACAATAACAAAATTAAAAAATAAAAACAAATACTTGAAATGATAACTAACTACGATGACTATGTTAATTTGGAATAGTTTGTAGGCGTTACAAGTTTGTCTTTAGAAATCGAAAGTGGAATAAACCGATATATACATCTATATATATGTCAGACATACAGCTAAACAATGGTTTAACCCAACCCTACGAACAATGAAATCTCCACGGCACTAGACGCAAGTTGAATGAAATTATAGTTTACTCTCTAATTGCATTCAGCTAATCGGGTATCTGGGGCCTGTAAACTGTCAGTTGTTAGAATTTAACGGCTGGCTGGCTATGCTGCATCTCTGTCTAACACTCTCCCTTAATCTCTATCTCCCTCTCCGTCTCCCTCTCCATCTCTGTCGCTGCGTATTGTCATTTCCAATTCTCACGTCAATTCACCGGTAATAGATCACGGCAGGGCTATAATTGCCTGTAGTTTATTCAATAAGTTGGACAGTTTAATGTTTACTCTGTACTTAAGAGGTGAGAAAGCTTGAAAGGGATTACAGCTTGTTTTCAGCCAAATTGTTTGACTCAAGTGCGTTATTAGGCACTGTGATTAGATAGACTCAGACTCTGGCACCATTCAAGTGCTACAAAAGCGGTTACGACATTATCGCCTAGGCTTTGTATATGTGCAGATTTTTGTAGTGTAAACACTTTTCAAAAGGCTTTAAAACGTGTAAGCCCAACTGAAGTGCCGCATTATGAAACAGACACCCATACACCCATTATATTCCGCCATAGGAAACCATTAATTTAAATAAAATCCAACCCCGCATAACAATTATAAAAATATTCATAACCTTGCATACACATCAAGTGCGCAGCGGAGACTCGGACTCAGACTCAGACCCAGACATCAGACTGAGACGGAGACCGAGACGGAGACAGAGACTCAAACCGAGACTGACCACAATCGTTCAGTCTCAAGGCACTTACATTGAAGCAAAGTTCACGCATGAAAGAAAGGGCAGATAGGTACTACCAACAAAGGGAATAAAGCTACTTCGGGAAGGAGTATAAGATTAGAGTAAGACATTTGGAACAAACACTTGTGTTATATGTATCGGATTAAGATTTTAAACTTTAGTTTAATATTTTGGGTTTATTGGCATAAATCGCTGATTTCCTATATTGAGAAATATTTCCTTATTTAAAAACAAACTTTAGCCTAGCATTTGAGTAATTTTTTTTCAGGGTTCCTATAAGAAGTAAGGAAAAATACGGGTTCAAACTTGAATCACGACAGAAGTAGACTAATCCAGCATATTTTCAATTATTTAAATTCTATATTACTTATATATGTTTTTACAAGGTACATATAGATTAATAATCACATGACCGATTATTTGTTGACTTATTCATAATTAAAAATTCCATATAAAATCAGCTATTTCTGGCTTACATTTTAGTAAGTCGTTTTTTGTGTACTTTTTAAAAGCACCCGTCTGGGCTTGGGTCTGGATTTGGGTCTGGGTCTGGGTCTAGGGCGTTTTGGTCAACTTCCACTGGGCCATGAAGGCGAAAGACGTTCGCTTGACAATCGACTCTTCGATTATGAATAAATTGCTTAACAATTGTGCAATGTGCATAAATGAATAGAAATTATACTCGATAAATTTAATGAAATAAATAAATAAAAACTAACAATAAATGACCAAATCTTACTGTGTCAATGTCATGGTCAGCAAACCGAAAACAAAAACAAACAAAAAATAAATAAACTGGTCTGCTTTTGTCAATATTGGAGGCATTCATCTTATTTTCTTCTGCTCAAACACAAACAATCTTTAATCTGTAATTTGTTGTGGCAAAAATTTTCCATAAATTGGAAAAACAAGGCGCACAAGTGGAAAACTACAGCACGTGATAAGAGCGGCAATAACTGATAAGCCAACAACAACAACAACAAGTGAACATTGGATTTGGACCAAGCAGATGTCATCTCTGCTTGTCATACTTGATTGGAAATGCAACAAACAAGTGGCAAGTGACTATTAAATCATCACGATGACTAACTCTGCGATCTAGCCAACTTCGAGGCGGTGCAGATAAACGAGACTAGTCAGACAACAGGCCCTGGCAGAGAAGGACAAATGGTTCAAGTGAATGGCAATTGAGTTTTTAAACACTGGTGATAAGCGTGTTTTATTTGCTTTAAATCTCAAAAGTACAACATTTGATTGCAAATGAATAGAGTTGAATATAGAAACTAATAGTTTAAGTATCTAAAAGTTTAAGTGCTTGAAATTTGTGGGAAATTTAAAATGTTTTAATTGCTGTTCCAGTAAACTGCATGAAATGCCCAATTGATATGACTTTAAGGGTATTTAGCTGGCCTAATGACCATTACCAACTTACACTAATAAAATGATAAAAATATACAACAAACTGTTTAAACACTTGACGAAAGAAAGAGCAGTTCAAAATTAATACAAATTTGGTTTTGTAACCAATTTAAATCAGCCGATTTACCACTTTGCACTTTGGTCTTTGTTTCTGAGTGTTGACCACACTCAGCTAATCTCAGGGCTAAGTTTGGAGTTTGGTGATAAGCCCAATGAGTTGAGTAAGCGTTCGAATAAGAATCAAAACTATTTATGGCAGCACACAAAAGTGTGTGTAGCACACACTCTCGCACACCCACACACACAAACAGGCAGGTGCACGTGTTAAATTGCACTTTCCCTTTTTTTCAGTGTTCGTATTGCACAAAGCGATGAACGTATGTATCTGAAAGATACAAAACACACGCACCCTAAAAGCGACGAGCAGGAGCGAAGAGCGCAGAGAGCGGAGAGCACAACATTCCGCGACCAAATGAAATGAAACGCAGAAGAAAGAATATGTAAAAACTGGTCAATGTGCCAGTGTGCCACACTAAAATGTACCCTGCATACAGTTGAGTATTTGAATTTAATTTACATAGATGTTTTATAAATTCCACAAAAGAGTATCTCTTTTTAGAGCACCCGTCTATCATTCATTATGTTTCAATTTCTGGGTACAGGGTATATGTGCACGCAATCGCAGACACCATACAATCAACAGCGATCCACTCACATGACACAACAACCAAAAGATACAAATTTATCTAATGCTGTCGTACAGCGAACGTACAAATTGCGTGTCCCACAACAACATCATATATTTCGGATATTTCGTGTATCTTAGAAGTGCATAGAGTGAGAGAGTGGGAAGATCGTTCAACATAATATAATGATGCTCTTAATAAATAAAGTAATATATAATGTTATTTTAATGTCATTTTTAGCCCAGTTTTTAATGTGCATCGACTGTTTAAGTGGCCATAAATCACGGTTCATTCACTTAGTCACATTGCGTAGTATTTAATCCAACTATTTTTAGAGTGCCAGTATAGCACTCGATTATAGTCACGCGAATATTTGTAAGATATCAGCTTTAATTTGAATTTCAACTTGCCAATCACCCCTTAAATAATTTTTGTTTTTTTTTTTTTAAATCAAATTCTACACAAGGCAGCCGGTCTCCAGTCCACGACCCGCTACCCCGCATCCACTTGCGGTAATGCAAAAACCGGTTGCACAGACAATGCGTTAATAAGAGAATTAAATTCATAAATTTGACATGAAATGTGAAACAAGCAACAAAAATTCACACAGGTTAAACAAACAAATGCAAATGTTTAAAGAAATCGATTAGAAATTCCAAAGGAATTTCCAACTTGGCACCACAAACAAACGGATGCCGAAGTTCTAGTTTTGTTACCAAAACTGTTAACAAAATATAATAAAATTACTTTCAAAATACACTTGTATTTGTATCTGTACTAATGCTCTTTGAAAACTCATACAAAACAATTCAAAAAGAAAACAAAACTGGTCGCCAAAATGTCGTTGAACTGTGGGTGTGTGTGGCGGCTTGTGCAAAGATACAAATGTATCTACACGTGTCCGCTACCGTTTTATCGAACGTTTTTCATTAGCAAAAGTGTCAAGTGGCAGCACTAAAAACAACAACAACAACATCAACACCAACAGCCAATATCTTGTCGCTAGCAATTATGCCAATTACACAGTGTGTGTATAAAAAGGGGTTTACACCTATCTAATTTAGCTTTTTTATTAAAAGTGTTGTTGTTATTATAAATAAATGTTTATGTGCTGATCATATTACATAAACATATTAAATTAACATTTCTCTATCGGTTCCATCTATTCAATCATAAACTAACTAGTTTAATACGAGTTCCGGCTATTGTCAATTGCTTTAAGTTATTATCTAAACCAGAACTCATGGGTGGGGCAACCCCAGGGGTGTGGCTCAATCGCAGCATAAACTCACATTGGTGTTCGTGATATCGAGTTCTACAGCTAACATGGATCAAGTAAATAACTCTTGAAACGGTTTGAATGATGCAATAAAAAATAAATAAATAAATAAAAAGCAGTCCAAAATCAATAAATATACTTTGTAACTTTGTACACTGTAAACAACATTTTTATAGTAATCAAAAAATTAAAGAATCGACTTCAATGTTCTAGCGTCTAGCTACATATGAAAGGGATCTGGCATTAAAGTGCTACATTATAATTGTTTAGATATTAGATACGTATGCAACAAGAACTAGAAAGAAAGGCTACTCTTAATACTCATATTTCGCTACAGACAAACCTATCAGACCCCTGTACTCTTTATGAGTACAAAGGTGTAAAAGTTGTATCTCTAAAGGACAAAATATAGCATAATTTTAAAAAATTTACTGTTAATTTCATTTGAATGCTAATTTGAAAGTTGTGTCTAACTAAAGTTTAAAATGTCCCAAATTGGCGTTCCTTAAAACAAATGTATCTGTAAAACGCTAGAATAGAATATGATGATTTGAAGGTACATAATTGTATATGTATCTGCAGTATTTCTAAGCTTGTGTCAATATACAGTGAAAATGACGATCCTAGTTAGCATAAGAATCAAATTCAATCACATGACAGTTCGAAAACAGATATGCAGATAGTTAAAGTGGGTAGAGGGTAGAGGGGAGTCTGAGGTTTGTGGCGACTGAACTGACATAATCCGTAAGCGTGACACTTGAGCCGATTTTGTATGTGAAACTGTGCAGGCCGCAAGAATGCTGAATACTCTACGTATCCGCATTTGTAGTTCTGTATCTGTATTTATGTACTTGCACAATTAAGAATGTGGCTGGTGTTGTTGTTGTTGTTATTGTCAATAATAATTTGAGTCAACAGACAACGGTCAATCAGTGTAAGCGTAATGAAAAAATGAGAGAAAAAAACACCAAAGTTTTTACTCTGACGGAAGTGATCGCCTTTTGTTTGGAAACCAGTTCGGCACTTTGCCTGTGATTTTTCGCTAACTACTTTCATAACTATGTACGTATCTGTATCTGTGTGCTTAATCAAACCCAATCAATCGTCAAGTTTCTGTTCCGCAAACTACAAATGAAATAAATGAATTGAAAAATCAACAATTTTGCTTACAAGTTTGACAACAGCAACAAAACTAACAAATTGCAAAAACTCAACAGAAACCGCAAGACGGAACCAAACAAGTGATATTCAATGATTGAATACCCCTCCTAGAACAACCAGCTTCGGGCGAGAAATGATTGAATATGCAAAACGGAAATGTTTCCCCTATAAATACAAAAAATAAAACTATTTTAAAACATTCCATGTGGCGGGGTAAACAGATTATTGGATTGCGTTAAGCATAAGATAAGAATCCAATAGGAACTGAGATAGAAACTTTCTATATGCAAATTGTTTTTATACTTAGTTCCAAATATATATATGTACAGTAGTATTTATAGTTTGTTGTGCTCGAATAACATTAACATCGGCTACATTTAATACTCAAATCGTAGTGTAAATATATTTTTTGCCCACGCAATATTTTGTTCAATTTGTAATGCGCATTTCAATTAGTCTACAATTTGTTAATGGCAAAAAAATTATATTTAAGCATATAAGTCTCTTAAGTTATTTTGGAAACGTATTTTCTAAATTTATTGACAGTTTCATACCCTGCAAAAATATATAAAAGGGGTAGCTAGGAACTTTTTAAATGTATTTTCAATTAAAGATTAAAAATTTCTTATATTTACCAACCTAATTAATACAAGGCTTTCCAAATTTAATCACTGGGTATTTTCTAACCTACTACTCAATTTCTATCCCTTTTAACGACGGTTTATAAGATTATTTATTTAGAAACCAATTTGTATGCCTAAAATTAGTAACGCATTATATAGAGACACAAGGTTACACCTCAGCTCAGAGTATCCGCGCAAATGATTGGAAAATACGGGTGTATATCAGATTTGGTGGGTAATTAATTGCGATAAAGTCAGCAGAAGCTACTGCAATGCGAGGTCTACAGTGGCAGTGTGTTTATTAAATCATCGACATCATCGACTACATCAATAAATCACACACATTCGGAAAACAACAACAACAAGTGCTCTTTGTACAGATACAAAAGCCGAAAGATACTTGCAAGCTTAAGGAGCATATGAAGTGTCTTTGTGAGAGACGATTGATTTTTTGACTTTTATATTATGTGTGTGGTATGAGCTCGTGTATTTATTTGTGTAATTATGACATTTTTTTCACGCCATGTTAAACAAACAAATAACAAAATCACTGTAAGCCTCTTTGTCCGAGACAAGCGAGCGAAATAAAAACCTCATAAATAAATCAAAAATACAATGTGAAAAACAACAATAATTATAAAAGAATCATTAAAAATATATGTAAGTACATTCTCTGTGGAGCGACAAGCCTTCTTTTGATAGCTGATCGAATAAAATATATACAAACTTTTGGGCATCCTTAAAAGTCACAAAAAAAGCTATAGATAACTCGAACAATGACAACGAAGATAACGATGTGATTTTTCCCTCAGATTTTTTGCTTCCTCATATAAGAGTCGTGCGTTTTATAAATAAATATGCATTTAAGCCCGCTGGCCGTAGCTTGTCGCCTTAAAATCAATAAAAAGATACAAAAGTATCTACGCAACGAGTCGCCTCGCGATGCATCTTGTACATTAATGTTTTAATGCTTTTTCCGCATTTCCGTGTTGATTTATAAAATTATTAACGCATTTAATTAAAATATTTTTTTCACAGTTGCCGGAATTGATTTGCATTGCCAGGCAGGCACGCCCCAAAGCGATACGCCCTCATTTTATAGATATTATTTATAGTGTTTCGCAACAGAAAATTGCCGCATGACTTGGCCTGGCCTGAATTTACCGCTAGTTGGCACATAATTTTCATATTTTCATAAAAATAAATATGTTTATCTATAGAGTCGTTAATTATGCACCTATCGCGCGACAGGCTCTAAAAGAGCTTATATGTGGAACTACTAGACTTTAGAGTCCGACGTGATAAATGATATTAATAATCAGAAATGGAAATTGTGCCAAAGTTTCAACTAAAAACAAAATAGAGAAAAACAGAATAGGCACAAATACGCAAAATTCAAAACAACTTCTTATCAACTAGTCAAACAGCAGTTAGATAGTAGATTACCAAACTCAATGGAAAAATAAATACTTCAAAATAAAATATGTAAAATACATTTATTTTAAAGATAGACACGATTAAATTAATTTAAGGCTTTTATCCACATTTGATTGATGGTTAGCAAACGTTTAGAATTATTTATTGTTATTTAAAAACTGTTATCATTCAATTTTGCTAATCTGCTAAATATTTTATGAACTTTGGCTATTTATACCACATCAATATAACGGAGCTTAGAGCTTTCTGTCAGCGACGTTTTGTTCTCTTAGTGGAAAGAGCGTTGCAGACAGCGGCAAAGAGAGAGAATGAGAGACAACGGCAGAAGAAGCAGCCGCCAGGCAGTCTACAAAATCCGAATCTAAAGCAGGTTGTACTGGATTAGCATAAATTGCGAAAAGAAACAGAAAAGAAGAGAAAAGGAATGATGAAAAACAGTTAGAAAATGAAATTGCAATTTTTGGTCAACCCTGGTCTACGGTTCTCTACCATTAGGCCAAATAAATTGTGCGAGTCCGAGTTGGAAGGGCAACGGTATTTAATGTTAATATGAGTGCACAGATTTGGCGTCTTTGCTTTGGGCTCATACCATTAAAAAATACATACATATACAGTGTACAGAAACATATACACATGTGCCTTCATTACTTTTGGAATACCGTTGCCTTTTTAATTCTCTACACAAATGGCGTGGAAGGGCCATAGACAAAGCCAAGCTCGGAAACGACGAAGACAGTAAAACTTGAGTGTTGAACTTTTTGTTGATGGGGTTGTTTTGTTTTATTGTGCTGATGACCTTAAATTAGGCGTAGGTCTTCAGTTTTTCACTTCTCTTTCATATTCGTCGATGTTGGCCAAGCTTGATTTGCTTGGTTTTTTTATTGTTTCTGTTTTTCTTCTTCCACGTCTTCGTATTCTTGTTGTTTTTGGCTGGTCAGCTGTTTTTGTGTGCGCGTTGGCCTCAGGTTGTAATAAATAACAAAATATTTTTACACACTCATAAGAAATGACAACAACATTTCATAAGGAGCATGAAACCATACTCAAATTGCCTTGACCCGCCGGCATGAGCCGAGAATAATGGCAATAATTTTGTTGGTTAACTTGGATTAGCACAGCGCCTAATGTGAATACTTATCTACACACAAACATATACATAAATATGTATGTGCACATAAAAGTGAATGTAATGCAGTAAGCGTTAAAAACGAGAGGACAATAACAATTCCAGTTGTAGAGTTTCGCTCTTTATTATTTTTGGAGTGCCGGAGAGTAAAAGGGCAGCGAACACATGGATGACCGTTCAATGACACAAAGAAAACGAAAATCAAACCGAAAACGAAAACGAATAGAAACCTAGACTGCTGACTGCAGTGCAAGACTGTGCTGGGCTTAGAGCTGAGCGAGAGAGTGAGCTAAGAAAAAGAGCGCGAAATAAAGAGAGGCAAGTGAGAGAGTTAGTGCCAACCGCTTCCCGGCTTGGCAGCTTTCGGCAATCGTTTCTTTGCCTATTTTTAATGCACAGATTACAGAGTGCAGACAATTTTGCTTCCTATTTTTTTCTTACATCATTAGACACAAACACACACCTGCTTGGTAGCTTGATCGCTTTGAAGCTTTGTCGCTGTGTCGCTTATTTGACGGTTGCCTTCTGAGCTTCAAGCTCCTACTGCACTTCTTATATTCCTCTTGGTGTGTTTCCGCTTCTTTCTTCTTTGTTTCTTTTGTTTTAGTAAGCAAGTAAATTCGGTAAGTTGTTTTAGTCACATTTCTAACTGCTATAAATTCACTTTATTTTCTATCACACTCGTTTTTAAACGTTTGATTCGTATTTATTTGGCACAAGCACTCGCACGGTAAACTTTATTAATTTCCATTAGATTTTTATGAAATTCTTCTTTTGTTTCTCTTTGGCCACAGGCGAAGAGTGTAGAATTAGTGCACTCTGGAATTTTTTTTTCAAATTTAAATATTTGCGACGTTAGTAAATGATTTATTGTAGAGATTTAAATTCGCACACACTCCCAAAATAAATGTATGAATTTTGAAATTATTCTGTTCTTTGCTGTGTATTCGTTTTTGTTTTGAAGGAGTTAATTAAATTAAAAAATTTAAATATTTATAACTAATGGAATTCATTTTTTCCATGTCTGAACAAATGGAATGAAGCTCTTTATATTAATCTAACGGTATTCATGACGGGTTGGAATCCAAAATTAAAAATGGAGACAAATATGGTTTGCTTCCAATCAAACGAAAACTAACCACGAAATGGGCACAGACAATATCTGACAATTGCAATAAAAGCAGCAGCAACAGTAATAGCAACAACAACAACAACTTTGTCATTATTACTGCTGTGGATACAACAAATTAAAAACCACACTCTCTTTGACTCACACACACACAAGTATACACAATTATGAAGACATACAGATAATTTAACAATTAAACAAAACATGGGAATGTGTGACGGGGTATTTTATTATTATTTTTGTATTGTTTTAAACAATTTACAATGCTTTTTGCTGTCGCTGCACATTTGAACCCGCATTTACACTTATTTATATATTTTATTTAGCACGTAGCCGATTTACGGTATTGTTATTATTATTTATACATTTAAATTTGTTGTCTTTTTTTTCTCCTTTTCTTGTTTGGGAGTCCGCGCGCGCCTTTTTTACTTAATCGATTTACACAAAATATGAGTTTTGTCTACTTCGTTTTGCGTTTACCTCGGAGCGATTTGCTTGCGTTCGTTGCAAATGAAAAACTTAAACTGATCGAAAATTTGTGCCGTGAAGCGAACGTGCATGGGGCTCAGAAAGCAGCAACAAAACGCCAGAAAAACAAAAACAACACGAAATAACCGAACGCCAACGAATACGAATACGATCTTGGCGTTGACGTCGCTGCTGGTGTTGTCGCCGCTGCCGCAGTCGCTGTCGACGCTCTCGTGTAAATTATGCTATTTATTGCCGACGTACAGTGGAGTAAAAGTGCTCATGTGACAGTTTTAAACTGGTGAGAAAATGTCAACTGCTAAATGCGTTTGTTTGATTTCATTATTTTTTAATGATCTGGAAGCGAAAGAGATCTTTATTTTTTAAAGCAGATTTATTATGTTTTATGGACAAAACGCCAACATTTAATTAATAGAAGTAAGCAAATTATTACATGATGTGCCACTGTGCGCAGCTTATTTGTTTGTAGGGCAGCGCTCTGAGCTAACCGCTCAACTCTTTTGGTCTCTCTCTCGCTCTATCTCACTGTGTTTCGCTCGCATTCTGGCTCTCCCGCTCTTTGGCGCTTGTTGCTCTCTGGGCGCGTCGCCATGTGCTTCAATAAACATAAACTTGTTTTTGTTGGCAGGTTTAAGCGCAGCTTACACATTGTTTATAAATTGATTTTGTTTTAATTTTTTATGATTTATATTTAACGTAACACTGGTTTCGAATTTAAAATGCATTCAATGCTATCATTTCCTTTAGTTAAACTGTCAATAAATGCAATAAGTAGATAGATAAAATTCGAAACGCGCCTAACATTCTAACCAGCTTAACATAACGATGCAATGTTAAACTCAGTGCTGCTGGCAATAACAGCAAACGTTGCTGAAACATGTTGCTAAGCATTTGAAACTGCGCAAACATGACGTTTTCAGCCGTTTTTTAGCTGATTTTACATTGGCTGTTAATTCTAATGATGCACGTGTGCAATGAACTTGTTTCAAATCGGGAGTTGTGTATGTTTTATTTTTTAATTTAGTATTTATTGGAGGTTAGTCGCTGATGACTTTGCAAATTCAATAAAATTACTCATTCGCTTTGCGAGCCGGTCTGTAATTACACACATGCACATAATTGATCAGTTTTAACTTAAGCCTTAAACATTTCCTGCCTTAACTTAATGTAGGTCACTGATAGGGTGAAAGTGCGAATGCCACCCTCAGATGTTAGCCAGCCAAACAACCAGTTAAACAAGGAAATTTGCTACATGGCCATTAAAAATGAATTTAACTACTTGTTGTTTGTACTGTACTGAGATAGTATTAAATGTCGTTTGTATCGTTCAGTTGTCAGCCTTGAACATTCCTTTTGAATATTGCATGAGAATTTCTTTTACCTGCAAGCGTTCAAAAACCATGACTTGACTTAAAAATTCAAATTATGCAATACACTTCTTCTTCTGTGGGTTTTCTTCAACTTTTCAATCGAAAAAATGCCAAATCATTGAACACTTCTGTTGTTCGCTTGTTTGCCTTCCGTTCTGCGCTTTAATTCAAACCCGAAACCTTCGAAATGATTACACAATTGTAAATTATTTCCAGTCTCTGGATAATAATTACAATCATTAGGCAATTGCAACCATAAGTACACAGATTATGGTTAGCAGTATTTTATAGCATATAAAATCTGTCTCCTCCCCTCTACCGCTCTCTCAGCTTCTCCCACTAAAGCAATACATCAATAAGTTGAATTTTATTCTCCTCCGGATGCGAAATACACGTACTTATTCACAAGTATTCACTTCCTTTACGACAGCACCATAATAATTGTTGATTTAAATGCTAATTAGCTGAGAGTCGTAAAAAAAAAACACAGTTCTCCACCAATTTTAATGCCAAACAAGTCGGCACTTTAATCGATTCGATTGGCCAAAATAAATAATACTCGTGTGTCGGCGCAATTAGCTTTTAAAATTTAATTTAAATCTCTGGCAAAAATCTATAAGATTTTAATACATTTTGTGCGGCTCCTTGACACACAACAAACACAAAATAAAACAGGCGGTAAACACACAAACACACACATGTTTCTGTTTTTGTATTTTTCATCTATTTTTCACTTTTCATTAAATTTTATTATTTTGCTCAGAAATGATTATTTTTGTTGCTCGCCCGACGAATGTTTTCATTCGTTTGCTCGTTTATTCGTTTCTTCGATCGTTCGCTTATTGTGTTCCTCTCATATTTACATTTATTTATATTTATCTTGGATTGCAGTTTCAGCCACTGCAAAAATAAACAACCGCATTTTGTTTACAAATTAAAGAATAAAAAAAAAATAAATTTAAACAAAAAGTAAGCCAAGGAAATGACTGTGGATCGGTGCAAAAAGCGACAATTTTGTAGGTGGCTGAACCGAAAAACTGAAACTAATAAAAGCGAACTTTTAACTGCATTTGAAACTAGTTGCTTAGTTAATTAAGCTTTGTAAACTGGGTCCCACTTGTGTTTTTAAAATTTGTTTATTATTGGTATACACAACTAAAAGTCTTAATTTTAATAAAAATAATTTTATAATATTAAAAAAAAGTATCACAGAATAGAAAAGATTAAGGGTGTGTATAAAATTTAACTGCGGTTTGAATGTTTTTAATATTCACTTACTTAAATACTTAAATATAATCCAAACCTTCCAAGAAATTTCAAAAGCTCGCTAATCTTTTCCTTCATTAATTAAATATATATTATGTAAGATATGTTAAATATGTGCATATCGATAATGTATGTAATGTTAAGAAATTGCCGAAACATCGTTAAGAAAGTAATGTTAAATAACGATTATGTAATGTTGTATAGGATAAGTATCGATTAAAGAGTGTTAAGAACCTGGTAACATTATGACACGGTAACCGTGATGATATGCAGACGTGTTCTGACTCTGCTCTCATCTTTTACAATAAAATCTGACGATAAACCATCCTTCCAAACCAAATTAATATAATTTTCAGTCTTTAACTAACTTAATATATTTAAAATGTTGTTTAGTTGAGTTTAGGTTGTCAAATAAATTATGATTAGACTTTCAAATAAATTGAGATTTTTAAGAAAGTATTGATTTCATTTAGTAAAATAAGCGCTGTTGCGTAGGAAATTTATCCCTCAGTTATTATTCTAGAATAAAACTCTTTAAACGACAAATGGTATCATATTATAGAAGAGCGATGACTAATACAAACGCCCATAAAAAACACCTAACTTAAGTCATCGTATAGATAGTAGTTCCATTATTGCAAATCAGCTGCTGCAATTCGCTTTTGGCTAAGAAGCTTTTTGCTAAATATGTATGCAAAGCAAAAAAAGCTAAAGCTTCAGTTTCCATAAGCATTATATTATGTCTTTTCTGTTTGCAATATCGTGTACCGTATGGCGGAAGGTGTAAAATCTTTTAAGAAAAGTTTCGACCACTTTTATTTTGCTTTTTTCACAGCTAGCTAAAAATAGCTAAACAACAACAACAACAACAACAACAGCAATGACAACGACAACTACAACGACATCGTGGCTGTGATTGCAAGTTGTTTGGTTTTTGCTTTTTTTTCTGCTACTTGGTGTGGTCCAATAATGAAAAGAAAAACCGGCTTGACAGGAAAACACAATTTTCGTTAAAATGAGGAAAAAATTCAAACAATTTTGTACAACTCGGTGGGCGGTGCGACGCTCATTGTGTCTCTGTTTGTGGCGAACTTTAAATACCCTACAAATTATGTAGAAAGTAAAATGTTATATTGGGGTAAAACTTTTGAGGAGAATCGGTTTTGAATGAATTAAAATACTTTAACTTATTTGGATTGTATTTATTTCAGTTTTTAAACCTTTTTTAAATTTTGTATTAATTATTTTTAAAAATAAATTAAAAAAAAATAAAAAAATTAAACTGCATTTAACTATGTTATAAAAATCACAGAGTATTTTAAAAACCAACTTAAAAAAAAAAAATGCTTTTTGTCAGTTCCCATTTTCAGGTATTTTTTGCTTTTTATATACGTATTTTGAAACATGTTTTTAAATTATTTTATTTTTAGACCTTATTTTGATACTGGACAAAATTACAGCAAATGGACCGAATTATACAGTGAAGAAAGAAGGTTGATGTTCCTTTTGACCAAGTTAATTCATGTGTGCTTGTGTCTGTTCAATTTCCTGCCTGGACTCTAAGTATCGAATTTGATTTTTCATCATTTACTCTGTGTTGAGAAATAGTAATGTTACACAAAGGAAACATTTATTTTTGAGTAGCATAGACGGTCGATGTGATTTATTTATCTTTATTTTGGCAGCTGTCTGTCAAATTTAATGTAGACGTATAATTAGCAGGGTATAATAGAATAGTAAAAAACTGTTTTTAAGAAAGAACTTATTCAATTTCTATGAACCTAAACATATAAACAAATGATACAAAACAAAAAAAAAAACCAATTGTTTTAAAGACTAACTTCCCAACTTAGCTTAATTTATATTTTGAGCAAGAAAATTTGTTTATGATTTTTTCTTATTTTTTATCCTCTGTGACATTGGACAAATAATTAATTTGCATATTCGAGTCTCGAATCTGAAATTCAAATCGAATCGCCAGGAGGGAAGTGATAGAATTATTGACAGTTGGAGACTGAAACATTTGTCATAGCACGTTTAAATATTCATGTGCAATCATTTTTTATATGGTTAGCAAAATAGTTGATCAAAATCGTTTCAGAAGCAGTCGCGACTCTCAAATTAATGTATACAGTTTGTGGTGTGTCTATGTGTGTATTTTACCCACGGGTCTTTATGATAAATTATTTATTTATCTTGCTTTAACAATTTGTTATCAACATTTCAACACATTTTGCGCATCGAGTTAGCCATTTGCCTATTTTCCACAAATGAGGTCAATGTCAGTTATACCATAATTCTTATTGTTGATATAGTAAATACTATAAACGTAAATTTTAGACAAAAGTCCATTTATTATACTTTATTTACCAGACATTTGGTCACATCAATTATAGGAAGATTTGTGCAATCGTGCAATCGAATGATTATTATTAATTATAATGGCCCATCATCATATCACAAGACTTAAAAGATATTTTACACCATTTTAACTCAATATATATACAACTCATAGAAAGCCACTCAATTATAATGTTTGCTTTGAACTTCTGGTGGGAACAGTTTTTGTTTTGTGTGCACATTTCTATTCCCAATTTACTAACTGATTATAAAATGGCTGTTGGCTAACTGGAATTCTGATAATACTGGGTGAGTAGTTTTTAAAGTGCGATTTACTCTGTTATGTTTGAAAACTTAGCTCTTATCAGCCAAGGTCATTTTCTTGAGTCCCACAGTTTTCATTTGCATGCGGACATTTCTCCAGAGGCATTCCACAGCCCGTGACACTTTACAATAACAACAATTTATTAATATATGTATGAATATGAATATGCATGTACTGAGGGGAAGGTTACCTCAGCACTGCAACCTCCATACTCAATCTCTTCCTGCTCGCACTGCGGGTGAACGTGCCAAACACCACGCACTTAGTCTCGCAATAGTTGTTTGAAAAGAAAACTTGAGACAGCTGAAGTAGGGAGTGTCCGACTAAGAAATACCATTTCAAATCAAATCAAAATTGTACTCGACTGTCCAATATATGTAGGGGAAGGTCCCCCGTTGTGGGCATAGTTTTGTTTTTTTTTGGCTTATTACTTTTGAACAAAAGCATTTCAGTTAAAAGTGCCTGTGTAAACTTAAAGGTAGAAGACTTTAGAACCTGCCAGGAATTAAAAGGATTGTATTGGATTAAAAAAATTGTATGAAGGAGAATTTTTTTGTTATGCTCATAAATGCGTGTATTTGTTTCGTTCTTAGTTCAAAAACTTCGTACTGTCATTAAATACGATTTACTATAATCAGATTAGTGGAATATAATTCCTGTCTAAGTTTACACTACCAGAGAGTACCACGATAGGTGACTTTCCCCTAAATAATACATAATTTAATAAAGCTGTACCCATCTGACCAACGCATAATGATTGTAAGTTCAGTAACAGGAATTTTCTGGTATATTTAGTTTACTGCTGTAATAGGCCAAGCTTCACACGGTTATACTCAAACAGCTGTTAGAATATAAGTAGAAGTATAAGAGCATATGCATGAACAGGAGAATGATGAGTAAGAAGAAGAAGAGGAGAATGTGAATAAGTATTTAAATTTAAGTGGTAAAATTTAACGTTTGTAATTAAATAAATTAAATTGTGATTAAATAAGAAAGAAATAAACACATATGTAAGTATATAACTACACTGCCTTGTAATAATCAAGCTTTATAATCATACAAGACTGTACATTTTACAGGGTGTCGGCTGTAGATATTTAATGATGTTCAGTCTTCTAAACGCTTCAGGTAAATGCGATTTGAAGTTAATAAAAAATAGTAGCATTATATTAAAAAATTATAAAAGAGTTATAAGAGATTGAAAACTCCACCCACAGTTTTAAGCAAAAAGATACATTTTAACTCTACAAAAACTCACATTGATCGGTTAGCAAATACAGACTATTTCGGGATTTATTATTTAGATGTCTTTTTAATAGAGTAAGTAGAAGTCGAGTGGTTTAGTGTAGCGTATCTATATGTCACGTTCTTATACAGGGTATTTAACACTAAATATGTCGTCATATGGCACTTAATAACATAATTTAACTACGTACTTAATCGCGTCGACATAAAAGTTTGTTTGTTTGTTTGCTTGTTTGTTGACAAAAGTCGCCAGAAGAACTGATGGAAATTTTATGACATTTTATTGGGGTTTTTGGAAAATTGTACTTGTCCCGCTATTTGCCTACTTGCTACTTACGTATGCGATTTTGTTTTTGTTTTTGTTTTCAGGTTTCGTTTTTGTTTTGATTTCATTTCGCGTCTTATCGGCTTTTGTCTTAAAGATTTGGGTAAACAATATTCAGAGCAAATATCAGGTAACTACTGATATGATAAGCCAGCTCCATATATTTCGTTATGCGTAGATCAGAAACAAGCTAAAGTTCTTTTGAATCGTTTTAGTTGATTTAAATACAGTTTTAATGTCGCACCTTAAAAGGAGTCCGAACAAAAGGCACAAACTGAGCTCAAAGTCAGCTGTCAATCAATCAATATATCAGTGGGAACACGCCCCATGTCAAATCTAAATTGAGCTGTTCGATAACCATATAGAGTTTGAGACGATGTGGATTACTGTCCCCCGAGTTGTTGTCATCTGTTTGTCATATCCTTGTTTACATGTCGAATACTTAATTTCATTTGTTTAAAGTTTGTTTAAACATTTACAGATTTCGAAAGTGATAAATTTGTAAAGCAAATCAGAACGCAAGTTTCCATTGATTATCGCTGATCAGCGATCAATGATCACCGATTAAACTATGTTTATTGCAAGGACAACCACAACCTCAAACCCAACAATTACTATGTTTATTTATTAAATATATATAATAGTTTTGGATGCTATCTAACATATGTGTTGGGGGAAAGGATTGGCGCACTTGCTTAATATGTTCTAATAAACAATAATGATAGGTAATTATTTCAACACTGTCTGAAGCAGTCAATACTATTATATTATTGATTGAATGTCAATTATTTGACATTCAACATACCGTTACAAGGCCATACCTAAATTATTCACAACCTGCTCTGTGTAGGTCAGTGTAAATTGATGTACTTTCTAGGTAACATTTAATTGTATTTCATTAAATCATTAAATAAATAAAATTAAAAATCTAGACTAAGCAAAATCACAGTTTAATTTCAAAGAAATTCATACTAATAATAATAATAAAAATAATAATAATAATAATAATAATAATAATAATAATAATAATAATAATAATAATAATAATAATAATAATAATAATAATAATAATAATAATAATAATAATAATAATAATAATAATAATAATAATGATAATAATAATAATGATAATTATTATAATAATAATAATACTATGAATTTTAAACAATTGTTTATGCTACGTACGAAAGAGGAAGAAAGTTGAATGAAAGCTCTAAAAGTTTTTGAGATCGAGGTGTACATACGGACGGATAGGCATAGAGAGAAAAGGATAGATGGACATTGCCGAAACTATGATACACTCTGTAAGGGTACAATCAACGAAATAATATCAAATATGTAATATTCCTAGGAAATTCACAAATAAATTTGTACATTTCTGTAGTGTTTGGCACATTTTGTAATTAATTAAATGAAAAATAAATTATTTGAAAAGAGTAATAGGTAAACCATACAGATCTACAAATATAATACAAGAAACGGGTACATTGTTGATGTCTGATATAAAAACTTAAAACTTATGTAAATAAATAAACACTATTCCTAATTATTTGTAAAAAAATATTCAATAATTGCCTAACAAAAGCATTCGCTAGGAGGGATTGCATCCCGAAATTTACACAGATAACTTTCAGAGTACTGTATACAGTGAAAGCTCCCTTGGTCGGACAGCCATGGTTCCAGTATTTTTGTTCGCCGAAAAGAACGGATTTTGTATGAAAATTATGCTAAAAAAGTATAAAATTAGTCCGCTTAAGGGAGATATTTGCCTGATGGGGCTATTCGCAAATATAGCTTTCACTGTATAATGGCCAGATAAATTTTGCAATTTTTATAGTTATGAATTGAAATGTAAATGTGGAAGCTTGCAAAGTTCTCAGATCTGTTGGGTACAATATAGACTCTCAAACTGATGTTCTGAATCAAACCCGATCTGCTTATATTGACAACCATTAATACTGACAGGGTACATAGCTATTAATTAAACACTTTCTTTTGCATATATTTAAAATTTAATTAGCAATAAAGTATAGTATACGTCGAAAACAATTGTTAAAGATGCTGAAACCGACAAAGTGTGAGAGATAGAAGGAGAGAAGGGAGATGGAAAAGGAGAAGGAAAAGGAGAAGGAGGAAGATTTTTGGTGACACAATGACTGAATTTACATGTTGAATTCTCTGAAGTAATTTAAAAATTAATGTCGACAATTTGGCTAAGTGCATTTTGCTGCCAGCTGGCCAAGACGAACACAGACACCCAAGCACACACATGCAGGTACACATATGTGTCAGTGTGTGTGTGTGTGAGTGTGTGTGTTTGTAATGCCTGTGCTTAGATAACAAATATATTTCGTCGCATTTAATAAAACGAAATTTATATTTTTTTTGTATTTTTTCGTATTTTGTTTGTTTACAAAATGTCAAGCGAAATGTCAACGCTAAGCAGCAATGACAATGAAAATAGCATTGTGTCCACAAAGTGGCTGAGAGACGACTAGACCAGGCCAAGATAGGTATACACAATATATACATATACATATACATACATATATATATTTATATTTATATGTCTGTATAAGTATATGGGATTATAGTAACCATAAAAGTACATTTGATTTGTTCACACCAAAATGAAAATCTATTAAATATTTATGATTATTTGCTATTAATTACCCATGAAAAGCCATGCTTTAATTGAGCACACGTGAGTGTGTGTGTGTGTGTGTGTAGTATAGAACACTATAAATAAACAGTTAAATCACCAATTACAGGGTATAATCACATGGTAGTGATTAAAATGCCTGAGCGACACGCTGTCTCTGGGATTATGGCCAACAAACAGTAGCATCAGTTAATTAGTCATAGAATCAAAGTCAGCAAATGACTTTATCTAATAAATTGCTCGTTTGTTGGGCAAACAGAGTGAAATGAAGAGATCAAGATTCCAATGCAGAGGGGATTTCACAATCATTTATAAGCTAATTTATTTTTTAATTCATCTGAGAAAAGCTTGAAATGTAAAAAGAAACTAATCACTATCGTTCAATGGGTTTTTACCGCCTTCTTGCCAACCGACAGAATCGGAAGCATAAAACTATGACAAACATGACCAATTCTGACAGCTGGCAACAACATTGAACCAACGTTTACATGCAACCAACAAAGACATAACACTGCTAACAATTTGTGAGTTACAACAGCAACAACAAACACATGTACAAGCAGTGGAAAATGCAATAGCAACAGCAGCAGCGGTAACGGACACTTTCATGTCGCATTTTATCCTCGATTGAGGACCAGACCACAACAAGAGCAAAGCCCCAAATGGCCACAACATTGACAATTGTCACGCCCACTTTTCAGCAACGCCCAATCCACAGAACACAGCCGATCACTCCAACACTAGACTGCATAGTGGTGCAAGTTAATTTAAATATAAACTATAATATCAAACATATGTATTTATTTATGTGGCTAGTGGAATGAATACTAATTTACATTACAATCTATATTAATTCGTATTAAAAATAAATTTTTAAAAGTCTCAAAGCATTCAGCATTGGAAAGAAGGACTTCATATGAACACTATTATATTGACTAAAATTATTTTATAATACAAATGAATGCAATAAAAAAATGGCACACATTTAAATTCATTTAGTTAAAAGGCATCTTATAATTAAAATTACTGAGTATAATTTTACATATATGTCAGTTTAGCGATTCTTTACAAATTATGCCAGGATACTTTAAATTAAATTATAATTTAAATAACGAACTTAAAATGTACAAAATATTCAGTTGACATAACTAAATGTCCCTACGGGCACTTAAGCTCACTCACAATATGTTGTTTACGCTCTACGCAAGCTCTGCAGCTGTTAAGCCAGGCTGTTATGTTTCTGTGTTTGTTCGCTGCAATAACAGAGTATATTAACAGAAGCCACACCGTTCACGCATGTTATGTTAATTGCGCTCCTTGAGTCTCTATCGCTGTTAATTTTCTATTTTAAGGTATGTTTTTTGGGATGTTCATACACACAGGTATCGACATCCCTTTGGCTACTAATGCTGATCAATAATACAAACAAGTATTTAGCCTGACGAGCATTGAACCTTTGATTTTCTTCTTTATTCTAAACTCATTTTTATTAAAAATAAAGGAATATTGATAAAGTGTTTAAAGTATTTTAATCTATTTATTTCCTCTTCTTTATTACATATTTGTATTACAAATTCTATTCGATTAATATAAATTATTTTAAGGTATGCCAATTTGTCAATTGTGTACTATGCCAACTACAGCTTATTTATTTAATTATTAATTATTTATTGTATTAATTACATCAATATTTTTTTTTTTTAAATCTTAAGTGAAGGTATTTTTGACAAATTCTATGAGTTTGGTGCTAAGTGTTCATTCTAATGCAGATTGGAACCACTGTGCGCCAAGCAATCAATGCAAATTATAGCCAAAAACAATGCCAGCAACACTGTCGGTTACAAACGGCAATATTTTAGTGTTAGTGTTGTTGTTGTTGTTGTTGTGTTGACGTTGACAGGCGCACTGAGGCTCATCACAGCTGCAAGTGAAAGTCAAACATGAATTGCAAACACACACACACGTCTACACACACACACCTACGTAATTTAATAGCTATTTAGTGTGTTGTAGCCGAGGACGAGGGATGGCGGGGTATTGGGGGGGGGACGTTAGCTTCTATGGGGCTATGTTGATGACGGCCATAATGTGTGTGCATCGTTTCAGGGTCAACAACTATTTGCAGTCACTGTCAGTGGGTGTACGTGCATGTATGTGTGTGTCAGAGAGTGTGTCTGTCATTAAGTAATGCGAACAAACGCGATACAATGCAAAATGGCCCAAAGGACTAGTAAGCGTCCAAACAAACAGACTCAGATCATCACCAAGAACATTATAATCATCATCATCTCATCAATATTACTCCGGGCAGACACCATTCGGTACGTGTTTGGCATTGCTATGACCAACTTTTATCATTATCAACTCTATAAAATTATTCACACATCATATTAGTATAAATAGTTGAAAAAGCCAGGGGCCTGTCCGACACTTCCCCCTCTGTAGCTTTATATACATATATTTGCCTTTCAATTGCATACATTGTTTCAAAAATACAAATTTGGTTGACGTGTTTTTTATGGATCTGTTTTGGTCGAATCGCATTTCAATTAGCGAACTCAACAGACAAATCGTGTGTGGGCAAACACTTGCGACTACCTGTCTGAACGCCTCCAAAATTCGCTAACCAATTGAGCAAAGATTTAAATCGGATACGCGTGAGGAGGTCAAGGTCAAGTCTACATAATTTGTATACATCCCTAAATAAAAACTTAAAACTTCCTTTACTCTGGGCTTGTATCTGAGTTTTAATTTTTACAAAGTTATTGAAATATTTTTTCGTTTTTATTATACACCCATTTTAATTTTAAATGTGCCACTTATAATTTTCTAGTTAAAGTCACAGATGCGGAAAACGATTTAACTACATTTACATTTAACTACCTCCTTAAATAGTCCGCTAAAGTCGGTGACAGATTTTATGGTTTGCAAGTGAAAAGCTACTAAAAAATTGTTTTGTAAATTATCAAAAATATAGAATTGAATATTTTTAGAACAAAGCCGCTGTTGCTGTCGACTTTGTTATGCATTTAATATTATTTGACCGATTTTTATGATCGCGCCTAATATGTAAATGCTTAAATATTTAAAAGTTTATTAAAAATTAAAAAATGTAAATTTTAAGATATGTAGGTTTATAGTTAAAAGTTTATTTCTTTTTTATTTAATCACTAGCTTATACTTAAATGCTTATTTCTTTCTGACTTAGTCACTCGTTAATTTATATAATTACAATCGTTAAATTTTAACATTCTTCTTGCTGTTCTTATTTTAATGCTTTAAAACTAAACTCCGTTCCATTCCATTCTTCGTCTTCTTACTCATCATTCTCCTGATACTCTTATACTTATACTTCTACTTATATTCTAACAGCTGATTGAGTCTGACCGTGTGATGTCTGATCTACTACAGACAGTAAATGATTAGTCTTTAAAATGATAACCTCATAAAAATATCATTGCATAGACCATGGAAATAAAAATGGAATAAAAATAAAATTAAATTATGAAATAACTAATTCAATTTTAAATCATAGGCACAGAAAGGTGTGGCCGATATTGTTAAATTTACAATTAAACAAATAAAGAACACTAGCTCCTCGGTTAATACTTATGTATGTGTAACCGATACCACTTCATATAAAATTTGTATCCTTCATAAGAGTGTGCAAATAAAAACCACAGTAAATTCCACAAACCAACTGCCTGTTAGTGGCCAGCGAAGCCTTCGAGAGGTTTACAAAAAAACAAGTGAAATACTTAAAAGTACATAAATACTTATAGTATATATACATATTTATAAGTATGTATTTGTATTTTAAAAGTGGACAAACAAGCTGAAAGGCTTCGCTTGGCTTGAACATGCAATCAACTGGACAGACTGGGCAGGAAAGACAAAGAGCACGACCAAGAGGAGACAGAAATCAACAATGTTGATCAAGGTTAATGCAAAAGGGTTTCAAGGTTATGAAATACCTGGCCGCTGGGTCTTGAGCAGGGCTTTAAGGAAGCCCGAAGCAGCTGCAACTTGAATCCTGATAACAAAACAAAACAAAAAGAAGACAAAATCAAAACTAAACTTAACCACATAACCAGTTTTAAGTGCCAAATTAAAATCGAATCCCATTCTCTTCCAGTTTAGCAACTTCGAGGTCAAGCTTTACGTGAACAACAACAGGCAAATTGTTATGTCTATAGAAAATTCTGTAAACAAGACGACGACGAGTCTATAAAGTGAAAGTTAGCTTCGCACATGGCTTTTTAATAGAACAAGAAATATTACGCATACGCCTTGTTGGGGAAAGAAAAAAATAAATACAAAACTTGAAATCACTTTTTCTTTAGCATAGTTGTACATTATGTACTAAGTTTTCGGTTCCCTGCATTTTTTATGCTCTTTAACCCTCTTGTTTAAGTCGTGTCCAGAAAGTTTTTCATGTTGGTACAAAGTTTTAAGCTGTCCTAATCACAATTTTTTGAAAATGTTTTCCATAAAAAATATATGAGATGTCTTTTATCACTCCCTTGTTTAATAGGCGTTTTTACATACAAATTTTCATGGTAATTCAATCGAAGCTAGCTAGCAGTAGTCCAATACAGTAAAGCCCTTTTGGCCTTTTTCCGAACAAATCTGTCATGTTTTTGAGTGGTTCGTTCGGAAATCCCCTATCTGAAAATCTGGCCATTTTTCTCGTATTTTACGGACATTTTGGCCTTTTTTTTCAAATAATATTGGTATCACTGGTTCACTGTTTCAATGTGTTTTGGTATTCTTCTAAAGCTAAACAAAGAAAATGTTAGATTGTTTGTATACTTCTGAAAGTTCTTAAGAGCATAGGCTGTAAAAAACTATAAAATTCCGACTTTTGTGATTATTTTTTAGCGCCAAACGAACATTTAATTTAAATTACTTGATGAAAGATTCGCTTAGAAGATAATTGTAGTTTAAACTAGATCAAACTTTATGAGAAATTAGATACTATATAGTGCCTATAGTACTGCTTGATTTCTGAGTTCTGATAATCGAATCCAATCCAGTTTCGTCTTATTTTCGTCTTGTCTTGGACACAGGACCAACCAAATTAAAATGTCAAATTCAATGGATTTATGGCCAGTGATTCGTTTGTCTGTTACTATTAAAATTACACAATTGTGTTGTTATTTTTGTTTTGTTTTCTTTTTTATATTCTTCCTTTCGCCTGTCCAGTTTCTGTCTGTTTCGCTCCGTCAGCGATTTTTGCTTTCGTTTTCATTTTCGTTTTCGTTTGCGATTCGCCTGCGTTTTGTGTGCTCTGATGCTTAATGCGTAAACGTCAATCATTCTTCTTCATTTCCTACCACTTTTTTGGATTTCATGCGAGTAATTTACGAGTCGGAATGAAATACATTTTTTTATGCGTCAATTCTTGGCTTTTATAGGTTACAACTATGCGCTGCTTAAGCCGTAAATAACAGAGTTTATTTTCGATTTTTGTTTGCACTTTGAATAGTTAAAGAATATAGTAAAGGCCGTCATATAAATTTGTAAATGAATGCTTGACTTAGCAAGAATCAAAGTACAGTCGGTTTACCCGACCGTAAGATACCCTGTGAGAAGTCCGCTCCTGCCTTGAGATTATAGAAATCTTCACTTTGCGTGCGAAATCAATCAGACATCCAATTGATTCTAGTAAACGCAACTCCAACGTTACAGATGAACAGCTGATCTAAGTCACTTATCGATTATTTAGTATCGTAGCTCGAGCCCATTATAAATTTATCGATAATGAATCACTTAAATGAACTAAAGGACTGGTATCGATAGATGAATCAAAACAAAACGCGACAAAGCAAGAAGAAGAAGGAGCACGCTCTGTCTCGCTTGCACTTGCTCACACCTTTTTCTCATACAAATGAACTATTTTCGACCGATTTGGCCTATGGGAGCTATAGGATTTAGTTGTCCGATCCCGACCAAACTTGGTATGAATAGTTATAATAGTACTTTAAACTTAAACGGTCAAGGCTTGTTCGCACAAACCCAATAAACACTCATAGGGTACAATACAAGCATTATAAACAATCACAGGCTATAAAAATACACAGGATATTTTGGGTCTGGCTTATCATTAATAAAATGTTTGATTAAAAATTCAGATTGCTCTTATAGACCAGTGAATAAAGGGGGTCTCAAGAGAACTACTCTAATAATGCTGGTGTAGTTCCTTTGAATTATATAACTGCTCACACAATTAAGCTTAAGTACTTAACAAAAACTTAGCCACAAGTAAATTGCGCCACTTCTCAGATTCTTCTCAAACTCTGCAGATTTTAAGATACGCCCGTTTTCTATTTATATTCAAAGAGTCCGTTGCGTAACACTTACCATTTGGCAATCTTCTGGAATGTTATTCATAGCTAAATATCACTAAAAAATTGTTATTAATTTTTCAAATTAGAATAATTCCTACTAAAAGTATTGAATTTGAATGTGCGATGTGCGGTGCAGTTTTGAGAAGTAGGTGCGGCATTTCTGTATAAATATTTATGTATAAGTTAAATTCGGGGCTTTGTCAAAGTTGAAATATACAGGTTTCTCAACTGTGTGCAACTAGAGAGGTTTGAATAAGACTGTTGTATAAGAGTCACTATTTACGTTGTGCTTAAGATTTGATTTGATTGTGAGGTCGTTTTTTGATGTTCATTAGCAAAAAGTACGTAATAATAAAGAAATTCAATTAATCTTAAAATTAACAATCCGATTTACTACCGAAAAATGCAATTTTTAAAGTTAATAAAATAAAATAAAAACTCGTTAATAAAAATGTAGAAAAAGCTTTAAGGAAATAATACAAGAGACAACATAAGAAGACTTACTGCCAGGAGAAACTGCCGGTGATGCCGTCTTTAAGACGATCGCGCAGCGAACGCTGTCGACTCGGTCCGGAGCCGCTCAAGGGCGGCAGAATGGGATTTTCACCATCCTCCAGCACCGTTGATATATTCGAGGCGGACGTTGATATGGGTGCGCCGGCATGCTCCATTATCGGCGGCTGTTGATGGTATTGGTGTTGGTGTTGGTGCTGGGGATGGTAGAGATGATGGTTCGATTGATGTGGTGAGCCCGGCGACGACCCCGCTGGTGAATCTCTGTTGTTCAAATGGCGACGGATCGAACCATGACGTGGAGAATTTTCACGTGACATTATTTCAATTTCGATTTGATTTTTTGGGTTTGGATTTTGGGTGAAATATCGGTTTGTCGTTTAATTATCAATAGAAATTTTGCAGAAAATAATCAGAAGCATAAAACAATTAGTTCAATTGCAGCCAATTCTTTTGCAGTTTTTTGATTCATTTATTCTTTAGTATTATTTTAATTTTTTTTTTTTTTTTTTTCTTAGATTTTAGATGAAGAAAACGAGCGAGCTGAACATTGTTTATTTTTTAAGTTTTTTGGTGTTTTTTTTTTTAAGTGGTGAGTTTATTTATTAATTGCACATAGAGCCAAAAATTTGGTGTAAAAGTTTGCTATTTGGGAGGTAGGCATAATCCAAAAAAAGTTGATTTGAAAAAAATTAGTTAAGGAAAAAAATTGATATAATTATAAGTATTCAGACATTGCATTGAGTTTAGTATAAAAGAAAGTTTATAAAACGCGAAATGTTGTAAGACATGAGAGCGGGGACAGGAGGGTGTGTTCTCAGTAGTATAAGAGTGTGAGTGTTATACGTGTGAAGAGAATCACAAAAGATCCCATATGTTTAACAGTTTATCTTAGATGGGTTTATAAGAGGATACAAAATGTTGTAAGACATGAGAGCGGGGTTTTGGTGGTGTGTGGTTATTAGTATAAGAGTCTAAAGAGAACCGTGATCCTCTAGTATACAAGTGTGAGTGTAATACGTGTGAAGAGAATCACGGTATAAATATATGTCTGACAGTTTATCTTAGATGTTTTTATAAGAGCTTGTAAGGGTAGTAAAGAAAATGTAAGACATGAAAGCGGGGATTGGAGCGTGTGTTGTCGTTAGTATAAGAGTGTGTGAAGAGGATCACGGTATACACATATGCTTCACAGATATAAGAGTAGTATAGAATATGTTGTAGGACATGAGAGCGGGGATTGAAGGGTGTGTTGTCAGTAGTATAAGAATGTGAGTGTTATGCGTGTGAAGAGAATCACAAAGGATCCCATATGTTTGACAATTTTTCTTAGATGAGCTTATAAGAGATTATAAGAGTAGTATAAAAAATGTTTTAAGACATGAAGCGAGGATTGAAGGGTGTGTTTTTATTAGTGTGTAAAGAGGATCCCGGTGTAAATATGTTTGACAGTTTATCTTAGATGGGTTTTTAAGAGATTATAAGAGTAGTACAGATTGAATGGAATTATTATAGAGCACAATAGTATAGATATATTAAAAGAGTATTAGATATATTTGAAGAGTATAGTAGCCGTATAAGAGTAGTATTAAAAGCGAGTAAGAAAGTAAGTTTATGAGTCGTATAAGATTGACATATCTATGTATGTTCGGTAGTAGACAATTTTACAATTATAGAAAACAGAAAGCGATAAGAATATGCATTGTATAAGATAAAAATATGTATATAAGAGACAAGAGTCGTTTAAGAAAAGTGTTCAAGCGGCAAGCAGCATGCTCTTTCCTTAAAGAATATTACGTCGTTATTTAAACAAGTCTTTTGAAAGGTTTTTTATTTCGTATGTTTTTGAAAAAAGCAGAAAAAAATAAGTGTTTTGTAAATGGATTTAGAAAATAGAGAGGAACAACAAATATATGATTTGTTTGGCAAAGAAAAACGCACATTTTGTTTGGGCCGTGTTTGAATGGAATTTAGCGGCAGGGTCGAACGCGTACTACTACGAGTGCATCCAATATCTCAGGCTGTTCCCTATGTGAATATCCAATTCAATAATGTTAAATAGAAAATGATAAATTTGCAAGGATAACTGCATTATAGTAATAATATCTATATTTACATAGGCATATCTAGAGGTGGATATCGTAGTCGTACGAAACTTGTTTTGGATAGATAGTCATAGCAATGCATAGCAGTCGCATCAAGTAAAGTTTATCATATGAAGGCACATTACAAGTGTTTTAATATCATATACAGGTAGTTATATATATGTACATGGAATGGTATTATTGTTTGTTTATTATAGGTAGGTATTACGAGTATTAGAACGTTTAGTAAACAACAGCAAGGAATGTGTGTACATTTAGGCAGACATTTATAAGAGAGTAAACAGTATTAGATATTAGATATTTTGATATTTATAAATTTCTTTTTTATTTAGTTTGTTATTGTTCGTTTTTTGTTTCTTTCTCTTGTTTTCTCGACTGTTATCTGTTGCACAAATATTGACATACATCTAGGGATATGGTTGGGTATACGACTATATAGTATACAAGTATATATCTATTGGTATAGCTGGATATAGGTTGAACATATATATGTGGGCATAGCTGTTATACGAGCATTGTTGTTTAATTAGTTTTACGTATTCATAATTTAATTAGCAATATGCATAATTCTGGTATTTGATATTGGATATTAGATATTTGATATTGTATCTGTATTCGTATTTGTATCTGTATTTGCGCTGTATCTGTGTGTTTGCTGTGCTGCAGTTGTCTTCATTTGTTTGTTTGTTTGTTTGATTCTAGATTGTAATTGTTGGACCAGACTAATTCTAGTTCTAATGTTGAGTTTGTGTATTGAGTTCGCTGAATGTGTTTATTGAGTTAAATGTCGTTTAGCTGTGTGTGTTTATAGTTATTAATTGCATTATTATTTGTAAGTAGATTAGATATTGTTGTAATGGGCAACGAACCTGAAAGTAAAACAACATCATTAATTAGTTTATATCTGTAGATAGTATATAGTAAAACAAATTGTCATGAAAGATAATCTAAACTAGTTGAGACTCTTGGGGGCACTCAATAAATTCAATAAATAATACTATAAATAATATAAATAATAATAATGCACAACAATCTCTTTTTTAAATGGCTGGGGTAAAAAAAAAACTGTTTGAATCGCTTGTAAAAAATCACAATAGAGAAAACTTGAAATTTTGTTTATAACATTTGAATATAATTTGTGTTGTGGCAGTTTTTCACTGGGAAAACTTTTCTTTACATTCCAACTAGACAATATAAATAGCAAAAGCCTAAAGGAGAAAGGATTGTTAAGTTGGATATTTAATCACAATAACCGCAAATCTATCTTTATCCGAATAACCAACAGGAATTACCAAATTTTATCAGCGCACATTTTCTAGTCCAGCTTTATTACTCAACAGAAATATAATTTAACCTTAGACCGTGCTGATGGCACAAATGGCATTCAATTCAATTCATTTAAGCTCAATTGAAATTATGTGTTTATAAATAATTCATAAATCAAATGCGGTTAGTATTTCTGCAGCGCAGTTCTGATTGATCGAAGTTTTCAACGATTTATGCAGGATATTGCACAATGCCGAATGCTGTTTCCTCCAGCGGCAAACCTTGAAATTTTCACATTACAATTCATGTGTTCGACACTAAATCCAATGTCAAGTTGCATTTGAGTCGTGCGCTCTCAAATAACCAAAGCCGCCAAAATGAATTATTCATATGAAAAATTGCAACGGAAACAAGAGAAAAATATAACGAAAGCCAGCAAAGAATGGTTGTGCCTTCAAAGTCGGTTTTTTGGGGAAAAGAACTTTTGAGGAATAACAAGAATTTACAACCATAAGTAGTTTAATACTAAGTTATATTATTTGTTACTTATTCAGTGTCTTCAATCATTGAATTTAATCTTTAATCGTTTTAAAATTTAGCAGAAGGTGTTAAATTTGGTCACGAGAATAAACTTATTGTATGAATAACTTTTATATTCCTTAAGTGGTGTCCACCATAATTTCACAAAAAGTATTCACTAACAGATGTTTCGTAAGTCGTAGTTTACATGGGTTATTGTCAACCAAGTATTATTAGATAAAAAAGAACATATATTTAATATATTATCTGCTCAGTGGGCAATGTTATCTTTGTTGTTTTGTGACAACGTTTCAATTTATTATACTTTTAACAGAGCTGTCAGCATTAAATAAACAGCCTGAAGGTATGCAATGGTTTTTAGGTCTGACAGTTCTACAGTAGCAGCCAGAATTAAAGGGAATGCTGCTGCAATTGAATGAGTTTATTAGCTAGAAATATGTATATATGTCAAAATTACAAAAAATTAAAAATCTTAGTTTCGTTTTTTTTTAAGTTTATAGTTCCATTTATACTAGCTTTAATTTTTGTAGAATTAATTAAAATAAACATTTTCTAAATCAAGTGATTGTACACAAATCATTTAAACAGCCAAGTTCTTCACGTCTGATTGCTCTAGCAATTGCAATTTTGATCCACGAGTTGAAAGTGAATGAGTTTCCATCTTCGATGCCTCTGGCAATGCTGTATTTGAGCAACTGCAAGACTGGCTGTTCTTTTAGTTGTTGCTGTTGGTTTAGTATCTTTGCAGTGTAATTAAACAGAAGCCGCTTACGTTGAGCACCGCTCGTGGGATATATTCCTCCCTTGGGGTAAAGATACGCCTATTACTTTTCACAGATACAAACACAAGCTTAGATACAAATGCAGATACATACAATGCGTGAAGCAGAAGCAGAGACTATGACAGAGACAGAAAAGAGATAAAGAGAAAGGGGGAATGACAGTAATGCGCATAACAGGACTTTATGCAGTCACACACATACAGCTGCACACACCAACCAACACACACACACACACACCCACACACCGATACACACGCAGGCATATACTATAAAACCAAGCTCATTATTATTATTATGAGCAGTTGTTGTAGTTAATGTCCCGACATTCACGCTTTGTCTGTTGCTCTCAAAAGCCTTTTCCTCCGTTACCCCCTTATCCCCCCTTCCCTACATCCCTACATCCCCAAATTCCCCCCTCCCTTCCATCGCTAGTTCTGCCTCTGCCTTTGTGCACAATTTTGTTGCTTGCTGCTGTTGCATTTGTTGTATGGAAACTATAAAATGAGCAGCAGTCGCAGTCACCCAAAGGAGGCAAGAGAAGGGCTTGTGGGCGTGGCCGGCTGCCCCTGTGAGGCGTATTTAATGCTCGCACTCAAAGTGCATAGCATTGAGGTCTCCAAGGGCTGCACTGTGGTGAAAAACTATCAATCAGCTATCATTTTGCAAAATGTAAAAAATTAACAAAAATTCTCAGCAGCTATGAAACATTAAAATAAATAAAATATATATTAAAATAAATAAATTTCTTCTACTTTCCTTAAGAATAAATCGCTCATAGAAACATAAACAGGTAATTGTTTTATTAATTTAATTTAATTTAATTAATATAAAATCGTTTAAAAAATTTGTGAACTTGTGTATTAAAATAAATTTTAATTTAAATGTAAGTATAAAAATAATTAAATAAAAAAATAAAGTTATGATAAAATTAGTTAAAATAAAAGTAAATAATATAAAAATAAATTTTTTTTTTAATTACACAAAATTAAATTCACCATTTATTTGTTCAAATAGTTATTCATAAGGTTAAAAAAATGTTAGGAATTTTTTTTTAATTGTTATACGACTGGTTCATTTTGGTTCAAATTTTGGATCAATTTCCTTACTTTTTATATCCAGATTAACTATTAATTAATTGATAGCAAGTTTAATTAACTTATTTTGTTTTTAATATGGTTAGTTAAATAAATTTTTATAATTTTCTGTTTTTTTAAGGAATTAATATTAATGTTACTTATATATATAACTTTTATTTTGGGTAATACTCGCGACCGCTCTTAGTCAGCGTTAATAAATAAAATAAAAATAAAAAAAATGTATTTCCTTATAACTGAACCAATAATTTTGGTATGCGTAGATATATACTGCCGATTAACATATGTATACTCTACCTATATATATTTTACATATTTGCATAGTTACTATATTTTTATTTACGCAAAATAGTAATTTCTAAGTATATTTAAGTATTTTTATAAAAGAAAATTTGTATTTAGTAAAAAGCCATAAACTTAAAAGTTATAAAATGCCACGCCCACTGTTGTCAGTGTGGTATTTTGCGGAAGTAAATGTGGCGCCATGTGCGACGAACTTGAATGTGGGTTTCTGTGGATGTATGTGTGCGTGGGTGTGTTTGTGTGTGTGCTTGTGTGTCTGTGTGTTTTTTAATATGTGAGCTTGTGTTAATGTTTCGACTGCGTTGAGTAATGAATGCCGCCTGGAAAAGCATAGAAAGCGAGTTCCAATGTCCTTACACACACATACACACACTAACACACACACACACCCACAGCCATTTTGAAGGCTATGCACTTAAGCGAGGTCATAAATACACGAGCAGGCTGTGTAACAGAGACAGCAACAGAGTCGAACAGAGAGAAAGGGAAAGAGCGAACTGTTATATAAAATGACGGCGAACTTTAAGCCTTTAAGTCGCAACATTGCTGGGCATTTAATTTTTGGCCATTCTGTGGCTCGCACACACTTAAACACACCCACACACACACCCCTAGAGTGTGTCAGGGGAAGCAGAGTTTCCGCTTCTGCTGAGCTTTGTGATGTTTCCTGACACATCGTTTGTTGCCTGGCCACAGTTTTACTCTTCATTCATAATTGCAGGATGCATTTATTTAAGGTTCCTCCCTTTTCCCCTCTGCCTCCCTCTTTCTCCTTTTCCACTCACTTTCTCTTTTGCACTCTTTGTCCTTCTCGTAGTTCTCGGTTGGTTCTGGTGGGCAAACATCAAGGATATCCTTGAGTTGGCACTGAAAAAATATTTACACTACGTGGACACAATGAATTGCACTTTTTGCCAGCGAAAGCTGCTTAAAGCTTTAAAGCTGCTTAAGCCACAATACACAAGCACACAGACACACACACTGACACAGAGTGCATAAATATGCAACTCATTTGCCCTAATTGAGTTTAATTTGCATACCATTTGTGGCCTACACACTCAATGTGGGCGTGGCCATGCATTAGTTGCCAAATTGGCAGCCGTTGCCATTAAGGGTACAAAAATTTAGTTACTCTACTCGAGCAAATGGCCAAAATGCATGCCTTGTGCATTGTCCAATGGCTAAATGCAAATTACGCTCACATATTTTGCATACTCCGTTAGTCTGTCCGTCCAGCCGTCCGTTCATCCGTCCTCCTGTGCGTTGACAGTGCCCACTGGCAGTCAGAGCGTATACGTAACATGCAGCTGACTGAAAACCCAGATAATGAATGGACCAAACAAAGGAAGTTCCCTTCGGGGCCAAATGTAATTTATGCATTAAATGGAGTCAATTTCACAGTGCAAGTGTCCTTTGTTTAAGCACAAAGCGAATAAATCCTCGGTTGCATATGTAACCAATACTTTGAGTATATTGAACGATCTGGGAATTCGGTTGATTTGGTATCATGGATCCCTACATTTTAGCCGATGCATTCAATTGCGTTTGCACAATTTAGCCTATAGCATAAGGAAGTCTTCGTTGATGTTTTTGCAAATTTCTTATATACTCGACTGTCGAATGTGGGATGTATTTCAGTCGAGTACATTAAATAAAAGATACTTCAAATTAAGAAAGCTAGCTGACTGTATAAGTCCTAGTACTCAGTTGCAGTTTTCCATACAAGTTTACTATTTTCGAAGCTTTGGCTATAATTGTACGATCCACATCAAACTTGGTATGAATAGTCACAAAGTCACTGTACACATAATGTTTGGTTGCGATCGCTCTACTAATACTACTGATACTACATGTCTTCTTAGACATTTTCTGATCAATATTATATATTTGGCATGAACACCACCAACGGAGTACAGCATGATGCACAATTGCCAGAAATGCATTCATTTGGTCCCTAGAACGAGCACGTGGTCTTCCTCTCCTACGTTGTCCGCAAACCACCGCATCAAAAACTGATCAATCCGGAGTTGTTACCTCCATAAGGATGATGTGACCAAGACAGCGTGGACGCTGAATGTCTTTTCGCTTTATTATGTCCAAGTATCAAATATATATGTACTTATATACTTTATGGTGACGGTCACGCTTCCTTCGACCTGTTATGCACATTTTGCGTCTGACAAACCTAAAAGACCACTGTACTCTTTATGGAAATAGGATCTGAGCAGGTATCACTTATTAGGGACATCCGCTCATTCGGGGAGTCCATTTAGAGTAGTTTATACAAAGCGTCTCCCAATTTATACCAAACAAAATTTCAAAATACTCTTGAAATAGGGTATACACAATAATTATAGCCACGAGAATTACTGTTATCAAAGGGGCAGAAATTGCACGCTACAAATATATATAATTTTAAGAAGTATAACCGTCTAAACAACTTCAGCCCAAATGATAATGTAGCTGAAAACATATTAACAAGTTTAGTTTAGCCAAGACCGACTCTTGAAATCAATACAAGTAGCTTAAAAGGCAAAAGATAATTTGTTAATGAGCAGATCAAGTTTATTTATTTCATTTCTATTTTAAGAATAACAAATTCTGCTTAAAAGACGTACTTTTAGCAATCAGTAGCTCATAATTAATATCGCCTTAAGTATAAAATCAAAATTCATTGAACTGCATAGAAGAAATGTGTGTCTGTTTATACACAGGGTATCTGAGCGTCATGACGTCCCGACTAGCACGCTATTACTTGTTTTAATTAAAGAGTTGTCCCAACGACTTGTGGTTCTAAGGTGTGTTTATAATTCCCCTACATATACACACCACGATGATGACATTCTAACTTGAATTCCCTCCGGCAGTTGAAAGTGAACCGGCGAATCGAGTGAACGTGGAACAAAATGCCTCCGAAATTATTGAGTGGCATTATGCGATCGAGTAATGCGTATCAATCATTGCGTCCTTTAACTGTTATATCGTTTCTGAGCCTAGCTCCATTTAAATTTCATATAAATTCGGATAAAAAGGTGGAGACTTCGAAATGGTTCTTTGTGATCGGGATTATGCATTTTTTGTTCTATGTGTTTTGTGCCATCGATAGAGTGTTTATGAGCTGGTTCATCATTCTGCTCAACATGTCTGGCTTCTTTATTATGTTCACGAACTTCATATTTGCCATGTCTAGGCGACAAAAGCTCGTCCGCATCATACAAAACAACCTATTGATTGATGAACTTTTGGAAAACCTTGGAGCAAAGATGAATTACCAACGCACCTTGCGATTCACTTGTCTTGTTGCCTTGGGAATGGTGATCTTCAATGGAATATTCTTTTGTATCCGTTATGGTTATTCATATTTGCCAGGTGTGCCTTTGCCACCATTTGTTTCCTTAATGCGATTTATGCTGCCACAAGTCAACATCACGATCTTGGTCTTTACGTTCTTCTGCATCGCACACTTGACCCAAACACGATTCCGAAAGGTGAACGAAGTGAGTAAACTTGGATCAAAAGTAAAGCGTATGAAGTAATTTAAGAAACCCTTTATAAGAAAACTTTTAAATACTTATGTTTAAATAGTAAGCAAACTCGCACCAAATTTGATCAGAATAATATATATAATATTATATAAATAATACAATCAAAGTAAACCAAATCATAATACACTTACTTTGTTATTTTATGTGCTGGATCTAAGAACTGGTATTACAAGCTGGTAGTTAGTTCTGAAGTTCCTTATACACAATTTAGTATCTTTAGTATCTAAAGATCCCCCAATAACAAGAAAACCTAGCCAAACCACAAATGTTACAGCGTTGAAAACATAAATTCATTACTTTTAAATAGTTGTACGTTGGTGTACTAACGAGACAGTACTTTCAAGTTAACGAGTTAACACCAAGGAAAGGGGCTTTTTAGCTCGCGGAACCCTGCAAATAATGCAGCCGTCTCCCGCCCAACCGACCGAGGGGCACACCGCATAACGTACGGCTAACGCGAAACGTGTTTATTTGTTAGTATAAAACCAAAATACAATACATCATAATATAAAATAAATAATTAAAGCCATATTAATTACTATCTAGACAGGTGACACTGAACAGAAGTTATAATTAAAGGAATAGAAGTAGAACTAACTGCAACTCGAGAAAATTTGTTGTAGTTACAACACAGGACTCGGAAAGGATTATGGATAGCAAAGTTATTAGATCAGGGTGGATGAGAGAGTGGGGCAAAAAGTTTCTAGTATGTCTGATAGGAACAGCTAAACAAATCTGGCTGATTAATTCGGGAAATTCAATGTTATTTTTATAGTGCAAGTATAAGATATGTTTATAAACTTAGATTCTACTGTCTGCAAAGATAAAATACACGATTTAACCCTTTTTCAAAACCTCTTTAGGGCTGATTTTAGCACGCACTCTCCAAACTTTTCACAACCGCTTGAAATTGTTTTGCAGATTCTCCAGGACATTCGGGATGCCCAGAAAGAGCAAAATAACACAATAGGACTATCGCCAACTGAGTATTCAGTGGTAAATGTATCCACAATTTATCGACAGAGTTCCGATTACACCGTTAAACAACTGTCCAACATACACAGTATTTTGTGTAATACCTGCCAAACAATTGAGGAATACTTCACTTATCCTTTGCTAGTTACCATTGCCGTATCCGTGTTAATAATTATCACCGACGACTTTTATATACTGGACGCCCTGATGACGAAGAAAACTTGGACTCTTTATTTCTTGGCATTTGTCTCTCAGATGCTTTGGTGCAGTGCCTACGTGTTGCTTGTTGTGGAGTCCAGTTGCAATACAATTAATGAGAGCACTTTGAGTGCTAATATTGTCCACGATATTCTCAATGTTACGGAAGATGCACAGCTGAAGGATCGTCTGCTTCGATTATCACTACAACTGATTCACCGCAAAGTCAACTTCACAGCCGCAGGAATGTTTAGCCTGGATCGCACTCTTTTGTTCACGGTATGCATAGAAATATATCTTAACATCTACTGGTATTTAAATATATTTATTTATTTTCATTTGTAGATTGCTGGTGCTGCCACCTGCTACCTCATAATTCTTATGCAGACTCGCGCTGCTGCCATCAGTAGTGCTCTCAATTAGTAAATCTACTGAGTGAAACGCATAACATTGCAAATTTAATTTAATTTTCAAAACGCACGTTTAAATTAGCCAAAACAATTTGTAAAATTTACAATTTAATGTAATTAGAGCCTGTACTCACAAAGACTACAGGGATCTAATAGGTTTGTCTGAAGCAACATGTGAGTAACACCATAAAGTACAAATATATTTTTGGTAATGTTCTTCGATGTTCGTATATACGTCCGTCTATATACATACACCTAGAGCCTATTTCGCGATTAGATCAAGTTTATTTCAAATGGTTATCCCGCCACCTACCGTCCCTAAAAATTAAAACAAAAACATCTTTAGCTTGAAAACAACTAAGCAATAACTACCTCACTAAGTTAGATTCAGATCGGATAACTATATGCTGCAGATCTTACCCCGTTATGAGTACGGGGTATTTTACAGTCGGCACGCAAGACAGCAGCTTATCTTACTACATCTGTTTAAATATTTTAAGTACAGAATATATAAAGCACATTAGCTTATTCTCTTTAATTCTTTACTTAATTAAAAAAACTAAAACTGAACATAGTACTTAATTTACATAAACATTTTAACATTTCGTGTTTATAGCGTTTTTATACCCTTGCAGAGGGTATATTGTTTTGTCACGAAGTTTGTAACGCATTGAAGAAGGCGTTTCCGACCACATAAAGTATATATATTCTTGATCAGCATCAACAGCCGAGTCGATATAGCCATGTCCGTCTGTCTGTCCGTCTGTCCGCCTGTTTCTATGCGAACTAGTCTTTCAGTTTTAAAGCTATCTTAATGAAACTTGGTACAGATGTGTATTCTCTCTGCACGCAGATCATTTGTAAAAATCGGACAGATCGGACCACTATATCATATAGCTCCCATAGGAACAATCGGTTGAAATGCTTAGTATGACAATTTTCGGTGTCTATTGACCGATTTCAACGAAATTCATAGAGAATCAATTTCTAATCGTGTCCCATAAAATTGACCAAATTTCATCCAAATTGGGCTTCTATATCATATAGCTACCATAGAAATAATTGGTGATTGAAACCGTATAAGCTTTTGAATGAAATGTGACAGTAAAAATATTACGTATTCAGGGTCCAAAAATCTGTCTATATATAAAATGATTTCTCAGATAAATCTATTTAATTTTCAGTTGATTTATTATGATATTGTGACTATTCTCTTAATCAAGTAGATAACAAATGGTTAAATATGTATCTCTAAGAATAAAAAATTACATTTTTGAATGTTTGAAAAATGATGTGTAACTAAAACAATAAGATTACAAATAAAAGATTTAATAAAGGCAATCTTCATAGTCGAGCTGTTCTTTAAATCTAAGAATACACAAATATTTTGCATCCGATATAGCAATCTGTAAGTAGAACAATAAATGTACAATAGCAAATAATAATTATGTATCTATATGTTTGTAACTCACTTGTTCTGGCGTGAGGCCTCCAAAGTAAGGTATGTGTATTCGTAGAGGCTCTTGTACTTGAGGATTTCTAACTTTTTTCAGAATATTCAAAGCGTCGAGCACAAACTGGAGCCCTACGAATCGGCTACCATATTGCAGTTTAATGTCATTAATTTTATGACATTTTTGCAAAATTTGAAGCAACTTTTGGGCAATATCGTCAAAGTAGAGATATGATGTTATGTGCAGCACTTCAAGATCAGTTAAATCCGACAGTGATTCATAGAATACTTCCTCGTCGAATCCGCATTTTAGGCTTTTCAATGACTTGAGCCGTGATATCGCCTCCATTTCAATGTAGTCTATATCTTTTACACCAACTATCAGGGTCTGTAATATTTGACAGTCCCTATTCGCTAATTGTTGGAAAAGTGATGTGAGTGAGCAGCTTTGTGGTGAAATAATTTCCAAATGTGTCAAGTTGTTTAACTGTGCCAAGTTCTCAATGCCCTTCGTATCACATTCCTCCAAGTCTAGAGACAATTCGGTTATTTCTGGTAGTCTTACAAATAAGTTGAGACACTCGGAGTCGTTTAATTTACAGCACAATTGTCGTAAGTTTTTTATTTCCACAATTAACATCATTTCCTTCAATGATAATGCTCGATTTGTTATTGACAACTTTAGAAGATTCCTTGATTCCGCAGCCGACAATGCACGTAGTAATGTCTCCAAAGAATCGCATTCATCAGCTCCTAGAGAAAGCTCTTCCAGTTGTTTTATCTTGGCCAACAGCTCCACGTTTTGCCCATCACCTAAAGTGAGCTTCAATCTTTTAAGGTTGTTGACTTTGGACACCTGCTCCACCTCTTCAAATGTGAGTGAGTTTCCTGATAGGATCAGAGATTGAAGACTGTAATGTTCTTTTGCCGAGAGCTCACGGAAAAAGGGCACAAGGGAACCATCTGGATAACTGGTTATTGTAAGCTCTTCTAGGTTTGATAGTTTTGTTAATAGCATCAGACACTCGCCATGTGAAAATCCACATTCCAGTCTTTTCAAAGATCCGATTTTTGTCAACTCTAGAGTTTCCTCATAATTAATTTGAGCTCCTTTAACACCGTCCAAATCAGTATCATTTGATTTGAAGACTACCTCTTCCAGCATTGAATTTTGCTTTAGAGCTAATGATCCAAAAAGATCTTGAAACGTTCCAGGTTCGTGTCTGCCATTGATTTCTAGAGATTTCCATTCTGGCAACTCACCAAGTGGACCATATTCCTGGGCGTTGTGCACATCACCGTCATAGGAACTGTTTAAAATTGTAAGCTTGCTCAAGTTTTTGTTCAGTGTAATCTCCCGAAAGTGTCGTATAACAGTTATTTCATTTGAGCATCCCAATAGCACTTGAAATACTTCATCTTTTATGTCGTGGAAACTGTGCGACGATGTGATTCTCAGTGTTTCCAGCGCTGACAGATCCCTAAGTAGTTTTATACTTTCAGGAGCAGAGAAACTACATTCCAAGTATCTCAATGTCTTAATTTGAGCAATTTTCTCTACTTCCCGTTGGCTGATGGGAGGGCCAGCAATCAATAATTCTTGAAGAACTGTAGAAGCACTAGAGCCAAAAGCTTCCAAGAGTTCGGTTAGGGAGTTTTGACTACGTCCTCCATAGATACTTAGATTTGGTAAACTTGGTAGGCTGGCCAGAGGCTTAAGATCAAGTGAATCAATTTCTGTTGTCATTGTTATCGTGAGTGCTCTTGTAATTTTATCCAAGACTATATAATTTTCTGGACTGTATATGCTGATATTACCCTGGGACTCCTCGACAAACCTTAGAATCGCTTGACAGAACTCATTAAGCTGATGTTTCGAGCTTATCGTAAGTGACTGAAGTTTGTCATGATGGGCTATTTGGCTAATACTGTCGATTTCTATATATTTACAACTCAACTCAGTTAGTGAACTAATTTTAGAAATTTCAGTCAAGTCTTCTAGACTCAGGGGGGATCCTTCAACTGTCAATTCATTAAGTTCTGAACATATCTGTTGAGATAAGGCTTTGAAAAGATTTCGCATTGAACCAGTTTCCAGTGTTTCTATTGTTAAGGAAGTAATTTTAGGCAGTTGTTTTGGGAGCTCCATGGATTTTGTATCAGCGAAGCAAAAATTCAAAGATTTCAAAGATTCGATTTTCAGAACTTCTAGAATTTCCTCGTTATTGAGCTTTGCCACACCTTTATCGCCTCTGGACTTAAAGCATTCCAAGTTCGGCGAGTTTTTCTCAGCAAACTGCTCAAAGAGCGACTTCAATGTGCCGACTTTGTGCTGTCCATGAATATGAAGACTCCTCAAACTTGTCAGATTTGATAGGAAAGCCAAATCAGTTGCATCGGTTTGTTCATTTTCAAAGTTTAAAGACAGCACTTTTTTATCCGTCGATCGAAGCCAAGTTAAAGAAAAATCATCTAGACCCACTAGCCTGCATTTTAATTCCTGCAGTGATTTCATCTTACATACTTCTAGTACATCCGTACTTTCAATGGCTGTTTCATCTATAATCAGTTTTTTAAGAGTACTCGGTTCCTTAATGGCCAACGCTCTGATTAGCGGGGAGAGGCAGCCGCTTTCATCTACTCCGACCATTCTCAAGTTTTCTAAATTTTCCAGCTCAGCAAACTGAGCATAATCAGAGCCATTTAAGCCGCTTTTAGATGTTAAAGTTAGTTCCTTGAGCGCTTTGCAATGCGGTACAATATCTGTGATTTTTCCATTTACTTCATTGCTCATTAAATCCAAGCGACTCAAACTAGGATTTAATTTGCAGAAATCAACCAAGTCAACAGCTTTTAATTTTGTATTTATTGAGAGGCGTGTCAAGTGTGGGAACTGTGGTAGTCTGTCAAGAGACCTTCCTACAATAGCAAACAAACAAATTAAACTTTATTACTCAGTTCAGAGAGTGCGCGAACTCACCTTTCATATCAATAGTGAGTTTCTTTAATCTTCCTTTGTCTCGAATCGCAGCTATGAACATATTCAGTATTTCACCATGATCTTCATTGAATGTTTCACCAATATAGTTCAGTTCTATCTTTTCCACTTTGGTATTCGATTCGAGAGCATTAATGTACACCCTCCAAAACCCTTTTTTATCTTTGTGCGAAGGTTCTTGGAGACGTTTATAAAGTTGGTCTAAACTCACATGAACACTTTTCGATTCAGCAAAGTATTTTTGCTCAATCTCAAGTCTGTAATAAAGACTGGGATCCCACTCGCGCAGCACATTGCGAAACCATTCACACGTTAGCGCAGAGCTGATAAGATCGGCATATTTTATAGTATCCAAATTCGATTTATTTTTCAGTTCACACTTTATTTTTACTTCCTTAACTATATTCACAAGATTATTATTTTTTAACTGCTCCAAGCTTGGGTTTGGCATTGTAAACTTTGTTTATTATCGTTTATAATTCAATTAACAAATTGTACTTTTTGTATCTCACTACAAAATCACTCCACTATTTATTGATAAGCCTATGACTCAACTACGTTTCTTTGTTCACAATTTACTAGATATTTGTATGTTGAGCAGTTGACGTGTTATTGATAACTGAAATAACAACCGATTATAATAAGCGTAGCACCGTCAGATCGGAAAAGAGCCCAAGAGAGATAAGCAAAAAGAGAGAACAAGAGAAAGAGAAAGAGAGCGAGTGGTGGCACAGCTGATAGGTACGCTCTCTGGCAATTTAAATCGTATTCGTCGATCGGTTGCGACGGCAAGTTACCCTGTACATAAG